>JBAMBO010004042.1:0-670805 GCA_037044535.1 Lordiphosa magnipectinata
TAGTGGCGCCATCTATAGCTGAGTTTGGGAAATTACTCAGCTAAGAATGTTCGACGAAAATCATTTAAAACCTTAATTTTATAAATTATACAACCTACAAGGATATATAAACTTCGGTCGAGCCGAAGTTAGCTTTCCTCTATTTTGTATATTGAAGTGTATTTTAAAAGAATTTTTATTTAAACATCAATAAAATGTTGCATGAAAACCAAAACCGATCGATTGTGACCAAATCGAGATGTTCTGAATTCCACTTTTTTTTTTTTGTCGATTTCAACCTTTAATCGATAACTGCTAGGGTTGCTTCATGTAAAGTAAAGTATTTGGATACCACTGTTTCCATTTTATTTAGCTATATTTAACCGTATCTGATATGACATATTCAAATGTAATATAAAAATACTGTTTTAAATGAAATTAAATGGATTTAGTGCCGATTTCTCATCTTCTTCATAGAACAATGTGTCACATAAACTAACAAATAACAGAGCAAATTGTAAGTTTATCTGACACATAATAGCTATCTGGAAGAAGAGAAATCGGCCCTTAGAAAGTAAATAAGGGCTATGTAAATTTGCATTATAGATTTGGTGACAGCTCTGGTAGCTTTCGATACAGAAAACACAATTAGGGCGGTTCGAAACCGAATTCGAAAAGACAAACCGTAACCAAATCGTTCGGAAATCGGAACAGCAAAAAGTAAAACGTTCGTTTTCGTTTCGTTATTACTTTTTGGAAACGGTCGGAATTCGTAACAGGCCTGATTGACTCTAACCACTGTGATTTCCACCGATGCTAGGCAAACTCTCAATATATTTGTCTTGTTCCTCATCGAATTTGCTCGAATTTCTTGATACATAAGATTTGAAAGCTATACTCTACAATTTTGCTTGATATTTCCGTTCAGTTAGTTATTCCCAACCTCTTCCAATACAACACACAGAGTGAGAACGAATACGACTCGATTTAAAGAATAAAGTTGTAAAAAATTCCAGAACGAAAACATACCTGTTCTACTTTTTCTTAGTGATTACATATAATTAGCTTATCTGTTAATACGCTGATAAAGAATGCGTAAAGCATGTGGAGAATTTGGGCAAAGTTGAATTAATTTTACCTCTCATTATTTTAATTTCTTAAACTAATTTATTCAATTCAATTCATTCACGATTACCACTTGGCCATTTTTCTGCAAGCAGCTTTAACGATAAAGAAAAACTTTGGCAGCCCAGCACCATCATCACTTTCATGCAAATGGTTTGCCACGCATATTTAATGCCAATTTTTTAAACACCCAAAAAAATGCAAAGAAAAAACCCGGCAAACACTTTTCACGATCAGTTAGCCGCATAAAAACAAAAAAAAAACCATCACCTAAAAGTCCCCGGAAAAAAAAAAACTTCTTTCGACCAGCATCGTCTCTCCGTACGTCCCGCTCTGCATGCATTACGCTAATTAATTCTTGATATATGGTACAGAAGCTGTGGCCAAAACGAGGCCACAAAACGTGAAACTGGCCATAAAAAGGAGTTGGCAGCCATAAAAAAGGAAAGAAACAGGAGTAACTGAAATAGTAGCAACTACATTTGCTCCAGTTTTTTTTTTTTTTTTGGTGTTCTCTGGCTCCTGTAAATTCATGTGGGCAATTAAAATTTAGCAGGCTTTAAGCACAGAAGCTCCTTCTTTGCCTTGTGACAGATGCCGCGGTTAAAGTTTAATGACAAAACCCAGAGAAAAAATATGACCAAAACGAAAAAACGGAGAACGGAAACGGAAGAGGAGGCAGCGAAAGTGAACAGTTGCAAGTGTCTGGCTGGCTGGCTGGCTGGCAAGGATGCAGCTTCTGTTGCTTTTTCTTTGTGCTGCCACATGTGGCCATATACGCCAACGCATCTCTGACAGGAAACCCGTCCCAGCCACCGCCAAAATGTGGTAAAAACGCAAGGACGAGGAAGCTGCTGCTCCCTAAGAACTTTCTCACATATGCGCAAGTAACATTCTACCAGTCTTGGCAGCGAAAGTGCGCGGAAGTATGTAATAAAACAGGCGCGGTGGAGATTGGTGGGGGTAAGCTTGTTGCACTCGCTGTTGCAATTGTCTGGAAAGTGTTGAAGGTGCCTTTAAAACAAAAAAAAAACAAAAAAAACAGGCGACATGTGTGGAAGAACCTTTGCTACGCGGAGCCACATTAGGATGCGGCATTTGTGTTTAAGTGTCGTAATATTTGTAAAGCGCCACGAACTGGGGAATATTTTGCCATGTAATTTATGTGTGTGGTTAGAAGCATATGGTGAAAATGGTAGAAAAAAAACCTAAGCTTCACTTAACGTGCTTAAAGAAGATGGATATTATGGGACTGGGTTCAAAGACATGAATTGAAAATGCGGGATGTTCAATCTGTAACTCCTACTCTTCTTCTCTCTAAGTTTCATTTTTCATACCAAACTTAAATCCTGACTTGTCCACTCCTTTTCATTCACTTCCTTAAAATCTCATATTTCCAATCTAATTGTCCTTAGACAGGAAAATTGCTTGCCATTGCGCCCTCAGGCCTTGCTGGCCTGTCCGATAATTGCTTAATGACCAACTGCATCAGGTGCTATCATGATTTGTGTGTGTGTGTGTGTGTTGCCAAAAAAAACTCCACAAAATGAAAACAACTTGATAAAGACATTTGCAACACACTCAGTCGGCCAAGCATAAATATCGAAAGTGAAGTTAATGGTTGCCCACAAAAGTCAGGAGGATCCTCCTCTGGCCTGAGAAAACAGCTGCGCCTATTATGTGCCCCGAGCTCAACTTGATCTCGATCTAATTTAGGCGTATTAGTTGCCCAAAAACTGTTGCAAGTTGCCCGCAACACAAAAACAAAAGCAGGCAAACACAACGAAACCGAATTCGTAGACCTTTTTCAAGGATCCTTGAGTGTTGCAGTTGGTATCCTGAACTAAGCCAGATAAGGCGCTGCTAATGGCTTCATTAGGTTCTCGTTCCAATGTGTATGCCACATGCCGTGAGGCATAAAGGATCCGATGACGATCTTCAAGCATTCTTTTGAAGCACCGAAGCAGATTCTGTGCATGATTACCAGTTCGTTTCGTATGAAATATTTTGGCACTAACTGTACTCCTTCATATCTCAAGGCAGTGGATTTCCATCAACCTGGCAATGCACTAAACATAAAATTAAAGTGAACGAAGGCAACATCTCGTTTTGTTCATTTTATTGTTCATTTCTTTTCATTTTCATTTTCATTGCCTTTGCAGCTCCTTGCCTCATATTAATCAAAGAAAATGTCAGAGAAATGCTTACGAAAATTCACACCTTTTGGCCACAACAACATTATTTGAGGGAGAGTCCAGAGTTCAGGCCCCCTTTTTATGGCCCTCTTCCCACTTGACTTTTATGGCCAGTTTTCTTATGAAAAGAAATTAAAAAATATATGTTTATCCATATAAACATACGTTTTACTTTATTCAATAAAGATATGACCCAGCGCAGGCCGAATCATTTAACAAAAATGCACAAATTGTGTTTTAGGTTTCCTCTCCAGCAAGTGTCATTAAAAACTTTCCTGGCCTCACCACTAACATATTTGTGTATGCAAAAGAAGTGCCCTGGGTCTCGTAAAGATTTGAGAGAAGTGCACATAAAAATTGTAATCGTTTTGGATTGTGTACTTATGTGTACGTACATGCTGAAGGAATTTCTCGTTGCTTGATTAGAATGGAATGGAATGGCCATTAAAATCGCTCATGAACTTGAGACACTGTCGTAAAATAATGTCGATGTGCAGTTATTCTTTTTTGGTTTGGTTTATTTATATCGATTTTTGTTAGAGTTATGATTAGTCAAGGCTTATTAAATTGGATTGATGTGGAACGCAGAGATCAATTTTGAGATTTTTAATATTGAGGGAAAAGGAAAGTAAAATAAAAGGGAAAGGATAACAATAATATCGACAAATACCCCTGATGAGACAAAAAGGTTTTCCCAGTAAGACTTTTTTTCAGAACTTTTTTTACAGTTGACCGATTTTCATTGAAGCTCCGTTCTTCGATGTTTCAAGGTTGCAACGCAATGTATCTAGTTTGCATGTTCCCATGACAGCTTGTTTCCGATGCAGAAACCAATGAATTAATATAAAAGTCTGTAATTTTCTTGAACACATATTTTCATTCAGCTCTGCACGTATCAAAGACCGCAATATTAAACCAAAACCTGTCTCGACCTGTGTAACTCACTATTAAGTAGCTGTGGTTGAGCAAAATGCACCTGAGGCATTCCTACGGGACTCGAACAAAATTTCCGAATCGGGCGGGACGGGATTAACTTGAAAATTGTTGGTCGGTATCGGGACGGGAAGGTACTAGTGCAAAATCGCGAAATTTTTCGGGTTCCGATTTTATTGGCCTCAGCCAAGCAACAATTTATCGACATTTACTTTATCGAACTAGCCGAATGGTCACACTTACATACGAATCCAAAAATGGTCACAATTATAAAAGCTTTTGAAGAAGACGCAGCTAAACAAAGCGCAAGGAAAAGCCAAACTTTTAAGTAACGACAATGATATTAACTTAAAACCGTCATCATTCAAATAAGAAGTGTGGAAAAACTTTAAATTGATAGAAGTCAGTAAGAAGCAGGTGGATATTGTGTTCTGTGTAATGTTCAAAGGTGTGTTACCATATGCAGCTGCACAAAAATTTCAGATGGCACAAGCGAAAAGCAAGCCATTTTGAACCATTTCATTAAAGGAAAAGTTCCACCTAAAGTCATCGAAAATCAACCTCGACAGCAGCTATTTTTTAACTACAACCAAAGGTATGTTTTCTGGTAAAAATGTATATACATAAAAATGTGAGTGACACACACTGAATATGGTGACAAACTTCATTCTAGACGGATTCCAGGCTAAGGAGTACGTGGTTGCGGTCTACATGGACATTAGGCAGGCTTTTAATTGACTGCTCTCAGAGCAGTGCTCTGGAAAGTAGAAGGCAGCTTTTCGCCTCTACTATACACCCTTGCGAGAAGCATTCTCTCGGACAGGACCTTCTCGGTAGTCTTGGAAGGGGCTGTTTGCAACGTGAGGGTAATACGCGCTGGTGTGCCTCGTGGAAGTGTCCTTGGATCAACCCTCTACTCTCTCTACATTTATGATATGCCTACACAGAAAAAAAAATGCCGGGAATTTTTTAAGCCTAACAAGTGTGATTTGATCCCGACAGTAGGATTACATTTTTAAATACGAGTGGGCATGTATCATTCCGAAAAGGATTGTTTTATGCACGATTCGTACGTAACAACCAATTGAGAGAGTGAGAGAGCGAACAAACTGAGAGCTAAAGCAAATTTCTTTTCTTTGCTTCTCTCGTCGTTGTTCGATCTCCTTTTTGCATTGACCGCTTTTCGGCATGCTTGCATTCTTTGTGTGACGCTTGAAATGCGAAGTGAAATAAACTAAAAAAAGTGAAAAAAAACGTGAAATGGCCGATGTAAAATTAAAGCAATGGTGCGAAAGCAACAACTTGCACCATATAGTGGAGAATTTGGCATGTGAGTGTATGGGGCACAAATCAATCTCTACCGAACTAGAATGCTATCTCGTATGGAACAAAGTTGAGTACGGATATCGGGCACAAATCTATCTCTACCGAACTAGAAGATTATCTCTTATGAGACTAAGTTACGTTCGAAAGGGAGGATGAGCTTAAGTTCGGCCAGGCTAAAATCGTGATCAAAATTTTAAAAATTATCCGTACTTAAATTGTGCCTGTCGGGAATGATTTATGCCATTCCAGGATCAACCCATTTTTATTACCATTTCGGCATGAATTGATCCCGGAAATCCCGGACTTTTTTTCCAGTGTACTGGAAGAACAATACCCAATGAAGACCCACAAGACTAACTCATGGCAACATTTGCTGACGATACAGCTATTATGGAGAGTCCCATGCACCTATGCTTGCAGGTATGTTATATGCCACATAATATAAATATATTCATCAGATTTTGACCAAACTCCCCAAAATTGTGTGGAAACCGATTATATTCATAACTGGAAAGTATAAAGACGCTAGCATTGCAAAAAAAAAGTTTTTCTCATTGGAACTACTTCTCCGACCGATCGTTCCAATGGCAGCTATATTCTTTAGTCATCCGAATTGGATCAAAATTAGCAGAATTGTGTGGTTGCATAAAATATTGATCAATAACAAGTTTGGGAGCAATAGCATTGAAATCAAAAAAGGTTTTCTTACTAAGACGTTTTTTCAGACCTAACTTTTGTATGGCAGATATACTATATAGATGTCCGATTTTCATTAAACTTAATGGAATTGTGTAAAATCATCAAAAATTAATAAATACGAAGTTTGGTGGCGTTTACGTTGAAAACAAAAAAGTTTTTCTCACTAGAACTACTTCTCCGACCGATAGTTCCTATCGCAGCTATATGCTATAGTCAGCCGATTTGGATAAAACGTGGCAGAATTGTGTGGTAGCATGTAATATTGATCAGTAACAAGTTTGGGAGCGATAGCATTGAAAACAAAACAGATTTTCTTTGTAAGACTTATTTTCAGAACTATATTTTGTATGGCAGATATACTATATAGTTGTCCGATTTTCATAAAACTTGGTGGAATTATGTGAAAGCATAGAAAACTTAGAAATGCGAGATCTCGGCACGTTTACGTTGAAGACAAAAAAGATTTTCTATCTAAAACTACTTTTTCGACCGATAGTTCCTATGGCAGCTATATGATATTGTCATCCGATCCAGCCGATTCCGATAAATTTGCAGCGTACTTAGACTAAAAGGCTTCGTGCAAAGTTTGGTTTAGATAGCTGGAAAACTGACAGACGGACGGACGGACGGACATGGCCATATGAACTCAGCTCGTCTTGCTGATCAAGAATATATATACTTTATGTGGTCGAAGATGCTTCCTTCTATGCGTTACAAACATCTGGAAAATTTTAATATACCCTCTACAAGGGTATAAAAATTAAATACTTGTCTTTACAGCAGGCCCGGCCAGCCATAGCTACCACGAGCCGAAGTCAGTCGTGCTTTTACGCAAACGCGAGCCGAACCCTTGATTGTGTGAATCGGTCAACATTGAATTGCTAGTAAAACGGCTGTAGTCTGGAAAGAGCTCTCTTGCTCACCAACACAAGCACACTTTTTTGTCCTCTCCATTTGGCCGGCACTGCTGTACAGCCCCCCAAAGAGCCAAAGCCGAGCCTCATTCAATCTCTTGGCAAGTGGTGCTTGCAATTTTCGCATAGTGGAAAGAGAGCTACAGTTTAACGCCGAGTTCGAACGGCAAAGCTTAAGAGAAGCTTTTTCTTGGCTAGTTAACTTCACAGCTGGCGCCAATAGCTGGAGAAGGTGACCGAATGTGTAAAAGTGTTTTCTTTTCTAAAGAAAAAAGGATAATTTTTGCTTCCACTCCATAGAAGAGGCCAGGTCCCAAATACGTTTCAGGTTCATATGCTTTACCATAACCTTATTTATATATATCATCACTTTGCTATGGAAATTTAAATTTATATAAATTAAACTGTTTAAAGTGTTTTTAAGTTAATTAAATACTTTGGCATTATCTAATTATCTTACCATACTTAATAGTGAACACACACACTAAACCCCTTTTGCCACATTTAAGTTTCTCAAGACAGCACAATTAGAAAACCTCCTCTCGAAGGAGTTGTCTCTCAATTGATTTATCAATACTTTACAATTTCACACCGAATGCTCACACATACTTGCAAGAAGGCAATTCCTTGTCTTCTAGTTCAAACAAAACGGCCAAAAGGTGTTAGAAATCAAAGACCTTTGGCGCCGCCATACCATTCCTTCTCCTGTCCAACATGTGGTGGCAACATCATTTTACTTTTCACATTTTTTATGGCATTTAATTGCATTTCGATGGCCAATAAAACTTTTCCAAACCAAAATTAACGACGGGAAGTGCGAACAAAGCATACGCTAAACATAATTAGCGTCTACCCAAGTCAAGTTTATTTCGTTCGGTGCCTTTGATGCTGTATAGGAGGCGCCACATGTTGCGTATGTAACAAACAAGGGGGGGAAGGAAGAAAACAGAATTTTACTGATTTCGCATTACAAATTACAGTCGCTCAATGTGTAAGTTTTATCTGCACCTCATTTACATTCAATTTGTAAAACAGAACTAAATGGAATATTTATCAAATGTAATTTAATGCAAATATAATCATTTGTTCAATGAGTGGATAATGTTTGCTTGCAATAATAATTAAATGGATTTTAATATTGATGCCTCTGGCTTATGCGGGTGCAGCTGCAGCATCATTTGGAAAGCATTTGCATTATCATCTTTTTTTTTTGTACATGATCGATAAGCAACACAATTAGCCGACTAATGATAATTTGTTGAGACTCCACTCGATCATTTAGAGGACTAAGGTGCCTCATTAAAATGACTGTCCTGAAGTGACTAGTTCCACGTTACATTGGTTCTGCTTCTCTCCATTGTAAATGAGTTTACATAAGTGATTAACATTTACCCAACTGAAGGAAGGTTTCTGTAAGTGGCCGACTGAGTTTTGGGTCCGGTGACTTCGGCCACTTGAAAGTAATTAAAAATCCTTTAACATATTTTCTTATCGTGTAAAATGTTGCTGATGATGGGAAGAATGCCATGAAAAACAGGGGTGTAGTTGGAATGGAAAAAAAGGATACAACAAAGTTGAGCAGAGTGTTAAAGAAAATAATACGACCATGGGCCGATTTCACATCTACTACATAGAGCTATCTGTCACATAAACTTACAAATAGCAGAGTTAATTGTGAGCTTATCTGACACATAGCAGCTATCTGGAAGAAGAGAAAACGGCACTATTTAGTCTTTTTAATACAACCAAATTAAATCAAATCGCAGAACGAATCAGAATTAGTTTCGATTGGTTTCAAATATTTCTTGATATGAATCGCTAATTGGAAATTCTGAAAAGATGTCACTAGTCAAACCCACTGACTTGCGGCAGGTGACCCAAGAACAGAGCTAAACTGAACTAAGAACTAAAACTATTGAAAACGAAAAACTATTTAACGAAGATTAATTCAATCGTCTTAAGCCGATTGAATAATGAACTATTGAGCCATGCTTTATTGGACGATGAACAAGATATTCTCGGAGAATAAAGAACAAATGAAACTTCATCAATACGGGCTCCCACATATCGGCTCTCACAAGAGTCTTTTTCAGCATCCAAAACGCCGAATGAAATGTTCCTGGTCGCCGATGTTCATGTACAACGATCCGCACACCTGACTAGACGCTCTTAGTTTGGCAATTGATGCCAGCCTGAGTCTACCTGCAAGTTCTCGATCTCATCACAAAAGTCCTTAACGAGAGGCACCACGAAAGTCCACAACGAGTGGCAAACGAAAGTCCACAACGAGTGGCAAACGAAAGTCCACAACGAGTGGCAAACGAAAGTCCACAACGAGTGGCAAACGAAAGTCCACAACAATACCCAGTACTATTGACTTCAACTCTGATCGACCGAACTTGCTTATCGACCTACAATCGAAGCAACTACCTCAACGCGAACCACCTCAAAAGTCCTCAGCGCGAGGCAACCTCAACCCAGCTTGGGCGAACTTGCTTATCGACCCCCACTCGAGGCAACGGCCTCAACGCGAGGTTACCATCGACGCAACTTCTCCAATCTGTACTAAGTGCACATGTCCAGTCCTACGGATTCACCAGTTTCTATACTCAACGGAAACAATTCATTGACTCAACTACGACACAATCATCACAGCGAGAAGTATACGCTAGCTTTCCTCCACATTGGGACTGGTACAATCCTGTAGATGCTCACCCCGGACATATATTCATCCCAGCTATACTTAAATTTTGAAGTTAATTCGTTCCCACATGGTCTTTGGAGAGGGAGTACTGTGGCAGCTCTGGCCACCTCTGGTCACACTATTCATCGTGCACCATCCCTACGCAGTAGCAGAACGACAACAAACGCGCCATCCCTGACGCGTAGTTTCTGGCTTGGTTTCGATTCGCGCGGGTGGAGCCCGCTTCGCTCCGTTCGACTCAACAATAATTGTTGGCTTAAGTTATATTCAATAAAGTTAGATAAACATTAAGCCTCGCACTTAAAATGGTCACAGTAGTGGCGCCATCTGTTGATCAGTTTGGAAAATCAAGCAGGTACAGAGTGTACAGAGTTTAAGAGCTGATTGATGAGTTCAAGCCAGAGATGGGCATGCACACATATCGTCACACTTTTCACACGCATACAAGCACAATTTGCGTGCGCCGCATTCGTGTTCTATAAGTTGCTTTCAATGCTTATAGCGTATGTATTTTGTACAGTCGGCCGCGGCAGAGGTCCTATGCACAAGAAGGCAGCGCGCTGCCTCGTGTGCATTGGAACGTCGCGACGCGCCCATCTCTGGTTCAAGCGCAAGTTTTGAATGTATCTCATTGATATTTTCGTTACCAAATTCTAACATTTTTGATTTTTGATTCTCTCTTCCTGAAATATAAAAGTGTGGCCTGACTTTTTCAAAATATAAAAGATAAATTTAAAAAAAAACCTTCTTTAATGTTGTCAAAGAGAAATCAGACATCAAGCTTCCCTCACCTTGCATGTCTTAAACGTTAGTTCTTTGACCCTTTCCACCTGTCTGGTATGTCCCAGCCCAACGTCAGTAAACTCTTACCAACTACTTGTATTTACCTACTCAGCCTACACATATTTTAGTAGTTGGTCTCAAACCAGGAATCCCCTTCACAAACAACGCCTCTTCTTGAACATTTTGTTTTCCTGAAGTGCGTTACAAGCAACCATTTAAGTGTTCAATTGTGCAAACTCCTCGTTGTCTCTCCGGCTCTCCGGCCAGCTGGCCTGGGCTCCTGGGCAAAGCATTCTGTTTAAGCGCAGGCGCAACCCAACGCATCGATGTCGTTTGTCGCTTGTCGTCTGTTGTCTGTCGTCGTTTGCTTATCGCCACGCACTTATCTCAAAAGACTTGGCTGACGACGACCCACGAGGAAGGAGCAGAGCCAGAGACAGAGACAGAGAGAGAGAGGGAGAGCGAAGTACGCTTGAGCGATTGCGGGGCTCACAAGTGTCGCCTGATGCTCCTCCACTATGCCGAGGCAAGATGCAATCTTCCTTTCTGCTCCTTGAGCATGTTTGTATCTTAATTTCAGGCGCGCATACGTGGAATTCTCGTGGGCTGGAGGGACGACGCGTCGTCTGAGTTACGAGTTGATGGCGCTGAAAGTGACACAAGTCATAAATTCCTTTTGTTTGGTCTTTGTCCCTTTTGGCCCAGACAGTTTCAATTTCGCTTGAATGGAGTTGATTCAGTTTTGGGTTTCTGGCTTATCTCAGATATTGGATTACCCAAGGCGATCGATCGGTAGCAATGTCAGTTGGTCACATCCTTTGTTTATTTAATTTTTTTAGTTTTTTTTTTGTTGGTCAATATTTGAATTATTATTTGGGCGCCCGCTCACAGGAAGTAAGGGTCATAAAACGTTTGTGTGTTCTGGTTTGGAATTTTATAGAAAATAGAATAATGATGAGGGAGTTGAGTGGATTTGGTTTATGGAGCAGACGTGAGAGAATTAAAATAGTTTCCAATTTTTTATCTCCCTTCCATCTACTGGAAATCATATTTTTAGCTAGGTACCAAGTAGGTACCAATCGAGAGCATAAGTTAACTCGTTTCACAGGGGAAGCAATGTTTAATGTGTCTAATGTTAATTAACAGAGCTTTTACATTAAGGTTGTCATATTAACATTATGTTAGCAGACAGAGCATGCTGACTCCAAATATATGACAAAAGTCTTGATCCTTAAGGAAAAGACAAAAAGTTTGAATTTTTTTTTTTAAAGTCGGAAAAGTATGCAACGTTTTTTTATATCTGCTATTTATTATCCGATCCTTATGAAAATTTCAGATATAAATGTGACTATAAAATTTAAGATTGATATCTTAAAAATTGTGGGAGCTATTCAAAATTTTTCATTGTGGGGCGCGATGGGGCCTTAATTCGAAACCAACTTAATCTGCGTGCGGAGTCTGCAATTCAATTTTGGGTGCTTGAGCTCTTCTAGTCTCTGATATTTAGGACAGAGCCACAACAAGAAAATTTGTACACTAAGGTAGATCCTTCGATTATTCAGGGATGGAAGGTCCAATAAGCGTAGTCTGTGCTCGTATGGTGGTAGATGCCTATTGGGACTCCAATTTAAGCCACGCAGGGCGAAAAGTAAGAGCTGTTTTTGTACAGATTCGAGTTGATCCTGATATTTTTGGTAGTATGGAGACCAGACACATGAGCCATACTCAAGAATAGGTCTGACCAGAGAAACGTATAGTTGTTTGGTGACATAAGGGTCATTAAATTCTTTAGACCATCTTTTGATTGAACTCCCATAGCTTTATTAGCAATAACCAATAAATGACCATTGAAACATAACTTGGGCAGGAATTGTATTCCCAAGTCGTCGACTTTATAGATGCGCTGAAGTGGCTTATCCTCAATCATGTAGTCATAGAGATAAGGCGTATTGTGATGAAAAGTTAAATATTTGCATTTCTCATTGTTGAGTTCCAGACTGTTAATCATGCACCAATTATTGAGAGAGTTTAAGTCCCTTTGTAAAAGAAGAGGTGATACTGGATAGTCGTAAGACAGGCAAAGCTTAAGATCCTCCGCATACATAAGCACCTGAGAGTAATATAATGCGGACGGAATATCGTTTACAAATAAGTTAAAAAGCAAAGGTCCTAGATGACTGCCTTGGGGAACACCAGAAAATATACGAATGGATACAGAAAATAGCGAATTGAGGCTAACTCTCTGAGACCGATTACGCAAATAAGCCACGATCCAATTAAGAAGCTTAGGAGGAAAGCCAAGAATATACAGTTGTGAATAAGGAGCTCATGTTTAACGGAATCGAAAGCTTTGCTGAAATCTGTATGTATATCATCCGTTTGCTGCTTGTTTACGAACTCCATATTAACAAGAGATGTAAACTCTATCAAGTTGGTGTTGACCAACCGCTTTTTCAGAGCGACAGAAATGCTGTAATTGAGAAGTGATGATTGATTCGAAAAGTTTTGGAATTGCCGAGAGCTTGGAAATGCCTCTGTAGTTTGATACTACTGACTTTGGTCCTTTTTTGTGAATAGGAATAATGTATGACACCTTCCAGTAGTTAGGGAAATCGCCAAGATCAAGAGAGAGGCTAATGAGTTTTAGAAGGGGGCAAGCACTGAGAGTCAGCACAATATTTATGCGCACAGCTTGGAACATTGTCAGTTAGACTAGATAATAGACTCTCGGAGTCTAAAACCGGAGAAAATATGCAGCTGGAATGTGCAATCGGATACGGATACGGCCGCCCAAGATCAAGAGGGGAGGAGGAATAACAGCGCTGAAAAAATGATGCGAACAAGTTGGCAATATCCATATCGTTGTCAGCAGTTGTGTTGTCCAAGGAAAGTGCAGGAGGAAAACGAGAATATGGAAAATATTTGTAATTTTTTGAAAAAGTCTTTTTTATTTCAAGTTTAAAAAAATTCTGATAAAAAATCTTCAAAAATACTAATGAAATGAATAATCCTCTGTTTCCTCTAATTTACCACATTTTCAGTTTTCTTCAGTGAAAAAATCGGAGGCAAAGGACTTTAAGAAAGACTGCATTTCAAGACACTGCCAAGCATGGTATGAATAAGTGAAGCCTCCTCGACCAAAACAGAAACGATTGCCGAGCATATATAGCAGCGGCCGAAACCGGTTAAGATATTAATATTGGGCCAAAGAAGAAGAACGCTTCATATAGAAGAAGAAATGGGTCTTTATAGGTTCCCCACCATTTTGGCGTATATTTACCGTATACTCATTAACTGTTCGTGTATGCCACCATTTTACTATAATTAATCAGTTTTCTGACTATTTTATAACAAAATAGTAGGTACCCGGCGTACTTTACAATTTCCATCCATCAAATCTTCATGACAATTTAAACTTATTATAAAATTAAGCAAATTTCGCGTGTTTTAACCTTTCTATCTTCTCTATCTATCTATTTACCCGTCTTCAATGTTGAACATGTTTTGTACCAATTTGCATACACCTCCTATTTATATGTCAACAATTGCCAATTATTAAGTCTTCACAATAATCTAAACTCAAAACAAAATTTTGCAAATTTTCGCAATTTGTTGGATCGATTGTGTAGGCCTATCCTATTTACCCGTCGACAATTGCGAAGTATTAAATCTTCATGATAATCTAAGCTCAATATGAAATTCGTTTCATTTGCCCGTTTACAATTGATATTTATACAATCTTCCTACTATGGTAAGCTATTATGAAAAATTTGCAAATTTCCCAGTCCGTGGATCATTTAATTAAAAGTTACTTATAATTATTCTGCTATACGGGGTGAAGACGAATCCATCAAAAGGAAGAATTTTAAAATCGGTACTTGTTTTTGACGATTTCGCCCACGTCACATATTGATTGTTCGCAGAATTGCACATTGCACATTTGTGGAATCTATGTAAATAGGCTGTGGGTATAATTTTGCTATGATCAGGGGACGCCACATTGTTGCCACTCAAAGTGCAGAAGTTAAATTAAAAACCAGAAGGCTAAGGCTAATGCTTCTAACTAAGCATGATTTATCTAGTTGCTTTGTTGAGCTGATCTGAGCGGAATCATTTCAAACAGATCATATAGATCATGGCTCATGTCATGATTTTTTTAGTGTGGACTGAGTAATTTAATGAATCAATAATTTTGTGAGCTATGAGTAGAAGTTCATAGTTACTTCAAATCAAATCAAAAAAAAAGTCAAGGGAAACTTTGATTCAATTCAGGCAGGGCTCTAATAGCCACCCTATTGGTAATAGATTTTCATCCATGTACCCTAAAAAGGGATTTTCGAAAAACTGATTATCTATATTATAATATTATCCACCTGTGAAATAAGGAAGGTTTATTAAAACTATCCTAGATGCAGGCTGTGCAGTAGTCGTAAAGTGTAAGCGTTACTTTCATTGCTATTGGCTTCTCGTAAATTGCAGTGTTGTGAAAATATAGATAGTGGGCATCATCGATAGCTTGAACATCGATATTGGGCGACATCGATAGTTTGAACATCGATAGTATACCACTAGAATCGATGGTACTATCAAAAAAAAATTTGATTTAAAACTTTGTCCATTGTCATTCTCCCAAACTTCTGCCAATACCAGCAATCTTAATAAACATGTAATCAAATACACAAATATGACAAGTTCAATTAATTTAAGTTTTACTCTTTCCTTGTTACAAAATGAAGTTTATATATTTTTTTTTTTTTGGGCTTGGAAGTGAACTATCGTTATCGTCCAGGGCTGGCGAAGTTTTCATTGAAAAAAAACGGATTCAGCCATCACGGTGACTCGTTTGGCGATATACACAAGGTCCAATACAAAGAGAAGGCCTGCTCGTGTAAAATCTCATAATTATTTTAACAGGAAAAAATAATATTAATATTACACTCTAGTAAAAACTTAGTTAAATCTGCAAAAATTTGATTGTCATTTGTTTTTAGAATATCATTTACATTATTAAATTGATTAAATATTTTATACTTTGCTCTCTTTCTGTTATGATTTGGACAATCGAACAGCGAGTGATGAATGGATTCACAAATGTTACATATCTCACAATTTTCAGAGTCTATCGTCTTGATTTTATATAAAAAAGATTTAGAGTACGTAGAATTAGCCATTAATCTATTAATAATTTTAATATTTCTAGCTTCCATGTCAACACTATGATGCCATGGAGTACTAGGTATGTTTGGAAAGATTTTGATGATATTTTTTCCCTTTAATTGTGACTGTTCCTTGATGCAGAACTCTTTTTTTAATTATACGCAGAGCTTCAGCAGTAGAGTATGGAAAATGAATTTCCTCCCCTGACAGAACAGCTTCCTTGACCGCAGCATCTGCTCTTTCATTAATCTCTATTCCAACATGACCAGGAATCCACACCACTTGAAAGTGGGAGATGCCCAATATGCACAGCTTATGAATTATGAATTTTGGCTACAAGAAAATTTTCAGTAAGTTGATTTTTCTTTAAAAGCTTAACTGCGTATTTGGAGTCAGTTAGGATTGCAAGTTTGCTTAAACCCGGTCCTTTCAACTGTATACATGCCATAAAGATGGCAATTAGCTCACTATAAGTAGATGAAAAATTTTTATTGACCTTGAACTTAAGTTTTTCTTTATTTCCATCAAAAACTATGCCTAACCCAATCATATTTGCCGATACCGAGGCATCTGTTGCAACTACAGTAAAGCCTTGCTGCCTTAACTGAAAAATTGTTTCATTATAGATACTCCTTATTTGAATAGATGAGAGATTTTCTTTTGATTGACTAAAAATATTTAATATGGCACTGCATATTCTGATGCTTTACAAACTCCGTGCTGGTATTTGTAGCATCAAAGATGTCTTTAAATTTATGATAAATCTGGCTGTATGATGATTTGTTTGAGCTAGCAGAAATCCTACTAAACAGATCATCATTATGCATCTTTGTTTTAACAATTTTCTCTGGCTGTAAGCAGTTCTCTTCTCTCTTGAGGAGGCAACTCCCCTACCAGAAAGTAGATAACATGCTGAGCCGTATTTGGTGGAAGACCTGCACATCTCCTTAATACATTTGACTGCACCGATTTCAATTTTTTATCAAGATTTTTGTTGCTATTGGCACTTGTAAAAGCATACTCCGTTTTGGATCTAACAAAAGCCCTATAGAAATTTGTGGCCATTTTTGGTGTGAGACCACTTTTTATCGTGGTGGCTCTAGCTATCAGATTGGTGGCAGGCTTAATCCTGTCCTTTGTATAATCAACGTCCTCTTTACATGAGAGATTTGCAGAAATTATTCTCCCCAAAAACTTGAATTTTTTTGCATACTCGATGGGTACATTGTAAATAATTAACCGACTTGGTGGTAGCCTCCCTCTACCTGATTGACATAACTTCAACCTTTTCCTTGTTAAACGAGAGATTTAAACTTTGGTATACATTTTCAAAGGTGTTTACCTTCGTTTGCAGTTTTTCAATTACTTTATGTGAAGTTCTTGCGTGAGTTACAAAGCAGAAATCATCCACAAACTGAAAGATGCTTGTGTTAGCATCTCCAAGCTTGTGAATGTCCCTAGTGTACATATTAAACAGGATTGGTGATCAACAACAACTTCCCTGTGGAAGACCATCCGCAATAGTCAATTCATTACGACCCATTTTGATTGTTCAGTTCATGAGAAAGGATTTTATCCATCTGCAGTAATGCAGGGGAATCCCTTCCTTTCGCAGAATCTCATCCAGAATACTCAGCTTAACACAATTGTATGCATTGCTTATATCAACAGTAAGTAAAATGAAGTTTATAGAAATGCGCAATTTTCTCCGATACATCGATAGCGGGTCACAACAATCGATGGTTGGCCAAATACACAAACATCGATAGTGTCGATAGAGCTTTCAATGAAAATGCACCTATCTGATTGCGGAGTTTTTTACGTCAACTTACTCGACTTTTAGCTACCGTGCGAATCTTATTAGACTTAATAAAATTTTAGGCCTGTGATCACTGAAAGCTCGCTCCTTGATTTTAGCTCAGTCCAACCTGTGTATGCACTGGGTCCAAATATAGAACCTCGAAGTGTCCCTTCGTTCTGTGTTGATGCACTTTGCGTTTGAAAATTGCTCGTGTTAGTAACATGAAAGCAATCATTTTTTCTTATGAATAAAAACTTTATCATTCATATTTATTTTCATGGCAGAAAATTTGTTTTTTTAACATTTTACAAACCCTAAAAGATACACAAAATTTGTATCTAGATACTCCCCAACACTGATCGCACATTACTCATATCTTCAACCCCAGCATCGCCCTCGTATATCCAAATAGTATGCCAGAGGCATCAGCTACTACAACTTGTTTACAATATCCAATTACCCCTTGAAAGATCTAAGGCCCCCCGAAGAGACAAAAGCCAGGGCAGACTCCAACTCCAACTTCTCACATGCAAGAAAACATGTCAACAACTCAACTTGACTGCATTTCAACGTAATTGCCACAATAACAGCAACCGCAACAACAACAACCATCAGACTTCACCTGACTACCTTCTATAAATTATTGAAAGTAAAGTCTCTCCCCAGTCACTCGCGTGTTGTGTATCCAACAATCTCACTTATCTGATCATTGACTGACCGACCGACCGCCTGTCATCCCTTGGCCGTCTTATCAGCCATCAGCCATCTGGGCATCAATAATGTCTTTGTTTAGTCCCAGAGTCCACACGAGATGTCATCAGACAGTGCCCAGCCCCCATTGTAGATGTAGAAGAGGTACGATCTAAAAATTCAGTGTTGACACTGTGCCATAAAATAAACGGAAAGGTTTCTTAGAATAGTTGCTGTTGCTGCTGCCAGATCCTCCTCCTTGGTGCAGGTGATTTGACTGCAGGAGTTCCAGTGTCAGAAGTGATAAATGTTGCTGTTGTTGAAATGTTTGTTTACACAAACTAATTTCATGTATTCTAACTCACTTTTCTATAAGCAACGTATTGTGGGTGTCTCTGTTCTACATGTAAATTGCCTGGCTGTCAGGCTTTACGTGGGTATTTTTTTCGCGTGTGATTGTTGTTGTTGTTGTTGGGGGACCTTGGGTACTCTGGTTTATTAATTCAGGGATTTGGGGAATTATGTGATAGCTTTGAGAGAGCTCTTCGCTGTTCTGTTTGTTTGCATTTGAATTCGGACATGAAATAAATTCGCTTCATAAATATGCATAAATTTATGTTGGTCGGTTACATTTTTTTTTTTTTTTTTGTGGCATGTGAAGTCTAATTTGGCAAGCCAGGCAGGTCTATAAATGACATTTGGTCTCCAAGGAGTTGGGCTGAGAGACAGTGGTCAAATCAAGCGCATACAAAAATTAATAGGTTCAGGGATTTGGATATAAAAATGAGGAAAAAATGAGTTTGTCATACGAGGATAAAAACAGATAATTTAAATCATAATTCACATAACAAAACGTTAAGTTGATATTAGTCATTTGCATTTGCACCAGATCTACCACTAGAAAAACTCGTTAACTTTTACCTGGTAAAACAACGGTGCATTAGATATAAGTTAGCCTAATGTGAGTATTATCCTTCAATATGTTATGGAAGGGTTTCGTAAAAGTGCTTAAATGTACATACAGTTCATAAAATTTAATCAACTCTTTTGTAGAATAGCTTAACTTTCATTTACTTTCGAAATTATGAACTCCCTGGATGAAGCACAACCCATCTTTATACAACAAATTTCGTCAATATCAAGACCTTTTCTGGCCCAATTTAAATTTTATATCTCACTTTTCATACACGCAAATAACAACTTTCAAAGTGGATGCCAGCTTCCATTCTTAACTGCATCCATTGTTGCTTCATTGAAGGCGAATTGTCAAACAACTCAAAAAATATATATATATTGTAGAAGTGGCAAGAATATTCAAAGTATCTGCAAGTATTTTGCATGACAGCGGCGTTAAAAGGCAGACATCAAACTGAATGGCCCCAGAGAGTGGCAGCCGGAGCGGCAGCAGCCACATCTAGGCAACTGCATTGCTTAAGGAGGCCTCTTGCTCGGAGTGTTCCTCCTCTGGCTGTTGGCGCTTTTTATGGCTGCGGCTAATAATGCAATTTGCTGTTGGCTCCTTGGAAAAAGTCGCATCATTTGACAAGACATTTATGCGGCACTTGGCGTTGCTATTGCTAAATTAGGCACAACTGGCAAAGTGGCAGCACAGCTTCGGGAATCGTGCCGGCAATTATTCAGTTATGACAAACATTATGCGTAGCAATTCCTGATGTGATATATGCCACATATGCTTTGACAAGTTGCCTTGGTAATTTTGTGTCATTTGTGGCACAACCGCAATTGCAAATCCAATTGAGCCAAAAACCAAATAAAATCAAATCGTTCTAAACTAAAACTCAATTAGCAACCCCAAAAAAATAGTTGATTAAATTATTCAATTAGCCAACCGAAATCTGGGTAATTTAATGTTTATTCAAATGGAAACTTTGGAAATTATAAATTCAAAATAAATTAATGATATTAAACGAATTGCTAGCGGCAAACGAATTGTTGGTGGGCGGCAAACAAATTTACAATTTTTATGTGAATAACTTGAAAACTTGGTGAAAATAAATCAGATTAACATTTAAGTGAATCAACTTAACTTTTGCCTAAAAATATGAAACAAAGTCCACCAACGGAGCCTGAAAAGATGAAATAGATGTGAGAAATGTGAGAAATTTCGGGAAGATGGGTAGGATTGACTAATTTTGTAAAACTTTATAAAATAAGTTATAAATACACTTTTCTGATACATTTTTCAATTTAAAACTAGTTCAACCAGTGATCTCTAGGGCCCAAAAATGATTTACCCTTCCGTTTTTAAGAAGTATATAACCAATTTTGAACCATTTGCAATCGAATTTAGTCCGGCTAGAAACCGGTTTACAATTTTGACCTGATTCACTCCGTAAATCAGAACTGTAAGTCCCTTTTGAAACGTCTCAAACTGTACTGGAATATAACTTACTTCATTTTGTCAACCTAACATTACATTTTAAGCTCACACTTCATACACTCATACAAAAAATGTCAAAATTCGCCCTGAAAATTTGAAATTAGCCTATAAAATTCGTGCTAAGGCGATTCACCCTAAATTTAAGAAACAAATTTCCTGAATAATAAAGAAAGCTTTTCTTAAACATTTTGCAAGTTTTTTTTGAAACAGATTCAGGAAACCTTGAATATAAGAAAAAAGTTTTCCAAATTATAAATATTTTGGGTAAATGTTTACTTTGAGCTAACAAGCTCCTAAAACTCGCCATTTTTGCAAAAAAATTTCACTTTACAAAATATTAATTTGTAGGATATTCACGAGAAGGACGACAGTGGTCTAGGCCCTTCACTTGGGGAGACCACTTAAAAAAAAACACGTCTTTCTGGGGCTTGGGGAATTGGCCTCCGGGGAAAACCATGTTAAAATAACGCGCCTTGAATTTTACCTCGTTAGGTGGCGTTGTAAAGAGTTCATAACAGTTCCAATAGTTGTCAAGTTTTCATCACTTTCACATTCAAATTCGAACAAACGTAAGCCTTACATGTATATAGAATAAAAATATTTTGCACTTATTTATTTGCTGAATACAAACTGAATTCGATAAGCAAATGTGATCGAGCATATATTAGTATGGGCAAAAATGCATACTTTGAAATTCAATTACAAGAGAACCATGGTCGACCGCCAAATATTCTGCACGTAAAGTCTTCATAATTCGTGATCGATCGAGGAAAATTAGTTGCAGAATTTTAGGAGCGGGTTACCTCAAAGTAAACATTTACCATATTGTTGTATATGAGGTTAAGTGACCTGTTTTGATTTTAGTCAAAGCTTACATCTGGCTGGTTCAAGGTCTATGGTTGAGTATAATTCTATATAAACAACACAAATCAATCAATCATAGACCTTGTTAATTCTTCCATGTATAATTCTATATAAACAACACAAATCAATCAATCATAGACCTTGAGCCAGCCAGATGTAAGCTGTGACTAAAATCAAAACAGGTCACTTTACCCCATATACATATAAATAATGGTCGGTACGCCATAATGCTTGTAAAAAAACCTAAAAACAGTTTCCCTATTATAAAACAAGCAAAAAAAATACCTTGTGTATTTACAAAAAACTCTTGGCACTACTAAGGAGGATCATTGGACGGTGAGCCCAACCACCTACCAACAGCCATAAGCAACAGAATTAATGACAGCAAATTGGTAAACAAACACCTTCAAACAAATACCATACCCAAAATTCGGGCTGCAAATTTACAACATTGGAATTCCCATGTCTTTATTCGACGTTTGAGGTTGTTTAAATACTATCTGGTTGTATGTAAGTATGTCAAAATGTTGTAATTAATATCTGTTGATTTGTGTTCTTTATATAGAATTATACTCAACCATTGACCTTGAGCCAGCCGGATTTATATTTTGTTGAACTAACTTTTGTTGAAACTAAAAATAGTTTCGTTTATAGCAACAAAAACCCCTGTTTGAATGCAATTCTGCACTCGGACTTATTGGTCACTGTGTTAGCAGTGGGGAGGAAATCTCTCTCACTAACATTGTAAGACCATTGGGGGACACACACACGTACAAAGGACACAGACAGCGCGGCTCTGGCTCGTTGTGTCTGGTTTTTGCTGTTGAATCGCATTGGAGTTCCCAAGCGAATATGGCATCTCAGGCATGAGGAGGGAGTTTTTTTCTGATTGTGGTACCAGGTGAAGACGGCTGATGATATGGTAGAGATACCATTGAAACAGCTGTTCGGTCAACTAACCTCCTTTGTGGTGTGGTGTGTCCCTGTTTTAAAGTTATGTACCAACATAGCGAGACCTAGAGCCGGCAAAAAATTTGAAGATTTTGTTCCATGTGAAAAAAAGTTGATAGATTTTGGAACATCAATCAGTGGATTAAATAGCGGAACATTGGAATCTCTTTGGATTGGAAATGTAACCCCACACCCACCCGTTTTAGTTAATTGAACTATTCGAAATAAACAAAGAAAAAATTTGTTTCAATTGTCCGCCTCGACTGTGGTTCGAACTCGTTACCTTTTGCATTGAACACAAATTGAAAGGCCTCTTTACGCACTACAGCATGGCACTTACTGTGTTGTCTAGCGTCTAAGATGCTGCTTGTACGGTACACAGTATGTCGGTTAGAACAGCGATTCTCAACGAGAGCGAGGCCCAAAAGTGAGAGCGTATTGGTGTGCGAAAAATAAACGCCGTGAACCAGCTTCGATCCGACCGCATTAAAGGCTAGCCAGCGACTGAAGGATTGCTTACTCTTTTGGCCTCAGCTTCGGCATGCGTTCGACTCGTGTATGTGTAATAACGAAATGCATTCGGCGCCCGGGGCATTCGGTTACAATCGCTGATTTAGAACAAACTATTCGACGGACCCATCTGGCAACACTATCAGCCATGCTCCCATTTTCGCTTTCGCAAAAATTTTGCGATTTGGAGTACAAGTTTAGACCAAAAACCGGTTTTGAAATCGCAAAAGCTTTCTGAAAGTGAAAATGGGAGCATGGCTGTATAGCTTTTGACAGCATTGCAAGATCGACTAGTTGAAGCGTCTGTCCAAGTAGATTTTTACCATGGAACAGTACACGTCACGCGAACGCTCTCAGATCAAAACAAGTCAATTAAGAAAATTGATAAACTGATAAAGTTTATGACCGATGAAGCTCATTGCACGTTGGACGGAACGGTAGACAAACATGCCACTGAAAATCCTCCAGAGATTCAAGAGGTACTTCTTCACGATGAACAAGAGCCTAAGTTAAAGTCGGCTCTAACAGACTTTTATATACTCGTTAGTCAGGGCAGCTATTTATTATCCGATCCTTATGAAAACTTGAGATATTGCGAACATAAATGTAAGTTTTAAATTTGAGATTGATATCTTAAGTGTTCATACAGACAGACGGACAGACAGACAGACGGCTGTTGATGGTGATCAAGAATATATATACTTTATATGGTCGGAAATGTTTCCTTTCGCCTGTTACATACACAGAAAAAAAAAAGATCCCCGTAGAAAGGATATTCGAAATACCCCCTTTAAAATCCCCTTTTTTAAATATCCTTTTCACATGTTTAAGCTCCTTTGGATGAAGAATTAAAATTAGTAAACTATCCTTTTTTTCTGTCATATCCTTTTTAAGTGAAAATGATACAAAGGAGCTTAAAAAAAGGTTGAACGGGATCTTTATTTTGGTTGAAGTATCGATTTTTGTTATCGGCAAGCGATAGCCCGATAGCGAGCAAGTCAAGTATGCCCGTTGGCGCGAAAGAGAGAGACATATTGCGAATTTCGATGTCATGAGCGCTGCGTTGAACAACAATTGAAGAGAACGCACGCGCTTATGCATAGCCGGCAATAAAATGGTATGTTGGGAGTGATATTAAAGTGTAATTGAAGTGAAATAATAAACATCAAGTAAGTGGTAGGTGCTTGCACTCAAAAACTCGCATTTTAGTCTACTTCTTTCCTTGTTTAGTAAACATTTACTTCAATAATACTAATGTATATTTATATCTTTCTTGTGCTCTTTTACAGCACCTCTTGAAACTAAAGTGGTACGGCTCCCTGGAGAAGCTCACTTCCTATTTTAACGATAATATAAAGAGCCCGTTTAACCGGAACCTCTTAATGAAAGTTTAAGATAATGAGGATGGCCTTACTGGAGGACAATACTACTTCTAAGTCAATACATACTCACTTATTTTAACATTCCCGTTCCCGATACTCCCTAAAATTTTTGTGCATTAAATATTACATTTATATTATCAAAATTAAATAAATTGATACAAGTTATTGTGCTGTTTTTTTTTTTTATTTTGATATGATCTTTACAACAAGTCCTTGGGATAAGTCATTAAGATCCAATGGATCTTAAAAGATATTAATAACAGATCCATGGGATACACACGGATATTAAGATTTGGATATTGAAAAAGATCAAAAGGATATTTCATAAAGATCCAATGGATATGAAAAAAAGGGTAGTTTTTAACAGTTCAAATGGATAGTTGTTAAATATCCTTAAGATATTTTAATATCCTTTTTTCGAAAATAGATCGACTTTGAAAAGATCCAATGGATCCCAAAATAGGATAGTTAAATATCCAGTCCAGATGGATATCGAAAAATCATCCTGAGGATCATCAAAAACTATCCTTTTTTCTTTCAGTGTACAGTTGCACGACTTTAGTATACCCCTTTTACTCTACGAATAACGGGTATAAAAAGTCACGTTCTTTTTCGTAGATGAAGATGGCAAAATGGTTATTCTCAATCAGGAGCGGTATCGCGATATGATAACCAATTTTTTAATGCCAATTGTTTGTCGAAAGCGTACGGCGCACTATTGGTTTCAACAAGATGGCGCTCCACCACACACAAGCCGCGCTACAATCGATTTTTGGAGGTCATTGTTCCCTGGCCGTTTGAAGTCAAAAAATGTGTTGTTTTGACTGGCCGCCGCATTCACCAGATTTGACAGGTCGAACAGCGAAACTAAATTTAACCAAAAGTCGGATAAAACTTATTTCAAATTCTCAAATTTACAAGTTTCGCAGTCTGATTGAAAGCGCTTTTCCTCTTCAAGCTCGTCAGTGAACTGAACCGAACCGTACCGTTTTGCTTTATAATTTTCGGTTCGGTTTCGCATTTCTGAAAGGACACCATTTCGGTTTTGTCAACAGCTGGAAACAGTGGTTCGGCTACGACTTGGAATAGTTAAGTTCAAAAACAGATTCCATTCCTTATTAATCAAATTATATGTTTCAGTACACTAGTTCCTTACCAGCAGTTTTTGTTCGATGTTTTAAAAATATTTGGAGTCTGGAATCCAAAGAAACAAGTAAGTGATTATTGTAGTACAACAAAGTAACAATGAATCAGCCTGAAATTTATTCGGCATCTGCATATTTTAGCATCGTTTCCTCAAAATAATTTCCCCAGATATAACACAACTCGTTGGCTAAATTGTTTTGTACTGGCAAACTCCTTCAACAAATCACCATACCCCTGGAGCAGCAGCCATCAAGTGCATACAAAATGTCTCAATTTCAATGCAAGACACAGCATGCAGTCAGCAGCCACCACTCCTGCACCTCCACCTCCCAGACTAATGACAGGTTATCCACAAAAGAGATGCAAAAATAAAACAACAGAAAAGAACAAAAAAATAACACAAAAACACGTCCCAGTGGCCAGTGCATGATCCCTGGCTACCTGCTAACTGCAATTTCCAGAGTCAGGGCAAGGCAGTTGCCAATAAGTGGCAATGAGGAATGCCAAGGCACAGGCGGGCATCTAATGTCTAAATTTCCTGTAGCCCCGAACTCAGTGAAATTTTGGTTCTTGGGTTTTTTTTTTTTTTGGCATTGCATAACCCATAATTACCCAGAGCGTCCGAGTTGAGGAGAAATTGTGTGTTGTGTTTTTGGTGAGTGATGTGATCCGACGCCTTTTGTTTTAGTTTGGTTTGGTCGGGTTCTCTCCTCGACTCTTTGGGCGCTGCTTGTCTTGTTTTTCGGGCTTAACAACTAAATTTGAAAATTTGACGCAAACAATGCTGATGCCTCCGGGGAGCCCAGGATTTTGTGGCTGTGCTCGAGCCTGAGCATATTTAATTAATTTATTTCCATTCCGAAGTCTGGCGTCGTCTTCGACCCACGTTCGTTGTCTGGCCCTTTGAAGTGTTTCGAAATTAATTCCGATCGTCAGGAGCAAGTTGGCAACCTTAACCGCAGGGGTGCTAAGCACTCCAATTTTTTGAGCCGGTACCATCCTTTATTGAGCTCGACTTGACGGCGCGTGATTTCAGTTTTTTTTTGTTTTTTTTTTTTTGGGTTTTCTCTGAATTTCATGTGATTAGCACACGAATGAGATTCAATTTTAGGAGGGCAGCGGCACACAGGGGCGTGGCTGGTGGTGTTGTTTGGAGTTTTGCAGCTGGCTGAATATACATACTATAGCAGCGAAAGATGCAGAAGAAAATGTGAGATCTTTTATGAATATGTATGAAGTTTTTATGAATATAAAATATAAATATAAATATTTATTTGGCTTGAACAGCACTAAGGGGCAAAAGCTGGTCTTCTCTCATTCTGTTGGTGTATGAGATCGTTAGTTTTAGCACAAGAAAATGGGACATACAAGCCGTTTCGGCTTACGCTTTAGTGCTGAATTCTTCGAAAACAAGAAAGAAGATTGTGTTGTATGCATAGCTTTTACAGGGGACTTAGCTATCTTTTTCGAAAATATTTTACTCCAACACCGAGCCAAACTATTTTCCTTTTGGGTTTGCGGTTAAGCTCAGCATTTTCGAAGGGACAGTGGTTCGGTTCGAAAACGGTTTGCATTCCAGGTAATTAGACTGGAAGCCGATGTATTGTCAAAGTGGATCCAAATGACAAAATAGTGTGCTGAGATAGCCAAAAAACGCCAAAAGCGCCAGCTGCGATTCATTTAAACAAACTTATGAGGATTTGTAAGCAATATTCAAAAAAACATTTAGAAAATGAAATGGGGATCTTTAATGCAAAAGGGCGTAGTCAGAGGGCGGCTGAAAATTAACGCTTTCATTTATGCCTCAAAAATCGTGTTGGAAGCTTAGGCTGCAAGAACCAGACACCAGCATCTTAGTCTTAGCCTTATTTGCGGCAAAGGGGAAACCAAGGAACATTAGCCATCGATATGAGTATTCGGCTAAAGCGAAGAAAGATTGTAAGATTTAGGGCCGATTTCTCATCTCCTACATAGAGCGATATGTCACATAAACTTACAAATTGCAGAGTAAATTGTGAGCCTATCTGACAGATAGCAGCTATCTGAAAGAAGAGAAATCGGCCCTTAAAGTACTTTCGAGACAAAACTTTTACAACTTCCATATGAGCGCCAACAGTTTTAATTGCCTCTTTGGGACTGTAACAGCTGCACTTGGCTCCAAAACGAAACATCCTACCTCCAAACCAATTTCCAAAACATTTTCATTAATTATTTGTTTTTATTTCATAAAACTTAGTCTTAACTGCAGTTGCAGCCTTAATCGCAATGGCCTGAACAAGCAACAACGTGTTACAGCTATTTCTTCACTGCGGACTGTTGCTGGAGGCAACATTAAAGGGATTTTCATTGGTGAGGTCTTAAATAATTATCTATTGCCTCTACAGCATTTATCATCGCAATATTTTCTTCCTCATGGAGGCGCTTCAACCGATTTTTACGCTAGCCTTTCTTTTCGGACATTTTTTCTTTCTACCGACCGTCAAAATGATTGAATACTCGAACAGCTGTTCATACCATCCACACATTGAGAGATATGTGGCAACGCCAAGTAACGAAGTTCGTGTGGATTTCACTAGCCCACTGTTGGTTTGTCTCCGTACACAACGTCAAACGGCTGCCGTCAAACCTTTTGCGAGCGACTTCAACGCTTTTTACACCCTTGAGGTAAGGATGGTATATTGAAATTGTCCAGATGTTTGTAACGCATAGCAAAAAGCATAAAATTGAGAAAATAAACCCTAATTTTAAGAAAGTTTTTCTAAAAGAATATAAAAATAAAAAAGAAAAAATGCTGCTACGGTGACTTTATCCCAGGCCTTGCAAAACTGCGTACTTTCTTAACTATGGTTTTGCCGCTGCGGCTTGCTTAAGGCAAATAGCCGAGTGGGCTAAGGCGTCCGTCCGCGCTTGTTCAGTAACTAAAAAAAGAAATATAAAAAAAAACAAAAAGAACCATCGCAACACCTCCACCAACCCCACCCACCCCTTTTTTTTTAGAAAAATTACCCTGAAATTTAGAACACAATTTTTATTTAGAAAAATTTTCTTAAGAATAAGGCGAGTCGCATTTGGCCCTTTTTTTAGGGCGATTTTCTAAAAATTAAGGCGAAAATGGCACTTTTTAGGGCGAGTTGTTTTTTGAGTGTATATATTCTTGCTCAGTATGACGAGCGGAGTTGATATAGCCATGTCCGTCTGTCCGTCCGTCTGTTTCTATGCTATCTCCTCCGTCAGTTTTAGGGCTATCGTAACCAAACTTTGCACGAAGTTTTTTGGTACAAATACGCTGCACATTTGTCGGAACCGGCCGGATCGGATGACTATAGCATATAGCTGCCATAGGAAAGATTGGTCGAAAAACTAGTTTTAGTGAAAAAAACTTTTTTGTT
This sequence comes from Lordiphosa magnipectinata, assembly GCA_037044535.1. NCBI lineage: Eukaryota > Metazoa > Arthropoda > Insecta > Diptera > Drosophilidae > Lordiphosa > Lordiphosa magnipectinata. Next base: position 28,950 of record JBAMBO010004042.1, read on the forward strand.
TTCAATGCAAATGCCCCCAATTCTCGTGTTTATAAGTTTTCTATGCTTTTACACGATTCCACTAAGTTTTATGAAAATCGGCCAACTATATAGTATAGCTGCCATACAAAAGAAATGTCTGAAAAAAAGTCTTAGTATAAAAACTTTTTTGTTTTCAATGCTACCGCTCCCAAACTTGTTATTGATCAATATTATATGCTGCCACATAGTTCTGCCAAGTTTGGTCCCAATCGGATGACTATAGCATATAGCTACCATAGGAACGATCGGTCGAAAAAGTAGTTCTAGTGAGAAAAACTTTATTGTTTTCAATGGTAGCGTCCTTATACCTTCCACTTGTGAATATTATCAGTTTCCACACAATTTTGGGGAGTTTGGTTGAAATCGGATGAATATATCGTATAGCTGCCATATAATAAGATGGCAAGCAGATGGTCAAAGTAATGGCGCCATCTCTTGCTGAGTTTGGGAAATAGCTCAGCTAAGAATGTTCGACGAAAATCATTTAAAACCTTAATTCTCCGTTCTCCGTACAGTTTAGAAATTTGGGCTGATCCCAGTTAATTTCAAACTTTCCTAGAAATCATTTAAATTAACTCAAAATCTTAATTACTTCAGAACTGTACGGCTGTTTCAAAAACCTCCCGGTACTATCTTCAGTAGTCTTTGCCCATCGACTCTTCAATGCGGCTTAACAGCAAAAAAAACGTCACAGTGTGTTACTAAACAGGGATGCAAACCGCAGTTGATAAACATGAACCGGCGACCCTTCGAAAATGCTGAATCGAACCAAAAACCACAAAGCAAAACGGTTCGGCTCGGTTCAGTTCACTCAAGGGTGCTAAGACGTGAAGCGCCTACCTTCAGGCTAATGGAACTTGTTAACTTTGGGAATTTTAACTGATTTTCGTCGATGGGCCGTCTACAAGGCATACCAAATTGAACCTTACGATACCAGATACCGATACCAGATTCATGTAGCCTCAAAGGATAGACTACCAACCACTTTTAAACATGTAATCCCGGGCATCTCCAGCAATTGCCTGCCGACCTCTAAATAGGCATGCATTCTTTGGAAGTTGCTAATCCAACTTTAGCCAGAAGCAAGATTTTTAAAGTTGAGTCCGACTTCTTAATTTGTTTAATTTATTTTTAATTTTCTCTAGGATATCAATTTCAAAAGAGTGCGAAATTTCCCATATTCAAACGGATACTTGCCTTCATGGAAAAAATTAAGAGTGAACCACTGAACCGAACCGAAACCCCGGTTCAGTTAACTTCAAAAACCATGTAACGAACTGTACCGGCGGCTCAAAAACTGGTGAACCACTAATCCGAACCAGTCCTTATATCCAAGCGGTTCGCATCCCTGGTACTAATTATATGAATCCAGATATGTCCATATGTTTCAGCATTTTTTTGCCCTCGTAGCATTTTTGTTTTGTTTGTTTTTGTTGATGTATGATACATTAATGTTGCAATGTATGATAACCTCTGCTATATATCCAAAACATAACGAAATCAGCTCGTATCAATCAGATCCCTGCATATCAAAACCGGTCTATTTGAATTGGTTCGAGCGGCGCAACCTAAGCCAACCGAAAGTAGGAAAAAACTATCGTTACTTACAGAAAAAGAACGACTAAATCTTTATACCTGTTAAAAACCGCACAAATTACTAAAATGTTTCTAAAACTAATATGTAATTTAATTCTCATTGAATTTCCTTTTCTTCTGCCATATGTCAATCTCGACCAGGCACAAGTGCCTGTTGTGTTGAAAACCACAAATTAGAAACAAATTATTGCATTAAGCTATTAGACAAAACCCAAAATCGAAATCCATAGCGTACATCCTCAAGAAACAGAAACGTTAAAAGAAAACACTTGAGTTTGCAGTACAGGAACATCAGCCAAGTGGAATATGTGCCAACAATGGCATCGACAACCAGACAACAGTTGTTGAAATGAAATTGAAAAAAGAAAAAATATATTTAAAATACAATAAAACATTGTTTTTGGGTCAAACCGAAAGGTATAGAGTCATTAAGATAACAATCTGGGGAACAAAAACTGTAACAGAAATTGTCATTAAAATTTGTGGGGGGAAGAAGAGGAAAACAAAACAGAAATTAAATGGACAACATGTGTTGAAAGACGGCGAAGCCGAAAGGATAACAACAGTTGGTCTGATGTGTTTATGTTAAAAAGAATTTGTACCAAAAATAATAGCGAGTGACAATATGCTAAAAAAATATGAGGGAAAAATAGAAAGATTCCCGCAAGGCATGACCATTGATATTTTTATTCTTGCTGATTGAGTGCCAAGTTGTTTTGCCAGGCAGCCCTCCCAGCAGGTAGCCCAAAAACTGCAGTTGCAGTTAGCTACCTGCAGTGATTTGCCAGAAGTAACAGCGATGCTACGGTTTGATAGTTGATTGAGTGGTTGCTTGGTTGGTCCCAAGGTACAGTTACTCTCTCAAGGCAAATAATTAGTTACGGCCCGTTGTTGTTGGTTGGCAAACGGAACTAATGAATTTTCGCAACCGCAGAAATCAATTTTCAGCGCAGTTGCCAGGCTGCCGCCGCACTTAAGAAACAACGCGCCGTTGGGTTCTGGGAGGTCTTCCCTCGCTATCTGACAACGCAATGGGCATGTCAACACACACCGCGCTGGATTGATGGCTGTCACAAAAAATTGACATAACAAATGTCACTCCAGAGAGCTTGCGCTGTGTATTTCCTGTGCTCACTCAAATGAAATGCCACTACAACTACATATACAACCACAACTAATGTTTGTTTTCAAAAGATTTTTTTGTCAACTTGTTTGTCTTCGACGTAAAAAAAACGTAAGAAAAATTTTACACGAAATTAAATGAAAGAAATGCTCAAGACGGGAGGATTACGCAGTTCAGCGAGGGGTTGTTAAAACATGTGTTTTATTTTCATAAGTTTAGAGAAATGGGGAGAATTTGTTTTGTGTAACAAATTACCAAATGTAACAGATTTTTAATGTTAATATAAAAATGTATAATTAAATAATCCACAGCAGATGTGTGGACTGACAGAAAGGGATTGGGAAGAAGTTAGGATTAACATGTCAATAATTGGGAGAAAGAGAAAGACAAATTGGACAAATCAACTAAAATTTAATTCTATCATAGGCATGGGAGATGGATGAAGTTATGGTTGGCTGCACTCAGAGCAATTGAGAGCGCAGTGAACTTGCAAGTCTTCAAGTAATATGGCAAATATGAGTTCCTCGCCTCGACCTGTGAGTCTAGAATGTGTTGGCCAGAAGTTAGCTAAGGAAGATTAAGTACAGACTTCTTCTTGAGACGGAAAACCTGCGGTTACTTCTGTGATTAAGAACAGGTAACAGCACATGTAGACAACATCATCACTGACCCAATATGACAATCCTGCATGAATTGGCAGAAGGCACTTGTTTTGTTATTGAGCAAACTTTCTTTAATCGACCTTCTCAAAATTCTTAGGGCAAGGACAGCTCAATTCATTTTCCAATATGGGCATTTCCACAGAAAAGTCCACCGAGACCAAATACGAAAAGTTCCTAAAAACACTCTATTTTATCATTTTTTCATGGGGAAATAATCAAAATGAACTAGTACTCAGTGCCAAAAAACTCAACTTTTTTTAATGCCTGGGAACGGGACCAATCAATTATGAAACTAGAGGCATCAGGGAGCAACACCTCTTACCTCTCACATCTTACGCGAACTTGACGTGATCAGAAAAACTGGGTAATAGGTGTTGCTCCCTGATGCCTTTTGTTTCATAATTTATTGGTCCCGTTCCCAGGCAATTTTGAGTGTTTCACTATGATATGAGTCAATTTCAAATATATTCATAACCCATTTCGAGATTATCGAATGCAAAGTCGCGCAAGCGATATTTTTCTCATTTGAATACGTTTTGTTGTCATAAAAATGCATTTAGATTGCATTGATTTTTCTTCTCTAAACTATTTCAAAGGGTACAAAGTGTTAAAAAATAATGCAGAAGACACCTTAAGAAACTATATGATTGCAATTAACTGTAAGTTTCTGCTTTATATTATAACAAAAACAACATAAATATAATGAGGAAATTTAAGTAACGTAACGTCAGGTAACGTCACGTCAGATACTTATGCAAAAAAACATAAATTGGGCAAACATTTTTGAATAAGATAACCTGGAAAATAAACTTGTATTATTTCAAATCATACTAAAAAAATTTTATACAAAAAGCTTTGCCCAATTCGCAGAATTTTGCATTTTTCTAAAACAAGTCAAAACCCACTTCCGTTTTATGTAACGTCACGCCAGCATATATGTTAGCTTATATCCTTAACTCCTTATCGATCGATTGATGTCACAGTTTTTGCCAATTATAGAGCTACTTAATTGCTACCCAAAAATAGAACAATCTTTTTAAAAACCCAAGATTTTCATATTTTTCAAAACATATTTCCGTACGAACGTAACGTCACGTCAGTTTAGAAATGCCCATATGTCTTCTATTTTATCTGGTATGACATACATAGTCTTGGGTTGTTCATGAGTGAGTGAGTTGTTCTATGAAGTGAGCAAGTGAACATGTTCTTCTTTAACTGTTAATTTTTGTCCAGCGAGTCTTGTTCAGTCTGTCTTGCTCTGAGTTGTTCTTCAGTTGTTCTAAGAGCTGTTCAGTCTCTTTTGCTCAGCGAGTTGTTCTGTATCTCTTGCTCTGTGAATTTTTCTGTCTGCCTTGCTTTGTGAGCTGTTTCGTCTGTCTTGCTTTGTGAGTTGTTCCGTATACCTTGCTCTGAGCGCTGCTCCAAACAAAAACCAGAAAGAAAGTCGGCCAAGCCCGACAATAACATACTCTGTACGCTTAATATCGCAGCACGCATTTGCTCCCGAGTTATACGCGCTTATCTCTAAGTTTCTCTCTCTCTCACTCTCTCTCTCTCACTAAGATTGCCTCTGTTGAAGGGAATGCTGTGGTTCTGGGTGGGGAGGGTGAGGGGTGTTAACTGGCTGTTTTTTGCTCATAACTTGAGTATCGTTCATCCGATCTTTTTTATTCCTTCAGCAAATCGATGAATAATTTTGATTACTAGATATCTCTAGAAGGTACGAACAATCTGTTATCAGAACTGTGGGAGATATGACGTTTTTTCCGAATTCCAGGGGCGGGAGGGGGCGTCGTAAAAATTGAAAATAAACTTGATCTGCCTGCAAGTATAAAAAATATATGTCCCATACATGTCAAACCTCTATCTCTTACCATCTTTGAGATCTCTTCGTTCATACGGACGGCGGGACAGACGGAAATGGCTATATCGACTCGGCTGTTGATGCTGATCAAGAATATATATACTTTATAGGGTCGGAAATGATTCCGTCTGGCTGTTACATACTTTTGCACAAACTTAATTTACTCTGTGTACTTTTGGTACAGAGTATAACAATAAAGCGATCAGTGCTACAGAAACCCACCCCTTTAAAATCCCGACGGCAAAACTAAAAAACTAAAAACTCCTGCGCTCACACAACCTTCCGCCACTAGAACAACTGAACAAGAACAACTGAACAAATGAACAACTAAACAAGAACAACTGAACATGAAAGCAATTTGAGTGAGTTGACTCACTTAGAAAAAAAGAACAAGTGAACATGTTCAGTGAAATGAACAACCTTTACCCAACACTATTTTAGAGGGGTTTGTAGAGCCCTGTTTTTGAAATAGAAAATATTTTACTAGATGGATTGGAAACTACATTATATTCACTGGGTTAAATCCATTGGGAACTTTAAATGCGATTTGCACAAAACATGTTATTTAGCGTAAAGCCTAGTACTGAGGGCGTTCGAATTTTCCTTTCGTCACAGTATTTCACATAAATAGAAACACTTTCTAAAAGCACATGAGCATCAAAGCAAAGCCAAGGTGTTTCTAATTATATGAAATACTGTGACGAAAGGAAAATTCGAACGCCCTCAGTACTAGCCTTTAAGAAAGAATTTTAGGGGTTCTCACAAATTTTATGTTATTTTATTGGACTCTCTTGTTTTATGAGTTAGTCGGAGTTGTCTTAAGACTCTTACGATTTAAAAGTATGATTATCAGCCATGCTCCCATTTTCACTTTCGCAAAACTTTTGCGATTTAAAACCGGTTTTGGGAACAAATTTGGACTCAAAATCGCAAAATTTTTGTGAAAGCGAAAATGGAAGCATGGCTGCATATAATTTTTACTACTTGTTCAAAATGCTCCTAATATGTATATACCGAAACTGTCTAAGATGATGTATTTTTATACCCTTGTAGAGGGTATATTAAAATTGTCCAGATGTTTGTAACGCATAGAAGCAAGCATCTCCGACCACACAAAGTATATATATTCTTGATCAGCATGACGAGCTGAGTTGATATAGCCATGTCCGTGTGTCCGTCTGTCAGGCCGTCTGTTTCTATGCTATCTCCTCCGTCAGTTTTAAAGCTATCTTAACAAACTTTTACACGAAGTCTTTTGGTACAAATACGCTGCACATTTGTCGGAACCGGCCAGATCGGATGCCTATAGCATATAGCTGCCATAGGAACCATCGGTCGAAAATGTTGTTTTAGTGAGAAAAACTTTTTTGTCTTCAACGCAAACGTCCCCAATCATCGTATTTTTAAGTTTTCTATGCTTTTACATAATTCCACCAAGTTTTATGAAAATCGGACCACTATATAGTATAGCTGCCATACAAAAGATAATCTGAGAAAAAGTCTTAGTAGGAAAATCTTTTTTGTTTTCAATGCTATCACTCCGAAACTTGTCACTAATCAATATTATATGCTACTGCATAATTCTACCAAGTTTGATTCAAATCGGATGACTATAGCATATAGCTGCCATAGGAACTATCGGTCGAAAAAGTAGTTTTAGTGAGAAAAACTTTTTTGTCTTCAACGCAAACGTCCCCAATCATCATATTTCTAAGTTTTCTATGGTTTTACATATTTCCACCAAATTTTATGAAAATCGGACAACTATATAGTATAGCTGCCATACAAAAGATATGTCTGAGAAAAAGTCTAAGTAGAAAAAACTTTTTTTTTTTCAATGCTATCACTTCCAAACTTGTCACTAATCAATATTATATGCTACTGCACAATTCTGCCAAGTTTGATCCAAATCGGATGACTATAGCATATAGCTGCCATAGGAACTATCGGTCGAAAAAGTAGTTCCAGTGAGAAAAACTTTTTTGTTTTGAATGGTAGCGTCTTTATATCTTCCAGTTGTGAATATTATCAGATTCCACACAATTTTGGGGAGCTCGGTCAAAATCGGATGAACACATGCTATAGCTGCCATATAAGAAACTGGAAAGCAAATGCTCAAAGTAGTGGCGCCTTCAAGCTACAAGGGTATATAAACTTCGGTCGAGCCGAAGTTAGCTTTCCCCTATTTTTTTTTTATATTATTTATTTTGTTTCTAAATTTTCTGTCACCTTATGTAAATTTTGGCAACTTAATTTAGATTGCTTAGATATCTTCATAACTTATCTGTTTATGTAAGTTTGAATTCAGGTGTATTGTGTCTGATTTTGTGATGATATAAAATATGATTGGTGTCAAGTTTATTGAATGGGAGGTAGTTGCTAAGTTATTATATTTGTCTGTTGGGAACGTTCCCTAGGCAAAAGTTTTTTGAGGCGTCGTCTTACTCTACTTCCTGCTTTCTTTCGTCTGCGCAGGAGTCTTCTGGCTACTTTCTTAGTCTCTTCACGTAATCACCTGCCTGTTTATTGATTACGTCACCAATTTTGGGCACACTGAGGTCACTCTCCAAATGTTTTTTGCACATATACCAGGGTGCTCCCGATAGTCTAAGCAGACACCTTAACTGAAGGACACAGAGCTTTTTCAGATGGGATTTCGCAGCTATTCCATATACTTGTATCCCATATCTCCAGGCAGGTGCTATGATAGCTTTGTTATGTATTTTGGTTGTGAAATATTGTTCATGAAATAAAAATGTTCTACTAAATTCAAGTATTTCACTTACAGTACGCTTGACATCGTTTGAACTTAACTCATATGCAAAGTTCTAGATGTTTTTACTGAGAGTATGATTAATCCTTCGATTACAATTCCCACAAGTCTGTTCAGAAATCTAAGGAATAATAATATGCAAATATCTCAGCTTACAAAATTCGGTCTGGTCTCACATGCTGAGCAGACTAAGCTAACACAAATGTAATCATCATTGATAGAAGGTCTATTTTCAGTCTACCTACCAAGTATCCACAACACCCCACGTTGGGCGCCAATTTACTTAACTATTACAGAAGCTGTGCCATCATAAACACTCTCCTCAAACCAAATGTCAATGCCATTATTTCCAGCCAGTTTCTATTGACTTGAATGGCCTTACAGGCGCCAGACACTGGAAGCTGTCGCCTGTTGCTCAAGCAATTAAACATGACGCTGGGATGCATTAATATGGAACAAAGTTTCATTGTGACTTGAGCGGGCCACCCAGTGAGCCAACCTCAATCCAACCCAAACCAACCCAACCCAACCTCAACCAGAAGGCAACTCCAAAGGTGTCCAGCGGTGGCGTCATTCATTGACACACCAGACCAGACCCGACCCAGCGTTAGTCCCCAATGACAGAGAATGAGAGAGAGAGGGTGGGGTGAAGCTTCATTCGGTTCATTCATTGCATTTCGTTTACGTTTTTGTTACTGTTTTCATTTCGCTTTCGAACCTCCCCTTCTCCCTGGAACTGCTCAACTCCAAGCACTTTTCCAGCGCGTTTTGACAAACGACTGACATTCATCAGTGTCAGTGCCGCCGCCTCCCCCTCTCTAGCTGCTTTTGGAGTGAAAAAAAGAAGTGTAACTTGCTGGGCTCCGTCGACAAACGCCAACAAATCAAAGGCACATTCCAGTCGCCGACATCGACGACGAGTGCTGCTCCCCAAAGCATCTGGAGCGCATTAATCGACACATTTTGTATGAGCTGATCAGGCGGCTCCCCCTAAAGGGAGACGGGGAGAGCAAGAGGGGGAGTGTGGGTGGAGGGGGACCCTAAAAAACCAACGCACATCCTGTACGAGCGCTTTGAAGACACCACACAAGCAACTTTTACTATAAACAAACGGAGGGGCTGCCCCATTCCCCACTCGCTGCTCCTCTCTGGCCACGATTCTGCAGCAGTAAATTTTTGCATGACAAATTGCCGATAAGATCAGCGGCAAGCGGGAGCAGCAGCATCACTTCCATCCACTCCACCACTAACTCAACGACGAAAGAAACAAAAAAAAAAACTCTCAGCGAGTGTGACGAACGATGACTGCAAGACGACTCCATGGCCGCTGACGCTTCGTGACGTCTTCGTCGTGTGCTGTGTGGGGGCTTGCAACAATTTTTGCAACCGCTTGTTGCATCAGAAGTGCACAGTGGTTGAGGATAATTGGGGAGTTGCCACAGGAAATCAAGATAGCAAAGTGTTTAGTTACATAATATGAATTGTTTCTGGCCTGGCGATGATGAGTGGTGGAATGGAAAAGATAATGTTTGTGTAGTCAAGGCAATCTAATTATGGGTCTAACAATGTTAATAATTTGATACATGAAACACTACGACGAGGAGTTTGGTAAAAATGCTATGAAATTATATATAAAAGTTCAATTTAGACAAATATTGGCGTGATTTATGGCAATCACGGCAATCCCGGCATAAGCGGAAAACGTGGGCGGATTCCTTAAAGCTGGAACTAAAACTATTGCCTATATGTGTGTACAGTTGTTGGAAAGTGAGCTTATTTAATTTGAAAATAACATTTGGGAGGATTTTTGGATTTTTCAACAAGAAAATCACAGCATAGGCTTCTCTTTCATCCATAAACATGCCGGTTTTGTATTGACTAGCGATTATCCCGGACTTAACCCTCTAGTGCCCAAGACCGCCTCTAGAACACCTTTATTTTATTCTTTTCATTCCTTTTGACTCGGTTTTGCTGTTTTTTCTAATTCGGGGAAGTCCAAAAATTAGGTTCGTTGCGTTTGGCATACATACTAGAGCTTGCGCAAGCTGCTGTAGTCATTTGAAGCAGAAAATTTGTGCAACTCGGACGAAATAATTATTTTGTAAGAAGTGCAAAATATAAATATTTTTTTAAAATATTATAAAAAGTTTGCTGCTGGAAAAAAAAAATTGTACCGTTTTGCTGATAATCTCAAGGACTCAAAATACGAAACCCACACTAAAAATAAGTTTTCGTTAGCTTTCTATTGCTTTTATAAGGTATCCCGTCTAGAGGCGGTCTTGGGACAATTCGGGAAAAAAAAATTATAAGTTAAGTTTGAAAGTGGAACAACCTATGACATATTTAACTACAAATAATTGCTTCAGTAGACATGGAACGACGACAAGCTATCAGCTCTTTCCGACGTGGAGATTGAAAAATTTTTCAATTCAATTGATTTTGACATTGATACGGACGGAGAAGAAGAATTGGAGGACGATTTGACTGATGATGTTTGCGAGGCAGCGCTTCCTGTCAATGAGAAAGATGAAGAAGCGATTGAAAAAGTGCTACATATGTCGGATTCTATGTTGGCTAGAGAGATTTGTGTAACTTCAAGCGGAAGTCCTACTCCTTTTGCAAAAATTGTTGTCACCCTCAAGTTCGATTGCATCCAATTCACCTCAAGCACAGAAACGCAAACGTAAAGCGCCTGCTGAGCATAATATTGCTCATGTTAAAGAAAGCACAATAGCTGAATGTGTAGGATCTGTTTGGGCTATCGACCCAAAATCACCGCTTTTCGAAAAGATGTTGTGGCGCCAAACGAACCTAGTCATGGATAAATCTGCAATATCCTTTACTGAGCCTGACCTCGGAGTACTTTAAAATCTGGATACGCCATTCAAGTGTTTTCAATTCTTTTTGAATGATACTATCATTGAGCATGTCACCCAGCAAACAAATTTGTATGCTGCCCAAAAGGATGTCAATACTTCGTTTTCTACAACCAATTTAGAAATTCGACAATTTATTGGCATTTTATTTTTGATGTCAGCTTTTCGCTACCCAAATGTTCGTTCATATTGGAGGGAGTACGCATTTGGAACAATTCAGAACACAATGTCAAGAAATCGCTTTGAAAAAATACGAGGTAATTTGCATTTTAATGATAATAGTAAGTTGCCATCTAAGGATTCAGCCGACCACGATCCTTTATACAAAATACGGCCGCTCACTTCAATGAGAAGTTTCAGTTAGTTCCGATGCGCCAACGCTTATCTGTGGATGAACAAATGTGTGCAACGAAGATGAAGACCTTTCTTAGACAATATTTACCAGACAAACCACACAAATGGGGAGTGAAATTCTTCAATTTGTGTAACTCTTCTGGCTTTTGCTATAATTTCGAGATATATTGTGGAGCAGCTGACAACGTTGTTCAAACTGGCTCACCAGATCTTGGTGCGGCAGCAAATGTCAGATTATCTACTTTGACAATTATTATACTTCCTTGCCGCTTCTTGTATATCTCAAGTCCCGGGGAATATTTTCTTTGGGAACTATTCGCTCGAATCGCATTCCAAATTGTAAGCTGCCATCTGACAGCGACCTCAAGAAACAAGTGCGTGGATATTCTACAGAATTTTGTGGATCTGTATCAGGAGTCGAACTGTCTTTGACGATTTGGAAGGACGTGCTTCGACTTACGCGGGCACAAAGCCTTTCCTGAATGAAACGAATTCAAAAGGTCAGGATTCAGGTTTTGTTCGTTCCGAAAAAAAGTACGTTGACATAAATTGCCCAAATGTGGGTGGTGTCGACTTAATGGACGGACTTATTGGTCGATATAAAATTCCCGTTAAGAGCAACAAGTATACAAATCGACTATTTACACATATGCTTGATTTAGCCATGGTAAGCGCTTACATTTTGTTCCACCGAATCTAAAAATAATTTTTTTCTTGAAAAAGAAAATTTGGGCACTAGAGGGTTAAGACCCATTGGGAAGCTCTGTGGAATCCAGTGTGGCACAGTTTTTAGGAATGGTCGAAAGTTTGAGACCAAGTTGGATCGAAAGTTACAGATTTAAAAGAAATCAGCAACTTAACTCTGCAAAAATTGGTGGATCTTATGCATAGTTTCCTTAATAAGGTTATAACAGCAAAAGGAAAGCACATTAACTACTCAATTATAAACAAAGTGTAAACATAAGGAACTTAAAGTAGACAAATTGAAAATGCACATATACTTATTTCCTATGGACTTCTTTTATTTAAGTTAATAAATTTCGATGCTTAAATAAATTGAACAGTTGATTTTTTGTCTTCTATTTATTAGTATTATAAAATCAAAATAAATTACAACGCATTTTTTTCCGTCATAATAATATAAGCTTAAAATTGATGCACATAAACTTATTTCACTGAGGTACAGCCTACGTTTCTTTCAAGAAATCGTGTAAATTTACTTATTTGTTTAATTATTTAGAGTCGGCAAACAAAGGCAGTCAACAAAAGTATAAATACGTTACAAAAAAATTTTATGAGCTATCAAAGAAAATCTTATAAAATTAGAAAATAAACTAATATAATAAGTTAATATAAAACAGAGATAGAGAGAAAGGGAGAAAACTATCTAAAAGTAAACTTTAAAAATAAGAAATGTATACGTAAAGCTTAGCCAGTCCGGCAAGCTATGTCCCTACTCACAGCTTGGAGTGGTCAGAGATTTTCCCGGAGATAATTAAAGAGGTACTTCTCTCTTTAGAGAAGAGAGAGAGAGTTCTGTTGACAGCAGGTGATTGAGATCATTGTAATTCTTACATAAAACCCGAAATCGATTATGCTGCGCATAATCAGTTGTGCATCTAGACCAGATAAAAGGAAAATAGTTTCTAGTTGGCCTAGAAGGAACGGAAAAGTTAAGGCGATTATTAGCTTATGAAGAAAAAAAACACCTAAGACTGTTTTACAGTTAGCTAACGAAGGAAGGTCAATAAGCAAAAGTCTGCTGGAGTACGTTGGTAAACGAAGGTTAGGGTCCCAATTTAAGCCACGTAGGGTAAAAAGCAAGAACTGATTTTGAACTGATTCAAGTCGATCCATATACTTTTTATATTGTGGACACAACACGGACGAGCAGTATTCAAGTACAGGGCGAACTATAGCAGCATACGGAAGCTTTCGTTTAATGAATCCAAGTACACCTTTCTCCCTATTAACAATAGAGGAGATATGAGGATTAAAACTCAATTTTTGGTCAAAAAGAACTCCAAGATCAACGACTGTAGATATTCGTTCCAAGGGTTCATTGCCAACCGTATAGGTAGCCAGCGAAGGTTTGCAACGATGGAAAGTCATAAACATGCACTTGGAGCAATTAAGGTGTAATTGATTAATCAAGCAAAACGACTGCAAGGAGTTTAATTCATCTTGCAGTCTGATCGAATGCGTCGGGTCGTTGAAAGATAAAATAAGTTTTACATCATCGGCGTACATAAGTATCCGAGAATAAGACAATATTCTGGGGAGATCATTAATAACAAGAAAGAAAGTCGGTCAAGCCCGACTATAACATACTCTGTACCCTTAACGTAGCAGCTCGCATTTTCTCACGAGTTATTCGCGCTCATCTCTAAGTTTCACTCTCTATCTCTCTCTTACTAAGATTGCCGTTCAATAGAATGCTGTGGTGATAGGTGGGGGGTGTTTACTGGCCGTTTTTTGCTCATAACTTGAGTATCGTTCATCCGATCTTTATCATTCCTTCGGCAAATCGATAAATAATTTTGTTTACAAGGTATCTCTAGAAGGTACGAATGATCTATCTCCAAAACTGTAGGAGATATGACGTTTTTTCCAAATTGCGAGGGCGGGAGGGGGCGTGGCAAAAATTGAAAATAAACTTGATCTGCCTGCAAGTATAAGAAATATATGCCCCATACATGTCAAACCTCTATCTCTTGCCATCTCTGAGATCTCTTCGTTCATTCGGACGGACAGACAGACAGACGGACAGACGGACATGGCGATATCGACTCGGCTGTTGATGCTGACCAAGAATATATATACTTTATAGGGTCGGAAACGATTCCTTCTCCCTGTTACATACTTTTACACAAACTTAATATACTCTATGTACCTTCGGTACAGAGTATAACAAAGGGCCGAGGTTTCTGCCTTTTGGCACACCAAAAGTGACAAAAACAGGCTTTGAAGTATTAGAGCGAAGCAGAACTTTTTGAGTTCTATCTTTTTAATAGGTCGAAATCCAAAGCAGAAAAGAGGAAGGAAATCCTAAACGATCAAGCTTAAAGAGGAGAAGATCGTGGCTCACAGAATCAAATGCTTTACTGAAGTCGGTGTAGATGACATCAGTTGGATTTTTTAAAAGGAATCCATCGTTAACCATGGAGGTAAATTCAAGCAAATTGGTCGTAGTTGACCGACGCTTTGTAAATCCATGCTGGAAAGGTGATAAAATCGATTTACAATAGTGTTGTAAGGATGAGGTCAGAATCTGTTGAAATAATTTTTGAATAGCTGAAAGCTTGGCTATACCCCTATAATTGGATATATCTCATTTTTCGCCCTTTTTATGAAGAGGAATGATAGAAGATTCTTTCCAAAGATTCGGAAACACAGTAGATTTTAGCGATAGATTAAAAAGCTTTAGCAAAGGATTGCATAAGGAAAAACAACACTCTTCAAGCACGCAACTAGGAATGTTGTCAGGCCCAGGGGAGTATTAGGATTTAATTGATTTCAAATATGAAAGCAAGGAGCTTTCAGAAATTGAGGGAGCACATATCGGATTGGAAGAAGGAATTTTATAAGGATGAGAAGTATTGGTAAAACGGGCAGAGGAATAAGTTGATTGGCAGTGGAGTCATCATTAATGGACGCTGGAGAGGGAGCGCTATTAGGAATATAAATATCTAAAAGAGAATTAATGGAATCATAGAAAAAGGTAAAAGCAAAGTTTAAATCAACCGCATTGTACAAAGGAGTCCAGTCTGTTGCACAAATAAGTTGATTTAGTAGAGCAACGACGAGGTTTGTTTGAAGCATGTTGAAAAGGTAAGTCCAGAAACTGAAAGGCAGATTTCAATTGTAGGATGGTAAGAATCTTCAGTCAGTGATAGGGGGGTAGGCCTAGAGAGTACGGCATTAGTACTGTCAGCGACAAAGACTAGATCCACCAATTTATTTAAATGGTTTGGAGATGTATTAATTTGAAACAAGGACATATCAAACAGACATAGATGATCTAAGAAGTCTTGCTATGTTGAAGGAACAAGATAAGTTCACTCATTAAGAAATGACCAGGCGATGTTTGGCAAGTTGAAATCGCCTACAACAACCATTGAGTCAATGTCTCGTAATTGGGCACAAACATCTTTTATACAAGTTAAACAAGTTATACAAGGATATAAGTACAAGTGATATACAAAGAAGAGGAAGGAGAAGATACCTTTACGGCAACAAATTCAACACCATCAGGCAGATTTAATGGAATTAATTCCGAACGGTGGTTAGTTTTGACTGCGATCAGTACACCTCCATCTCTGCGAGTAGGTCGATCATGTCGATAAATAAAAAAGTTTGATGAAAATAGCTTTAAGACTGACGAAGGTGATATAACACACGGACATGGCTCAGGACATTATTATAAAATTTCATAAGTAATTATTCAGTTGGGATTTTTAGGATAGAACTTAGAATGATGAATTGTCCCGGGAATACAAACTTAGATATATGTAAGCGTGTGAACTAAAATTCAAATAAACTGCTTGGCCTACTTTATCGAAAATTTCCCATCATATAGCATTAACAAATTTTTGTTATAGTAGGCTTTTCATTTGACATTGTTAGTTAGAAAGTGGAATAGTCAGCCTTTAATATCATTCAACTTCCAGCTCCCATCGAGCTAGGTGTTCTTTCTTTTTTATATTATTCTTCCTTTTTATTATTTCAAATGAATCATTATTATCCGCTTAGCTGTTTATGCACTTAACAGCAGCAGCAGCCTCTTCAGGGATCCTTTCATTCCAAATTCAAGGAGCTCCTTAAGTCCGCCATTATCCGCATAGCTGTTGATACACTTAAGAGCAGCAGCCCGCACAAAACGCTAGTTGTTGCCCAGGGCATGCAAGAAGAAGCCGGGAAGGAAAGTACGCACCGGACTCTCCTGAAAAACATCTATGCACATTAGACTGAACATCCATTACATGAAAATTTTTGTTGTCTTTATATTTTTCTTTTGCTCAATGCGCATAAAATTCGTAATTCTCGTTACCGTAATGGAAAACCAAAATTCGAAATTTTAAGGTTTAATACCAACGCCATGGCCTTGGCCCTGGCCCTTTTCATATTACTTTTTCAACAAAGTAAACTTTCAGATATCAAACGTTATGGTTGAATTTAAAAACGGTTGCTGTGCCGGAAAAAATCAAATGAAGTGCCAGATTTAAAAGGTTAGGATTTGCAAGTGACATACCGTGAGATGAAGTGGTCCTTGGGTGTTGGCATTTTTCACTCCTTACATTCCATGTAATGCTAGCTTTGTTCGCGTGGAATAGTTATTAATGGTCATGGATATGCATATCGCTCACTTACTTCAAGATTGGCACAACTCAAAAAATTCGATATTGAGAAAAACGCGTTTAAAATTCTCAATGGACTTAACCCTGAAAAAATAGTTCTTTTAGTTTCGAGTAAATCTAGCAAAATATTAATTTTAAATGCTCATAAAAAAAATTTTAAAATGTGTTAACTGAATGCCGAAGAATTTCAGCGCAATATCGACCGCAAAACAACTGACAACAACTATGACATTCTTGCAATAACTTGAAAATAATAATAATAATAATAATAATGGTTTGCTTTATTGCCCAGTAATATTTACTGTTTGCTTAAAGCTAGCATTTATTGAAAGTATTTCAATCTGTTTCACAATTTACATTTTTCGAGAACTTCATTTAGAATTACCTAAGGAAATTAACATGAAAATGAACTTATAAAATGTTACAGTACAAAGGATATCAATATGAAAATTTTACACAATATAGAACACTATACAGCGAATATTTCTGCTTCAAGAAGTCAAACCTTTTTATAGTTATTCCAGTCGGTCAAAAAATTAACAATAATTGAAAAAAAGTATAACTTAAAAGTAGGTATTCAAATTAATTCATAAGAGTATTTTTTCTGTTATTGGATAAGCTTGTCTGTGATTTTCGAAGCATTTAAGAAGGTGATGCTAATTGCGTTTTGTAATACGCCCATAGAAGTCTTCAACTAGTTTCACGCCTCTTTCTGAGACATCATTCACAACTTTGGAGTGTTTTCAGTGATTCCTGCGCTGCCAGATATGGTCGTCTTGCCACAGCTCTGGGTCATACCGAATATACAATGCGGTCGAACGTTTTTTTCTGGGGCTACGACCTTTTAGGTGTTTACATTGAGCATATAGTCGCAAACGTCAATCAGCTGTTTTTTTGTTTACTTTAAATTTAATTGGAATTTCGGTGATAAATGGAAAATAAATATGGATATAATTAAAAGCTTGTCTAGTGAGGATGAAATGCTTTTAGAAAATCTGATAAATCGTCATTTAAAGGGAATGGGAACAATTGCAAACGTCATCTAATCGAAGCCATAATGCGTGAATTCCACAGCATAGTTGAGGGGGACATCAAAATGTTGCCACAGTAAATCCATCAATGCTATTCACAGCACCCCACCGGCGAATCTGCGTTCCACATCATGAAGCAATCCTTCTGCTGGACCAAGCACGCTATGATCAATCGCAACAAAGATGTGCGTAGAGATAGACCGTTACAGGAGTTGGCCATCATGTTTATGCCTATAATGAGACCTGTGATATTGTTAACGCCTCTGCAGCTAATCCGTGAGACCACCGAGTCGGATGAGGAGCATGAGCCGGTGCAGGCCAGAACGAAATCCAGCCAGATTAAGCCGAAGGCGGTGATAACGGCCACAGTCACGGCGGCGGCGAACCGAAATCTGGCACTGCATCACATAATCTAAGAAGCATCTAAGAGCTTTGTGGCTGCATGTAACAACAATAATTTCCATTTTTATTTATTTATTTAGAATTGACAAAAAAACTAATTAAAAAAAGCTAACTTTAATGAATCATTAATCTATTGTATTTTTCATTTGAATAAAAGTTTCGTGCGTTTTTGGAGGACTGCCTTGCCAAAGGCAACTCCTGTCCAATTTAAAGAACTTTTTTCGAATGCTCGCGGTTGATTATTTCGATAGCTATCGATAAAAGTTGCACAAGGCTGACACATTTTTGTGTTAAATACGGTCTGAAAGCACTGATTTTTACCGGTCGTAGAATCTACGACCGTCCCAAATTCAAAGTAAACTGCCATAATTTTGTATGGCCGGACGACCAGTCTCAGGCATAAATACCAAAAAAGGTCGTACGACTGCAGTGTAAACAGCGTAAAAATCCCACGGGAATCTCGAGTTGCTTTAAAAAATTTAGGCTTTTTTTGTAATGCATTGGAGAAATGGGTTTTCCAAAAGGAAAAACATAAGTTAGATAGAATGAATCTAGATCTTCAAGTCAAACTGCCAATTTTTTTTCATTTGTTCCAAATGGTTCCTTTTTAAGACATTTTACCATTTCTTTTTTAAGGCCTATTTCCAGATCCCACGAAAATAAATTTTTATGTTGAATTTCATATAAAACGAGAAGGCCAAGCTATCGTTGTCTTTGCCGAAGTTCTTATACCCTTGAAAATGCAAATGTCACAGTTTAAGAACGCTTACATAAAAATCAAACATTTTTCTAACTTGAACCCATTTTCCGACAGATAAACATCTGATTTCGACCAAATTTCGCGAATCTTTTTGAAAACAAATCAAATTAACAATCGCTGAGTTTTAGAACGATAAAATTGAAAGCAAAAAAGTTTTTCTCACTAAGACTCAATTTCCGCCCGATCGGCCCTACGGCAGCCTTAAGATATAGTCATCCGATTTCGACCCAATTTTGCGAATCTATTTGAAAACATATAAAAAAAGTAATCAGCGAGTTTAAGGACGCTAACACAAATAACAAAAAAAAAAATTTCTTACTAAGAATCATTTGCGGCCGATCGGTCATATGGCAAACATAAGATATAGTCACCCGATGTCGATCAACTTTTTCAAATTAGTTTAAAAGCGTTTAATATTAATAATCACCGACCTTAAGAGCTATTCACTGTTTTTTCCGACCGATGGTTCCTATGTCAGCTTTAAGATATAGTCATCCGATCTTGACCAAAACTTTGCAAATTTGTTTGAAAGCATATAATATTAATAATGACCGCATTTAAGGACGCTAACATTGAAAACAAAAAAGTTTTTCTCACTAAGACCCATTTTTCGACCGATAGTTCCTATGGCAGCTATAAGATATATTCATCCGATCCGGTCGGTTCCGACATATTATCAACGTGCAGTAAAAAGAAAACTGTGTGCAAAATTTCAGCTCGATAGCTTTAAAACTGAGAGACTAGTTTGCGTAGAAACAGACAGACAGACGGACAGACGGACGGACTGACGGCCGGACAGACGGACGGACAAAGCTCAATCGACTCAGCTCGTCGCCCTGATCAAGAATATATTTAGTTTATGGGGTCGGAAATTAATATTTCTATGCGTTGCAAACTTCTGGGCAAAATTATAATACCCTTTGCAAGGGTATAAACGAGAGCGTAAGTTAAAGTCGGCTCTAACCGACTTCGATATACCCGTTACTCATGGAAAGAAATGTTTAATAGCCTTACTGTATGCCTGAGGTGGGTCAGCCGAAAAGTATGCAACATTTTTTAACTCGTCTCTCTCTCTCTCTCTCTCTCTCTCTCACTAAGGTTGCTGCTGAACGCAATGCTTAGGTTATGAGTGGGGTGGGTGGTGGGTGTTAACTGATCGTTTTTTGCTCATAACTTGAGTATCGTTCATCCGATCTTTATCATTCCTTCAGCAAATCGATAAATAATTTTAAGAACTAGATATCTCTAGAAAGTACGAACCATCTATCATCAAAACTGTAGGAGATATGACGCTTTTTCCAAATTGCGGGGGCGTGGCAAAAATTGAAAATAAACTTGATCTGCGTGCAGACAATAGGAGTCTACATTTCAAATTTGGTTGCTCTAGCTCTTCTAGTCTCTGAGATCTAGGTGTTCATACAGACGGACGGACAGACGGACAGACGGACAGACGGACATGGCTATATCGACTCGGCTGTTGATGCTGATCAAGAATATATATACTTTATACGGTCGGAAATGATTCCTTCTGCCTGTTACATACATTTGCACGACTTTAGTAGACCCTTTTACTCTACGAGTAACGGGTATAAAAAGCTTCGAACAGCTAATGAGCCATTTATTTAGTCTCATTTATTATGTTGATTTCCAGAAGAGAAACTAACTAATCATAGCGTTGCCCCATCGATAGCTTGTGTGGATTGCAAGCGCAGCCGATTTGCTGAACTAAATTGAAAATAAATAACTTGAAGCACATTTTTTCGGACAACATCGATCAAATTGGAAGCAAAAGTACAATAATAATAAATATATTAGCACATAAATTAGCACTCGTTTTCATTTTTCATATATTTTAATTTTAAGTGCCTTAAGACTTTCTCTATCATGGATCACGAAGTAGCGCAAACTTGTGGTAGTACATCATGTGACTTTGAAAGCTGTAAGGTGATTTTGAAATAGTTTGAACTTTAATTTAAGCGGCTAAGAAATCAGTGTGACGCTAGCATTTGGCTGCAGCGGCATGCCATTTTGGGTATTTTTTCCGGTTTTTTTAAGACTTTGTCTTAAACACTTAACATAAATAACTGGCAATTTCGTGACATAAATTTTTATTTGTTCTGGAAATAGGCCTTTATCTGTCACTGTAAATTTCATCATCGTAAGTAAGTCATCGAAAAATGCCAAAGCAACGAAATATATTGCCAATATATGGAATTATCAGGTATATGTGGATTCAAAAAAGTCTGCAAATAAATGAACAATGTCTGCATGATTAGTAGCAGTTTAGTTATTTTAAAGGTTTGTAGCGAGTACATGTACATGTGATTAACTAAATATATACAAGCTAATGTATGTGACAATTTGTCTCTTATTATTCCATTAAATAAATTTCAACTCAAACGCGCAAGGCATCAGTTCTCATGTGTAACCTGAGATCTCTTGTTTATCATATAAGCTAAGGCTGAGAAACAGCGCATGTAAAACCGCTGGGTAGACAAACTCTTTGTCCATTTGCCAGCACACATGTTTACAGACATATATATGCATTCGCCCCAGTCTCAATATAAAACCTTTGGCCAAGAAACTTCTAAATACATAAAACAGTTCAGTTTTGCTCACATTATAGGCAGGGTCCACTATGGCCCTAGCTCTAACATCTTTCATGTAAATATAAACAATATATAATATATTTAATTTAAAGTTGTGTGTTGGTATTTGGCGGACGCCACTCTGGGCGGCGCTCCGGAACTATCTCTCGGGTAAACAATAATCCTGCTATTACATGGCGACCGTTGACATTGTGTGATCTGTGACCTACTATTACATGACGACCCTGTTCTACTTAAGAAATATCTTAATTTGATAGGTTGGTGATGGTTTATGGTTCGATTCAGCATTTCCGGTTTCAGCATTAAGTTCAGGATACAACAATATCGTTTATGTTTACGTTTTAAAGAGTGGCTCATTTGCTGATTCGTTGCCTCTTTATTTATTTCTCTCTAGCTTCAAACCACTGTGCAGCGAACCAATCGCGAGCTACGTAACCGTTTACGCCTTTGGGGCAAATCATGCAAAAAGGCTGGAACAGAGACAGGGACGCCAGCCACACAGTCAGGGCAAGTTAAGCCCAGCCATGCGATTCACAATTCCTTTTAACGATCGCTCATTTAACGCGTTTGTGTGCAGCGTGGCTTTTATTATGAAGACATTTCCCCCCACATCATCCATCCAGGCAAATTGAGACATTAAAAACGCCAGCTTGCAACGATCTCTTCGTGTGGCCAGAAAATTTCACGGCCTGGAAACTGGAAACAGGCAAAGAGGAATGAATAAAGACCAGGAAATTTAATTAAGGGCGTTGCGTTTCATTTGTTTTCGTCGAGTGATCAACTGGAGATGCTGCAGTCCAGCTGCATCTTATCAGTGGCCAGTGGCAGTTGCATCATCTCAACGTCATCAATATGCTATCAATGTTTACGCTTGCATTTAAAATGAGTATTGAGTTACCCTCCCACCCCTCCACAGTACATGCCGCCCGCAGACCTTGGCTAGACATTAACAAATGATATTTGATTATGAGACAAATTGTGTGATGCGCCGACTCTTATCAGGGACTCCATTCTGATGCTGATCATCCTCCTCTTCCCATGTTGTTTGCTTTTAATTAGGCAGCGTGAAGCGCTAACAACAAAATTGCATGGCGACAGGAGGGAGGGATGGAGAAACGCCAGCCATGTTAACGAGAATTTATGGGAAATTATTTTTCGTTGTTAATTTTTAATATTTTCTGTGATAGTGACCAAACGCTCGGTCCAACTATTGTTTGTTGTTGAACTTTTGTTTTGTTTGCTATCTTATTGGAACGCTACGAGGTTGTCGAGGGGGCGTTGAGTTCTAATCAAGTCAATTAATGGTGGCTTAGGTCAAATGCTTGGTGGGCTTTATTCAATTGGAAAGTTGCAACTGTGATAGAATTGATATTAATGCTTGATTCATATTGTCATAATTTAAAATTAATGGAGACGAAAGTTGGAAAGTCCTAACGCAAACTTCGTTGGGTGAATTTACACCCAATGATTGAGAATTGAATGAATGAGATTAAAACATACTGGAAAGAATAAATAAAATATTGCACGAAGAATTTATATATATTTTGTGAATCCATGCCCGATTTCAAGCTAACACCCAAAATGAGCCGAATTCACCAAATCCAAATTTTGTCTGTTTTGTCCTTATAAAGTGACAACTTCAACCATTTTAAAACCATAAAACTATACGATAGTCAAATCAAAATGTTAGTAAGCAGTACCAAAGATACACAAAGAACACAACAAGTACCGATTAAAGTAAGTACCGAATACTTTTATACTCTGTAACGAAGATACACAAAGTATATTAAGTTTGTGCAAAAGTATGTAATAGGTAGAAGGTATGATTTCCGACCCTATCCATACTTATAAATCTCGACTGACTAACTGACTGAAAATGAACCTAACGCCAATACCGCGTACCCTAGAGCAGAGTCCACTACGTCCCTATCTAAAGTGTATACAACAGCGCTCTGCGGCAGCGACGTCGATACACTGACAGTATACGAGCTTATACTGCTCTCTTTTGCAACAATAAAGAAGTGCTAAGTGAGTACGCTCTCGCCTGGCAACGCAACGCATGTGCTCTTGAGATCTAAGATTTAGCATAGACCTTCGTTAGTTATTCAGGCGCGCACTATGAATAAAAATTAGCAAAAAAAATTTGGCCGCAATGGGCAATGGGAATTTGTCAACAGAAGAAAACGAACAGAGCGTACAAACACTAACAACAATATGCACTTATGATACAATAATTACAAGGTAGCACACTGCGCAGCATCGATATTCTCAGTCGACCCTGCTTCGATGACTCAAAATTGTAATATGGTGTATCGAACCGACATGGGAGCCTTTGATTTCCTGGTGTAGGGGGAAACTTCTATCGAATGCTGTTGAAAAATGTAATTAACAACTGATTGGCCTTGGATTTTGTGTCTTTTTTAGCCCTGTGGTTCGATGAATTCTCGCGCATGCGAAAAGGCACTTCCTGTTGCGCTACCTTGTAGTTGTTGTATCATGATATACACTCGCTGCTTTGCCATCTCTACTCATACTCTCATGATCAATGTGCATGCCATGATAAGCCAATAAGGTACAACGAATAAGGTATGGCGCTCAGACAACATTGTGGACTAATAATAATAATAATAAATAATAAATTTATTTAAAACCAATTATACCCATGCTTTATACAAAAAATTTCAAAAGAAAATATAACATATCTAATTGCTAGAGGTTTTAAATAGTACTCGATTATGACTATGTGTCGTCAGTCGGAGAATTCGCTTCTATTACTTTGTTGAGTTTTGTTTTATTTTATTTGAGGGTTCCCTAGATACCATACAAAAAGTCTTACTAGACCTAGTGTCGGATTAGGGGCCCACCAAATTTCTTTAGTTTATATTATTTGTGTTGTTGTCTTTTAAAAATGTTCCGCCAAAATCCGTTTCCTATGTATTCCTGGGTGGCCTGTTGCAAAAACTCTACTAAGCCCTTCCAATTAGTGTCGCTCGCATCATTTAAAATGTCTCTAATCTGAGTTGGGCTTAAGACAGGTTGGCTAAAACATAAAATTCTGTGCTCTCGTAGTATTGGACATCTACCCAGAAAATGATTTATGTCCTCTACCTCATTTGTGTTGCACAATTCGCATTTACTAGTTGGTCCTGTAATGAATCTGTTTCCATTTAAGAGTATCATGTCACTTCTTGCCTTAATAATCCATGACACTGCCCGCGTATCTACTTGTGCATATTTTTTGCCGACGGTATGGTCAAGTTCTCGGTAAATTCTCCATTCACTTCTTAATTTTTGCTGCACGAGTTCTGTAAGTCTGTGTCTCTTAAGCTCCGCTAATAGTGCAATGCGATTGACATTCCATAAGGTCTCGTTGCCCCAGTTCCACTCTATGTTATGCAATGAGCTCAGTGTGAATGGCTCTTTTGCCCAGAATACATTTTTATCCAATACCAACTGCGACAGGATTCGTAGCAACCTATGGCTATCATATATAAACAGAGTTTTGTAGATATACCGAAGGTGCTGGTCCAGCATGTAGAATCTGCTACCGTATCTATCCGTTTCTAGAGCAAGTGAATAGTGTGGCGTTATTTGTGGCAGGTTATAGATACGCTTAATGAAAAAGGCTTCCAGCTTATTCACTTCCTCATGTTGGCCATAGCCCCAGACTTGCGCTCCGTAAGCTTGTATTGCCCTACACACGGCTTCATAAATTTTCCACTTCATTTCAGCGGAGACATTGTTTTTGGCGAGAAGGCTCTTCCAGGTTATGTTGATGCTTAGCTTTGCAGCCGCAGTTCTAGCTTTAACATGCTTCTTGAAATTTAAAGTGGGCGTCAACATAACTCCTAGATATTTGTACTCAGGTACAATCTTTATGGGTTCACCCTGAAATGTCCACTTTTCATTCTTTGCAAGGCGCCCTCCTTTCCTGAGTACCATTACTTCCGATTTGGCCATATTCACTTCCATATTCCAAGTCTGACAATAAATTTCCAGGCGATCGATCATTTCCTGCAGTACAATGGCTTCATCAGCCATTATAACTATGTCATCCGCATATAATAAAAGGCGTATATTTTCACTTCCCACTGGTTAGGCCGCCACCTATGCTATCATGGAGATCGTCTAGGAAGAGCGCAAACAAGAGAGGCGACAGTAGACAGCCCTGCCTCACTCCGATATTGGTTTCGAAATAACCAGATAGCTCCGTGCCTGTCCAGACTGCCACACTCGTGTTTGCTTAAATATTCTCCAGCACATTTAGGAATTTGGTCGAGACTCCCATCGAATATAATTTGTACATCAAAAGCTTCCTTGGGATTTTATCAAACGCAGCACGAAAGTCGACAAAGAAGGCGTAAGGACTACAGCCAGTGAGTCTATGAAGGCCATCGGGGCATTTATATAGAATTCATATGGTATTCTATCTTCTCCTGGTGCTTTGTTTAGCTTTACATGATCCAGTATTTTCAATATTTCGGTCCTGGTTATGTGCATATCCAACAAATCATCTGTTGCAAAGGTCCTCACAAAAATAATATCCGCTGCAGTTTGTACTGGGCTCAGTAGATTTTGGAAATAGCTCTGAAAATCGGTCGCTGAGATGTTATTTCTTGTCTGGAAGTGGCTATTTTTGAGCTCTCGTGCCACTTTCCACCATCCTTTGCTGTCTTTTACCTCATCCAGCTTCTCTCCCAGTTGCTGCCAGTACTTAGTTCTTTTTTCCAAGCAGAGGAGTCGGTATTTCTTGTTATTTTCGACATAGGCCTTTCTTATATTCTCATCTCCCGATGTTACAGACTTATTAAGCAGCTTTAGAACTTTCTTACGCTCCAAGAAGCAGTCCAAATCGAACCATTTCTGTTTACTTTTGAATTTTGGCTCTTTTGGCGTAGGGACAGCAGATTTTATAACCTCTTGTAGTTTGTCTAAACTTAGGCAGTTCGCGTCCAACTGCATCGCTGTCAATGATGTCGTAACTTTGCAATGAAAATGTTCAGCCAAAGATGGTCTCCAGATGTACTTTGGAAGCAGGTTCAGTTTTTTAGTTCTATCTTTTCCGTGTAAAGATATTTTTAATCTCAGAGGCAGGTGATCCGACCAACTCTGCCTCTCCACACTAAAATCTGCTATATTTGGTAGAGCATACCGCGATGCTGCCACAATATCATTTGTCGACCTGCCTACCGTGCGTATGTAGGTAAAATCACCAAGTTTGTCTCCTTTTGTTAGTCCATTGAGCACGATAAGGCCTTTATCATCACTAAATTCCATGAAATATTTCCCATTGCTGTCCTCCACTTTATCTCTTGCTTTTCGACCTGACGAGTTTCCAAGGGAAGGTATATCCAGACCTTCAGGCATTTCTTGAGCTAGTTCACCTATCCTAATATTTAGATCTCCAATTATAATGGGGTTTTCAGGTTGATGCTCAGCAAGGAAGTCTTCCACTTTACGAAAATCGTTTCTCCAATTGGTGCCTCTTATGTACGACGCTACTAGAGTAAGGCTCGTTTGCTGCGTTCTCAATGTAAGAGCTTGTAATCCGTTTTCGTTTATTCTTTCGTATTTAACGCCAAATTCCTCTAAACTGCCATTGACCCGTAAGAGCATACCTCCAATTCCTCTGCCAAAATTTGCGAATCTGACAGCAGGCGTCCAAAATGTTTTTAATCCGCTAAAATACTTGGAAAATTTTGATATATTTTCTTCCATCACATGCGTTTCTATAAGGATAAATATTTCAAAGGACTTTATTGTGGACTAAACGCTTTTACTATTCTGAAAAACACTGAAGCTATGCACGAAACTATTTTACATGCCCTTTCAGCATGGTGAAGCTCAAGGGAAGAAAGCATCGGTGAAAGCTA
The DNA here is from genome assembly GCA_037044535.1 of Lordiphosa magnipectinata. Classification (NCBI taxonomy): domain Eukaryota; kingdom Metazoa; phylum Arthropoda; class Insecta; order Diptera; family Drosophilidae; genus Lordiphosa; species Lordiphosa magnipectinata. The sequence continues at coordinate 56,251 of JBAMBO010004042.1, forward strand.
CGCATCAGAGTCTGTTTTTATATATATGAAAAGGCTTGTGAATGTTTATAAATATTTGTAAGCCAGCTAAGGAACGAAATTATACAAAATTAAGAGTATTTTGTAGTCAGGGCATTCGACTGCAGCGCCATTACTTCTTTTATTTTGCAAACTTGTAACATTTAGTTGAACAGTTTGTCATATCCCTTAAATAGTTTCATTTTCAAGAAATTTTTAAATTTAAAAATGGAAATTATATAATATAGAAATTATATTATTGTATAATACTTATTTCTTAGACGGATCAAAATATGATTGATTTAGAAAATGAATTCTGGTATACAAACATTTTCCTTCAAATGTTCTTTCTAAAACAGTTTCATATGGTGGCCCTGACGAATTAATTTGAAACGTTTAGCTGTGGTTCAGTTGATATCCTAAAACAGCGTAACAAACCAAATGGGCTAACCAAAAGAGTCCACATGGAACTTGGGCTACCCTCTAACCAATGCTTAACCTTGTCACCTTAAACTATCCAGCTGACAGCTACGCCATGTGATATCATACTACCAAACCGTCGATAATTTGTTTATGCTCGGTCATTCGAGGCCACCGTTGCAAAAAAAAAAAGACATAGCCAAGAACTCAGCAGGCCGTTTTCAAGGTTGCAACGGAATAACTGATACTCAAGGTCATAAAAATGTGCATATATGTATACAAATTGGCAACACTAACTGCTTAGAACCTGAACCCAGTCGCAGTATGGGGCTAAGTTGTTGGGTTTTTTTTTTTTTTTGGCCAGATTTACGATCTTCATAAACATTTTGCGCCGAGGCAAACAATGACAAAGACCATAAAAATCAATTACGACACGTCTGTCTCCTCAACTTTGACATGACCATTGGCAGAGGCTCTGACTCTGACTCTGACACTGAGGATTTTATGACAACTCATCATAGCGTGACATGGTGGAAGTGGATGTGGCATAAAGTCCGTCTATAATTAGTCATTAAAGCGTGCATTGTGATCGTTTCTGAGGGAATAGAAGATCTTGATCTTTTGTGATTAAAAACGAAAATCGAATTGTATCAGATGGTTTGAGGAAAAGACAAAGTCATTTTCTTGGAATTTTCTCTTGTCATATGCTTCAATGAGGGTTTCCAACTGCATGTTGAGGTTGCGTTGCGTGCTGTTGTTGTTGTTGGTATTAAAGCTTGCGTGTTATTCTAACAATTTGGTACGCCATCATGTGGACTTTTTCAAGTCTACAGCTCAATTTGTTTGAGAAGTTCAGCTCGTTTAACTTGTTAAGGTTGAAGTTGGTTTTATTTCCATTGCCAATATCCTGTGGTGAGTGAATTTTTTTCGTACTGCGTCTCTAATAGCCTGCTAATGACATTGGTCGACCGTCAATAATTGAGTGTGAACAATTTGTCTTCAGGTAGGACCTGGGACATTACGCCTATTCGCAGCCCAAAAGGCGTTCTGAGTAAACTGGGATCCTGTGGTGTTTTGGTGTTTTCAATTCAAGTGGAAAGGTGGCAGATTTGTGTACAATTTCTGGCATATTAATTCGTTGCGGTTATATGACAGCTGCTTACAAACTTAATTCCTTACAAATCCGTTGCCATAAAGTTATTTTTAAACATATGAGAAATATCAAAATAAATCCCAGGGATCTTTTATGGCACGCCTGGGGAGCAAAATGTTTATACAGTCAGCAGCTTCTGCTTCTGCAGCCCAAAAAGGGTGTAATTATGGACCATAAAAAAAAAACGAAACCAGACTAAGGCATGCCTTGGCATTTTACGCCTCCAAAAACTCAGCAGCGTGAAATTTTCCAAATATGCAGAGAAGCCAGAGCAGGAGAGAACCGGCCAACTAGAACCTGAAGCCACAGATTCTACACTGAGATGAACACTTTGAAACAGAAATGAGCAAAAAGCAATATACGAAAATAAAATAGAATTTTATTTTATTCATTTAACAGTTTAACAAAGTGCTGTGAAACTTATAGAGTGTATTTTAGTTGGGACAATAAAATTTTTCTTACATCAGACAATAGGAGAGTGAGTAGACAAGAGTTGGTAATACACAGGGTTCATGATGAGCAGAGTTAATGAGAAGTATACAAATTCTTTGTTACGTTAACTAATTAGGATTCGCAGAGTCCATTTCACCTCATAAAAGTTTATGAAGAAAAAGTACTCTGTGGCAAGCTATGCGGTTCACAAGAAATGCACCCAGAAACAAACGACTGAACGACAGAATTCTTATCCGATTGGGTTTTGGTTTTGTCCTTGGGCCTACGTAAATTATGTACTAAATAGCCAAAAAACGCCCGATTATATGAATAAAATCAGAAAAAACTATGCCTGCAAACCGGTTTGAATCTGGAATTCCGACTTTTTTAAACTGTGAAACGAACCTTAAGCCAAACCAAAGTTGAGTAAACTGGTGAACCTGTCTGAAATCTGTTGTTATCTTTTCAATATTGTGCGACAAAGACTCGACATCGTCACGAAAGTTTAATGATTTTTATTACAAATTCTATTATAGGGAGAGGAAATCAGTGGTTACTGATGAAAAGACACTTTTTTTGGGTTCGTTTGGATAAACTCAATCTTGAAATTGCAAAAAAATAGAACTAATTTTAACAAATTTTGGACTAATTTCTGATATATATTTTTGACTGTATAAAAAATATATGGTAAAAAACGACATTAGTTGTTGAACCATCTTTTGTTGAGAACTGGTAATAATTATGGTTGTTCAAACTTGAACATGAGACTCGACCACGATCATAAACCTATCATAACCTTGGCTAATGCCTCATCATTCTGGCAGTGAATATCAGCCAGTTGTTGCAATGAGCGTACTGCCGGAAACGGCGCAGCTGACGTTCCATATGTCACAGTTGCCAATTTAAACTCTCGTATTGGCTTGTTTGGATCTTCTCTCCATACATTGTGTTGATAGTCCTGATCCTCTGCTTTAATTTTGATCTGCCGGTACATCTTCACAATATCAGCAGTCATTACGAATTTCCATAATCGCCTTTTTTAAAGACTCAAGCAGATTTTTAATTAAGTTCAGGAACTGAAATGACAGTTAGCGTTTCTGGTAAGTTGATTTCAACTATGAGCATGAAATTCCGTTTTTGCTTCTTAATTCCTTGTTTAAGGACTCAAGCAGATTCGATATTTAAGTCAGGAACGGACTTTTAAGTCACAGCTAAGTCACTGCTAAGTCACTGTTAAATAACTGTTAAGTCACTTTTAAGCAGGGCTTAATTCCGAAACGAATTTCGGTTTCGGTACCGGTTCCAATACGTACCGAAATGGATGTTCTATTTCGGTTTTTAATTAATTTCGGTTTTCGGTTTTGATACGATACCCGGATTATTATTTCCGTATACCGGTACGTACCGGTATAAGTACTACTTATTATTAATATTGGAAAACAAATAAGAACTTATGATTACATTATATACTCATATATATTATATTAAATACTATTAGTTTTCGAATTATACTTTGAATTTTATACGTTCAGCATTCTTAAGATTTGCTCGCAGTAACATAATTGCATTCAATGTGGTTGAGTCCATACAACTTCTTAACGGATTCATTTTACATTACGCCAGTGAATTGGCCTTCCAGGCTAACCTTTGTAACTGGAACAGAAAGCACGACTTTTGAAATCTCATACAATTCTGGGAATTTTTTGAAGGACCTTCATGGTTTCGAACAGTTTTAAGTGCGAGAAAAGTCTTAATAGAATCCACAACGCACAATTGACACAATTGAAGTGTTTTTATCACCAAGTTTCTTTTCATTCAATATCATATATGCCTTAACTTTGTCGGCGCTTTCAGATGAACTAGAATTAGAACTGCATTCATCATTAAGCAGTGATTGATGATGAACTGAGTCCCACACATTCCGGTGCAGAAGAAAGTCGTTCTCTGCAGCCGCAAAACTGGAGCAAATTTTAAAGATGTCTTTTAATATGGACGTTGACGTACAATGCGCAGTACGTTCAAGTGGCCCATGCGACACCAAGCCTAAGCTTGTTACGCGCGAACCCCAAGCAAAATAGCATCCCACCTCCCGCCCAACCGACCGAGAGGCGCAGCCACTAACGTGTAACACGAAATCGCGAAGGAAGAACATAAAGTAATGTTAACAACGGGCTAAATAAGTTAAAATATAAATTTTTATAGCAGGAAGAGAAGCTTCAGAGTTAATTATTCGGTAGAGTTTATTGTAATCAGCACAGAGGACACGAAACGGTTCATGCAAGGCATAGTTAGTATTACAACGATTTAGTGATAATGGGATAAAATTACAAGTCGGTCTAATAGGAATGTTGAGGTTAATTTGGCCAACTAACTTAGTTGAGTCCATTTCACCATTAATTAGTCTATGTATAAAGATTACTCCAATCATAACTCTACGGTCAATAAGGTAGGGAAGGTTAATCAAAAGATGTCTACTAGAGAACGATGGTAAACGGACCTCAGGATTCCAGCCCAAACCACGAAGAGCAAACAATAAAAACTGTTTTTGCACAGATTCAATTCTATCTTGATGGGTCGAATATTGCGGAGACCACACACATGATCCGTACTCGAGAATCGGACGGACAAGAGAAGTGTACAAAATCTTCGTCGTATAGGGATCATCATAGGGGTCTTCCGCCAGCAAATATTTTAGCATCCTGTAGGTTGATCTCCAACGCGTGACCGAACTACGATGCGCTCTGCAAAGGTAAAAAAACCGAAACTGTACCGGTACCAACGTTCCGGTTCTATCGGTTCCATTAATAACGGTAAACGGTTTTCGGTACTCAAAAAAAAATTTGTATAGGTTCCGGTTCCGGTACTTGATTTGAAATGGTTTATTTCGGTTAAGGTTCCTGTACCGGTTCCGGTATTAAGCCCTGCTTTTAAGTCATTTTTAACCCACTCAAGTCAATATTAAGTCACTGTTAAGACACTGCTAATTCACTGTTACTTCTGCATCCCCTCTCCACACCCTCTTTACCACACCTATCCCCCTCACACCATCGTACTCCACACAACCCACCTGCTGCTACGGTAAATGCTAAAAGCGTTTGACTTGGCAAATACAATATGCAAAGACAACACTTTGTTTTGGCATTTTCACCCACTTCGCGGTAAAATTTTCTTGTATAGTGCGCGCTTACATAACTAAACGAAGGTCTATGCCAAATCTTTGATCTCTAGGATAAGCGGTCTTGGCTGTGGGTTGATAACACTAGTTTACAGCCAAAAAGACCTATTTCTACTGAAAGTATTTTTAAGTGTAGTTTGGATTGGTGATCTCAAAAATCGATTTCAAAAATTTTTTTAATTTTTTCGGTAGGTGTAGTTACATTTTTGTCAATATTCCCCTTCATAGTCGTCAGATGGAGTCAAGCAATATATGAATCGAGAGGTAATTGTATTGTTAAAAATTGCACATAACTCTTTTTTCAAATCCGTTCAGTAACTTAAATACATTGATCAAAAATATTTCCAAAAAATCTATTTTTTGCTTGAAAACGCAATAAATTTGATTTCCAAAAGTCATGGAAAATTTTTAAAAATTAAAAAAAAACTATTTTTATGTATTCTCTTTAAGAAGAAATTAAGATATCAATGAACACAATCTATAACCAAATATGGGAGCCGTGAGCAATTGAGTGCAGAAAAAAGGTGGAATATTTGAGATTTTTAAAAAATAAATTTTTATTTGCTTCGACTTTTGTTCTCTTCTGGAATATTTTTTCTGATCTGGCTATTTGCTGCTCACTTCTAATATTGACCAAAAAACGAAGAACAATAAAATTTTTTTTTGTAAACTTATAAAATATTCAAATTTGACTGTTAGTTCCTACGCCTGAATTTATCCAGCTACAATATTTACACATAGATTTTCTTCTACAGTACCTTATTATCATCGTAGAAGTGCGATTCTTAATGATTCCTAGGCGATTAAAAATTAAATTTCTTGCACTTTCGAACAAAAAATTTGAAATATTTTTGGTCATTGTATTCAAACTACTAAACCGATTTGAAAACAATATTCTACGCGATTATTGATAATTCTATAACCTTTCGATTTATATCTTGCTTGCCTCCATTGGACGATTATGAATTGATTATTATATGACTTAATATATAAGTGCACATACCGAAAAAATGGAAAAAATTCATATTTAAAAAAACGTTGCCATAAAAAAATTTCTGAAATCTATTTTTAAGATCTCTACTCCAAGTTACACTAAACGAGAAGGCCAAGCTAACTTCGTTTGTGCCGAAGTTTTTATACCCTTGCAAATGCTGTTTTTGAAATGACAGGGTTTAAGAACGCTTACATAAAAATCCAAAAATTTTGGAACTAAAACCCATTTTCCGACAGCTGAACATCTGATTTCGACCAAATTTCGCGAATCTTTTTGAAAGCATATCAAATTAATAATCGCCGAGTTTAAGAACGATTAAATTGAAAACAAAAAAGTTTTTCTCACTAAGACTCATTTTCCGACCGATCGGTCCTATGGCAGCTACAAGATATAGTCATCTGATTTTGACCAAAGCTTGCAAATCTGTTTGAAAGCATATAATATTAATAATAGACGAGTTTGAGGACGCTGACTTTGAAAACAAAAAAGTTTTTCTCAGTAAGACCCATTTTTTGACCGATGGTTCCTTTGGCAGCTATAAGATATAGTCATCCGATCTGGTCGGTTGTGACATATTAGCAGCGTGCAGTAAAAAGAAGACTCTGTGCAAAATTTCAGCTCGATAGCTTTAAAACTGAGAGACTAGTTTGCGTAGAAACAGACAGACAGACTGACGGACAAAGCTAAATCGACTCAGCTCGTCGCCCTGATCAAGAATATATATATAGTTTATGGGGTCGGAAATGAATATTTCTATGCGTTGCAAACTTCTGGGCAAAATAATAATACCCTTTGCAAGGGTATAAAAATAGTTTCAATAGAAATGGGTCATTAATTTTTTTTTATTTTTGTAAGCTAATGTAATCAGTCAGTCAGTCAGTAGGGCTAAGAGATGATGGATATAGATGAAAGAGTTTGTAATCGAGTACTAATAGAGAATTGCGTTACACATACGAGGTTTGTTCCAAAGTTATGGCGAATTTTATGATTTTTCCAAAAATATTTATTTATTAATTAATATATATTTTTTCGGCTTCAAAATAATCCGCCTCAGATATGATACATTTGGGGTAAAGTTTCTTTCAATCCTTGAAGCAGTTAAAAAGTAATTATTCCTGTCCTTGTTTAGCTTATCCTTCGATGCCGTTTTTATCGCCTCAGTCGTGTCGTAGCGTCGTTCTTTCATGGGCCTCTTTAGTTTTAAGAAAAGAAAAAAAGTCACAGGGGGACAGGTCGGGAGATACGGCGGCTGCGGCATTATAAAAGTGTTGTTTTTGAACAAAAATTCGCGCACAAGCAACGATTTAATTTTTTGTAATAGTTAAAAATCGACAACACGTGCAAGCAAAAAAATAGCTGTCCAAAATATATTAAACAATGAAAATGACAAAAAATCTAAAATCGATTCAACGTAGCCCACTCAAATTCTAGGTTCGCAATACTTTTTGAACAAACCTCGTATAAATTGGTTTAAGCTCTTTTAGAACCAGTTTTGATATAGGGACAATATCTAGTTTAAATTTTGCACGGCTCTGAACCATTGAGCAAACACCATACTACCAAGCTACATACCAAATTATAAGTTCATGGCTCAAGAAACTTCTGAGATATGGCTTTGAACCTCTAAAGCGGTTTGAAGCTACCTTTAAAAGGCTTGGCGTCCCAGCGATAACGCTGTCTTTCCATAGGCCATTGAAATTTTTTGAAAAGGAAATAATCATACGGAGCCCAGTCAGGCGAATATGGAAAGTGATGTACCCATTTTACGCTGTCATTCATCAAAATGTGTCAAAAAAACAAGAAGGATATTTTTCTAGATATCTGTTAACGTATGTTTTACGGCTCGTGGTCAGAAAACATACACCTACAATTAGAAAGGTCGCCAAATCACAATTGAATTTCTGTGAACTTTGGAAAGAAGCTTGCAGTTCCTGTCGTATAAAAACTTCGTCTCCAGACGTTGCTACTTAGCTAATTTCAATTATTATGTACATTGTACACATTAGTTTAAATGATTTTATTCATGAAATTTCTGCAAGTGTATGCTGCTGATGAAGACTGGTGCTGTGTCCGTCTCTTCATGGCTGGTTTTAATCAAATTATGCCACTAGTGAGCAACGCCAGCGGCAACAGCAGCAGTTTGCTAGCCTCGCATGTGGTATTTTCACTTCTGACGAAAGTATGCACCTCTCACCGCGAACTTGTGAACATCAATTTTAATTATTCGTTAGCGTTCGCGCAGCTTTTGCATTTCACACGACAAGCAGCGGTCTAAAAGGTAACACAAGGAGTTTTAAGCGGAATTCCCAGGACTAGGGCCAGAACTAGGACATCTGAGGCAACCGCCGCTTGGGATTGTTTATTTGTTTCGCAGTCAAGCATAAACATTTGTGCCAAACAATCAAACAATCGGCAACAATTTCGCCTTTGAAGTTATCGCCTAAAACTTTTGCTTGGAAAAAATTCGGCAGAAATCTTCTCAGAGAGAAGCCGCCGCTTGTTTAATTGTGCCAATTGCACAATGAAGTTTCTGTGTCCTTTGTGTGCAGTCAGATGTGAAAATGTCCTTTGAGGTTTGCTTTTTTGTGGCCATGTGGGTCGTCGTCATCGTCATCGCCTACCTGTTCTTTTGGGCCTTTTGTCTTGGCCAATGTCTGGGGACTGTTGTCACCTCTGATCAAAATGCCGCCATGTCTCAATTTGAAGACCAAAAGCGGCTCGTTCTTTGACCCAAAAACTGAATTGTGGCCAGGCAGGCGGCGGCGGCGGCGGCAGGTTAAAGGATTACATACTTATTTATGTCCATGCTCCCAAGTCAGCAGTTTCTACTTATCATTTGCCAGCGGACTAAGCAGCCCGATGCTGAGGTCTGTCACCTTTTCTGTGGTGACACCATAATTTCTTGGCTAACTCTGAAATGTGGCCTTAATTGTTTGGAAATCAATGCAAGTTGCTTATTGACCTTTTGAGCTAGCCGACACACACACACACACAGAAACTGACGATGACAGTAAAAACTGCCGATTAATGGGTTGCTACTTTAGGGACAACAAAAGGATTTGGTAAGGAAGGGGGGGGGGGGCAGAGGGACCAGGAAGCCAGTTGATAAGTCTAATGAGCAACATTTGTTGGAAAATGTCTTTATTAGGTGAAAGAAAAGAAGCTGATAATCGGGCTCGGGCGACAACAATTAGGCAATGATTTTCAGGTGCCAAATCAATTTTAGGCTGAGCCATGGAGCACAACAAAATTCTACTAAATGTTTGATTAAGTTATATTTCAATACAATATGAAAGACTTTAAACACTATCCCCAAGGCATTAATCTAGCTTTGGCTTTCCGTATATTGAAATATCTTTGAAAATATTTTAAAGTTAACCAAATGTGCCAAATTAGCAGCTATCTATCTATTAAATTTATAAAAGACTTCAACCTAACTGACTCACTGGTGACTACCGCACAGCTTAAACCATAAGAGATAGGAAGCTAAGTATTTCACAGTAGTTTTTCTTATGCTGAATGTGAGTACTAAGATTCGGAAAATTTTGTCGGTAAATGTGGAAAGTTCACGGAAAACATCCAATCAGGCTTAAACTCATTTTTAAAGATCGATATTTTCATGTCTCTAACTTTTTTTGATCAACTTTCTTTAGCAAAGTTTCTTGGAATGTTCCAGGCTAAAAGTTTTAAGAACTTTCTAAAACTGGGTCCTTTTAGTTCAATATGTCAAAAAAATCTTCATTTTTTTTAACGATTTTTATTTGTCGGTGAGATAACCGATACCGTGGAAACCAGTATCAAAAGAGAGATTGAATGATATTGATATAAATATAAGTAGAAATCAAATTTGATACAAATAATTAAAGCTATTCACCTTCTGAGTTTCTGAAATCGGAGACACTTTCTAGAATGTATACGGCCTCTTTATCAAGATAAATGAAATTTTTTGAGCACTATAACGTACTCTGTAATCTTCAATCGTATTCCTAGGCTATTTTTTTCGGCTGTGGTTCATCCGAGATAAGGGTGTGCCTCTCAAGACTGACATTGCACCTTTAAAATGTAATAAACATGAGCAAGTCATTTTGACACTGAGCGACTCTCAAAGGACCATTTTCACATAAACATGAAGATTTAAGACCAATACAGGCCCATACCAAAAGTTCTACGAAACGAAAAACTCGGGTATGTAAGTAAAAATACTCTAAAAGAAAGGTTAAGTTCGACATCGATTTACAACTAAGGCCCAATTTCTCAAAGTTGCGGTTAGGTACCGGCCGGTCAAATTTGCCGGCCGGAATTACCAGAGATTAAGTCTTTTGGTTTTCTCAACGAGACTTACCGGCAGGTTCACCCGATAACGATTAATTGCTATCGCTGCAAAAGTGTGACCTGACACTGTCGACGAAACAGCTGTTTGTTTTGGCTTTTTTAATGCTATTGTTGTCGCTGGTAATTATTTGGCAAAACCATTAAATAAATTTGCTTGCGATGATGAATCAATGTGAAACACCGAAAAGACCAAGAGCGAAGAATGTTTCTGCGGCTGAGGAACATTCGCTTGTGTACTTTTTGAGTTAAACAAATGCATTTTGAATAACAAAAAGAGGGATACGAGGATCTGGAAGCAGAAGGCCTGGGCTTGGAGATCAGCTTGCCGCCATGACGGACTTTATCGCCCTTGGAAAGACTTACGGGATTAGTACGAGAATTTAAAAAAATTATCTCGAAATAATTCGCAATTTAGAAGCGGGAGACTTCTCGAACTATGGCGGCATTCCCAGCAACGCTGGAGTCTTGTCTATTTTCGAAAAAAATTCGTGGAATGATCCCAAGCTCAGCCACAGGATGTCGTTGATAATGATGGTACGTTTTTATTTATGATATGTAAGCTATAAAAATATATAATTGTCTTCTAAAATTTTAGCACAAATCAAGCAGTCAGTGTCTGTTTGTGATGGCCAGTGATGCAATGGAATCTTGATTAACTGCACGGTTTGCCGAAGCAAGTCTGACTCAACAGAAGTCGCCCGCAATAATAAGGAAGAAGCCACTTGCATAAGAGCGCACCGCTACCAAAAGTTTGCTCTCCGACAACAATCCACGATTCCTGTTGACAATCCAAATCATAATATATTGAATCACACTGAAGTTAAGCTTTTACCTGATACTTAGCGAGCATATTTGATCTCTAATCCTAGCAAGAATTATTTGACATGCTGAGTTTGCTAACCTGAATCGTTGAACAAATTTGGCATCATCCAGATCAGTAAAATAATAAATACTCTCCCTGTACTCTCTCGCATTATATTATATATTCATTGCTTCATTTTGGGTTATGTGAATATAACCACCACCATGTTGGCCATTGTGGTAATACCGTTCCAGATGCTGGCCGTGCGTGTGGATAATATTTTCATTATGGTGCACACGTATCAGTGGTTAGATCACTATCGGTATACCACATCGCATGAGGCAATTGGTGGTGCCATTGGCCAGGGGGGTCCTTCGATTTTGCAGACGGCGGGCAGTGAGTTGGCCTGCTTTGCCATTGGTGCCATTTCGGATATGCCGGCGTGGCGGTCAAAATATTTGCCATGAATGCGGCGGCTGCTATTCTGCTGAACAGAAAGTTCCACATCGTCGCGCCTGTGTCTTCTTGTCTTACCGCCTCAATCTTCCATTTCCATTGCGTAAATGTAAGAAATTTGTTTGTTTATAAATATTTTATTTTGGCAATTGGCAAAATAAGCAATACAAATTTTGGACACAGCTGTTTGTCGATCGATAAAAATATCGATAATTCTATCGAAACTTGCCGGCAGGTTAAAATTTGACCCGATCATGAGGCAGCGGTTAACTTTGCCGCTCGGTTCTCGCCAAAGACAGCATGAGACACGCAAATTCGGCTAACCTGCCGGTAAGTTTGACTAACCGGACATTGAGAAATTGGGCCTAATACATATAAGGACAGAACACACACTCATTTTTTTTAGAGCAAGCCTTTTTACGGACGTTTGACTGGGGGACTAAAACTAGAAAAACTTTGTCTTTGCGACAGATTCATGCATGCCTTTGTCTTTGGATTTTGTATTTGCAAAATCAGTCACTTTTACCATTTGCCGTAGTGGCAGGTGGATTGTGTGTAGAGTGGTATGGTGTGAGGGGGAAGTGGTGGGACAGTGACTTGACAGTGACTCTTCAGTGTCTAAACTGTAACTAAACAGTGATTAACCAGTGACTCTACAGTAACTTAACAGTGACTTAACAGTAGCTTAACCGCGACTTAGCAGTGACTAGACAGTGACTTTACAGTGACTTAACAGTGACTTAACAGTAACTTAACAGTGACTTAACAGTGCCTTAACTGTGCCTTAACAGTGACTTAACAATGACTTAACTAGTTACGCCTTAAAAAAAATAAAAAACGTGACTTTCAAATTTTGGAAAAAACTATTTTTTATACTCTGTACCAAAGGTACATAGAGTTTATTAAGGGGGGAGCCTGCTTTAGAAGCTTCAAAAAATCGATTTTTCCGAGGAATTTTTTGGGAAGGAAAGAAATATTCGATTGAAACGAAACTTTCAGGTTTTATTATTATATATTTCAACAGTCTTCTCAAATTTTTTCATTAAAATATATGTCATATTATGCCTGGAACAAGCATTTCGCCGAGGCGCCTCGAGTGTGCATGTGTCGAGCGGCGGGAAAGATGCAGGTCGCAATTTCCATCTGAAACAAAAAAAAACCCCAAAAATTTTATATTTTCAATAGTATAGCTTCTAGTTAAACCAAGAAAATTGAACAAAAAGTGAGAGAAATTCTAAAAATTTTCGCAAAATAAAAAAAAAATTATTTATTTTGAAAAAAAATTCACTTTAGATTGTTTAAAAAGTGGGTTAATCATAACTTTCTTAAGGTTTTTTAGGTTCAACTAGAAGAGAATTCAATCCCGAATACAATAAATTTTATCTCGTTTCGATAGGACGTTTAATTTTTTCCCTATCTTTCCCGCCAATTAGGAAAAATCGAAAAATGAAAAACCGCGAAATCGCACGTCAAAGTTTTCGTATATAAAAAATCGTATATAAAAAAATCTCCACGCTTGCTGACAATTTCTATTGTAATTTTAAAAATATTTTGAATTTGCTTCTGAAATTTTAGTTACACATTCTTGAATAGTTTGGGTAGACATTTATGCAAAAAAAAAATTAGATTTTTCGGATGAACGATACTCAAGTTATGAACAAAAAACGGCCAGTTAACACCCACCACCCCCCCACAGCATTCCTTTCAACAAAGGCAATCTTAATGAGAGAGCGAGAGAGAGAAAGAGAAACTCAGAGATGAGCGCGTATAACTCGTGAGCAAATGCGAGCTGCGACATTAAGGGTACAGAGTATATTATAGTCGGGCTTGACCGACTTTCTTTCTTGTTTTTTTTTATACCCTTGCAAACATTCATTTCTGACCGCATAAACTATATATATTATAATCCTGATCAGTGCGACGAGCTGAGTCGATTTAGCTTTGTCCGTATGTCTGTCTGTTTCTACGCAAATTAGTTTTGAAGCTATCGAGCTGAAACTTTACACTGAGTCTTCTTTTCACTACACGCTGCTAATATGTCGGAACCGACCAAATCGGATTACCATATCTTATAGCTGCCATAGAAACCATCGGTCAAATAATGGGTCTTAGTGAGATAAACTTTATTGTTTACAATTTTGACGTATCCAGACTCAGCCATTATTAATATAATGCAAATTTTGGTAAAAATCGGATGACTATATCTTACAGCTGCCATAGGACCGATTGTTCGGAAAATGGGTCTTAGTGAGAAAAACTTTTTTGTTTTATATTTTATCGTTTTTAAACTCGACGATTGTTCATTTTATATGTTTTCAAAAAGATTCGCGAAATTTGGCTGAAATCAGTTGATTATCTGTCGCAAAATGGGTGTTAGTTAGAAAAATTTTGGATTTTAACTATGATATATCAAAAACAGCATTTGCAATTGTGTAAAAACTTCGGCACAGATGAAGTTAGCTTGGCTTCTCGTTTTATTTCAAACATTTTTATGAAAATTCAATAATTTAAGCAATCTTCCTTAAAATTTACCCCCTAGGATAGGAAAATGGATGGTTCAGGTTGTTTGGGAAAGAGTTTAGTTTCCGAGCGATTAGCTTTACGATTATTTTAGAAGCTACACAAACAAAAATATGAAATATATGACTTACAACTTGGGATATCTACACCCAATGAGCCTAACTGTTGTATGAAACTCTTTTGTTTTATCCGAATTTTTGTTTTCCATTCGATTATATTCATTATAATATTCTAAGTTCCATATGAAAAGGAACAGATGTAAAGCGGAGTTTGAGCAGCAGAAACAGCAGGCTAACAGCAGACTAACAACAGAGAACTAACAGCAGACACAGCAGATAAACAGACGAAACACAGCAGAGAAGCAGCCGTGACAAAAGAGAAGAGAAACAGCAGTCGAGCAGAAGAGTCGAGAAGCCGCAGCCGAACATAAAACAATTAAAGCGCCGTGTGTTAAATCTAAAGCTGAACTATTTTAATCACTTATTACTATTAACTGTAAACCTAATTATATATTTTCCATAAGAACCGTAAACAAAGGGAGCAGATCCAATCCGCTCACATATATAATATTGACTTTTTTTTTGAAAATCCAAAAAAATTTTAAATTTTCGCCCAATTAGCTTCTAAATACACACAATAAACTGATTTTGAATAAAATTAGCAGAGGTATATAATATTAATAAAAATCAAGTTTGGGAGTGACAAAAGTGAGCAATTTTTTAAAATTTTTGCATCGGCGAATGTAGTTTCTTAGTTCTTTCTTATCATAGCTCGCACCCGCATGTCTCAACGAAAACCTGAAGAAAACTTCATGTCTTTAGGCTAAGCCGTTTGGCCAGTGCTTTAACAAATCAGTAAGTCAGGAAAAGGCCTAGGGCCTATAAAAATCATGTGAAATAATACTAAAATATTAAACACCACTGTGTTCTCCCCCCCTGTGCGTGTGGAAACCAACTTTGTAACGCAACCAAAACACCAACTGTCCACTTTGCCCACAAAACTGCTTTCAGTTCATTGGCCTGCCGTCAGCTCCCACTCCAGCGACCGCCTGTGGCTGCAACATATGCGATTTGCCCTTGGCCCCCGCGACAATAGCAACAACAACAATAACTGGCCAGAAAACCCATTACACGCAGTCATGTAAACTAATTTAAAAGGTCGCCTCAAAATCACCACCAAAAAAAAAAAAAAAAAAAGAAAGAATAACAAAAGACGTTCGGGGGAGTTGGAAGTCCAGTCCAGAGTCAGAGGGTTGACTTTGCTAATGAAGAAAAAGCAGCTGTCAGCTGTGCATTACAAGGAAAAAGGCAGCAGGCCACAAGGATATGGCAAAAACTACGAAATTCAATCACTCCCCCAAACCCCGGATTTCATCCACCCCCGGTGCCAGCAAAAAGAATGCAGGTCAAAGGCGTTAATGCACATTTGTACGAAACGGAGCGGAGCGGAGCTACTGTAACAAGTGTCAAGCCCAAACGGGTGGGTGGAAAAAGGGCAAACGATTTATGAAAATGTCGGCTGCAAGAAAGGGCCACAAAAACCAATGAAGAAAAATGTTACAACAGCAAAAAAAAAAAGCAGAGAAACAGTAGCAACAAAATCAATTGAAAGCAAATTATAGTACTGACTGCAGTTAGATAAGCCCAAACTCCCTTTTACCCCTGTGTGAATTATGGCCAACAGAGCTTTCTTGTCCATGTTTTTCTTTTTTTTGATAAAGTGAAGACCCACAGACAGTCAATTTGCCAGCATCCCCCTAGCTCACAAGAAATTGAGCTGAAATCTGACGATGAGCTGCATTTGTAATTATGCCAGGCAATTAAACGATTAAGCTTCATTGGAAGTTGTAAGTCCTTCTGGAAGAAGCAAAAAGATTTATAAGGTGGAACTGGCTGGTAATTGAAGTGCGCTCCATGCCCCTAAGTTGTTTTTTTTGTTTTTGTGAGAGAGAGAATTTGAGAAACGGTTGAAGGTGTCAACTGAAGGGCAGAGACAAGGCAATTTGTTTCTAAGAGTAAGATAGGGGGGGGGAGGATGAGAAGATATATGTGAGAATATTAAAGAAGTTTGTCAATCAATAAAGTAGATTAGTAGTTTTCAAAAGAAACATGGGAAAAAACTGCAGTGGGAGTTGCATTATATTTAAAGAAGGGTTGTTTGTACATACAAACATACAAACATACAAACATACAAACATACAAACATACAAACATACAAACATACAAACATACAAACATACAAACATACAAACATACAAACATACAAACATACAAACATACAAACATACAAACATACAAACATACAAACATACAAACATACAAACATACAAACATACAAACATACAAACATACAAACATACAAACATACAAACATACAAACATACAAACATACAAACATACAAACATACAAACATACAAACATACAAACATACAAACATACAAACATACAAACATACAAACATACAAACATACAAACATACAAACATACAAACATACAAACATACATTCACTTATATGTATTATACATGCCAATCAATGTACCGACCAGAGACCTGCAACGAGCACTTTATTTTCGAGTATACTCGCGCATTTATTTGGCTTGTTTGTGCTCGCCGCTTTGGTTTGACACACACGAAATGATTCGAGCACAGTGAGTCAGAACGGGTAAGCTTTTTTTTCGTACGAGTAATAATTGAACAAGCTTGGTAAAGCTGTCGGCTTAACGTGTTCCAGCGAGCTTTACTATAGCCACGGACGAGTATCAAGCGAGTTACACTCCTTGTTGTTGTGTTGTATAAACTCTCAGATTAAAACTTAAAAGCTGCCGTCGAGTATAAGCCAAAATCATGCAATCTCTTTTGCTCTTACAAGTTGTTGTTTTTGCTTGCTTGTAAGAGTTGTGCTACTCGTGTACGACCTGTGATCGCTCACAGTCCGCAGAAGATCTTTGAATTCGACAACAAGAACTCGCAGCGACTTGTCTCCGAAGCTACGAGTCAACGCGGGAATTTGTACTTGCAAATACACGAGTTCGCCTTCCAAGCGAATCATTATAATGAGGTTGTGAAGCGTCACGTATCAAGGGCTTCGAAAATGGTTGCTTGTTTGAACCAAGTTGAAAATTGTGAGACAGCCAACTCTGTTTGCCATAAAACGAAATGTTATTGAGTTAAAAATGTTAAGAAACGAAAAATGTCTTCCAGCAATCATGGCATTTTATTTATCAACGGCTTCAGTTACTCATCTCAATTCGATTTATTCAAATTGAATAGGTTCTTATTACCGAAATCAGAGATCTGTTTAAGTAAAATAGTCTTTCAATGCTTCAGATCAAGGAAAATTAGCATAACACTGCTAGATTTATTGGAGGTCCACTAAAGACATTTTTTAATGATATGATCTGTTTTCCTGCTGGTGTTGAAGCACTTAACTCATCTAATTTATTACATGATTTTGGTGAAGCTGGTTTCAACCTAAATGGTCAATGTTGTTCTAAGGCAATTGCTGGTACAAAATTGTCTATAGACCGCGAACCAAAGCTTCCTTTGTGAATCTGAAACCACAGTTCGGTCTATTTTTACATCTAGCTCATAGTCCATATGGAGTGGTTCGTGGGTGAATATAAAATTGGTACTCCAATTGGCGGTTTTTTGGCTGTCGAGTCCATTATACCATCAGAAATATTGATTTTAATAAAAATCTACAGTGCGCTTTTGAAGATATTCAAGATTTAAGGTTTAACTCCTTAACCAATTGTACGATTAAAGTGAATTTTTCTTATGGCGTTCCCCATGACCCTGTCCACATTTGCTGAATTTTTCAGATTTTTATCATAAACCCTTAGAAACTAAGTTAAAATTGTTGTCGTTGTGTGTTGCAGGTACATAAGTACCCATAAAACGCGAACCGAGGCTTCATTTGAAAAACTGGGTATAAGGTGTTGCTTACAGAGGTCCCTTTTATCATAAATTAACGGTTTTTTTTAGTGTTGTACTGTGTTATTCGCAAATACACGAGTGCTTTTGCAGTTTTTCTTTTGTGTATACTTTTTGAACGAGCTCAGCGGGCTACGGGTGAACGAGCTTACTCGTGACTGCTCGAACTATATCGAAGCTCAATTTTTCCATTATTTTTAGATTGTTGATTTTGAAATTTTAATTAAAGTTGCCCACCATTGTGCATTTGCACAAGTAGTGTTATCATTTTCAAATTTTTGGTATTTCGCTCGTATCGGGATATAGTAAAATTACTTGAAGGTCTTTAAGAAGAGATAAAAGATGTTTGCATATTTTGAATTTTGTGTCTTAAGCATTCTTTTCCTTTCTAAAAGGTTAACCGAAATGCTTGCACGGAGATTTCGAAAAAATATGTTTAAAATATTCTTTAGATTTTAAGTAGAAAATTTCAAGAATTTTTCTAAATGGTGCTGCTCACTTACTTGGTCCTTGCCCTAAGCTCTGTTTTGCCTGACAAATGCTTTGATTTTTCACCGCAAACCCATCACCAAAAAAAAAAAACATCAACCCCCCCTCTCGCACAGACCCCACAAAACAACCTCAAACAAAAACTCGACTGCAACTTCCCATTTTTGTGTGGACATGACCATTTGCAAGACACTTTGGCAACATTTTACAAGCCCCCAGGATTGAGAAGGACTAAGCAAAAACTTTCATTTATGTGCAATGCATGGCCATAAAACTTTTCCTGAATTTTTTCTGTTTTTGGACAGGGGGAAGTTTTGAAAGTGCGAGTGTTTGTTGTCTCATCAGTGTGGAGTGGAGATGTGGAATCGAGGTGGTACTTCAGCAGTGGCAAACATATTTGGCAATTGCAGAACCGGAAATATTCGCACCATGCCGAGACAACAACAATAGCAAAGACTTTTTGGGCCTTGGCTGCCATTTCAACAACTGACAAACTCACCCACCCACCCTCGATTTAACTCCATCCCAAGCATCCCACCCACGGCAGTCGCACAGTTTGTCAGTTGCTGCTTGTCTGTCTGACATTTCTTTGCTAGGGATTTCTCAGTCCCATTCCCCATTCTTTGCTTTTCTCATATTTTCTAAATGCATTTTTGTTGTTCAATTTCAAACTGCGTCTGCAATTTTATTTGCCATTTCCTTCTCTGCCTTTTCTTCTATTTTCCTTCTTTTTTTTTTTCCTGTGAGTTGCCCACCCACCAATTTAATTCTCTTATTTTTTTTTTTTTGGTTTCTGGCATTGGAAATGCGATAAGCAAAGTTTTCAGGAAAACGGCTTGTGGTTGAAATTGTTAGATATTTGAATCTAATTAGGATATAACGATAGTTTTTTTTTATTCTGCGCTTTGTTCGGTGTGTGGTTTATCTCAATTTGTGACAAACTTAAAAGTTGTTTTTTGTGATGGCAGGCGGACGCTTTAGCTTGAGTTGTGGAAGCTTTAAGTAGAGAGTTAAACGGCTGCGAATAATTTTGGGGTTTTTGACTTGGTAAAAATTATAAAATTGTATAATTCTTGACAGAGATCTTCTAGACCTAATGGGGACGTATGTTGTGAGGTAAAGTTGCTGAACGGTTCAACGTGGCGAACTCAGCACCACACTGGCTTACTGCGTTTCAAGTCAATTTCCACATCTTTAGCATCCACAAAGCTGCTGGCTAACGTGAGCGGCGAATCCTTCTTATAGGGTACAATATATAGGGCTGGAGCGACGGGCTTGGTACCCACCACCTTCCAAAAAAACTCCACCAATGCCTCGGATACGGATCCCCCTGACGACGACCCACGCAAAAGTTTTAAGGACCACGATTTGAGGATATGCACGTCGAATATTCGCACTCTCAACAGAGATGGTGCTGATATCCAGTTGGTGGATGTTCTCGAGAGATATTCATCGGACGTTATCACACTTCAGGAAATGCGATGGATTGGACAGGGGCGCAAGCTGAGAACATCATCAACCAATGCACCCTGGGAGATCTACTACAGCGGACATGCTTCCATGCACTAGTTTGACTTCGTCGCTCTGTCATCAGCTTCACACCAGTTGACAAGCGACTAGCCGCACTCAGACTTAAGGCTAAATATTTACACGCTCGAAGACAGAAGAAAGGACGCCTCGACAAAAGACGAATTCTATGAGCGCCTGGAACACCTATACGACCAATCACGACATTAAGATCGTGCTAGGCGATTTTAACGCAAAAATCGGAAGAGAATGAGTTTTTGGCTCGACGGTCAGCCGATTTAGCCATTATGATACAACCTTCAGTAATGGAGGGAGGCTAATAGATTTCGCTGCGGGCAGGAACAGGTCGTTAGTAGTACCAGACTTGAATATCGCGACATCCATAAGGCGACCTGAAAGTCCCCTGATCAATAAGCGCGAGGCTAGATTGATCACGGTGTGATCGACGGAAGGCATAGACTCGGATCACTAGCCTGTTGCAGCCAACGTACGTTTTCGGCTCAGTAGGGCGCATGTCCCACGCTCTAGTACACCTCGAAAACTAAATGTCAAGAAGCTGCAACCACAAGGGGCCTCTGAGGTCTACATAGCTAAGCTCGCCCAACTGCTCAGGCAAACCACACCATTCCCTTCTGGTGTATGCGAACAGTGAAAACAAAAAAGTCTTGCGGTATTTTTATTGAATTTTCAATTGTTCATAAAATTGGTTATAATAATGCGATTTATGTCAAATATGCGCCGTTTTGTTCGATGACGAGTTCCCAACGAGATGCCAACTTCATAATGCCCCTCTTATAGAAGCTCGCTTCCCTATTGGCAAAAAACTCGGAGAGCCAATTTTCACAGGACTCTCTTGTGGCCAACTTCCGACTACCAAGCTCGTTCGCCATGGACAGAAATAGGTGGTAATCACTTGCTGCGAGATCCGGACTATACGGTGGATGCAAAAGAACCTCCCATCCGAGCTCCCGGAGCTTCTGGCGCGTCACCAAAGATGTGTGTGGCCTGGCGTTGTCCTGATGGAAGACAATTCGGCCTATGTTGATCAAAGATGGCCTCTTCTGCATGAGTGCTGCATTCAAGCGGTCCAGTTGTTGGCAGTACAGGTCCGAATTGAGCGTTTGGCCATAGGGGAGCAGCTCATAGTGGATGATTCCCTGCCAATCCCACCAAACACACAGAAGAACCTTCCTGGCCGTCAATCCAGGCTTGGCCACCGTCTGGGCAGCTTCACCGCTTTTCGACCACGACCGTTTGCGCTTTACGTTGTCGTAAGTGACCCACTTTTCATCGCCAGTCACCATCCGCTTCAAAAACGGGTCGATTTTGTTGCGATTCAGAAGCGATTCGCATGCATCCATACGGGCAAAAATGTTTTTTTGCATCAAGTCGTGTGGCACCCATACATCGAGCTTCTTTTTGAATCCAAGCTTCTTCAAATGGTTTATAACGGTTTGATGACTCATGCCCAGCTCTTGGCCGATGCTACGGCTGCTACTATGCCGGTCTCTTTCAATCAATTCAGCGATTTTATCGCAATTTTCGACGACAGGCCTTCCGGACCGTGGCGCATCTTCAATCACCTCTGCACCAGAACGAAAACGTTGAAACCATCGTTGTGCGGTGGAAATGGAAACTGTATCGGGTCCATAAACTGCACAAATTTTATTGGCAGCATGAGATGCATTTTTGCCTTTATCGTAGTAGTACTGTAAAATATGCCGTATTTTCTCTTTATTTTGCTCCATGTTTGCGACGCTATAACTCACGAACGACTAAAAACAAACAACAATAAATCAAACACGTGTTAGCGCGTGAAAAGAGCTTTCCAAAAAGCTCTAGCGTGAGCCAATGCGACGAACACAACTAGAACTACGCGCTTGCAAAGACAAGCTTGCGGAAATAGCGCAAGACTTTTTTGTTATATATCACACTATATGAGTACGGCTGCCAAGAAGATACTCAGATACGTCGAGAATCCTCGAAAGCAGACTCGGTATGATGAGGAGTGCCGCAGCGCTACTGCAGAGAAAGACGCTGCCTACCTACAGCAGAACTCTGCAGTCGGAAGCAATGCGGGCTGTTAAGGAGCGATACCGGGAAAAAAAGGAGAGAGGAGAATCACCTGTTTAAAAGATAACAAGTGAAAAAGTCGGTCAAGCCCGACTATAAGATACTCTGTACCAGTTAATGCCGTCGCTCGCATTTGCTCGCTCGTTATATATAACGTTTAAGTGTTATAAGCGTTATAAGCTGTTTGACGCACTCTATGCGTTATACGCTGTTATACGCTCAACTCTAAGTTTCTCTCTCTCTCTCCCAAAGATTGTGTTTGTGTGAATGCAGCGGTGGTTGACAGGATGTGGGGGGGTGGGGGGTATTTGGTGCCGGCTAACTTTTTTTGCTCATAACTTGTGTATCGTTCATCCGATCTTTATCATTCCTTCAGCAAATCGATAAATAATTTTGAGTACTAGATATCTCTAGAAAGTACGAACCATCTATCATCAAAACTGTAGGAGATATGACATTTTTTCCAAATTGCGGGGGCGCGAGGGGGCGTGGCAAAAATTGAAAATAAACATGATCTGCCTGCAAGTATAATGAGTTTTTGTCCCATACATGTCAAACCTCTATCTCTTACCATCTCTGAGATCTCTTCGTTCTTACGGACGGACAGACGGACATGGCTATATCGACTCGGCTGTTGATGCTGATCGAGAATATATATACTTTAAAGAGTCGAAGATGATTACTTCTGGCTGTTACATACTCTTGCACAAACTTAATATACTCTATGTACCTTCGGTACAAAGTATACAAAGAATGAGAATTTTATCAAAAGGTTAGGCAATTAACCGAAGGTTAACACGGGAATCTGGTCACAGATCCGCAAGTAAAAGTAAAAGTAATATTGGCTCAAACAGCAACTCCAAGAGAGCCAGGGCCAAGCTTCTCTCAATCTCTTGGCGTGTATGCTTATAATTTTTCGCACAAGAGAAAGGGACCTACAGTTTAACGCCGAATCCGAACGGCAATAGTTAGAGAATTTGCTTTTTCATGGCTAGTTACTTCACAGCTGGCGCCAGTAGCTGGTGAAGGTGATCGGGTGTGTAAAAGCTTTTTTTTTCTAAAGAAAGAAAAAACTTTTTCTATTAGATGGTCCGAGGCGGGATCGAACCCACAAGCCTCCCGCACCTGCCGCCACACATACGACTGGTACGCCACGCCCGATCTACTACAGATCCGCAAGTGGCACTAGACAAATGGCGAAACTATTTCTTCAACCTGCTGGGAGGCGATGACGAACACAATGCCGCCTCTAGAGAAATAGCGATGTCACCAATCGACAACATAGAGATAGACCCCCCGGTCCATCATGAAGTCTGTTTAGCCATAAAAAGGCTAAAGAACAACAAATCAGCTGGCGCTGATGACCTGCCAGCTTCATTGTTAAAGGCTGGAGGCGAGGAATTGGTAAGGTGTATGCATCAACTCCTATGCCGAATATGGTCCGTCGAAAGTATGCACGACGATTGGAATCTAAGTGTATTTTGCCCAACTTTTAAAAAAGGAGACCCTGCAGCTTGCGCCAACTATCGTAGGATCAAGCTCCTTCCCACTGCATATAAGGTTCTGTTGTGTATTATTTAAGAAACTTCTAAAGCCGCTTATGAGCACTCTGATTGGACCTTATCAGTGTGGCCCTAGAACTGGTAAATCCACCACAGACCAGATATTCACATAACGACAAACCGTGGAGAAAACCCATGAGACACAGATCGAAACCTTCCATATTTTTGTTGATTACAAAGCCTTCGACACACCGATAAGGTCAAGGTATTTTGAAGCCTTGTCTACCTTTGGTATACCAGCAAATTACGTTTGATTTTGCATGATAACTTTGAGAAGCACGCAAAGCTCCGTCAAAATTGGAAGCATTGTCTCCGAACAATTTGGTCCAAAACAGGTTTTAGGCAAGGTGATACTTCATCGTGTGACTTCTTTAATCTGCTGATGGAGTTTATACTGCGACAATGCCCAAATGCCAACAGATCGGGCACCATCTTTCAAAAAGTTTTAATGCTACTCGCATATGCCGATGATATTGACATTATGGGCATAACCGAATACACTGATGGGCTTAGCGGTAATCGAGGAGTAGACGAAGTACCTAGTATCCACGCGCAGTGAATCTACACGTCTTGTACAATCTGTTACAATGGGAGAGTAAAACTTTAAGGTTGTTTCGGACTTTGTCTAACTCGGAACAATGATAACCAGCGATAACAACATTTGTCTGGAAATTCGAAGCAGAATTACTCTTGCAAACAGATGCAACTACGGGCTCAGTAGGGAATTGAAGAACAGAGTTCCCTCGCAAAAAACGAAAATAGCGCTAAGCAAGTCACTTATCATTCCAGTCCTGCAATACGGCGCAAATGCAAGGACAATATCATCCGCGGATGAGACGGCAATTGGCGTCTAGATTGGCGAAAGATTCTTCGAAGAATTTATGGACCTTTAAAAGTTGGCGAGGAACTTCGCATCCGAAAGAATGATGAACTGTATGAGCTTTATAGGAGCTTTATAGTCTAGTCAACAGCATAAAACAACAGCGACTGAGCTGGATAGAACATGTTTCCAGTAGACAAGCTCTAGTAAAAGAGGTCTACAAACGGAAGGCGAAAGAATTTGCGATAAAAGGACCGAACGGACGACAAACACTAAGATGGAAAGACCAGATGTGGCAAGACTTTGCCAAGCTTGGTGTGAACAACTGGTAAAAGAAGATAATATATACCAAGATTGCAAATCCAAAAATTTTTTCGGAACCTCCGGTTTGCAGAGTCGAACCAAAATTTAAGAACGGGTAAGGTTCAGAAATTTGAGGTTTGAGGGTACCAACGGGTAAGGTTTGGAAATTTGAGGTTTGAGGTTTTTGGGCTTTGGTTTTGGTTCGAACCTTGGTTCGTTGCACGACGCATATTACCCAATATATATAAAATTGCAATACAATACACCTGACGCATAAATACATTGTAAGACTGTAAGATGTCGATTATAATTGACCTGAAATTGGCGCTCGTGCGCTGGATATGGTCTTTCTTCATTGCTAGTGTATAAATCTTCAGTCCGCCCTCTAAAAAATTCGGACATTTATGACAATTATCGAGCAGTCACAATGTTTGTGTGCATGAATGTAGATATGTACAGACATATTTTATCAAAACTTACTGATTCTGCAAAATATTGATTATGCTTTCGTATGAACTTTTATCAGTCTTTCACACACAAAATTGAGCATCGATTTGTGTTTATTCGCCACACTTGGAACTTTTTTTCATAATGATTTGTTCAAAAATGGCTTTATGTCTTCCAATTTAGCTATTTTTCCCACCAAATATCGACAGTTAAAAATGATAAAACTTAACAGAGATAAATTTAAAATAGCTAAAAAATGTCAAGTAATTAGCTAGAATTGCAGGTTCCGGCAGAACTGAATAGTTTCCGGATTTCGAGCTTACAAAATAGCTATATCTGGTGGGAAAACTAGCTAAATTGGCAACGCTGCCTGTGGCACACACTTCTGTTTGTATGAATGTGTGTACTTTTATTGCTGGACAATTCGGCTGACATGTTTCTGCAGTAGCATGCACCGAGTTGATTAGCTTGGCGCATATGGGTTAGGGTTCATCCATTTTCGTCCTCATGGTTTGTTCACAGTAAAAAAAAGCCGGAATTCCGGGTTCGAACCGGTTCGGTTTAAATGGTACACAAGTCTCCAAATTGTTTTAAAATTAGTCATTTCCTTTATAGTCGGAAATGTATATACCCCAGCTGGGGCATAAAACTAAACAACCTGCAAACAGCTGGCGGTGTCTCTCAATGGTCTGAATATGCAAGTGCTGCTGCATTCTTCCTCTTCCCCAAACAAAACCTGGGACCACCCGCTGCGTCCTTTTCTTTCTGTGACTGTGAAATGCTTTTGCTTTCGATCTTTTTTTTTATGCTTTTGGGGGCCAAAAATTGAATAATTTAATTAGAAATTGCCACTGCTGTCGCATTGGACAACAAAAGCGGGCGCAAATTGGCTGCCGCGGCGTGGCCTGTGACATACAGCCGGAACAGGAGGCAAAAAAGAGTTGCTGCTTTTGAGTGACGCATGCAAAAATTGGCATCGCTCACTTAACAGCGGGTGTGTGTGGGGTGCTGGGGTAGCTGAGAGGGAGGTGTTGGAAAGTGACAGCTGCTGCTGCTGCTGCTGCCAAGAAGAAAGCGAAGAGCAGCAGCAGCAGGCAAACACACTTCGAGGAGCGTAGTTTAATTAAATTTCGTACATTTTTCCCAACGCCACTTACATTGTACGAACCAAGTAAATAGACTGTGCCGGGACAGTGCATGGCGAAAATTGTGAAATTGAGAAAGTATCGCATAAAGTGTTCACTTAAATGAAAAGTATTCTGAAAAGGGGCAAACTGAATTGGAAACTTTTAAAAGGCGAAATCTTTTTACAAATTTTTCCACTTTTCTCTCACATATCTTTCCTGGCCCCCTTTGTGTGACCAAAGTGTACACTCAGGAATTAATCAAGTATCAAATGGTGTCAACGGTGGTGTAAATTACACAATTTTCATTTTGAGTACGATTTTTTAAATATTTTTATTTTTTTGACCAATTTGAGGTATTTCTATTAGCAGATCTTAGGTAGAAATAGTCTTGATTCCTTGAGTATACCTTAAAGTAAGTACAATACATTCTTTATGCAAGTTTATAAAATACTAAAAAACGCGCCATTAGCAGGTAAAGGTGACCAGTTGTGGTGTAGAATTTAGGGGTGGATGGCACTCCAGCTGTTCCTTTGTTCAATATTCTTATAAATCACTCACGCGGGCGCTATGTCTCACTGAAACCTGGCGTTATGACGGGCGGCAGTTATTACTTTAGCTGAGAAATTTATTGTCACTCAAAAAGCTAAACCCATAGAACCTATTAAAAATTGTACCTCCAGATTCGTGAAAAAGTAGTTCGACTTTTCTGTATCATTGGGCGTGTTCAGCAGAATATTTTTATTTGAATATTTACGAAAGCGCAGGCGTTATTAAATAAGAGGCGTAGATTGAAAAGTCCAAAAACCAAAGATTAATATGAATATTTTATGGATGGCAATATAGACGGATAAATACGAGGTGTAGATCGAACTGTTAAAAGAATTATTAACATTTGATAGATGGCAATTGTAGACGCGTAAATGCTTAAATCAAACGGTCCAAAAAGTCGCGAAATTTTCAAAATTTTTGTTGGAATATTATAGTTTATATAATGTAGACGGTTCAATTGACGGGTCAAGATCAAGCGTTCCAAAATAACTCTGAAATACACAACACTTTATGATTAGTTCAGATTATCATGAAGATGTAATAGCTGGCATTTAAGGACGCGTGAATAGGAGGTGTCAGTCAAATAAATTTTAACATTTGCAATACTTTTTTATGAGTTTAGATTGACATGAAGACTGGTAAATAGGAGGTGGAGATCAAACGGACCAAAAAATCACGAAATTTAAAAAAAAAATCTAATGAGTTTAGATTATCATGAAGATTGAATAGATGGCAATTGCCCAGTCACCTTCACTTCTTCGTTTTGCGTTTGAAATTCTTAAGGGGACGTAGCAACGCACTCCTGCACAGAACAAAATAAGATCAGGTATTTCAATATCATATCAGGAATATCAATATTTGCATATCAAAGTGAAACTATTTAATATTAATATGAACCTGTAATACCACATTGATACTAAAAAATTATATTGAAATGTGATATGATCAAAGTGATATGAAAAATGCCCTAGTGATATGATTTCAGATCAAAGTAGGCATCGAAATTCTGAAAGTAGAAAGAGACACACAGTTTCTCAAACCAAAGAGATACAGCAATGGTCTATATCGAAAAAAGCAAATACAATACTCACTGCTCTGCTGCCGCAAGCGCGAAAACAAGTGCCGGTAGTTTTTTCTTCGTGAACGTTTCGAAGTTGGCGTCGGGTCTGCACCGAACTTCTAGCTTTTTCTTGCGAATTTCGTCATTCGATCTGTGCTGGCGCGTGGGAAGATAAATAAAAAAAAGTGGGGAGCCTAAATAAAAATTTAAACGGTTAAAGTGAATATAAAGTGAATTACATGTGTGTGTTTTGTTGTACTGTTGTTGTACTTGCAAATTTACAAATTGTAAAAAGGCTATTGCCTTTATTCAGTCGCTAATAGTGTGTACGATTATATAACACACACTCATACATACATATTGTGCGTGTTTTTTCACTTTGAGCTCTCTACGCAGTTGCAAAGAGTAATGTTTAAATTACATATAACAAATTTCACGTCTGCCTACTCTTCAAAATTATTTGTAAACTTTTACCCTTACCCTAATTCAGAACTACGTACGAGGATTAACCGTTTTAGTGTGTTGTAGAAGTGCGTGTATAAGTATGTACATATGTATGTATACATATTTTGTGTCCGCGATGCGTTTTTTTTGTTCTGCCCTGCAAGCATATGCAAACATGCGTACATACTAATGTACATGCAAAATATGCATGTATGTATGTATATGTATGCTGTTTGACGTCAAAGGGCAGAACAAAAAAGCGCATGCTCAGCCTTTGCTTTCGACAGATTTCGCACTCATGCACAAAAAACCTTATGCGAGCTTAAATATATTAATTTTTTACAATTTTCAGATTAAAATGGAAGACATCCAACTCTATGAGCTGGTACAAAAACTAAACATTCAAAAATATGTGTACGAAAAGTTAATTGGTAAGTTTTGTTTTAATTAATTTTACAATTTTTCTAGAGTGTCGATTTAACTTCGACCGTCTTAATTACATTTCTTCAAGCGACAAAAAGCTGATTTTTCCAGAAAAATTATTGTCATATTGTCATGTCAT
Organism: Lordiphosa magnipectinata; assembly: GCA_037044535.1. Classification (NCBI taxonomy): domain Eukaryota; kingdom Metazoa; phylum Arthropoda; class Insecta; order Diptera; family Drosophilidae; genus Lordiphosa; species Lordiphosa magnipectinata. Next base: position 85,429 of record JBAMBO010004042.1, read on the forward strand.
GTATTATAAAAATATAGCTTTGATATTATAAAAATAAAGCATTTTTACTACAATAATACCCTTTTCATATTTTAAAAATATTTCTTTGATACTAAAACCATGTCCTACAGGTATTTTGAAAATATAGCTTTGATACTATAATAATATATCATTGACATTAAAGAATATCAAATTGTTGATCTGAAAAAATATCACTTTGATGTGTTCGAAATGTCAAAGTGATATATTCGAACATATCTTATGGGTATTTTTCAGATGAAGGCCGATTTGATACCACAAAATACCAGATTGATACTAAATATCGTGATCTTTCTTTTTCTGTGTGGTAGCTGCTAGTTTTGTATATATCTGATAAATTTAAGTAAGAAGCCACACAAAGTGGCAGCGAAGGCAAAAAGTGTGTAAAGTGTCGCCCATCGCCGTTGTGGCCAGTGCTACCCATCATGCTTGTTTATTTTGCTTATAACTCGACTATCGTTCATCCAATCTTCACCATTCCATTGACGAATCGATAAGTAATCATGATTACTTAATATCTACAAAACTGTGGGAGATATGAGGTTTTCTCCAAATTACGGGGGCGGGAGGAGGCGTGGCAAAAATGAAAAATAAACTTGATCTGCCTGCTAGTTAAAGAAATGTATGTCTCATACATGTGAAACCTCTATCTTTTACCATCTCTGATATCTGTTTGTTCAAACGGACTGACTAGCTGCTAAAAATAAAAGCTTAAAAATTATTGTTTTTTTATAACTAAAATGCAATAAAATCCGTTTACTTTACTTTTCGAAGAGGTAAGACTACAAAAATGACTATAAAATGCGGTCTGCAACCAGTCTGGAGTAGGCATCTCATTAGCATTTGCTTGGGAGTCCGAGCGCACCTGAATCGTCACATAAATGCATAAAGCATAAAATAGATGTAGTTTTAAACACAAATTGTCTAGTCGCAGTTTTGAGGTAATCTGAAGGAAAGGTTGTAATTTCGTCATAATCAGCAAATGAATATTCTGTGAATTTCTTGAACTAGGAATTCTGACTGTTTTAAACCGTTAACCGAACCTTAAACGAAACTAAAGTAGACAAAAAAGCTGAACCAAAACATGGTGACGAATCTAATTTTCCGGTTCGGTATAACAAAATTAACAGACATATTGCCTCATTTTGGTTATCTGTTAAATATTGTGCGACAGAGACTCCAAATCGTCACGATTGGATTCTTTTTAGCAAATTCGATAAAGACGTTTAAAATAAACAATTACAAGCGCCACCCACAATAAGCTTTGTTTTTCAGATCCCCGATTCCATCATCTTCAAGGAGGGAGCCTGCTTTAGAAGCTTCAAAAAATCGATTTTTCCGAGGACTTTTTTGGGAAGGAAAGAAATATTCGATTGAAACGAAACTTTCAGGTTTTATTGTTAAATATTTCAACAGTCTTCTCAAATTTGTTCATTAAAATATATGTCATATTATGCCTGTAACTTATTTTGTCCAATCAAAAGTACTGAGATTCTGAATATTCTTCTGAGTATTAGTTAACATAAACTTCAATCGAACCAGCGATCGAGACCAAAACCGCTCATCCGGACAAACAAACTAAAAGATAAACATTTTCTAACATGAACCATTGGCCAATGTCAGTTGCTAACCCAAGAATCGAAGTTTATATATACTTTATTGGGTTTGAAACAGTCCTGCTTTAAGTCGCACTTAACTTCTTGCACGAACTGAATATACTCTATGTACCTTCGGTACAGAGTATAACAACAAAAACCCCTGTTTGATTGCATCTGGGCAATTAAAACAAATTGGCGCCTGAATTAACTGAGGGGAGGGAATTTCCCTACTAACAACAGAAGGGCCGAGTACGGGGCTCACACACACACACACAAAGCTTCTGCGACTTGGCCTGCTTTTGAAATTCTCAAGCGGTTATTGCAATGCTGGCTTTAGGTAGCTTCTGCTAACCCGCAGAAGACAGGTAAAAAGTGCTGATGATTAAATCGTGGTGATTTATGAAATAACTATATAGTCAACCAGCCTACTTTGTGGTGTGTGTGTATCTTGGTTTAGAAAAGATTTGAACAAAGACATAACTTATTGACCTGGAGCCTGCTAAAAGTTCTATGATTGATATTCAAAACATCATCAACATCTGTTGAGCAATGGAGTTCTCATCAACCCTTCAAATTTCTAGTTACTAAGCCTTAATTCATCACTGCTTACTTCTGAAGTACTGAGAAGAAGTTCTGTACCATAGAATGCTCAGGTTTCAAACGGAATTATTAGACACTATTTTGCACTACGACTCAAAAGTAATCAAAAAGCTAAAAAAAAATAGATAAACAAAATTTGAAAATTGCCAAATTTGTAGCCGATAGCATTTCCACTTTTCAAATTGCTAGATCTATCAACTAAATAGCTAAAATGGCAAAACAGCTGTTCTTTGAGTCGCGTTTTTGAAAGTATGGCAGCTCTGTGTTAAGAAATCTCAACCGTTCATAAAAAATGACTTTGATTAAAGCGCAAAGTAATATATATAAACCATTCCTTAAGGTCAACATGTCGTAGAGGTAGTTGATGAGTAACTGAACAACTAAGTAACAACTCACTTTAGTTGAGATTGGAAAACCAACAAGCGTACAAACCTTTGTTTTCAAGGTATTTAATGATCTATAATCGACCATATCCTTTCACGATCGTACCAGAACTGTAACCCTGACTGCCTTTTTTTTCCAAGTGTACCACATAAAGTCAACTACTTAGAGGCATAAAATATGCCTTTCTACGAAACGAAAATAAATTTATGGCCTCCCCGATAGCCTTAGAACCTGCACCACAAATGGCTAAAAGGAGGAGGCCAAGTTTTGGGCGAGCGTGTAATTATCAGTGGCATTAACACCTTTAATTACGACCACACAGCGAATGCAAACGAGGAATGTGGGCCAACAAAGTGCGACAGAGAAAATAGTGTTGAAAGTGGGGCAGAGGAATATGCAAATCAGCACCACCCACCACCCACAACACATACGCACAGAAAGGTCGCAGATCAGGCCACAGCAAAACGTAGAAAAAGGATATTAGAATAATGCAACAAACAGCACAGCAACATAAAAAGAAGAATATTATGGATATAAATGCAAATGCAGGACACACACACATGAGTAAAAACAAAAAGCCATTGGCAAATATGCTGAAATCTCACCCACACTGACGCAGGACATTGTCCAAGCACAGGAAATGCAAGCCAAGTCACACAGTTGGGCGCTGATTTATGACTAACATATATTCTACATATAGTATTTATATATATATATATGTAGGTATAGGTACATCCTTGCATATCCCGGTTGACTTTGCATATTCAGTTTAGTTGCCTTCTTCGGGCTGAAATTTATTAGAAAAGGTTGAAAAACTGTAAAGTCATGCCGTGTGCTTAGTGAGTGGGTGAATAGGAGAATCGAAGGACATGCAGGACACACACACACCTACACTCATGCATATGCAAATTGTAATGCCATGTGACCCAGTTTGATTGTGGGCCTTCCCGCCACCCAACCCACTTTTTAGTGCTCCTCATTCGGTTGGCTTTTTTTTCACTTTGTCATGCGGTGGAGCCGTCCTTACGGTCTCCCGCTATTGTTGTTTGCTATTTGTTATTGTTTTTTGTTGATATTTTTGCATGACAAACAAAAATTATAATTGTACTTGAAATTGGCACATGGGAGTTCGGTTGAGGGGAGTGTTGTCTGTCAGTTTGTGTACCGTGCCTCAAATTGTGTTAAATCATGGGAAACATTATCTCACAGATAATATAAAAACACCTCGAGCTACTTAGGAAGATAAAAAACAAAAACCTTTGTCAAGGTCACATACAGCCCGTGGTTAATCATGTTTGCAAATGGAGACAACAAAATGTGCAAATTAAGTTTATCTTATGAGAATTTATAATCATTTATTAATGACTGGGATTTTGAAATATGAGAGGCATCAAATAAGAAAGTGCAACGTACACAGATTCCTGTTTAATTTAAAGAAGGCATTGGTTAGACTAACAGACTTTCTCTTATTTGAGTGAGCGAAATCGAAGATAAAACTATTTGTAAGACAATTTTGAAATATGAACTTGGAACTTTTGGTGCATTCGCCATCTCAGAAATAGTCTCTCTGCAATATGGGTGCCGTATTTCCTTACAGTCTGCCACAGAACGGTGTTTTTAAATCATTTGAAAAGGGGTTGGAAGGTTTGAGAAAAAACAAGAACTTTTTACTTGATTCCCATCCCGAAATACTCGTTTTAAGACTGTTTCGGTACATTTTAAGTACATTTCGAACTATAATTAAATGTTTTTTGATCATACTATTAGTTTGTCATGGTCTTGAGTACAGCCCGATTTATAGACTATTTCCACTGGCTTCATTTCTTATCATTTTCATTTCTAAAAATGATGCTGTTTCCATTGACAAATCTTCATCATTTTGATATTCGCAATGCCACGTTGACAAAAACAGCTGAATGGTTTGATTTAAACAACAGGCGCCACTTTTAAACTCACGGGGAGTTTTTGCAATATTTACCCAAAAAAAGACATACCCGGCTGGAAAGCAATTACACTGGGCGAACGCATTGTTAACGCCCTGAATAATCAGCAGAAAGCTAAATACACAACTTATTTTGACTAAATTATATTATAAACAAAATTGCGCCTTATTTTTAAATTCAAATCAATAGTTTATTTGTGATGACACTTTCTATTTCCAGAGAGTAGCGAGTACTTTTTAAAAAAATACCAAATTCCTTCGTGGGGAATGCCATCATTTTTGAGAAATGATGGAAATAAAGGGCAAAATGCAACAACAATTTGTATGGAAGATATGATATTATTTTCTTCATTTCTTGTCATTTCAAGAAATGAAGCTTCATTTCTTTGGTGGAAATAGGCTATTACTCTCAAAACTTGTACAAAATGTTCTTCATTGATATCTTATAAATTCGAAGGTTTATACTGTAGGTCAGAAATCTAACCTCACTCCATAACCAAAGTGTTAGAACCAGGAGCGAATTTTAAGAGAAGCGATCTTAGCAGTTCTGGCATGAGGTAGCGTCTGCAAACTCTTTGAAGTTGGACAATTGATCGCTGATGATCTAACTGTGGTAGTTTGTGAAATAGCTATACAATCAACCAGCCTCCTTTGTGGTGTTGTGCTAGTCTTGTCTTAGAAAATGTTATGATGACAATCATAACTAATTGACCTAGAGCCCGTTGCACACTTTTTAGAGCTAGGAATGTAAGTCTATTTTCTCTTCAATTAAAGATATTTTGTACACTAAGAAAAAACTAGAACGAATAATTTGAGTACGAACGCTCTTGAAAAAAAAATTTGTCGTTCTTAAATTTTCAAGAATTTCGCTCTTGGAATCGAGATAAATTCGTTCTAAACGTTCTCAATTTGGTTTTTTACAGGCAAGGGGGGTGAGGGCAACTTAACTTTGAGAGAACAGCGTTGGAGTCGCTCTCGCAGAGAGTGAGAGCGCATGCGCAGTTGATCGTTGAGAGAATGGCGTTGGACTCGCTCTCGCAGATAGTGAGAGCGCATGCGCAGTTTGTTGTTGTGCGATTTCGTACGCATCTGCAACTGCGTTTATTTATAAGTGTGATTTCGTCGCGTCTTTTACCTTACGAAGGTTAGCTGAGCTCGTTAAAATGCCCGTCGCCTGTGTGTGTTTCAGTCTTTCGAGGTACTGAGTTCAAGTCCCAGAAAAGTAAGTAAAAAAAAAACAAGAAAGAAAGTCGGTCAAGCCCGACTATAACATACTCTGTACCCTTACACTCGCATTTGCTCAGGAGTCAAACGGCCAGTTAACACCCCGCGCACAGCGCGGTGCGCTCTCTAAGTTTCTCTCTCTCTCTCTCTCTTTCTCTCTCGCACTAAGATTGCCTGTGTTGAACGGTTAGGGTATGTTGCTGTGGTTGTTGGTGGGGGGGTGGGTGGTGTTAACTGGCCGTTTTTTGCCCATAACTTGAGTATCGTTCATCCGATCTTGATCATTCCTTCAGCAAATCGATAAATAATTTTGTTTACAAGGTATCTCTAGAAGGAACGAACGATCTATCTCCAAAACAGTAGGAGATATGAAGTTTTTTCCAAATTGCTGGGGCGGGAGGGGGCGTGGCAAAAATTGAAAATAAACTTGATCTGCCTGCAAGTATAAGAAATATATCTCCCATACACGTCAAACCTCTATCTCTTACCATCTCTGAGATCTCTTCGTTCATACGGACAGACAGACGGACAGACGGACGGACGGACAGACGGACATGGCTATACCGAATCGGCTGTTGATGCTGATCAAGAATATATATACTTTATAGGGTCGGAAACGATTCCTTCTCCCTGTTACATACTTTTGCACAAACTTAATATACTCTATGTACCTTCGGTACAGAGTATAAAAATATCTATGTGGTTATCTCAAAATCAATCACAACTTAAAACAAAGTTTGGTGGGTGGGTGGTGGTGTTGGGGTTGGTGTGGTTGATAATGGTGAGTGGGACGGGGGAGGTAGACGAGACGGACCACCACGTCGGTCGGGTCGGGTCGGTCGTGTCTCTCCCACCCCCCACCCACCCCAAATATTATTTTTAATTTTTTTATTTTGAGAATTATTCGTTCTTGGATCAAGTACTGAAACTCTTGAATCAATAATTATTCATACTTGGATCAAGAGCTGAAACTCTTGAATCAGGAATATCGGGATAAAAAATTCACTCTTGAATCAAGAATTTCGCTCTTGGATCAAGAATTTTCACTCTCACCGTACTTTTGAGAACGAATGCTCTTGATTCAAGAGCGAAATTCTCTATTTTTTCTCTGAGTGTATGAAAGCACAGATCTCAGAGATGATAAGAGATAGAGATTTGACATACATATATGGGACATATACTTCTTGTAGTTGCAGACAGATCAAGTTTATTTTTCATTTTTGCCATGCCCCCTTCCGCCCCCGCAATTTGGAAAAACCGTGTATATATCATATCTCCCACAGTTTTGATGATAGATTGTTTGTACCTCTTAGAAATATCTAGTAATCAAAATTAATTATCGATGCTGAAGGAATGATAAAAATCGGATGAACGATACTCAAGTTATGAGCAAAAAACGGCCCGTTAACACCACCACCCATAACCACAGCATTCTGTTGAATGGCAATCTTGTGAGAGTGAGAGTGAAACTTAGAGATGAGCGCGTTCAACTCGTGAGCAAATGCGAGCTGCGAGATTAAGGCAACAGAGTATGTGATAGTCGGGCTTGACCGACTTTCTTTCTTGTTTTATATTCGTTTAGAAAAACTTTTTTAATATCTTATTTTCTTAATTTTAGGGTAAAATACCCTAAATTTGTAACAAACATTTTCTAAAATCCAAGGCGAAATCACCCTAAAAATTATAAAAGGCAATAAAGCCAACTCACCCTAAAATTTAGAAAAATATAAAAGTTTTTTCTAAAAAATTAATTTTTAGGGCAACTTTTCTAATATGCAAAATTTTTTTCTTAAATATAGAAATTTTTCTAAATTTTAAGGCGATTTCGATTCTAGGGCGATTTTCTTTAATATATAGAAAATTAATTTTCTGAGTGTACTTGAAATTTTAAGTACAAATCGGTATCGATCTAGAACTTTGCCAACCGTTTTTTACTGAGTATACAGTGCGCAGTACGTTCAAGTGGCGCAGGCTTGTTACGAGCGACCCCATTCAAAATAGCAGCCCACCTCCCGCCCAACCGACCGAGGGACGCAGCCGCTTACGTTCGACACGAAATCGCGAAGGAAAATCATAAAGTAATGTTAACTTTAGCCCGTAGTTAAGTTAAAAGAGTAGTTTGTAAAGCAGGTAGAGAAGCATCAGAGTTCATTACTCGATAGAGTATATGGTAATCGACACAGAGAACACCAAACCATGCAAGTCATAGTTAGTAGCACAACAAGTCAGTGATAAGGGGAATCAGTCTATTAGGAACATTGAGGTTAATTTGGCCAACCAACTCAGATGAGTAAGATTTTATCATTATTTCTAAAGGCAAAATTTAAATCTTAAAAAATTGATCGAGAGTTTCAGTTACAAAATATGCTTTTAGAAATAATATCAAATTTTTGACAAAAACATGGCCCAATAGCTCGCACACCGGAAAGCCTCAAATCCGACGCCATCTGCACCTTACTCTGAGCGGTTTGTTGATGCCGTCTCGCATTTTAGTCTGTTTTGGTCCTACTCTGACATCTGCAAGCTCATGAAAAAGAAAACAAGCGTCTATTCTCATCGCTACAAATGTACTTAACTCATAAATTCTCATTTGCAGCTTCATGCCCCTAAAGGATGTTGGGATAGACCGTGTACCGCGTTTAATAATAATATTATTTTTGATATACTCAGAACTGCCAATTGCTAATGAAGTTATTCAAAATTTCATAAATTGTCACATTTTCTAACCCTCAAAGCAAAAGATATGTCCCCATAACTCATGAAAACAGCTGAAAAATTGGCAAAAGATAATCTTGTACCTAACCATAACACAATTATTGTATGTTTCAGACAAAACAACAAAACTATGCCCAATCTATAAGTATTTATGCAGATGTTCGAGTGCGTGTGCGCTGCACTCAAATGCCAGTGGACAAATCCTTGGCTTATATTTGGTCCAGACATTTGAATAAATCGCAGTGTGTGTGTGTGTGTGTGTGTGTGTGTGCGGGATGTATCTGTATCTTTGGCATGCCAAAGGTGTTTGAATTGTGTGTGAGTTTTGTAAAATTCGTTTCCTTTTTTTTTTTGGGCCATATCACTTTGACAAACATAAGGATTATCCCTGGAATTATTAATTATTATAACTGCAAAACACGAGCCTGGTCAGCCGGTCGTTTATACCAGCGTTTGTGAGTGTGTGGGGGCGTGTGTGAGTATCTGCCTACCATAAAAGAACATTTCGGTCTGAAAAGGACAACCGGGTTGAATAATTGCTAAGCAAAGTTAGGATTTTAATTTTTAAAATACTTTTTTAAAGTTATTTTTATGTGAGGGTCATTCGTTAATGGACAATTTTACTTGAAAAGCTAGCTGGGATAATTTATATATATATATTTTAAATTTAAGAACTAGCGATTACACAAAATTCCATTCGGAATACGGAGCAGAGCTAAGTCTTGCGCTTTAAAAAAAAATTCTTCTTAAATAAGTATCAGACCTATTTGTTACAAATCTACCACCACAAAAGTTAGAACTTCCCTGCAGCGGCTAAATAAGTTATCTATAGGATTTGTTGTGGTATTGTCAATAATAGCGTAGATCATTATTTTCAAATCGGTTTAAAAGTTTGAATACAATGACCAAAAATATTTCAAAAAAGTCGATTTTTTGGTCGAAAATGCATGAAATTTCATTTATAGTCGCCTAGGAAAAATACAAAAAAATTGAAAAAAATTATTTTTATTCTTTCGATAAGAATCGTACTTCTACAAAGATCATAAGGTATGGATGAAGAAAATCTATGAATAAATATTGTAGCTGGATCAATTTAAGTGAAGAAACTATTGCTTACAGCTTTTGTATTTATTTGTAGATTTTGTTCATTGATATCTTATTTTCTTCGCAGAAATGCGGTTCCTACGTAGAAAAAATAAAAATTGTTTTTTTGAATTTTTAAATATTTTTCCTAGGCGTTTGGAAACGAAATTTAATGCGTTTTCGAGCAAAAAATCGATTTTTTTGATATATTTTGTATTATTGCATTCAAACCGATTTGAAAATAGTGTTGTGTGCGATTATTGACAATTCAATTGCCTTTCGATTCATATAATATCTTGTATGACTCCATTTGACGATTACGAAGTGAGATATGGCTTAAAATGTAAGTGCACCTACCGGAAAAATGAAAAAAATTCATATTTAAAAAACGTAGCCATAAAAAAATTTTTGAAATCGATTTTTGTGATCACCAATCCAAACTACACTAAAAAATAGTTTCAATAGAAATGGGTCTTTTTGGCTGTAACGATCTTTGCAGTACTCCTCCAAATCGTTGATATTGTCTTGCATTGCCTAGGGTGTTTTATATACTATATCATCTGCGTACTGCAGACCATTTATTGTGAGTCCTTTCGGAAGGAATTATACTTAATCATTTATGAATATTGAAGAGAGAACAGGGTTCAGCAAGCATCCTAGCTTAACTCCAGATTCTAAAGCCAACCATTCGGATAGATTTGCGCCATCCCAGATGCTTCATTGCTTTCATACATACTTTGCAAAGTTTGTATAAATATGAAGGATATGCCAATATTGTTCAGCTTATACTTTAGAGTCCTTCTATTAAGCGAATCAAAGGCTGCCTTAAAATCCACAAAGAAGGCATAGAGTTTCTGGTCGTTGTCTAAATAAGTTTGCGCAATGGTATACAGACAGAAGATATTATCTACTGTGAAGTATCCTTTTCGAAATCTCGTCTGAAACTTTGTTAAAACCAAGGCTGCAAACCTCTTAAATTTTGCAGAAAGTTCGGTCCGGTTGTACGAACCCGTAGTAAAGTCTAAGGTTCGGTTCGCAGACCGGTTCCTGGAACCCCTGAACCCAAGTTTTTGTTTCGAACCTCGGTTCGCTTGAACATAAAAGAATAGTTTCGATGTATTCCATGTGTAGAAGAGTTGTAGAACACACGGGATTAAAATTAATTTAAAAAAAAAATAATCATGCCTGTTCTCTTTTCCGAATTCTATTGATCGGAATTAGTAAGAGTTGTGAAAAGATTAAGTAATTCAGTGGAACCGTTTAGTCATTAAGAGTTTCGAATGAAGATAAATGGAAATTTTGATCTAATAACCGAAAAGTACAGTCGGTTTTTGGAAGCGGGAACCTTTAAGAATTCCGACCACTTTTGAGAACTGCTTAGTTAATGATCATAATATTTTCCAAGAGCTGTTCATCATACTAGCTCTTAGATTAGAAAGATAAAACTTAAGTGTTGAAAAGGCTCGTTCAACTGATACCTGAGTTGCTGGAACAGCAAGTATAGTTAAGGAAATATCTTGTTAGTCCTCGCTTTTTTTTACCTTTCCAAAATTTTAAGACATTTAGTCTAGCTCTGTTTATTTTAATTTTTCTACACCCAAAATAAAAGATTTTCCTTAAATTTTAGGAAAATGGATTTTATTACCTAAAATGTGATTTTCAGACAATAATTTCCTAAAATATAGGGCATTTTACCTAAACAATCTTGTTTTAGGACTAAATTTTTAGGAATCCTTTGCCTTAAAATTATGCGATTTTCCTAAACTTAAGCTGCCTTTACAATTGGAAGAAGAAACCGCCAAAACTAGAGAAAAAAATTTTATTCGCGGTTTGTGGAAAAACAGCCATTTTTAGATTTTTCAAAAAAATTGGGAATAATCCTTTGGATATTCTTAGTACTTTAAAAAAGGTTTCATGATGGGACAGCCATAACTTTCCGCGAAATTCACTTGCAAAGAATGAAATAAAAATTTTATATTAAACATGCTTTGACACTGAGCATACATAATATCAATAAAATCAAACGATTTTATATGTTTTGAAAAAATTCTGGAAATATCCTTTCAATATTTTAAGTAAGTTTTAAAATTTACCCGCTGGGACGGATGGATATGGAAAAACATTTAACAATTCAGTGGTGGAGGTGTGGTGTTTTGGTGTGTGTTGTGGGGGTGGTGCTTATTACCTAAAAACTACGTTTTATAGCCTAAAATTTTAGATCACATATTACCTAAAAAGCTTATTTATTGACTAAAATGTTGGCCTTTCTCTTACCTAAATAGACGTTTTATGGCCATACATTGCCTATAATTTTAGGTCATATATTATCTAAAACCCAAATTTATTGCCTAGAACACTTTAGGTAATAGAGGCCTGAAATTAAGTCTATATATTCCTTGGCTGTCATTTTAGTTAAAATGGACTTAAATTTCAGGTAATTTTCAACAGTTTTAGGTAATATTTTTTTCTGAGTGTATATGCAATAGATTTCAGATAGAGTTTCTTATAAAGTGTGCGAACTCTAGTAATGTCAAATTGAACTTCCTCAAAAAAAAAATAGTTAACTACTAAATTTAGCACCTGGCTTCCCGGGTCTTCCCCAGATACCAGATCGTTCAGCTGCATAGCGCGAGATTTGGTTTGCCGTGTTACTCTGTTTTAAAAGTCCCCTTCCACTATTAGTTTTCGATATTTAGTTGCCTGACTTATAAAGTTATAAAGGATCCTTCAATTTGATCCATTTAATAGCTGGTGAACTTCGTGCAGATGTAGTCTTGCCTTACCAAAATGTAGAATTCTTTATTCCCTCAAGATCGGGCAGTTTCCAATAAAATGGATGGTGTTTTCCTGCTCGTTCCAATTGCGAAGAGAACATGCTGTGTTGCTGCTGGCTATGTTTGGGACAAAGTTGAGTTTGAGCAATTCATCTCTGGCCATAAAAATTGTGCGAATTTGCTCCACTGAAAACTCGTCGTTGAAATAATTTTCTTCTCCTAGGTCGTAGCTTAATTCTTTGTATATTAGCCTCTGAGAGCTCCGCTCTGAATCGATCATAAAAGATGATCTATATGAAGCATCCATCTTTTTAAGAATTTCTGTAGCCCATGATTCCCACTCTGAACTTTCTTCGAGGTTAAGTCTTTCGCAGTGAGTGGCTGATTGAATTTCCCATTCCCGAAAGAACTGCTGACGTCCGTTAAGCAGAAACTGAGCCAATATTTTAGGCAGTCTATTTTCGGGCATGCGAAAAACCTTCTGCATATAGGAGAAGTGCATGTCTGCGGTAAATATGTGGAGAGGTGACAATCCCGTTTCCAGATACAGCATTCTGTTTGGAGTGGTTCTGGGCAGTCGGAATAGCATTTTCAGAAAGTATCTGAGCAGTTTCTCAACTTCATCGTATTGCATAATCCCCCAGACTTGTGCGCCGTAGCACATAATGGACCTCACAGCTGCTCCGAAAAGTTTGTTTTTGGTGCTCGTTGGTACATCTTTCCTGCTCAAGAGAGATGATAGTATAATTCTAAACTAGAGAAATGTCGTAGGATCGGAGAACTTCTTGAATGATAGCAGTCAGATAACAAGGAATTGCCATATATCCTTGTGTGTGTCGTTGGGCAAACTACTAAATTTTGTTATTATCTTAGCAGATAAAATAGAAGTTTTGTTATGTTCCGCGGTTTTAAAGGGTTCCAATAAAAGCAGATCTGCGGGTTTCGATACACAAACAAATTTTTATTTAAGGGCGGTATCCACGGGTCGCCAAAAAATTTCTTGTGAAAAGGTTGATATTCCGCATATTCTTAACAGAGTCTGCTAAGCCTATGTTAATACCACGATAACACAATTTTCTCTGTCGATAAACGTTTCAAAGAAACCGTGCGCTGCTCTGGCGCTGTTAAATATGCCCGCGAACTTATAAACAACAACACCTTGCAGGATTATGAATATAACATATTTATTTAATGTGCTATTTTAATATATTTTTATTATTAAATGAAATTAATAATAAATTAATTGTTATCATTATGACAGTTCGATGTAGTCCCGAGCAGCGGCACTTAATGAACACCTCGCACTTGGCTGCCATGGCAAAGATTTCGTTCATATTGATTGGAAAGTAATTCGCGCGTTTTTGGCGATTTGCCTCCGTAAAGTTGGTCAGGTCATGATGATCTTCTGGATGTACTGCTGTAGCATGTGTGACTTGGCGGCGTATATAGCTCCACTGAACTCGAAAATGGTATTGGGCAGCGGTCCCTGGGTGGTCACATAGCACTTGGCCACGTAGTCGGGGCCCTGTCAGGGAAACGTTAGGAAATGGAATTGATTTATAAAGTTGAAGTTTGGTTCGCCCATTTCTTACCTTGATAAAATTGGCATTGATGTAGGGCACATCCTCATTGCCCGATCCGCTTTTGCTCGGTCACCTTCAGGGGGTCATTTTAGGCTGCACTATCCGCTATACTACCGCTTGATAGGAGGCCAGCAGTTCGCTGTCCACTGAACTGGGAGCGGGCATTTGGTTTGTGGCCGTTTTACTGTCGCGATCATTGAGCACCGGCGGCTGTTCAATGATTTTCCTTTTGGTCTGGTAGCTGTGATCGAAGACATAGTTGAGGCGAATCAAATCGAACTGATTGAGGGGACTGGAGTGTGAAGTGTTTGAATGCTGGCCAAATAGATTTTAAGCTCCTCGCTTGTGGTTTGTGGTGACAGGAGACGCCACATGATGGTGCAGACCGTGCTCCGGTCCGCTAGTGTTCTCTGGCGGGCTTATCCGCCAAGTCCCGCACCTCGCTCCTCACTTTCATGGCGTTTATTAAATTCAGCTTGCCCGCCATAGAAAGTGCCATTAGGCGACGCTTTCTGCAGGAATCTTTTTTTTCATTTTCAATTTGGCCATTCAATTTCGCAGCACAAATTAGAATAAAAACCTATTTTGTTCACGTCACGGCAAAAAAGAGGCGTTAACAGCACTTAAAACACTTAACAGCGCTTGAACAAGACGTAGTGGTAAACGTAAGAATTTCTCGCGATTGGTAGAAACCGAATTTAAAACGGCCACACACAAAAATTCCTTAGCAGTTTTTTTTTATATGGAGTTTTTCATTTCGCGGCCGATTTCGTAGCCATGGACAGCGCCCCTTAGTCTGAAATTTTTTGTACCTTCTGGTGTCCTCAATTCAGCATACGATGCACCTAATCTTATTGTGCAGATTTGATTTGTTTACAAACTGGAGATAATTCTTCATACATCAAAATTATATGGCCAGGGAAAGGGAAACAAGTCAACACTTAAAAAATAAATTCCAAAATTTCAAAATCACTTGCTAATGACATTTAGATGGTTTACCAATAAACTAAACTTAAAAACATTGAACAAATGTGAATACTTCAATTTTATGTATAAAAAGCGAAACATTTTCCCACAGTGCACTGCATTGATTCTTCGTGTTTTTCCCCCCACGAATTTCATTCATATTGTTCCACAATCACCTTCTCCGACTGTTTTAGCATCGTGTGACTTTTAGATATATTCTGAAGCTTGTGAATCTGCTTCGAGTACTGAAGAAATTGAGGACAAATAGATTTGAAAGTAGAATTGCAAAATTTTTTTTTTATTTTTTTTTTTGTAATAGAATCAACATACTGCTGTTACTTTGGTCCTACATACCTAGAATGTGTGTCAGTTTTTTTGGGTCCTTCTTTGTTTGCCAAATTTCTCATATTTGCAGCTCTTTTTGTGTTGTTCCCAAACTTTGATATCTTTTTAGTTTTAGCAAACTTTTCGGCACATTTTGTATCTTTTGTGGCTTTGTTTTCTCTCGCTCCCTCTCTCTCTCTCTGTTTCGCTGGGCATATGGATGTCGAAGGAAATTGTGATAGTTTTCAATGTGTGGTCACCAGGCCACCCCCCTTTATACTTAATGCCCGTTTAATTTGCGACCCCATGTTGCATGAAATGAGCTGCTAATGTGTTTCGGGTGGTCGTCCCCTCCGCAAAACATTTCACTTGACGCGCCTAATGGGTTTAGGGGCAACCACAGAAGAGATCCTATATAAACGGTTCGCGCCTTTTGACTAAGTTGCGGGCCGGCCCGCCCATTGTTGTCGACAAGTCTAAACAGTTTTTAAGGAATTTATGTATGTAGCGCCCCCCCCTCCCCCCTTTCAACGCCTGGCACAGAAAGTGCCTTGCAACAATGCGGAATATTGCATTGAAAATAAACAGGCGTCGAAGTGAAAAATGTTTATAAACAAAACAAGTAAACGAACTAAAAACAAATGAAGGTGCGAAAAAAATACGTAAGCAATTTCTAGCCACATGTTGCTAAGGACCAGCGGCAACATCAACAAAACCCCAAGAGAGGTAGTAATGTTGCGAGAGATACCGAGAGTAAGAGAGAGAGAGCGAGAGCGCGCAATGGGAGAGTTCATTTTCGAGTTCGAATTATGTTGATGCTGCCAGGGTATGCTAAGCTGCTGTAAGGAAGCATTTCCGTTCATATAAAGTACATTTAAATATTCTTGATCAGCATCAACATCAAAATCCTAGTCGATCTGTCTGTTAAGACTATCTTAATTAATAAACATATAACTGTTAAATGGTTTTTTCTCTGAGTAACAGGTATATTGAAGTCGAGCAGGGCCAACTTTAGCTTACGCTCTCGGTTTTTGTGTTGGCTTGTGAACTGAAAAACAACATTGAATTTTCATGCCGGGACTCGCTCTCCGTTGTTGTTGTAATTTTACATGCTACAAAACGGAAGAAGCAACGCAACAAAATAAAATTGATACAGCGCGCACTACCCAGACATTGACCTTGATCATTTAGCGGTTTGTTGTTGTTGTTGTTGCTGTTGGGTTACACAAATGTATGTGTTGCATTTACGAGTTTGTCATCGGCTTTTCTGATCATGATTGAGCATGTCCATTTCTATGCTGTGGCTTTGCAAAAAAGTTGAAAAGTGTTCCCATCTTAGGTTACCTTAAACTTGCAAGGATACTTGCTAATACCTTGACAAAAAAAATTTCATAAATAAACCATTATATCTTTTAAACAAAAAATTTTAAAATTTGTATCGAATAACGGTATATAAGTCAGTTTTCAATAAAACAAACATAAGTAGTACACAATCAGCTGCAAAAGTTAGAAAATATAATTCAAAATGGGTATGACGAGATTTCAAAATTGATTAATTCTCTCCACAGGACCTCAAATGGTAAAAGATTGATTGATTCTAGATAAGTTTTTTACGCTGAACCCGAAGCTGGCTTTAGAAATTCCATATCTATAATGAAATCACTGTAAAATGGACATAAAAATGCAGAAAATGGCTAATTTGACCATTTTTAGGCTAGAAAACAACATATTTTTCATAACTTGATTTGTTATTGGTAAGTCTGTACAATGTAATATATACCTTAGTCATTTCATAAGATATAAGTTCATGATCGAGCTTCAAAGTATGCCCGATTTGTAAGCAAATTTTAATTTTTTAAAGTTTTGCCAAATTGGATTTATATGGTATATACCCTTCACCCAAAATGAGCTTACGCTGGCGTAATCTGATATCAGAAACAATTGCTGAAAAAAAAATGACCAAAAACCAGCCAAACCCAAAAACAATAATAAACACGTAAAAATGATTGCATTTAATTGTTATTCTAAAATAATATTTTTTTTAAAAATTTTAGCGACAAGATCAACAAGCCTCCTCTGCCAACCAAATTCAACTGTCCAAACAGAGGTAGCCGCCTATAAGTATAAGCATCAGGCCACATTAGAAGGGAGAACCTAAAGTCAAAGATGAGAGAGAGAGAGAGAGAGAGAGAGAGCGAGCGAAGCGTAGGCGTTCGTTGTGGAAAATGAACCACCCGATGCACAAACAAACACGAACAAGCATCAGCCTGTGTGTTTCTCTCGTCCAGCAACACCACCAACCGGCAATTCTTCCTCTCGGCTTGAATTTCAGTTTCAGTTTTTGACTCGCAGTCGCCGCTAACGGACGTGTGCGCTTCGCGTGTTTTTCGACAAAACCAACAGAAAAAAGATATACGGAATACGAAACATTTCCCCCAACACACAAAGTGAAAATTGATAAATCAACTAAATTCCACGCGTCGTGCAAAATAATAAGCAACAACAAAATAAAGTATCTGAAACAAGCCAATATTTGAGTGTTAAGAAGTGTATTGAATTGAGTGAAGAATTGAATTGAATCATTGAAAACGACTTGTGTACAAACTAAAAAACACTTAATTTTGGGATAGAAAATAGCGGGTAAGATATCTACAATAAATGCAGAGAAATTTGCTGAACTCTGTGGGCGAAGTAAAAACTTGCATACACAAAGCTTATCAACGGCATTTGCTTTGGTTAGGGGATTATCGCATAGGCCTCATCATCATTGGAAAAGCATTTATGACTAAGCCGCTGATAAAGCAAACCATAAGAAATTTCAGTTAGTTTTTATTGCAACTAAAAAAAAAAGAAGCAAACATTAAGCTGATGTTTGTATAAAAGTGGCACAGTGAAATATTGATATAAATATTTGGTATAACAAATTGTGTGAATGTCCAAGAGGCTGGCATTATTTCAAGTAAAATTTCACCTATTTGACCAAGGGGAAATATGATTTTTGGTGAAAACTTGTAAAAAAAAAAATGTATTTTATAGTGTGATGTTCAGTTTACAATTGTTTACAGATAGGTTTAATACAAGAAATCAAGTGCTTGGAACAGTTGACAAACATTTGCTACAGATTTTTTATGTAGCTTGATAAATTGAGAATATCTAGCATCAAATTTGAATTAACTCTCGTTTTTGTAAACTCCGTTCAACCGGAAATTGCAAGTTCTAGCCAAGATGAAATACGTACGTAAATATTTTTGTTATTTTTTTCAAAATATTTAGAAAAATAAATGGTATTTGTGACAATTTTGATATACAGAAGTGCATCTTTGATTTAACCTCTTTGACTACAGTTTAAATTTGATCACTTTGATATATATGTAAAATACTGCCATAAAGTTAACAATCAAATGATAAAAAATTATATTTTACAAAACTATTTCAGTTTGATTAGGAGACTACAAATTTCAATTAGATTATATACCAAATCAAAGTTTAATTTTCATAGATTTATCCAATGTAAATCCCAAATTAATAGTTTGCAATATTAACTGAAAAATGTGCCTAAATATATAAAATATTTTACCAAACACCAAATAGATACTCCTTTAGATAAGGGCTCATGTGTTAAGTGAATTACTTCAGTTGAATTTCAGCAATATGGCCAAAGCGGTTCTGGTAAAAATGAACAAATGTTAGGCACGATATCTTGTAATTCCTTATGGTGTTTTCATCAGAACTACAAGTTCAATCATTTTTTCCAGAGTGCCGATTCGAGGGTTCAAACCAAAATGTACCAATGCAATGTCAAAATATTTATAAATCACATTCAAATTTAGTGCTTAGACTATATCCAAATTTTGAAAAAAGTTGTAGAACGATCATACCACGGACACCCCTATCTCCCATACTAGCCCATTTTTAGTAATAATACTTTTTTAAGCTTAAGCGCTCTAATATAGCGTATATCTATTTTATAGCTTCAAATAGTATATAGATATAATAGATATGGGCATTTCTCCAATGTCGAATGAGCGACATTCGTACGCATTTAAAGTGAAAAAATCATATGCCAAAACATTATTTTATGTTGACTAAATGAGAAACTTATAGCTCTTGATTAGCTCTATAATTGGTGCTAAAGTTGAATTTGGACAATTGTTCGTTTTCAAGATAATTACAAAAAAACCAATGCATTCGCATGCGACAAAAACAGAAGTCACTTTCAAGGCAAACAGTTCAAACACTGAGTTATGCGGAACCTGAAGGAATATTTCAATGCGTCTAATTTTAAAATATTAAGTAGTTTATTTTTTTTTTAATTTTAATCACTGTTACACGTGACATGTCGCATGCAACATTTTGTTCCATCATACTTTTTATGTGGTTTCCATTAAAATGAGAAGAATAACTTTAAGTTTATTGCAATCACATAGTTTCTCATGGTTTCTTGTGCATTCTTTTTTGACCATTTGTACCCTCAGAAAGATTTTAGATAGCAAAAGTAAAAGAAATCTAAATACACTTTAATCGAAAAAAATTGCGTTATTAATGTCCAAATTAGAAAAATTGCGGCAACGTTTCCGTTAATCCGAATAATTCGAAATGGGTTATGAATAAATGTAGGATTGGACTACATTAGTTCAATTTTATTCGTTCCCTATGAAAATACATTAAAACAACATACTTTTATAGACTTTGAAATTTTTGACTGCGGTGGACATTTGTGTGGAAATGCCCATATAATATTTTTAAAAACTTTCCTAATTGATTTCGACTTATTTCGACATTCCTAATTGTTTTGAATACAGCTTCTTCTTATTCTGTGAATGTCCAACTATAAAATCAATTCGATTTTGAGTTATGCAAACTAAAATATCTGAATTTATGCCAAATTTTTGGGTCATTCTGACCACATTTTTGGGAGACAGTTTTGCTTTGAACCTTGGTTTAACTTGGACTTCGATGGTTATAATAATATAATATCTCGTTTTATATTTTGAAAGACATTGGCAAGCTTCAACATTTCGAAGATGACTTTGTAAATTGTCATCTTCTGAAAGTGAGATTGAAGTCAAATTTAAGTTTTGTAGTCTATGAAAAACAGGGCTGCAAACCCGTAATTCCGGCTAATTTTTTACTGTGAACCAAACTCTGAACCGAACCACGAGGTCGAAAATAGAAGAACCCGAACCCGTTCCGAACCCAAGCTAAAAATAAATGTCTTTGATTTGTTATTTTCTCCTTTTCGCTCTCCCAATGGTTGTTAACATACATACATACCATATATGGGCATTTCCACAGCTATGAACGTGACAATCGTACGAATTTTTTTGCCTTTATTATGAAGAAAAATAAAGAAAAATTTTGCCATAAATGAGTAGAACTTTATTTAATGTAAAAGCTGAGAATTGTAGACAGTAAGGTCCAAGATACAGGCAGACAAAAAGGCATTCGCAACGTAATAGAACACGGAAGTTCGTTTTATCTGCTTTCACAAAATAGCAAATCTATACGGAATTAGTTCGAGTTTTTTAATGCAACTAACTTTAATATGATCTGCAATGTTGTAACTATATATTTATAGATGATTCGGTCAGAAATAAAACTTTGCTTTTTTATATTTGCCTCATTATGATACGCAACGGGCTTACGTTACGTGACAAGCCTTTCTCTAAAGCGGTTCTTGTCCTTTTGCGTAATCCTAAAAAACATAATAATTTTGATTCAGGAACTTATATTGATAATCATAAGATAAGTTGGCTGCATAAAATGAATCGATGTTTTCGATTTTTGGTTTACCTTTCTGTGGAAATGCCCATATATATGTACAATTACATCAGAAGATCCAAAGCGTGCTATTGTATGTAGCACTTCTTTGCCACCTATGTACATATGTATACATTCATACTTATGCGCAGTTTAAATTACATACACATAGACCACAATACTTCCAGTCAGAGATATTAATTTGAAATATACTAAAAATTGAATGTAAGCACCTTTGTACACCGCACAATGTATTGAACGTTTTAATTTTTATCTTATACATATACATATGCGCCAGTCTAAGCAACTCGGTGCATGCTACTGCAGAAACATGTCAGCCGTCTTGTCCAGCAACAAAAGTACATACATTCATACAAGCAGAAGTGTGTGCCACACGCAGCGCTTTCAATTTAGCTGCTTTTCCCACCAAACTCGGAAACTATAAACTGTAATTCTAGCTAATTATTTGACATTTAGACATCATTGACTTTTTTTTAGAAGGCGGACTAAAGATTTATACACTAGCTTAGAAGAAAGTCAATATCCAGCGCACAAGCGCAACCTCACGTTAATTATAATCGACGTCTTACAGTCTTACAATGTATCTTGGCGTCAAGTGTATACCTATTGTATTGTTATTTTAAATATATTGCGTTTTACCCAACGAACCAAGGTTCAAACCAAAACCAACGCCCAAAAACCTCGAACCTCAAATTACCGAACCTTAACCGCTGTTAAGTTTTGGTTCGAACCCGCAAACCGAAGGTTCCGAAAATTTTTTTGGGTTTGCAGCCCTGATGAAAAATATTAACAATTTGTCGCTAAACCAAGGCCGCAATCCTGTTAAGTTTTGATCAAGGTTTTGTTCGCTGACTCATAGGCTTTTTGAAAACTTTTAGAAGGTATCCTCTCTTTTTACGTACACAGAGGAAGAAATGAAGAAACATTTCATCACAAACGGTGCCAAAAATAGTGTAAGAAACAGTCAACAACATTTAATACATTTGTCCTCATAAAAGTTGAGAATATTTCGTTCTTTGTTTTGAGTTGGGTCTTCACTCTGTGCTCTTCTCTTTTCCACCTCTAATATTCATCTGTAATTATTATTTCCACCGATTCTTTACACTAAAATTATGTTTTCCGGTCATAATATTAAGATTGTTATTGAAGTTCTTATGAAATCGACCTTAATGATTGTTTGAACCGAACCATTTTTGTTTCGTTTTAACTTTGGGAGGCTAAATATTTGTTCATGGTAGTTTCATAAAAAGCTATCCAAGAATTCCAAATAATTTTGAAAATTTTGCACTTGAAACTTGGAAGTTTTCCAATACACAATTGTTTTGGTTAAGCATTGAAGCATAGGCTGTGCATACAAAAACACACAAGCACAGCAGTCGACACTAACCAGTGCGAAATACATAAAAGAGTCTTTGTCTATTTGCAAGACTAAATCAACAAATTGTTGTCTGACCATATAATTTTGGATGACAAAACGTTTGCGCAGCTGTTTATTAAGAAGCACTAACAAATTATATTTTTCATTAGTATTCACGTTTCAACTGATCTAGATTCATTCTAATTATTCTTAGAATTACCAATTTCTTGGGTGTTTAAGTATATTTGCCTCATTTTGGTATCTATTTCACAAATGTTTTTACCTCAACTGTCATATCAAGTTATGGAAATATATCTATCTTTATGAGTATACAAATTCTAAACAAATCATCCACAGTCTAAAGTTTGTACTGGCGGTTCTACAAAGAGCCAAGATCATAAATAGACAGCCAGAGCGAATGAGAGAACTTTAATTATAATCAAATACAAAAGTTGAAAAGAAAAACCTTAAGAAAAACCTCTCCAACTAATGTCGCACCTTTGTTGACCAATGTCAGTCTGTGTGTGTGTGTGTGTGTGTGTGTCAACACTCTTTTTGTTTTAGGTAAATTTGCTTAAAATATTAGCAATAAGCAACAAGTGCGCTCCATACAACAAACAACAAATACAGACTTTGACGGCGCAAGTTCATTATTTTCTTTTACCCAACAACTTCCTCTTCTCGTGTGTTAATCCTTTGGTAAATAAGTCAAACGTCTTTGACGCGGCGACGGTGACGGCCTCTGCCTGAGCTGAGCCAAGGCCTCAAGTGTATGTACGAGTAAGTCATAAATTCACGCAAAATAAAATTTATGTTTATAGAGAAAAATGTGCCGCATGTGTCTGAGTGTAGCTGCAAGATACAAGATACATGCGCCAAAAGCGACGAAGCCGCGTTATGCCTTTAAATGAGTTGTTAAACAGGGGAACTGAAAATGGCGAGAGATAAATAATAACAATTCCTCTGCGTATGTGTGTGTGTGTGTGTGTGAGTGCTGACAAGCAGGTTCAAAAGGTTAAACTCAGTTTTCATTCTCAACATAAAAATCCTACCTGTTGGAAAATTGAATTTTAATTGCGAGTTGAAGGCCTACACATGTTTACCTCTTTGGGTCTCGCAGGATTTCCGTTTTTTGTTTTTAATCTAATTAGTATGCCAATGTGGTTTAAGCCCAAACATTTACCCCAAAAACTTTAGACTTTTAATGTCTTTATTAATTTCTCGGCGTGGGAATTGATTGATGTAGAAGAAAATATGCTAAGCTACTTACCAAGAAATGCAAATAGGTCTCCACAAAAGAAGAAACGAAACAAAATATGTAAAATGTAAACTCAAAGCAAAATATTTGTTATACGCTTGTAATTTTCTTGCACGCCCGAAAAGGAAAAGAAAAGCGAAAGCCGTGAAAAAATCGGGGCTGTCGTTTTTCATGCTCAGCTGCCCGGCGGCCAAGAAACAAAACTTTATCGCAGCACAGCCCTCACAGGACTTGCCTTGTCCTTACTTCCAAAAACCCTCCCTCCACGGCTGTTTCATTCTTAATGCTGAGTGACATTGATGTGACATGCCCGTCATCTTCGTCTCGACGTTGTTGCCTGGGCCACAACAAGAATTTCAACGCGTTTTCGTTTGGTTTATTTAAAAGTTTTGCGTAATGTGGCCGCAGGGGCGTGGCAAGTTTAGTAGAACACCACCACCAACACACACACACAGACACCTCTCACAGCTGGCCAAATAATAAATGATATGTAAACTAAGTCAAAATAAGTTGCTGTAGGTTGGAGCCAGAATCTTGGGTAATTTGTGTTTGTTCGCCCAGAGATTAAAGTTAAGAGATTTACAAAAAAAAGTCTGTGCTTAGATGGGCCTTAGTTTTGAGTAAAATTTTTACATTTTAAAGAAAATGGAACAAGTATTAGTGACATCTTAGAGTTACTTTTCTAAGTAAGGACTCCGCTTCACTCCAGCACATAAGCAAGTCTTTGATATAGTAAACCAGGGCTACAAACCCAATAAATTTTTTCGCAAATATTTGCCAATGGTTAATGTTTGTAAATTTTAGGTTGGACATTTTCGGGAGAAGGTTTTGGTTTGAAGTTTTATCCAAATTTAGTAGAAATTGAATAAATGTGATTTAAACTCAAAATAATATTCAGAATTTCTGTACTTTTGATCAGACAAAACAAGATTTATGGCCCTATCATTCAAGGATCTAAAAAAATAAAGAAGACGAAATTCAAAAACAGCCTTTGGCAGGTACAAATCGATGTTAAAATAAAGATTTGATAACTCATAGCCCATTTGGTGACGATTAGTTAATATGGGAGCTGACAATCTATCGATGAAACTATCGATATATCGAATTTTGACTTTTTTATACCCTTGCAAAGGGTATTATAATTTTGCCCAGAAGCTTGCAACGCATAGAAATTTTCATTTCCGACCCCATAAACTATATATATTCTTGATCAGGGCGATGAGCTGAGTCGATTGAGCTTCGTCCGTCCGTCTGTCTGTCTGTCTGTCTGTCCGTCTGTTTCTACGCAAACTAGTCTCTCAATTTTTAAATCTATCGAGCTGAAATTTTGCACACAGTCTTCTTTTTACCGCACGCTGCTAATATGTCGGAACCAACCGGATCGGATAACTATATCTTATAGCTGCCATAGGAACCATCGGTCAAATAACGGGTCTTAGTGAGAAAAACCTTTTTGTTTTCAATGTTAGCGGCCTTAAACTCGGCCATTATTAATATTATATGCTTTCAAACGGATTTGCAAATTTTGGTCAAGATCGGATGACCATATCTTATAGCTGTCATAGGAACCATCGGTTGGAAAATGGGTCTTAGTACGAAAATCTTTTTTGTTTTCAATGCTAGCGTCATAAAACTCGGGCATTATTAATATTATATGGTTTCAAACGGATTTCCAAATTTTGGTCAAAATCGGATGACTATATCTTACAGCTGCCATAGGACCGATCGGTCGGAAAATGGGTCTTAGTGAAAAAAAACTTTTTTCTTTTCAAGTATTTCGTTCTTAAGGTCGTTGATTATTAATATTAAGAGCTTTAAAACTAATTTGAAAAATTTGGTCGATATCGAATGACTATATCTTAAGGCTGCCGTAGGACCGATTTTTGCAAATCTAGGTGGATTTGCGGCTTTTGCTTTGCTCATGTTCAATACTAACCATCTAGATGAATTTCGTAGCAATCTACTTCACCCTCATTGATTTTAAAACCATCTACATGCTTATGCAAATTAAGTATTTTTATGTATCCGCGCATATGGTCACACTGGAAAATATTAGAAAACAAAAAACAACTGCTGCTAAAAACAGTAAAGTCTGAATTGTTATTAAGTAAACCAAAAATGGAAAATATTGGATGTTCCTTTAATATACAAGAACACCTGCAGACATTGCTGAAATTACAGATGCACATTCTGATTCCCCTAGTTCATTGCTTAAGCTAAGTTTACACATCCAAATAATTTGGCTAAATTTTGATAAAAATAGCCATGATTTAAGATTTTACAGGATTAAAAACTTAAACTATGGTTCCATAAGCAAATACTTTGATCTAATATGGCCGGAAAGTTCCACAATTTGGCATATATAGCCCAATTTTCATGAAAATTTGTCCAAATTATTTACTTACTGCTACTGCTTAATCTCCCATCATAGTAAACAGTTGTTCCAAAAGAAAAACCTTCTTTTCCTCTGTGAAATTCTTGTTTTAATTTTTAAAATTGGCGCGCAATAAAAAAGACAAAATTTAGCCGACTGCAGAGGTGCTGCCAATCTAGTATTAGACCATTCCAGCCCTCCCGGTGTGACCGTGGCGCAAATGCCCGTATTTATAATCAATCTACATGAGACAACCAACTGCACAAAAACCATCTAGTTGCAAAATCTAGATGGATTTCGATTTGAGCAAAAACATGAACATGAGAAAACGGCCCTTA
Source organism: Lordiphosa magnipectinata (assembly GCA_037044535.1). Lineage (NCBI taxonomy): Eukaryota > Metazoa > Arthropoda > Insecta > Diptera > Drosophilidae > Lordiphosa > Lordiphosa magnipectinata. The sequence continues at coordinate 111,748 of JBAMBO010004042.1, forward strand.
GTGAGAAAAACTATTTTGTTTTCAATTTTATCGTTCTTAAATTCGGCGATTGTTAATTTGATATGTTTTCAATAAGATTCGCGAAATTTGGTCAAAATCAGATGTTTATCTGTCGGAAAATGGGTTTTAGTTAGAAAAATGAAAACGTTCTAAAATTTTGACATTTCGAAACCAGCTTTTGCTGGTTTATAAAAACTTCGGCACAGACGGATTTAGCTTCGCCTTCTCGTTTTCGTTACTATCGATAGTTTTTATCCACTATCAAATGTTAAGAGCTTATTCAATAAATAAGCCAATCGTGATTGGAAGGTTATTATATGAAAGGGTACTGAAACCAATGATAAAAGGCATTTCTATATTTTCAGTACTGGGATTTTAAAATATGTCTTGAAAATATAGCTGTGTATTCCTACAACATCCCAGGAATCATAAAAAAAAAACTAGATAAAACTGGATTAATTACACAATATTAAACTGATGATTTTTGAACTCGAAAATCATGTTCAAAAATTTTTGTATAGATACCTTTTTAACAGAGATTAAAACTGTAACCAAAACCGTAACCCTTAGCCGCTAAAAACACTTTAAAATTTGTAACTGAAACCGTAACCGAAAAAGAAAGAATAAACGGTTATCAGTACCGAAACAGAAACAAATATGTGGCTTAATTTCAGTTTTTAGTCTACTGGTAAAAATTTCGATATGTATTTGTTCACAAAAATTGGCGGCTTAGTTATTTTTCGTCGAAAAAGCAGACAAAGCAAGCCTTCCTTAACTTTCCTTTATGTTTGTTATTACACTGCCAATTTGTTCGAATGAAAACATAAGTATTCACATATATAGTTGTTTTTTACGCGATCATCTTTTTCAAGTTACTATCTTCCTCTGAATGTGAATGAAAAAGAAAGCCTTAAGCATGCTTATATATTAATTAGAGACCAGCACAAGTGATTCCGGCATCGTATGATTACAGGTTAAAGTGATCATTTTAACGATGCCACGATACTTGTGTGTAATCATGTAATCGTTTTGTACGGTGCCAAGTAGTAATCGGCATTGTACTATTACTATGGTATGCATAAATGTGTAAGAGTAAAATGTTTCTGACACGCAGTCATCTTGAGAGCTTGTCAGCTTTTCGCTGGTAACTTGACAAGTAGCATTCTGATCTTGACAGTGGTTGGTAGAGAGACAATAACTATTTTTATTCGCCTGTCGATTCTGGACAAGTTTGCTTGTGGACACTACTGTTACCTTAACATTTTTTAAGTGCGCGGTGCCTCGATCAAAAACAATTATTTTCGGAAAATGTTTTCTTTTGATATAGAAATAAATGACGAGCAATTTAGAAAACAAAATTAAAGTAATTGCAGTAACTATCTATACATACATACATGCAGAACATGATAAGATTTGTTTTTGTGTATATCCTTAGCATGCAAACGTAAACCTTGTGTTTAATTTAGACGCTCGCTTCCGGTTCTGGTACCAATTATAGTTGCTGCGTCCTTTTGTTCGTTATTTCAATAGGCATCGCAAACTTTAGAAATGAGTTAAAAATTTTCCCAATTAATGTATGTTGGTTCTCCAGTTACAATCAACTTTTTTTGCACCATTTTCGTCATTTTCCTGTTTCACATTTTGTTCCACTTAGTATCCCGTAGCTAGACCATAATACTTAACGATAACCAAAAAACTATAATGTCTCAATTTCCCAATTTCCAAAAAGGTTTGTTTGACTACCTGAGAGCACGTTTTCCACAAGCCGCAGACACAGTCACAGAGGCAAGACACGCACCCATATCAATTTCCTCTCCTGGCCAGAACCCAAAACGAATTAAAATTACACGTCGCGACGTCCGAGCGGGCGAGCGAGTGAGACAGAGGGATACTAGTAGGTCCTTGCCGACGCGTCGCACCGAAAGAACATTTATCATTGTAGCTAATAAATGTGTTTCTGTTACCTGACTCTGAGTCTGACCTCGGCGTTTGTGCCTTTATTTTTTGTTTGTAACATGGACACAATTTCAATTGAGTTATTTGAATGCGTGGCAAAAAAAAAAAAAAGCAAACCCCAAAAAATTTCCAATTGAAGTTTCAATTAAAAATTGTATAGGCAGCTGTACCGCAATTGTCTTTCAATGTTGAAGTGGTGCAGCAGGCAATGCTTTGCCATAAATCAACCGGAAAGTGAAAGTGTAGAAAGTCCTCAAAAGATAAATGCTTGGGGTTGTGAGAGACCCTTTAATTGGCTTGAAGTGCTTGGAATAATTTTGATCTTAGAACCAGCTGGCTTAAAGCCAATTATCTAATTGCCTTTGCCTCGTTCGCTTTGATTCGTTTCTTATCAGAGTTGAAGTTCCTTGCACCCGCTAATTGCCCTGCCAGTACCTATCTTTGAAGACTTTGATTTCCATTACGCTTCCTTAGATTTTTTTTTTTTTTTTTTTTTGCCCAGTCTTGTCCATAACATTTCCGTTTTAAGCTTCAGTCTCCCAGGAGAGGGACGGGCTACCCCAGGACTTAATCTCAAAACAAATCGATTTCGTTGTCTGTCTCTTTGGTTTCCTCTTTGAGCCCATTCAAACGTCTTCAAAGTGCTCTTTTTCAACACGATTTATTTCATTATTTCTTTCGTTTGGTTTTCAAGTTAATCACCGCACCGCACAGTCAGACTCAGACAATTCAATCGATTTTTATATGTATATATATATATGTACGTAAAACTAAAGCTTTAAGTTGGACTTTTAACTTGAAATTCAATCTGTGGGCTTGTTTTGTTATTTATTAGTTAGCTCTGCTCTCGGTTTCAATTCAATTCAATTTTCTTTACAACATTTCATCTTTGACATGTTTTGTGTGTCAGACCCATCTCTCTCTCTCTCTCTCTTTCTTTCATTGACATTGTGTTTTCTACTTCTTGGTCTTTGTCGTCGTTTCGTTTTTAATATCTTTTAATCTCCAATGTCAACAGCGGCTTACATTTGATTGCAAGACAACACACAGATACACACATACAGACTGACACACCAGATTCAATGATGTTGCAGAGATCTTATCAGTTTGTCTGCCCGGCCAGGAGACTCTCTTCACTAACTCTCTCTCTCTTTCTCTCTGTATCTGAGTAGTGACAGCTCTCCAACTAATTAAATGAAAACCAACTGGCAACATATGTTACCCAGAGAATTGCCTTGGACTACCCCACGCAGCAAAAGAAAGACAGCAAGGAAAAAAAAAAACACACACTCACAGATACAAATTGAAAAGAACTCTTGAGTTTTTCTTGCCTTTCTGGGGAGGCGGCTGTCAAGTAGCTAGCTGGATTCGACTTAATCCCATGTCAGAGAAAATATCAAGTTTTTGGAAGGCATCAAAAGAGAGATTTTTTAACTGAGTTGAAGATGATGTGTTGCAACTTTGGAAGGAAGACAGCAGAAATATACCTAAGAGCAGGCATGCCCAAAAGCAGCAAGCGACAGAGCACTCACCAATACTCACAAAGATAAGCACCAATACCAATAATGAAATTGTTGTTGGTCAGTTTGCTTGCGCTCGCAAACACCAATCAACGAAGAGAACAAAACCGATTTGTGTTCTACGCATCGCATACGTTAGCGTCGAAATCGTTAGCATGTGTGTCGTTTCGTATGCCTCGCGTCCTGCGTTTATACGATCATTGATTTCCTATGTTTCGTGCAATTACAATAACAAAACGTACCCAAAGAGCATACGTCTGGGCATCGCTGCCTAAGAGTATTCCAGAAGGTGAATATTTAGTTCCGTTTGTCCAAGTTTAATGATATTTAAGTGTTAGCTCTCAATTTAATCTCAAAAAGTAGATAGAATAATTTAAGTAATAAATTATTTCAAAAAATTGAGCCTAATTCGTTCTTAATTTGATTTTTATAGAGGTATGAGAAGAAGTAGCTGACCGGATTAAGCAAGCAATATTGGAGAGTTTACGTTCAAATCACTTAGAGAAAAAAAACGGTTTACAAATTTCATATTGAAATCAAGAATTTTCATTCTTACCGTACTTCTGGTCAGGGCTGCAAACCGGTTCGGAGTTAAACTGCTCGGAGTCTTAGAATTCGGGATTTTGGGGAAGTCCGAACCGAACCTGAATTGGAGCAGAACAAATTGTTTTAATCGAACCCCAAACTGAATCGGAGCAAACAAAGTTGATAAAGTTTCGGTTAGAAAAAAATGTTCTATTTCATTTATTGTGTCAAGTTTGCCATTTTCGAATATAAGTGAACCTTGGAATAAAAGCCACTTGCAAAGAAATTGCAGCATTGTAAAGGGTGGGCCATTTGCCATTTTATCTAGTATTATGGTCACACCAAAAAAGCTGCAGACCCAATATTTTGACAGCTCATTTGCGCAACCTTACGATTTACAAGAAGAACGCTTTGAAATATTAAAAACTTATATTCAAAGTCAATGCCGAAACAGTACGAATTTTGAAAAATCGAAATATTATCATAGAAAAGCCGATGGATCCTTCAAGAGTTATTGTTTGGTGTGGATTGGCTTAGTGTCATGTTACTTTAAAGATAAAGCTGCAAACTACTTGCCTGAAATCGACGCTATTAATGTTGATGATCTTTGGTTTCAACAGGATGGCGCCACTTTCCATAAAAGCCGATTAACAATCGATCTCCAAAATTCCAAACCAAATAATCAGTCGTTTTGGTGACACGGTGCCGTTAAAGATGGATGCTTTGCCGAAAGCCCAGAAACAATTCTAGATAGATTTTAAACATAACAACTGTAATTGGCGAGATAGGTGACGAAATAATCAAAAATGGGCTCAACATGGGGGGACGGGATGTAGTACTATAGGTCAGCAGAGGGATCCACTTGAACTAAATATTTTGCATTCTTAAATCGGACACTTTAATCTCCAAGAAACAAAACAAAATTGTTAAATATCAATTATCCACCCTGCCCACCCTGTAAAATCTTTAAAAGGAATTAATAAATATAACAAGGGACAAGCTTAGACAGTTCTTATTGTTAAACAATTAATTAATTAAAATATAAAACAATTTTAAAAATATTTCGATTCGACTTTAGTAGAGGTAGTAATAATGTAACTTTAGATTTAATTAGGTTAATACTCTCTTTTCCATGTTTGTGTTTTTCTCCCTAGTGACTAGTGCATTAATTTATAAGGTTTCCCTTGTCGCACTAGGATGTAAGAATAAATAATGAGCATGAGTGATTCTTTATCATGTTCAAGCTGTGATGTAGATGAAAAGAAATCTGCAGCTAAGTAGCTAGAAAGAAATGGTCCTTTTGACATAATTTAAAGATTGCCTCTAAATTCTAATGCTTTATGTTTTGTTTAAACTAGCATGGTAAAGAACTTATCCTGTTGCATTTTTTGTATTAGCTGTTTCTGCAACTTAAGTATCAGTCAAGCACACTTTTTTTTACTCTACACAAACACGATAAGCTAAAAACAAAACTTTTCTTGAAGTCGTAAATTGAATGCAAACTAAGGTTCAGCGAGCTTCTGTTTCTAGTCCATGAACCCGAACCCAAAAAATTCTCTAGTTCGAACCTCAGAGTAAACCCCTTTTGATTTTTAGGAGGTTTGCAGCCCTGCGTCTTATATCGAACGCTCTTGTTCCAAATATAAAATGCTATATTTATACCCTTGGAAAGGGTATTATAATTTTGCCCAGAAGTTTGCAACGCATAGAAATATTCATTCATTTGAGTCGATTGAGCTTTGTCCGTCCGTCTGTCTGTCTGTCCGTCTGTTTCTACGCCAACTAGTCTCTCAGTTTAAAAGCTATCGAGCTGAAATTTTGCACAGAGTCTTCTTTTTACTGCACGCTGCTAATATGTCGGAACCGATCGGATCGGATCACTATATCTTATAGCTGTCATAGGAACCATCGGTCGGAAAATGGGTCTTAGTAAGAAAAACTTTTTTGTTTTCAATGTTAGCTGCCTTAAACTCGGCCATTATTAATATTATATGCTATCAAACAGATTTGCAAATTTTGGTCAAGATCGGATCTTATAGCTGTCATAGGAACCATCGGTCGGAAAATGGGTCTTAGTGAGAAAAACTTTTTTGTTTTCAATGCTAGCGTCATAAAACTCGGCGATAATTAATATTATATGTTGTCAAACAGATTTGCAAATTTTGGTCAAAATCGGATGACTATAACATATAGCTGCCATAGGACCGATCGCTCGATAAATGGGTCTTAGTGAAAAAAACTTTTTTGTTTTCAAGTAAATCGCTCTTAAAGTCGGTAATTCTCAATATTAAACGCTTTCAAACTAATTGGAAAAAGTTGATCGACATCGGGTGACTATATCTTATGGTTGTCATAGGACCGATCGGTCGGAAAATGTGTCTTAGTGAGAAAAACTTTTTTGTTTTCAATTTTATCGTTCTTAAACTTGGCGATTGTTAATTTGATATGTTTTCAAAAAGATTCGCGAAATTTGGTCGAAATCAGATGTTTATCTGTCGGAAAATGGGTTTTAGTTAAAAAAATTTTAGATTTTTATGTAAGCGATCTTAAACTCTGACATTTCAAAAACAGCATTTGCAAGGGTATAAAAACTTCGGCACAGACGAAGTTAGCTTGGCCTTCTCGTTTTTCTCTACGTTTAAACAAAATTTTTTAATTGAAACTTTTTATATACTTATTTCAATGTAATAAACTTTCAACTTATTTTGGTTGTTTTTCGAAAATTTCACTTTTTTCAAAGCAACTGCAATCAATTGAAGAGTAAGTATTCGTTGGGAACTTTTCAATATGATCTTCAATGATACAGACACGAGCCGAAGTTAATATTTTGTGAATCGGTAAGCACAGAAATGAGAGTAAGTCTTCAACTCAGGCACACTTTTTCGTTCTCTACAATTGGCCGGCCCTGCCTTCCAAGAAGAGAGGACAGAAAATGTGTAAGTGTAGGCAATATACTGCCGGGGAAGGAATTGTCTTGTAACTGACTTTTAGACATTCAGTGAGTAATGTCTTCGTCAAGCATTCGGCTCTTATGCTTATGTTGGGCCCCAGGGCTACATTCTGCCTTAGAGCTGTTGAAGCCAAAGTTAATATCAAAATTTTTGAACACTTAACAGCCTGCAATTGCTTTTGTTGAAAAATATATTGTGGAATTTATTGAAACGCCCTTCAGTTTCAATTCAATATGCTAAATTACATGTGTTCCTTGAGTCATATTAAATCGTTTTTGTTTTTAATGTTTTTGTTTAATGTTTCCGGTAAAACTTCTAATCAATCTATCATGATTCAGTTGCAACCTTAATTTAATTATCAAATTGAAAGCCTCTTTTCAACTGAAATCCAATTAGTTTTTAATCGATTCTTCTTACAACACAATAAAAATATAACAATTTATTATCATATTTCAGTTAGAATTTACAATTTCCGCGCATTACCATCAATCATCTATCACATTTCAATCATCAAACCTCAACCCAATCATTGACCAATATTTTTTCAAGTCAAGGTTTCTCAATTATTTTGTCTAGCATATGTGTGAAAAACAACAGAGCCACAACCAAAAGGATAATAATAATAACAAAAAAAAAAAAAGGAAAAACAATTGCCAATGAGTCGACAGATTTAGGGGTACTAAAAACATCTGAAAAGGGGATAAGTCAGCACGGCAACAGAAAAAAAAAGTACCAAAGTAAATAAAAATAAATAGCAAAAAACTGAAAACGCATTAAACAAAATCAATAAAAATTAACATTGAACAACAAAGGGTGGTTTCCAGCCAGGCGGGGTGTTACATTAGGGGTTGGGCCCCATAAATAGCCTCGAAAGATAATTTTAGACTAGAAAAAAATGGCACAAAGTTGAAAGCGTGTTTTGCAAAAGATGGTCAGGATCAGACTAATTTGAACGTGCCGGGGAAACCATGCGGCAGATAATTGCCTCCCAACAAAAGAAGAAGGAACACATAACAGAAGCATGTTAACACATGGACACAGCTGTCTCAGTAATCCTCCACTAACCAAATGTCCTTTTCTCTATCTTTCATTTCTTGTTACAGCCTCGCCGCTGATGACGACGGCAGCAATGATCTGGCTGCAAATTTGACACGCAGCCATCAACGATCCAACCGAGAAATCCAACCAAACATACAGACCCAATCCAAAACACACCAAAAATTAAGAAAGCACACTCACACGCACACTCACACACACACATACACACACATAGCACCGAAAACCAATGTGGAAAATGTTGGATATGATGGAAATGACGGATGCGGAACTCTTCATGTTCGAGTGCGATGAATGCGCCGGGATGCCCCTGGCACCCCCACCACAATTCCTTATGCCGCCACCGCCACGGCCACCAGCACTGGCCGAGTACACGATAGTGCCACAGGATTGCAATGAGGAGCAATTGGCGCAACAGCAATGGGATAGCGATGTCTGCCAGGCCATGCCGGTGAGTAGTTAACTGATTATAATTTGTGGGGAGGGACGGGACGCGAGCGTAAAGCTACCCTCGAAAGTTGACTTTGATGGTGCAACCCTCTCGTAATGAGCCTGCATTTTGGCGCAGCTGTTGTGTTTTTTTTTGCAAGTGTTTGGCTTTTCCTTTTTGAAAGGTGTCAGAAATTTATGTTGCCTTATTGAATTATGTATATGCTTATTATTACAACAAAAGGATCTCGTGTTGTAACCCTGAAGTGGTGGGTTTGTCCAAGTGGGCGTAATAAATGTGAGCAGCAGTTGAGCGGAGAGTTGAAAACGAGGCTAAAGCTGATGGTGCAGTGATTTATGCTGCTTTTGACAAGATTTTTGACATCTGAACTGAATGTGTATTTTGAACTATATTACACTTGGAGAAAAAAAAGAGAATTTCAAGAACGAAGAATGAAAATTGTTGATCCAAGAATGCATTTTTGATAGCGACATTCTTGATACAAGAGTTTCAGTTCTCAATAGAAAAGACTTAAGAAAAAATATTTGAAAGGGGTGGGTGGGTGTTAGAGGACACGACCGACTGACTTTAGCTCACTCGACTATCAGGCATAGGCGTGACCTGGCGGCTAAATTATAGTTAAGAATAGAAGCAGTTGGCAGTTTGCCGCCCAGCGTGCAACAAGGGCCGTGGTCAAGACTTTCGCTTAGAAAACGTCGAGGTTGTGGATCAAGTCCCCGTAGGAGCATAGTTTTTTTTAAGGTTTTTTTAACATTGTCTTTATTTTATACAATCCTTTTAAAGATTACTTCTTCACACTCGAAATGTTCAACATTCAATGAATTAACGGCCGACTGCTTACATCTGAGTTGCTCTCAATAACCGATGGCGCTCTACTCTCAGTAGTTTCTGCACACACCCCTCTCCCATATAAAAAACGAAACTGTAAGAACGTGTTCCAAGCTATTCTCTCAAAGTTTGCTTGCCCTCTCCGATACTTCTTCTCCCTTCCCTATCGTACTCAAATTATTCGTTCTACTTTTTGTTTAGTATACATTTTATGCTCTGTACTCTACATAGCTGTCATCAGTAGCCCGGAAAGGTGAAGACTGCGTAAACGCTTAAGGTTTATGACTGTAGATGACTCAAGACAATACCGCTTAGTTTAAAGCTTTAACCTTTAAACTCTTTCATTTCATTTGGCCAAAAATCAATTTACATACATTTCCCATAATCGATGCTCCACTTTAACCCTCTACACACACACACACACACACACACTGCTACCTTTTTTAAAGCATTGTAAAAGACCTCCCACAATTGGTCTTACAACCGCAAGGAAACGCTTTAAAAAGCAAAAAAAAAAAACCAACAGTTTCATTTGCTACAAGTCCTTTTTCCCAACAGCTGTTGCTCCTGATTTCGGTTTCGGTTTCCCCCCCCCCCTCAAATCATTATGTTGATGATGATGATGATGCTGCCCATCTCTTGGCCAGGGCCACAACAACAAATTACAATAACAATGAAAAGTTAAGCGCACAAAAAAAAAAAAAACCAAAAAATAAAGAAAGGACACACAAAAAGCCTTCTCTGCGTAACAGCCTGTAAGTAGGCAAGACAAATTCTGCGTCTGGACAGCATATGGCCCAGAAATCAACCCTCCCCTCCCTGCTACTTTAAAGGTCTGTCAGCGGTTATATGAAAATATTGAAATATCTTTGGCTGTAACAAATTATGATAATGTTCCGACGAGTCAGTGTTGGTTTAGGCTGGCTGAGAACTGAAAATAAAACCAAGATCAAATTCCACATTGATAAAAATTCACGTGCTCCCAGCTTCAGCTCCAAACATCAACACTCGAGTGTTTTCCACTTAATTTTCAACATTTATGTAACAGAAATTTATCTAAACCAGTTGGGCGTGTGTGTGGTCCACATGCGTGTGTGTGGGCACTTGAATCTGTCACTGAACTGATTTATGCTGACAAATCAAATGTTAACATGCATTTGATGTCAAAGTAGCTTATGGATAATATATTTATAATATAGATTAAAAAATTTAAGCTGAAGCACAAAATGCAATTCAATTTCGCCTTCGAAATCAATTTGGGGGATTAAGCGCAAACGCAAAAAAAACTCTCATCAAATTGATAAGTTTAAAAAGGGAATTGTGTGTGCGTGTAAAAGGAAACTCTAAGCCTTTTTTCAGCGAAAATATTTCCACTTTTGCTGAAAATTGCTTTAAGCAGACGTCTGTGTCAAGTACAGAGCAAGAGAGAGAGAGGTGGGGAGGTGCTAGTGAACTGGGTGTGTGGCAAATAGCTTGACATTGATATCAAATGTCGTGCGAATGCGAATTCCTTTCCTCCATATATATATATATATATTTACTTGTATATATAACAAAAATTTTGTCTCAGAAATGTAGCTTTGACTTTTTGCCTTTTTTGTTGTCTGCTTTTTGGCGCTGAATGAACGATATCTGGTTGTTGTTGCTGTTCTTGTTGATGTTGTTTACAGTTGACATAGCAGACACAGCTGCAGACAGAAAAAAGTTGAGAAAACCAAAAAAGGAAAACGAAAAGTCAAATGAAAAATCACGGTGACAATGTTTAAATTGAATTTTTATGTAGAGAAAATTATATGTTTGGATATATATTTGATTAGATTTGTTAGATTTCCAAAAGGGAATGGCTAAAGAAAATGTATTTATTTAGGTTTGAGGAATTCCGGCTAAAAATTTTCGCATGGAAAATGTGTGCAAAGGGGGGATTTTGTAGAGGAAGTAAAATGAAGTTTTATTCAAAATAAAAATACAAAATTAGGGAAATTGATATGAAATGGCAGTCATTTCCTCATTTTCTTATATCAATTTTACTCCGATGTGTCTGAGATCAAGTTGATATGCTCGAAACTATCACTAGAATATCAGAAATTAAACAAATTTTGAAAGACAATGACTTCCCAACAAAAATTATCAAATCCCTGATTGAGAAGAACGGCCAACTAATTTCCAAAAGGAAACAACAACCCAGAATTTATAAGTCTCTAACATATGTTCCTAAGCTTTCTGAACGGTTCGCCTATTCAGACTGCTTCAACAAACATGACAAACAACTAGCCCACAAACCTAATAGCACAATGAGAAACTTCTTCAATAAGACGAAGTCCAAAATAGCCACAGCCGATATGAGTAATGTTATCTATAAGATACCATGCAATGGAAATGCAGATAACAGTTGCAACAAATTGTACATTGGTACAACAAAATCAAAATTAAAAACAAGAATATCCCAACATAGATCGGACTACAAACTCAGACATCAAACAACCACACAAAAAACGGCGGTCGCGACACTCTGTATGGATAGCGGACACTCGCCGAATTTTGAAGCAACAACAATCCTGAAACCACTACAGCAAACGTTTCACTATAGAGATGCTACATATAATTGACACACCAACAGACAAGAGACTTACTACAAGACGGACACGGAAAACTGTGCTCACCTATACAGACACTTACTGACAAATAATAGATCAGTATCCAACTCCACGCCGAACGGAGCAGACGTGTAAAATAATGTATGTGAAAAATCTCTTTTTTGTTTTTGATTGAATCTATGTTAAATTGTAATTGGTAAATTGTTTTTATAGTGTCCCTGAAGATGGTTGCCGAGGAGCAACCGAAATATATTGGAAAACATCCATACATTTTTGTGTGTTTCACTTGACCTAGAGCCGGCAATACTCAAATTTCTACTAGAATATCTTTAAGATTATTTGTATATTTTCGATATATCAATTATGTAAATGTAAAATTGGCTCAAGCAGCACCTCCAAAGGAGGGTCAGGGCCAAGCTTCTCTCAATCTCTTGGCTCTCTTCTCTCTATCAATTATGTAATATCAATATTATAGCTTATAAGATCGTTTTAATACACTAAAGTATCAATTTGATATCAAAATTATCTTTTCCAGTATGAAAAGATCTTAAAAATATCAGTATTTTAATATCCAATTGGTATTATTTAAGATCAAATTGATATCCATATTAATTTCCTTTTAAGGAATCGTGATTGAACAAAATAATATTTACCAATTTAGTTGTCGTAGACTGATCTAGTTCTTGGCTTTTAATGAAAATCAGCAGTTTGTCGCATTTAGCATTTAGCAATGACTAGGTGAAGCAAGCTTAAGAGGTTGTTAGCTGCGACCGTAAAAGTGGGAGCTGTCTTTGACACAGCTGAAATAAGCATTCGGTTTTCTTTCTGTTTTATGAATTTCGAATTCGAATTGATATTGAAGACATATCATTATGCAATTTTCGGTATCATTCTAAAACGTTTTAATATCAATTCGAAAAAATGATATTATTTTGGATCTGAAAGATATTTTTTGTACATAATTGATATGAACAATATGATATTTTTAAAAGTTCATTTTAACCGGCGGCTATCAATATAAACGTGATCATTTCTATACCCTTCCAAAGGGTATTATAATTTTGCCCAGAAGTTTGCAACGCATAGAAATTTTCATTTCCGACCCCATAAACTATATATATTCTTGATCAGGGCGACGAGCTGAGTCTATTGAGCTTTGTCCGTCCGTCTGTCTGTCCGTCTGTTTCTACGCAAACTAGTCTCTCAGTTTTAAAGCTATCGAGCTGAAATTTTGCACAGAGTCTTCTTTTTACTGCACGCTGCTAATATGTTGGAACCGACCGGATCGGATGACTATATCTTATAGCTGCCATAGGAACCATCGGTCAAAAAATGGGTCTTGGTAAGAAAAACTTTTTTGTTTTCAATGTTAGCGTTCTTAAACTCGGCCATTATGAATATTATAGGCTTTCAAACAGATTTGCAAGTTTTGGTCAAGATCGGATGACCATATCTGATAGCTGTCATAGGAACCATCGGTCTGAAAATGGGTCTTAGTAGGAAAAACTTTTTTGTTTTCAATGTTAGCGTCATAAAACTCGGCCATAATTAATAATATACGCTTTCAAACAGATTTGCAAATTTTGGTCAAAATCGGATGACTATATCTTATAGCTGCCATAGGACCGATCGTTAGGAAAATGGGTCTTAGTGAGAAAAACTTTTCTGTTTTTAATTTTATCTTTCTTAAACTCCGCGATTGTTAATTTGATATGTTTTCAAAAAGATTCGGGAAATTTGGCCGAAATCAGATGTTTATCTGTCGGAAAATGGGCTTTAGTTAAAAAGTTTTTAGATTTTTATATAAGCGTTCTTAAACTCTGACATTTCAGAAACAGCATTTGCAAGGGTATAAAAACTTCGGCACAGACGAAGTTAGCTTGGCCTTCTCGTTTTTCTTTGTGCAGTCATTTAAACAAATGGGTAGGACTCTCTTGAGCCTTCTCCTTTGAAAAATTCCGCGGATTCTGCGTCTTCTTAGCAAGTTACTCGCCACTTTGTTTAGGTGGTGTGGAACAGCAAGATCCTTCTCGACGTCTCTTGTTCCAAGGTACCATTCGGCTCCCGAAATACTTCTTAGGATTTTGACCTGGACATTTCTAATTTTGATCAGATGAGTCTTCGCAGCGGTGCCATAAATCTGTAGGTCATACCTTCATACCAAAGCCTGAATGACCTAATATATTGGGAGCTTGTTGCTGAGTGACAGCTTGTAGCTTTGCTCTATGATTTGGGTGCCACTGCCTGTACTGTTGCCTTGACATGATACCCAAAAGTTAGTCTTCTGTTCATTGTGACCCCAAGGTACTTGTAGGCTGGTTTGTGCTCCAGTCGTTGACCGTGGAAGAACATTCCAGGGCAGGTGTCACAGTGGGTGAAATGGGTCACCGAAGCACACTTGTTCCATTTAGCAGCTCAGTTGATAAACCTTTTTAGGTACTCCAGGAGAACATATATATGTGCCGGAATAGATGCTTTTGTTGCCATCAAGTGTGTTCTAATTGGAGTTTTGTTGACTTTTGGAATTGTTTGACAGTAGCCGCCAATATGTACAGATGTATCGATAATTTAGCGTTAAGGTATTTTTAGAAAGAGACGATGGCTACACTGTTTATATAGAGAATGGAAGCGAAAAAGTAGACAGACAGAGACGAATGGAGAAAGACGTAAATAGAATGGAACCAACGCGTATTGACAATGTAAATAGTAAACCGTATGTAACTGAAAACCTGCGTAAATAGTGTATAAAAGCCCGAAAGTCTGGAAAAACCGTCGATTACAGTTTGATGGTTTATTATTGTTGTTTATTCACGCGTTTCAAATTACAAAGAGTGCTTTTTATTCGTCTTCTTTTACATTGTTGTTCGTCATTTTTACAGTGTTGCCAGAGCATTCGTGTGGCCGTATTTCGTAGGTATTATTACAATTCGATAGTTCTAGAGGTGACATAAGTGCCGATACTTAACATGCTCCTCCTAAGTCTTTGCTTAAAACATCATTTCTCTACATTTGTTCTTAAAACTTTGCCATCTTGACGTGGCCTTAAACTTCTTTTGGGAGTTATGTCGTTATCATTATATCCAGACGAAGCATCCACACTATTTTCAATATTCAATGCATTAGCATCCTTGTGATCATTTGTTAGCATTGGTTCCCTGTTTCCTGTTGTACCGTCTGTATCAACTGGTGCTCTGATCTGATCAGTGTGTCGCTTAATTATACGGTTGTTGTGAGAGAGATTACATAAATATGTTCGAGATCCTAATTGTTTTTCGATTGTGGCGGGTGACCATGCAGGTTTGTTAGGATCCCTATAATCTCGAATGAAAACTTTCTGACCTTTTCCAAAGATCGTAATACGATTACCTCTGTAATTATGAACACTTTGTTGCTGTTTCTTCAAAATGGTTTGTCTTACTGTTGGCGAAGTCAGAAAATCTAACCTGGTTTTGAGACTACGGCCTAAGAAAAGCTTCGCTGGAGTCTCACCTGTAGTACAGTGTTTCATGTTTCTGTAATCAGCTAGAAATCTGTTAACAACAGTCTCCAGTTCTTCAGTAGGATACTGATTAAGTGTGGCTAATATCGTACATAGTTCCTTGTACGATTTACTGGATGGTGCACTCGGGCTGCAGAGACTGTGTAATACACTGTATGCCTCAGCGCCAATGAACCTTAGCAATGTTGCCTTCTGTGCTTCGTCCGTTTTAGCTCCAATCTCACATAAATGATACTCTAGTCTCTCATGCCACATGTGCCATGCTGTTTGAGCTGAGAATTCTAGAATGTTTGACGCCTGTATAATTGTTAACCTGGGCTGCGTCATCTTTGTGTCTGGAGAATCTCCTTCCAGCATAACACTTTGATGTTGTAACTACAACTTATGCCTTTCTTGTAATACAAGTGATTTGCAGGTTATCTAACCTCTTTTTGTTTGACCTCGTCGCCAATATGTATTCTTCGAGAATAAACTAGTCGTAATTATTAGACTAGTTCCTATTTCAGTGATTCGTTAAGTTTAATCAAATAAACCACAGAGTTAGTTCCAAAGATCGGTAAAGTAGAACTTGTTCATATTTTATCAAATATCAGTTGACTAAATCTCCTGCATAATCATTTTATTCTTAGTGTTTGTTTCCAATATATTCCTGCTTAACTTCAAGCCTTTATTTTAAATTTGTGTACCTTCACATACCCTCATTTTGCAGAAACTTTACACCAACTCATTACATTTAAGTTTTTTCTGCTACCTTCTTAAAAAAAAAAAAATCAAAGCCAAGAACTCAAATGGGTCTCAATCACGAGTTGTTTCCAAACAATTGCATCGCCAAGTGGTTACAAAAGAGCGTCAAGTTGCCTACATAAAGCCGGGTTGAAGGGGAAGCGATACTCCCTCATACTAGAGCTATGCACGTGCATTGAAATCGAAGTTTCAGTTAGGCAAAAGAATAGTGTGTGTGTGTGTTGAAAAAAGGCGCCAGCCACACATGCATAGCATGTAGAAAAGTTTTGCCATGTTATCAGTTGTTGCCTGCAAGTGGCACGTGCTTGTTGCAAGCTTTAGTCGCATCCCTCCTCTCCCACTCTTTCTTTTTTGCGAAACTTTTGTGTTTTTCATCAGGCTGGGAAAATGAAAACGCGCGTTTCTGACTCACTTTGTTTGTGGAAAAGTTGTTAACTTTAAGTTGCCGAACGGTGAGAAGTTTTTTCCAAAGTTTTCAAGAGAGGGGGGGAGCGGGGATATAAACATTTTGACGACTGATTTTGATGACTTGCCAAACCGCCTCACACTTTGTTGCCCCTCGTTTAGTGTTTTATGCATTTCTGCCACACTTAAAAATTGGGTCAAAGGCAAAGGAAACATTTCCCGTTTATGGCCTAGTCTACTCAAGGAAGTAAACCTCCCCCCCACCCCCCCATTGCTTTGCCCTTGAGCTTTGCGGCTGGTGATTTTTCATGATTAAAAAGTTGCCAGCGCACACTCCACTCATAAAAATAAACAACATTTTGCAACACTGGCTCACGTTAATCTCCATTCTCAGCACTTTTACTTAATGTTTGTGTAAAGTTTAGGCCATAATTTCATATGCACATTCCTTCTAATGGCTTTTTTTTTGTCGAGTTTCCTAATTATTTTATTTGCTTTCCCATAAATCGTTCAACCCGTTATCGCTATCTTTTGTTTAACTTTCCTACTCCTTTTTAATGTATTTTACCTTACGGATGGAAGGAAAAGTCTACTGGAAAAGTGCTTATCTGCCACTTCGTTTTTCTGTTGTTCTTTATGTTGTTGTGGCTGTTATATCGATAACGTTGTATGCTTTATTATTTCTGTTATCTCTGGTTAATCCGTCGCGCCTACCGTAGGCAGCTGACAATGTGTTACGGTGGCATTTTTTCACCCAAGTCCAACTGTTGCAATGTGTACAGTTATTACCCCCCCACCCGCCACCGTCTCAGCTGTCACTGTTCATTTATTTGTTTGGCCCAAAATGAGCTTTACAAATAGGTACAAAAAAAAAAAAAAATAAAAATGAAAAGAAAACGCGCGTGTATTTTAGATTTATCGATTATCAACGCACATGCACGAAATGTGCGGTTCAAAGTTGAGAAAAAATGAAATTGTGGCCTAGCCAAGACAAAAGGAAATTGTATTATTTTTTTTCTTTTCTTGAAAATTGAATGACGCAAGTGAGATTTCTGTGCAGAGGGTAAGAGGTGTGTGTGTGTGTGGCATTAGTGTAGGGGAGCTGTAAGTGAGATTAGGGCATATGAATATTGATGGGAAGGGTGAATTTTAAAGTGATCGCGCAGTAAAAGCGTGTGTAAATAGAAAACCGTGTAAATAAAAAACCAGAAAACCGAAGAAAAACCTTCGTTTTACATATCAGGTGTGGGGACAAAAGACTGAAAAAACTCTCGTTTAAATATTATTATAATTAATCATAGAACTTTAAAGCAGGCTCTAGGTCACTAAGTTATGATTTTCATCATAACGTTTCTAAAACCAGACACGCGCATCACAAAGGAGGCTGGTTGATCGTATAGCTATTTCATAAACTTTCAACAGTTCAATCATCAGCGATCTTTTGCCCAACTTCAATGGGTTGGCAGAGGCTACCTCATGCCAAAACTGCTAAGACCGCTTGGGAATCCCAAGTTAGACTTGTAGCAAAAATTCTGACAGCAGTAGCAAACGCCAAGTCATAGAAGCTTTGTATATGTGTTTGTGCCTGCCCCGTAGTCGGCCCTTCTGTTGTTAGTGGGGGAAATTCTCTCCCCGCAGTAAACACAGGCGCCAATGGTTTGAATTACCCAAATGCAATCAAACAGGTGATTTTGTGGTTTTTTAAATGATACTATCAGCCATGCTCCCATTTTCACTTTCCCAAAATTTTTACGATTTCAAACCGCGTTTTGGACCAAATTTGTACTCAAAATCGTAAAATTTTTGCGAAAGCGAATACGGGAGCATGCCTGTATATTTTTTTTAGTTTATATTATTATAATGTTTTTATAGCGATAATTTTTGAGTTTTTTGGAAGTTTCGCACATGGGGAAGATATCCCGAGATGCTTCACAAATGATCTTATAACAGCCTTTCAGCATGTGGCCTGTCTAAGTGTCGAATTTCATCACCGTCTTATCGAAGACGCACTATGGCCAGTTACTTGATTCGCCTTCTTATAATAAGCTCTCCAGCCAAAATTTTATGAAATTTTTTATTACATTCGAGTCTATTTCGAGTCGTCTGTCTGATTAAAATAGTCTTAATTGCGCTCGATTTCTGATCATAAATGATACTTTGGGCGGGAGGAAATGGTACCCTAGCAGCGACTCTACTTGAAGAGTCGTTTACAACCCGTTTTTCTAATCAGTTTCGACACATTTTCGAGTCATTTCCGAGTCTTTTTCTAATCGTTTTTTAATGAATCACACTTTGAGCAAATGCATGAGTTTTTATCGAGTCTTCCTTAAATCGCACATGAAACAAATCGCATTCTAATCATCAAAAGGGTTCGAAAAAGACTCACCAAAGTGATTGATCTTCCAAATGCTAGGTGGGTCACCACGAACCGGAGGACAACAGAGGACACTCGTTTTATAAAGACGCAAGTTCGTGAGCTGCTTCCGCCGAGCGTACAAGTATATACACGAGATTATAACTTGAAGAAGAAATAAAATATATTTAAATATGAATTTGAATACACAAAAACAACTTCCTTGTGGAAACAAATCGACAGAGTGTCTGCCCCGCCATAGCCCATAGCTCAAGCCTAAAGCTGCCTTTACACTTGTCATATATCTCTAAAGAGACTCTCTGACAATAGTGTAATAGCAAAGCAAATAACTCTAAATATGTAGAAAATTGAGCCATCTTTGATGTAATTTGACAGGTTCAATTTAATTAAAGTTTCGCTTTAGAGAATTTTGACAACCGACTATTTAGTTATATATATTATAAGTGTAAAGCAGGGTTCCCCAAGCAGAGAGCGCGAAAATGTGACTGTGTCTCTCTCTAACACACGGTGATGCATGACTTCGGCAAGCATTCGTGCCCCAGAGGCTATCGCTGGGGAACTCTGGTGTAAAGGCAACTTAAGCCTAACAACAACTTCATATGTGTTCTCTCTTCTGTTTCCCTCTTATGACTCTTGCGACAACGAAGATGTGTATGCGTCATCTTCAATGTATATTGTGCTGTTAGCGCTCACGCACACATGCAGCTGAAAGATGAACTGACGGCTGACCGTGATATTTTAGTACGTGAACAAGCTGAAAACAACAAATATGCTTTATTGATTCTGCAAAGCTGAGCTTACAGCAGAATCTTATCTCCCCCAATCACTACATCGTTGTAATACTAACTATGCCTTGCATGAACCGTTTCGTGTCCTCTGTGCTGATTACAATAAACTCTACCGAATAATTAACTCTGAAGCTTCTCTTCCTGCTATAAAAATTTATATTTTAACTTATTTAGCCCGTAGTTAACATTACTTTATGTTTTTCCTTCGCGATTTCGTGTCACACGTTAGTGGCTGCGCCTCTCAGTCGGTTATGCGGGAGGTGGGCTGCTATTTTGCCTGGGGTTCGCGCGTAACAAACTTAGGCTTGGTGTCGCATGGGCCACTTGAACGTACTGCGCATTGTACGTCAACGTCCATCAATCCAGTGCTTGTTGTGCACACTAGCATGCACGGAGCGTGGTTATTTGTCAAGATCGGCCTTAAGTTTTGCCGTCAGTTCATCTTTCAGCCGCATGTGTGCGCGCGCCCTTAGGGGATGAATAGTTACGTTGAAAAAACAATAATAAAAGTCGGTCAAGCCCGACTGTAATATACAGTGTACCTGCAGTAGCAGCGCTGCTGCTGCGCTGAGGCAGCGAACTTTCATTGGTCATAGCTTGACCCATAAATGGCGCCACTACTTGATTTTCAAAACTGACCAATAGATGGCGCCACTACTATGACCTTTATATGGCGCCACTACAGTGGCGCTGCGGCAGTGAACATTAATTTGCTATCCGATCTTGATCATTGCTTGGGCAAATCGATAAACAATCTTGATTACTAAATATCTCTAGAAGGTACAAACCATCTAATTACAGAACTGTGGGAGAAATAACGTTTTTTTCCAAATTGCGAGGGCGGCAGGAAGCATGGCAAAAATGTATTATAAACTTGATCTACCAGCAAGTATAAGAAGTTTATGTCCCATACATGTCAAACCTTTATCTCTTACCATCTCTGAGATCTCATCGTTCATACGGACTGACGTACTACTTGTATGATGTTGATGCTGATCAAGAATGTACTTTATAGGGTCGCAAATGATTCCTTCTGCCTGTTACATACTTTTGCACAAACAATATACTCTGGGATTTGGTACAGAGTATAAAAAATCTCAGTCAATAATCTGTTTTCACCTTCTATTTCCTGTGGTTGTTGCTTGAGCAATATTTTCTTCATTTGTTTTGGTGTCTGCGCTGCCGTAAGCTGGCTGTGTACTAAATAATAATAATAATTTTAAATTAAATATTGTCAATGATTTTAGTACTTTTTTAACTTTAACTTGTAAGGCCTATTCTCAGATGAGATAAAAATTTAGTTCGGCACTATATTGCATCTAAATAGAAACAATTTGAACTGTTTGAAATCTGATTGCTTCTGAACGGCGGTCCTATTTATATCAAATATAGTGCCAAACTAAATTTTTACCTCATCTGAGAATAGGCCTTTACCTTAAAATTTTTGTTATTTTGTATTTCCTAGCTAATTTTCCGCGATTGTTTTGCGTAACTTCATTCTTACTTTGTTTTTAAGAATTAGCTTCATAACCTAAATCGACTTTTCTCATACTCCTCTTATTATAGCGCCTTCAGCAAGTCTCGACAACCGCATTCAAAACTTATCTGCCGCTCCACATACCAAAATGAGGCTCGCGTCAGGTCTCATTAATCAATTTGATTACGAGCTTTGTTGTTTCCCCTCCAGACATGTAGCTTTTGGCTCACCCAAAAAAAAAACAACAATCCCTCCCATTGCATTTGCCCGAATATAATTGTTTAATTTATTATTATTTGTTTGTTATGCCTCAGTCTCAGCCGATTTGTCTTTGAATGATTTTTGAAAACAACACACAACAATTTCTTCATTTCTGATAACCGCCAAATGTCTACAGCTTGAGGCTTCCGTGCCCCTTTTTTT
The DNA here is from genome assembly GCA_037044535.1 of Lordiphosa magnipectinata. Lineage (NCBI taxonomy): Eukaryota > Metazoa > Arthropoda > Insecta > Diptera > Drosophilidae > Lordiphosa > Lordiphosa magnipectinata. The sequence continues at coordinate 133,339 of JBAMBO010004042.1, forward strand.
TTTGGTTTTCAACAATTTCGCCAGGCGGGTCAATATTTCCATAGCTTATCTGGCTACTGACTTTGGCTGCTGTGTGATCCATTTGTTTAAATATGAATAATAAAATAATATTTAGATGGCCTGCTTGGGGCGATAAGCGTTTGATTGCTTCCGCAAGAGGGAAAAACTGTGCCATCAATATATTTGTATGTTTGAGGAGTAAATAAATCATGGAAAAAGCTCAAAACTCATTTAATGAATTAGTAAATGCATAAAATGCATTATAAATTAAAGAGTGGCCTACAAACACGCACGGACAGTTGAATACACACACATACACACACACACACACATATAGTCATACACTGGAGGGGCGAAATTATTTGCACAGCTGTCAAAGTTTGACCTCATTTTTGTGTTGAAGCGTAGTTTTTTCTGTATAATTTTTTGTTTCTGGTTCCCTCTTGCAGTTTTAACCAAAAATATTTTTCCTATTTATTTGAGTGATTTATGCTGCTTTTGTATGTTTGTATATGTTGTTTGGCCAACGACAGGTGAAGAAGTTTTTCTACTATTTTTTTGCTTGTACCACAAACAATACAACATTTTTTTTCATAAATTTGGGAGATATAGTCATCATATGTATATGAGCTTTTGTTTTTGACGGTTTTAAAAGATAAAAGAATTATTACCACACACACACACATATGATTTCTAGGCCCAAGATTTGATTAAGGCTGAGACTGAAACTTTTTAAGATTTCGGAGAATCGAAGTTAAGAACAAAGCGATTTGTCTCAAGTTATGGCCACTGAAAACAAATCTTTTAAGAGTTGAACGGATTCAAAAGTGGTTTGAAAACGTATGACTCTTGCTTTAAATTAGAATGAACTGATATCTAAACGTTAAGAGAGTGGATTATTAATGTGTTTTATATAAAAAGTTGGCATTGATTTAGATATAAAATTCTATATTAAGCCTAGAGTCGACAGCAAAAGCCTACTGATGATAACTTGCGTAGTTTTCCTGTTTGAAGTGGTCTCCAAGCCCGTTTAATCCGATTCAAATATCTTAGAATAATTGTCCCTAGATTGAAATTGAACTTAAGCTTTTTCTGTTCAAGCTCATTGAAATGTCTTAGTAATGATTGAAGTTCCATGTGTTTTAAACCAGTTCGAAAATGGAAGCCGGTTCCAAAACTTATCAAACACTCAAATTTGACAATATTGTAAAAGATAATCAAGTCTTTCCAAATCTCCCAAAAAAATTTCCTTTAAAAACTCTCCACTAATTTAATTATCTAACTTCTTTAAATCTCTCAACATTTTTCATTTCTTTTTGCCTGCTCAGGCATAAATTCAAAGGCAAATTGGCTGCCCTACTCCACCTCTAAATACACACCTTTACCCTCTCTAACTGACCCTAATTTCAATGCCTACTCCTACTCCAACTCCTTTGACTGGGCAAATCTCAAGATGCCACAGCCTGAAGAAAAGGAGGCAAAAAAACAAAAAAAAAAAGGTGAACAGCCCAAGTCGCGTGCTTGGCGCTTTTGTTTGCATTTCGTTAGGCATATTTACCAAAAAATATTTTCCTCTGCGGCTTTCGTTCGTGTTTTTTTTTGTTTGGACTGTTTTGTTTATATGCAAAATGGCTTTGTGTTTGAGTTTTGTGGCTGTAAAGTTGATTTACTCGCCTTGCCAACATTTAACTTTTACTTTTTTTAACTTGTTTCTCTCTCTTTCTCTCTTTCTTTTACAGATCTTGGATGCCAGTTTATATAGCAGTCAATCGCTGGCCACCTCTGCCATGATAGCAGTCTTCTCGCTGTTGCTGGTCTTGATTGTGCTCATCTCCTCGCTGTTCGTTTGGAAGTAAGTAGAAAGAAACTGCAATTTTGTTTCAGGCTCGAATGACTCAATTATGGGGCATGGGGGGCCCACACACACACACACACTCACTCACTCACTCAGCTCTCTCCCCTCGCAAACGCCTTGTGTGGCTTTTGTCTTTGACTATTATCGCGGCTTGCCCCCTTCTGGCAAGTTATACCACTGAAGTTGTGATGGAGGCGTTAACCATTTGCCTGCAACATGTTGCATGTGCCCGCGTGGCTCTTTGCTTTTTGATTTATGTGCAAAAAAAAAGATTCAGAAGAAAACTGGCTGGAAGGCGATAATCTGAAAAAAAGTAGAAAACAAAACTCGCTTAATTGTAAGGCACAGAATTTGTCTTCAACTTGGACTATATAGCCAAAGGAATGGGTACAATTTTAGACTGTAGTTCGGAAGGCAGTTTCTTGAGTAATTGCCATAAGATCAGATCAGGTCTGAATAAACCGTCAAGTCAGAATTTGGCGTAAAGATCCATGGAATTGCGTGAGGTGGATGAATCTGTAGGCTACATTACTGACCTCAGTCAGTTAGATCCATTTGGGGGGGATAGTTTTATCATATTCTTTTTTCATATCCTTTGGACGATTTTCAGTTACTTTGGATGAAAATCTAAGATCAATTTGACATTAAATGGATATTATTAATATTCTTTTTACGATATTTGAACTATCTAGTCCAAGTTAATACTGAAATAATGCAATGGATCATCAACAAATATCCTCATGAAATTAATGTTAATACTTGATGGGTGCTGTGATTGCTTACTCAAACCAGTGGACTTCTTCCAGGGTTCAGTTTTTTGGGGTTAAAAGCGATTTGAGTCAAATGAATTATCACTAAAACTAAAGCTATTGATTAAAAACTGTACAAAGAAACTAAAGGAAAGATAACTTCGGCTCGACCGAAGTTTATATGCCCTTGCAGTTTGTAAACTGTATAGAAATAAAGGTTTTGAATGATTTTCAAAGAACAATTTAATTTTCGCTTTGAACAATGTTAGTTAAGTGTTTTCCCAAACTCACCAATAGATGGCGTCACTTTCGTGTGGCGTATATGGCAGCTACAATTTGTATCAAACTCGCCAAAATTATATTGAAACCATAAGTCGTAAATAACTCTCAACCCTTTTTTCAGTTCGCTCTGCTCACGTCACTGACCTGGGTCCTGCGCTTCCCGCAATCGAATGTGTTCTGTTATCGCGCTCTCTGTTAAGTGGCTGTGGTTGACCACACAGCACTGATCGGTCTGACAGCAACCGAATAACAGGCCCAACTCAGTCAATTGGTCTTAAATTGCGTGCTTCTCGAAGACCAAACTCTCGAAATAATATTTGAAAAGGTTGCAGACTCAAGAGTTGAGCCAGAGTTTAACATAAGCAGAGAGAGAGTCTATGCGAAAGAGAACGAGAGAGCGCATATAGTTCGTCGCATACATTCATATCGTTAGCCGAGCCTAACACACCGATGCATACATACGAAGAAGACCTTTTGAATTCGGGAATTAGGCCTAAAAGACCTAAGAGGAAAACAATCCAAAAAATGTGTGTTCTCTCTTCTCACAACCAAATAGAAGCAGTGAGCGTAGTTACAGGTTGTATCGGTAACTCTTTTCAATGTGGTCGTTTTCTGACAAAGGCAAAAGGGGGACCGATTTTTGCGACCTCTGATTGAAACATTTAATATTCATAACTGGAAAGCATAAAGATCAAATAAGCGTCTACATCACTGCAAATTTCCGACCAACTTGGTTGTGGATCGTTTTCCCCTGATAATACAATCGAATTAATGTTGTCCAATATTCGTGTAGGCAGATTTTATAACAATTTAAAACAGTTATTTTTCTGCTCGGCAAATAAAGAAACATTATTTCTTGGATTAAAATATATGCCTCATAGGTAAGCTTCATTCTCGAAGAGACTAGGTGCTCTAAATCCTAACTCTTAAGACAAAAGTTTAAGCAATGTTGAGTAGCTTTCGATTTCAATTTAATATTGAATGTATTTAGCATAAAAATCCTCAAAGATTTGCATTCTAGTGGTTGCAACTAAAACTGTAATGTAATTTCAGAAAAATAAGTCAGAACTAGCTGCTGCTTATTTGATCAGAAATCGTCCATTTTTTGGTTTGGCTCAACTTGCCCGCATTCGAAATAATTGACAGTGTAATAATATATATATATATAAGGAAAGCTGAGGAAGGTAAAGATGTTGGTTAGCTGCACTATATCTTTCTTGTTCCCTCTTTTCTTCGTGGTCCCCGTTAGCAACACTTCGGCGCAATGTATGTATGTAAAATGGTCATTGTACATTAGACCGTGCCTGCCTTGAATTTGTAAAAGGTCTCTGCCTTCATTGATAGTTTAAGGTTCAGAGAAATTGAAAATTTTGAAGCCTTTGCAGGGCGTTTCTTAAAATACCTGATTTTAGATTTTCATTAAGTTTTCTATTAAAAATACTGCAAAGAACTTCACATATTGAAAATTGTATAAAAACATAACGCCGAATTGTACATACATCAAATAAATTTAGTTTTATTGAAATTTTTACTAGCAGAGGAAAAACCGAAATTAACCCAAATATTTGATTCTGTTTCCGTACTGATAACCGGTTATGTTTATAAAGGCTAAAGGGTAACGTACAGTTACAAATTTGAAAGTGTTTTTAGCGCTTAAAGGTTTCGGTTTCGGTTTCGGTTACAGTCTTAATCTCTGGTATAAATATAAAAGACTTTCATCCCAGTTGCATTTACCAAGGTTGCTAAAAACGTTTAGTTCATCAACTAGAAAACTATTAGAGAGCATTATGCACAATTTCCAACACCTTTGTTTGTTTTTTTTTTGTTGTTTTCCTCTTAATTCCACATTTAATTTGCAATTGTTTGGAAGCCGCAAACAATTTCGCGCCATATAAAAAATGCAAGCAATGCATAAACATTGAAAAAAAAGGGAAAAATGTGTAAATAACACAAAAACATATTAAAATAGAACCCATTTGCTAGAGTCGCAAAAAACAAACATGCAGCAAAATTAATGTAGTCTACTTTTGAGAGAGCGCAGCCACACTGACCTACATATACATACATGTGTGTGCGTGTGTACTTGTGTGTGGGTGTGCACTTAAAACCAAAACTAAATTAAATTGAAATTTTAAACAAACGTGGCAGAAAAAATGTGAGAAATGGCCCAGACTGCAAAGAAAAATTAAAAAAAAAAAAAGTGTATAAAAACCATTTACATTTACACCATCCCTAAAGTTGAAAAAAGACTCTGACACACAGAAGCGAAATGAAATCTGTTGCAGAAATAACCGCAACAGCAAAGACAGAGAGAGAAACAGAGAAAGAGAGAGAGCATGTAGTGCAGTGTTCAGGCAAAGATTTTTGCACGCACAGCAATAACAACCATTAGAAAAAGCTGGGTGAGCGAAAGAGGGAGACTGAATTGAGGAAAGCGGGTTGAAACTAGCGGGAATGTTGCGACGGTGTTTGTCTATGACTAGCCATGTTAAGGCCACACTGCAGGGTTTTAATGGGTTAAGCATATTACATTTTTTTTCCTTCGCCTTTGATAAGCGTATGAAAAAAGAACTTAACCATTTAATTCATTTTTTTTGCTTGAAAAAGAGTTTAATCTAGATTGTTTAATGGCTTTTGTTTTAAAAGATAATTTGTTCATCCGCATTGAACAACGTTTTTTTAAAGCTTAAACAGCGTCTGCTGCTTACATATTCCAGGTAAAACCGGGAGGTAATGGTTGCAGAAGCCCCCTGAAAAAAAAGTCAGGATATTTTGAATCTTTTTAATCTTGGAGGAAAGCCCGACATGAGCTTAAAAATTCAATCTCGACTTACAGGATATTCTACACAATTCAAGCTTTCAGGGAATGGCCCAAGCCTTTCGAACTTGCATCATTCCAAATATGCTTACTTCAATCCCCTTTAAGATCACATGTTCATAAATAAGAGAGCGAGAGCGAGAAATTTTAAGTAGCATGGTCGTGAGCGATGAGATGACATTCCATTCGTGTTCAGAGAGTAGTGCGTATGGTCATGGGTTCGAATCCCAGTTGAGCCCAAAAAATTGGTATATTTCTTTGTTTTTCAGAAGTTTTAAATAAACCAAACCTGGTGTGGGTCTAGAAATGTATAAGGATGATGTCCTATGAAATATGGCGGAAAGCAGGAAGAAGAGTGGTATCTTTCCTGGAAGCAAATCCATATTACATTAAAATGATCCTGGATTGGAATTAAACTGTTGTCCGATTTTTTGCTTAATTCAATCTATTTTGAGATAACCCCGGTATAAATGTAATCCTTTTTAGGATTAAAAAAGTCGGATCAACTCAATCCTTTTTCGGATCGGGTCAAGAATATCCGGGAATTCGTTGTTTACATTACCGATTGGAATTGATTTGATCCCGTGTGGATAGATTTTGGTTTTGAGTGTATTGAAGCTACTTTCCCCTCCATTTTTATGGTGTCTTTTATCAAAAGTCCATTATTAAAAGACACCAATAAATTTGCAAAGTATTGGGTGCATTCAGCAGAACAGCTTGATACCTGATTGGCTTATATATTTTTATACTCTGTACCAAAGGTACAAAGAGTATATTAAGTTTGTGCAAAAGTATGTAACAGGTAGAAGGAATCATTTTCGACCCTATAAAGTATTATATATATATTCTTTATCGGCATCAGCAGCCGAGTCGATTTAGCCGTATCCGTCTTTCCATCTGTATAAACGCACAGATCTCAAAGATGGTAAGATATAGAAGTATGACATCTATGGGACATATACACTTGCAGGCAGATCAATTGTATTTTCAATTTTTGCCTTGACCCCTAATGCCACCGCAATTTAGAAAAAACGTTATATCTCACACATTTTTGTAGATAGATAGTCGGAATCTTCTAGAGATATTTAGTTATTAAGATTATTTATCGATTTGATAATACAGATCGGATTAGCTATACTCAAGTTATGACCAAATGTCAGTTCCAATCAAAGATCGGTTTTGATTTGGTTTAGCTACAAGGTTTTATAAGTAACTAACTTTATTGAATGTAACTTAAGCTAACAATTATCGTTGAGTCGAACGGAGCGAAGCGGGAGCCACCCGCGCTAATCGAAGCCAAGCCAGAAACTACGCGTCAGGGATGGCGCGTGTGTTGTCGTTCTGCTACTGCGTAGGGATGGTTCTCGACGAATGGTGTGACCAGAGGTGGCCAGGGCTGTCACATTGGCTACAGTAGTTTGACCCGCCGCCAGTAAAACTAAAAATATTACAAACTTACATTTTCGGCGTAATTTTTTCTTAATTCTGGTCACACTACTCTTACGTTCCACAGTGACGAAACATACGACGAAGTTATCTAAATTACGAACGTCGGATGTCAGTATAGGGCTTAATGATAAAGATCGGATGAACTATACTCAAGTTATGACCAAATGTCAGTTCCAATCAAAGATCAGTTTTGATTTGGCTACAGTAGTGGCGCCATCTATTTGACATTGTAAACCGAGTATATATAGATACCCGTGTAAATAGTGTGTGAATGAAAGCCCGAAAACTGACAACAATAGCTCAAAAATTTTGCAGAAGGTTCATTCCGGAAGTTCGAACCCATCGTGACGTTTAAGGTTCGGTTTGAGAACCGGTTCCTTAACTTATCGAACTTAAGATTTAGGTACGACCTTGGTTAATAGCATGTGAATTCTTTGAAACAATTATGCCTCCATTTTCTATGAGTTTTACAAATAACATTTTTACAAGCTCGGCCTAAGGCTTGTAGAAGAGGACGCAGCTATTGACTTTAGTCAAATGGAACACTATCGGGTGTGTTCCAGAAATCTCAAGAGATTTTCGTACAAACGATTTGATTTGGAACTAAACTTGGAGGAAGAAGTGGACGAACACAACCGGCTGCAGAATTTCAAAAATTATGTGTAAGACAAGAGACAAAAAACTTACGCACTATATGCTACAGCTCCACAGAAGAGACTGTAGACTGCTTATGCTTATGCTCACTGCAGGAAATGTAAGGAACCTGGAGTCGTCGAAACTTTGGAACACCTCATCTGCAGCTGCCCAGAGATCGCTAAGACAAGATTAAGACATCTGCACTCCCCAAGTTTCACCTCTCTTGAAGAGGCGGCAAGGAAGTTTCCCAAACAACTATTGGCATTTGCCAAAACGTCAAAGATTTCTCTTTGATTTCTAATGGTGCCCAGAAAAACCACCCGGCCTCACTAAGAATTTTTCAAGGCGATGTCCGCTCAATACATTAACGGCTCTGCAGTCTCGCTAGGTCGACGCAATGCCATACATAGAAGCGACATAACCGACTCTCGTTCGACACGATGCCATGTAGAGAAGCGACATAACCGACTCTCGTTAGACCCAATGCCATGTATGGGCCGACTTTAGCGACACTCGTTCGCCCTAAAGCGCCATAAGCGATGCTCTTTTTAGCCAATGCCGTGCATGGAGCGCCATAATGCATTCCACTGGCATGCTGTGAAATATTTTGCTGAAAGGGTGTTCGAGGATTGATATACCTTTTTTTTTTAAATCCTTTCCTATTCTTTGCACACGCTTTCTCACGGAAAAAAATTAGAGCGTACGCCTTCTCTCTCTGTTTAGCGTTCGGCCCATGTTACAATTTGACAGGCGGCAAAACGCATCACCGAACAAAGAGCAACGCTGGGTTGACGAATATAGAGTGACTGACCCCAGCCGTACTAGAGGGTACCTACTGGGAGGACTATATATGTAAAATGATAAGAATAAGGTCGGGTACTAGATCAAAGGTCGGTAAAACCGTACGCTTTAAATCTACTTGGCCTTGAACAGTCGGTTTCAAATCGCTCAACTTTTGTCATCTCATCTAGTAGCCGAGCATATTTGTGGCACTTCACATATAAAGGCAAGCAGTGCTAATTCGATTTGCAAGCGTTTATACCAAAATCTCTAGAGATTTGTGGAACACACACGTATTACTTATGCTTTCATTTAAACGTCCCCTTCCAAAAGTCCCTGATCCTTTCATTAAGTACTCGTACATGTTACAACTTCACTTTTGTTTTGTTTCCCCTTTCACAGTCGTATTATTCCGAGTTTCGATATGATTTTACCACCAACCGATTCATTGCTAGCAATGACAAGTTGGTGTCATATAAGAGCATAAGTTAGTGCTTTTTTCTTATCCCCGGAACTCTTCGGTGTGAAACCTTTGCCGATAGTTAACGTCTTATTTCCAAAATGAAGCCAGTTCATAACACTTTTTTCCATTTCTGACCACAAAATAATACATTTTCCTCATCACTTTAATGATGTCTGTTCACAAAATCATAAAATTTCAATTCAGCATTTTCATCGTCACATTTATAGCTTTTCGATGGGGAAGCCTTTCTGTTCATCCAGCTGCTTCTTTCTCATTAACATCAACAAGTGTGTAACAACAAGGCAAACAAAATCGATTTTTGCACCCAAAACCAAAACCAAAAAAACTGCCCAAAAATATTCATTCGAATCAAGAGGAGGAGGAGGAGGTGGAATAGAAACTGGAACCTCAGTTGGTACAAGCGATATTCATACATATTCATTAAAGTTTGCTGACCGCACGCACGCCCATCACGGCAGAGGGAAAGGGAGATGACAGGACAACACACGCACACACACACACACACAAGCAGAACGTTGTTGTGCTTCATCATTTCTGAGGTTATGGTCACAAGGCAAAGGGGCCCGGGAATAAAGCTCAACGAGCATCTTTATTACATAGTTTGTCTGTCTGTGTGTGTGTGGGTAGATAGCAGAAGCTGCTTTAAGTGTGTAAACGACTATGAATGTCGAGCCAGCACACCAAAAAAAACAAAAAAAATGAAAATAAAACTTCAGCCAGCGCCATTTTTGTGGCATTTATGATTTTGTGGCACATTATTTTTGCTTTTATCGTGTTGCGTGCCTCCCAACAAAGCAAAAATAAAAATAAACAAAACAGCAGGCATATAAACTGCTATAAATAAAATAGCAAACTAATTTTATTTGTATCATAAATATCATAAATAATCATCATGTGAATACGGTTTTGTTAGGTTTGTGGGTGTGAAACCTCATTAAAATGATTTCCTATGATGGATTTGTAGGAAATCGAACTTGACTATGCTTATTTCGGTGAGGATTTTAGGAGGTTTTTGCTTGAAGCAGGGGCCGGCAGCCACTGACACGACAGCCCTAGCTTAGAGACATCATATAACACACAGAGATGCCCGCTAAATTGATAAAAATGCATTCTGTTTTACCTTTAATAAAACTCCATTTCAATTTGTTAAAAAAAATTAATTCCATTGGCTGCTCTCTCAAAAAACGATTATCATATAAAATCAAACCATACAAGTCAATGGAATTCCTCTCCGCTGGCAATAATTACCTTAATTATTTTAATAAACCTCCATCCTTCCACTTTTTTTTCCCCATATGTTTGCCCATTGAACTTTATTAATTACATGAAATGCGAGTTATGACCAACCCCCAAGTATGCAACATGTGTTGCAGTGGCCACAACAACAGCAACAACAGCAAAAATCTCTGAAGCGCTTGTCATTAAAATTGTTAACATTGTCGACAGTTAATAAAATTTAAAAAAAAAAAAGTAATAAAATAAATACGCTTAATTTGTGGAAATTTGTAAAACCAGCGACTTTATTATGATACATAAAACAGCTTGAATGCCAATCACTAACTGTACTCAATGGCTGTGTAATCAACAGTTGAATAGTGATTTATGATAAGCAGTCAACAGTTTTTGTTGCCAATCAAAAAACGACTGGGTATAAACAAGTTACCACTTCAATCTACTCGTGCAAGCGTGTGATTGGTTTTAAGTGTGGCATCTCCCCTCAAAATGTATAGCCAGAGAAACCGTTGGTAATGCTACTCTGAGGCTTAGTGAAATGGCTACCTATAATGCAGGTTCACATGATCAAGATCCATGATCCTTTACTAGGTAGTCAAGTACTCAGAAAAAATCCGAGATATTCGGGCTAAAATCAGTCCAAAACGATGTCAGAAGTTGGTCAATTGATTTGAGTACGGACTTTTCAATTCCGAAATTTTTGTCTTGATCCCCACTTTAGCTCGGGAGTGCTAGACATTTGCTCGATATAGGCTTATTTCAACAACACATGGGATTGATTTTTTCCCGATTGAATTCCTCAGTCGGATCCAATCAAGAGGGTCCGATATTGATTTAGGCTCGATATTCATACTTCATTTGATCTCGAAGTCGGCTTGATGCAAGAATACCCTACATTAAATTAAGTCTTATACTCGATCCACATTCAATCCGAAAAAGGATTGTATCAAAAATAACTGAGATTGACTTTAACTCGATGTTTAAACTCATTTTGACCCCAAAACAAAGCATCTTACAAGAACTCCATGCCTTTTTCATTATCAAACCAGCAAATTCTAGCCGGCTCGAGGTCATTAGTTTGCATACAACTGTAAAAACAGGACACATACAACATAACAATGGAGACTGGTCGCTATTAAAGTCTCTTTAATACAATGTACAACTACAATGAAGCAGATGGCAGCGAATTCAAAAATTGGGTTTCTCTTTCTATTTCTGGTGGTTGTTTTCGCTTAAATATATTTTCTTCATTTGTAATTGTGGTCCACGCGGCCGTAAGCTCATTCTGGGCACCCCTAAACTAAATGTTGCTTAACTGATTTTTCCAAATGACTAAAAAAAGGAAACCTCTAAATCTTCTTTCATTCTTAAAATGCGATAAAGCTTCAAATTCTCTTTCTCTCTATTTTGAATTAAATTTTCATTGGCTGCTTTTGGGCTGTACTCAACAACAGTTGAGCCGCGCCTAATGCTAAGTACTCAACAGTTGTGAAGCGATTAGGGCAAAAGCATACAAAACAAAATTCGAGGCAAGCTTTTCCTCATTCATATTAAATTAAGGTAACCACAGGCAGCACAAGAAAAGCACAAGTTATGGTCCTTTTAATGTTGACTCTTAAATAAATAAAATCAATTTTACCTTCTTGCCATTGCCATGTCTTGTCTCTCTCACATATGATTATATATTTTGTGTGTGCTTACTGGTGGTTTGCTGTTGTCTAGGTAATATCTTTTCTTGTTTCTTTTTAATCAACTCATTTGGAAGTACACATATTTCCATATGTGAATCATAAGTCCAACAGCTGCAGCGGCAGCTTCCTCTTCTAAGTTTCTGTTGGTAATTTGATGCCTGCTTTCCCAGAGAGTCAGATCTTGGACCGCAATGTATGCGGTTGGGTTTGTTGGTCAACTGCAAATGTTGTGCAACTCCAAATGTATTGTGGCTTAAAAGAGACCACCCAATAGAGACCAATAGAAGGGGTGTGGGTCAGTCTGTAAGCAGTCAAATTTCATTTAGTTGAAACTTTAATAGAGTTCAGAAGTGGTTTCTAAGCTAAAAAAAATTGCCTTGTTGAATTAGACTTGAAACCATTTACTTTTCAGCAATTGCCATTGTGTTTGGTTATCTCTGCGCATCTTAAACAATTTCTTCGTCTTTTCCTGGCCATTTCCATATCAAAGTCTTAACACACCCCTGCCTATGCCCAAAAAAAGTTTCTGGGGAATACTTCTCTGTAGTAGTTTTTATACTTTTTTACGTGCCCGAGCCCTTAAGCAACCCCCAAAAGCGTGCGACTGCCTCCTGACTTCTCGAACTTTAGTACAGAGTTCATAAATAAAAGATTCACTTCTTGCCATTCGCAACAACCCCACACCTTTCACACACACACGTACATTTCATGCTCATGCAATCACATTGTTGCCCCTTACGTGGCAGCTACTTTTTATTGTAAATTGCTTATGCCAAAAGCAAAAAAAAAAAAAAGGAAAACCTCTTTTGCCCCAAAGGTATTCGCTGTTGGCTTAAGTTCCTCCCCGCTCAACCCTTTTGCATATATCCTGAGCATACAAATGCTTTACTTTCTTGCCAAATTGTACGACACTCTTGGGATTGTTGGCGTCCATAGATGGGTCATAATGCTTAGAAATCAAACAAGACTCTTAAAGGGTTAAACAAACACACACACGCACACCCACTCACTTAAGCGTTGATTTCGTTTTTACGCCTCGTGAAGTGAAATGAAATGAAATAAGGCACACACACACACAGGTTGACTTGTGGCAAGCCACATTATTTAATTTACTTTTAAGAATATTTTGCTAAGTCCAAAGAAGAAACCGAAGGAAAAGACACAACCCAGGCAAGGCATATGAGACAGTCAAAGTCAACGAGCTGCCAAAAGTAGACAATGGAGTATGTAAAATGAGAAGAATACCTGGCAACAACTGGCTAGGAACGCTAACTAGTTGAGGCCAGAACAATATTTTACTTAAAGATATTATGTAATTATATTATATTTTACTTAAAGATGTTACTCAAATTCCATTGTCAAAATTTTGAACTTCTTCATGCTAAAAGAAATGGACTAAAAGCAAATGTGTTGCGATTTCTTTAAAGAAAATATGGAACAATCGAAAATGTCGGAGAATGTACCATGAAGAAAAATTTATTGCAGTTTCAGTTGTGATTCCATCAGGCATGTTCTCAATTCTACTTCCACCGCAAATTTTTGAAAGTGGAATTGATTCATGTTCTTGATACAACCTAGCAACCTCACCTTATGTAAATAATGGCAACTTAATTTAGATTGTGATGCAACAACAGAACGAAAAATTTTTAGTTTTAAAAAGTATTGCTTGATCGGTGAAATGAAACGAAATTGGCAAACAGTTGCTAGATTTTTCCTAATTCTGTGATCAATTTAGAAATCGCTAGTGAAATTTTATTTGCATCTAATTCTTTCATTGATTTATAAGAATTTTTTTGTTCAATGTGTCCAGAACTTGTCACTGCCAGTAAAAACGAAAAATGAAACCTAAAAGTCAGTCTCTCTCATTTCAAACGGTTTCAATTTCGATCGCTTTGCCTGGACTTGTGGTTTCTCGAAGGTCACAAGAACCCCCAGTGGGGCGAAAACATTTCGCTATTTACACGTATACAAGCCGAACGCATGCCGAAGCTGAGGAGTAGAGAGCAAAAAGTCTTTCAGTCGCTGGCTAGCCTTTAATGCTATCAGGTCGAAGCAAATTCACACACTAATACACTCTCACTTTTTGGTCTTGCTCTTGTTGACCAACGCTGATCTAGTGTCAGTCTCGCTTGGACCGGTAGTTTGCTAAAAAAAGAGAGCAATTTCATTCAGAATTGCGAACACAAAAACGCAACCGAAGCGGAATTGCGTTCGATTTACTTTTCAAAAGGTAGTGGAATTGAGAACATGCCTGTATATTTTTCGTTCAACAGGTGTAAAATTCCCTACTAAGAGAATCGTATAAGTCCCGACTAATTATGTAAAAAGAAGACTTCAATTACTCAAAGTGTTTGTTTATGAATCAATTTACTACGGAAATGCAAAGTAACGAAAAGTTTCATACAAAAATGTAGATAAAAAGAAGCAAAAGTATCGTTTTCGCCACATTTAACATTTTGCATGCTTGCAGCTAAGATTAAATGTTACGTTTAACAGTTAATGTTACGCTTAACAGCACATTTGTAGAGTCTATGTAAATAGGCTTAGTTATACTTTGAACCAGGGTTCCCCAAACAGAGAGCGCGAAAATGTGACTGTGTCTCTCTCTAACACACAGTGATACATGGCTTCGGCAAGCATTCGGTGTGAATTTTCGAGTATGTTCGTGCCCCAGGGGCTATCGCTGGGGAACTCTGCTTTGAACAGTTGTACTTACATTTAGTGGCCTCAATGTCACGTCACTCTTCTTGTACCTGCAAGCCATCAGCGATTTACTGGAGTTGAATTAAAAAAAAAAATGAAAAGGTGAAGCTAACTTTATTTGGATCGAAGATGAACTACTTTTCCACTTGCTTAATAAAAGTAGCCACATACAATGTGCACACTGTTGTCACAGTAAATGACCACACTTTTTTTTTATTAAATTATGGGCTATTTTACCAATGCAAAAGGATCGCCAAAATATGGCGTGTTATATACTGCAGTTTCATAAGCTCCTGATATGTCCCGATTAGTACCCTTTTTCCACAGGCACATTCTTGAGGTCATCCGCTGGATGATCTAAATGACCTCATTCTTTCTGTGTGTGTTTCCTCATAAGAGATGAATGTACATTCGGTAGATCATCCGCGACGGATGATCAAGTCACTGCCACGGATGATCTAGCCGCTGTCAAAACATTTAGCTATTTTCCGCTAAAAGGCTAGATTTACTATCGATATGCTATCGAAGTTGCCAAGTGTTTGTTGTAAAATGTTAAAATGCAGTAATATTTCTTATGTATATAGTGGTGGGACTACCAGGAGAACATGCTGCTTGACATGTGGATGGCAAAATTTTATAAGCAATTGCAGACATAGCAATTCAACCACCTGTTCTTTGTTTACGTAAACAACATTCGTCAGTGGAACAAGGAAACATCCACTTTTTGAGAATGTGATTGAATGTTTGTCAGTGGAACAAGGGTATAAATCATCGAAAGGCAAACACCTGCCTTGTTAGCTTCTTTATAGACTTTTTAACATTCTTGCGAAAAGTTTTCACTTATTCAAAGTGTTTGCTTTAAGCTGGCTTAAGGTCAATGGTTAATTATAATTCAATACAATGAACACAGTTCAACAGAGATAACTCACAACATTTGGAAATAGCAATGGTATGTCTGGACAGCTGTTTCGAAATTGAGCCCAATTCACTCATCAGCAGACTTGTTACTTCAACCACTTGCAATTGCGAATAAAGGCTTGAGAATTTTACTCGATTCTGCTATGAAATTTCAGCCTGGAATTATGCTTATGGTGTTTTTTTTAAGGGTGTTATCAATTTGTTGATAGTAAAACTGCTTTTATCTGTGGCTATTGCTAGTTTCTGGACTTTGTTCAGTGATCATTCTAGTGAATCATTGCTTTTGAAATTTTCACTTAATTAAATTTGTACTATTCCTCGCAACATAAACAGCTCACCTTTTCTTAATAATTCTAAATTGGCCGAACTTCTGATATTGAAACAAATCTATTTTTTAGAGTATCTAAAGCTTCGCCCTTTCTGTGTGATTACTTTCAAAGTAGGCAAACATTTTAAACATACATCTTTCCGTATGACAAGGCCACCTCACAATTCCAGACTGATTTTGTCTGCGTGTGTGTTTGTGTGTGGGTTGAGTGTTTTTACGAGCGACTTCCGTTTTGACATTGCTACATGTTTACCTACCATGAACATTACAAGGATGATGCCTAGCATCCTCTACAACCATCACCCACTTTGGGGGCATCCCCTTGCTTGCTTGCTTGCTACGTGGCGTCAATTTAATTTCACATTTTTCATTATGCTTATGCTTACATGATATGGGCGGCAGGAGGCATCTTCAAGGCGACGGCTGTCTGTTGTCTTTTGCCATGGGCAACACTTAATTATGTTCATTATTTTGATGGCACGCGGTTGCTCAGCGTTTTGACAAGCTTGACGCTTTGTGCTCATTTAAATTGAATTTTGAATAGCCTACTTTTTGGCACAGCGAGGCGGGGAGGCTCCGGTGCGGGGGCTTTCTTTATTAATCAAATTGTTGGGGCAATTTGAGAGTCGTTTGGCTTTAGGTATTTTGCTTGCTTGTTTACCTGACATTTATCTTCCGCATATTTTTTGTTGCTGTTGTTTTTCGGTCATTACAAATCGATTTATCTTGGGGCCGGACGCCACTTTTTCACTTACTAATCTCTCTCGTTTTCGGTTTTCTCTTTTGTGTCTTTACAGAAACAAACGCAAAGTGCAAAATCTGTTACCCTGCAAAACACCCACTCGAGGACCTCTTAATGGGGCGATGCCCTTGGGCGGTGCTGGCACCTTAAGCTCTACGCATCATCACCATTTGCATCATCATGGGATGTACGAGGATCCAGATGCACACCTGGGTCATCATAGGCCTCTGGTGATGCGTCATCATCATCACCAGCACTCACATCCGCACCATCATTACCAGCAGCAGCATCATTCCGAGGTTAGTAGCAAAGCAACTGACAGGTTCGACTTTCGGCGTAATCTGAGCCAAAACATTACGACAATTGCTGTCAAAACAAGACAGTGTCATTGTCCTGTTGTTTGGCTGTTGTGCCCCTTTTGCTGTCGCATGCAATTGAACTTTTTTGGTGTAAAATGAAACCACACTTCCTTCTCTTTGTGTGCATATTATTCATTTATGTGCGTTATGGCTTTATTTACACTTGAACTTGACATGGGGATATACTATATACATATAAACATATAGAGATATAGAAATTTATTTATACTTGTGTGTTTATGCGATATGCTGCTGTCTTCTTCTGTCAGCTTAATTTCTGCTCCTTTTGTGCCTTTTTTTTTACGACTCTGACGCCTTGAAGGCTTTTGTGGCACGAAACGTGTTTCCTTTATGTCCTTTTTTTGGTCGGTTGGCTGGTTGGCTGGATGGTTGTTGTTGTCATATTTCCCTTTTGTTTGGGAGTCCATTTATGTCATGGTTGTACAAGTAGTGTGTAAGTTTGTATGTGGCTTGAAGTGTGTGTTTATTTTATTGTCTGATAAACAGCTCCTTGAGGATATCGAGCCCCAAGCGGCGGCTACTTAAGCCTTAAATCTGTTTAAGATGAGCTTGAATAACAATTAAGGTGATTTTTTTTCAACACTTTTAGTATGAAATGTTATTCATTTGAAGGTTGTTTTGCAGGTACAACTGGTTGTCTGTATAGCTGTTTTAAGTTAGGACCTCCCTTTACCTATATAGAAATTAGGACTTACATAAAACAATATTCAATTTTAAGTTTAAAGAATTAAAAAGAGGTAGAAAATTGCTAGCTTAAAAAAGAAAATGAAAGCATAATGTCCAAAACCAGAGCAATAAACTACAAGCCCGGCCTTAATCGAACCTGTTTTAAAGTATTTTGAGTACCTTGAATACGACCATGAGCCGAACCCTTTTAATTTAGAACCCCTTGAACCCAGCCAGCATTTTATGAAATTTTTGATCACATTCGAGTCTTCTTCGAGTCCTCCGTCTGATTGAAATAGTCATAATTGCGCTCATTTTCTAATCATAAAGGATACTTTGGTCGGGAGAAAATGGTACTCTAGCCGCGACTCTTCTTGAAGAGTCGATTATAACCCGTTTAACTGCTCAGTTTCGAGTCAATTTTAAGTCATATTTCCCACAATTGCGAGTATTTTTCGTCATTTTTAAACAAATCACATTTTAAGCATATGCATGACTCATTTTCGAGTCTTCCTTAGATCGCACATGAAATAAATCTCTTTTCAATCATCAAAAGGGCTCGAAAAAGACTCAACAAGTTGGGTCTTGCTAAAATGATCTTCCAAATGCTGGGTGGGAACCTGAAACGAAAACGATTCGTTGCAAAAAATTGCAAAATTCACTTTTGTAAGAACTTTTTATAGAAAATTCGTCTTAAATTCATATCTATGGGATTGGGAGGGAAAATAAATCAAAAGTCAAACTATGTTGTTGAAAAACTAACATCCAAAATTGATGCACATTATAGAAAAGTAATAAAAAGTAATCATTTTTGAGTACATCGATGCGGTTTAGGTTATCATGTAATCGCTTATATGAGTACGATTAGTTTTGATTGCCATTCGTTAATCTTTTTCGAGTACAACTCGTAGCATAGTCTTAAGAATTGAACCATAGCCCTACAATGTGTCCAAGAGTCGCCGGGCTTGTATTTTGTTGATATAATGAACTATCAATGTAAGAACCCACCTCTGTCTCTTGCAGTGGGTCTTCAAATCCATAATGCAACTTCAACTGGCTAAAAAGACTTCTGTAATATACATTTACGCAATATTATACCTTACGCTCTCCATAAGCTCTCTGAATATTGCATACAATGGAGTTTACAGATAAACGTGGATAAGACGAAAGTTTTGATTGTAAAAGACAGAAGAGGCCGTAGTGCAACAGATGGTTTTTAAATGGCGTTGAGCTGGAAACGGTAAAAACTTTTCAATATCTTGGCGTGACGCATGTATGTTTTAACGACCTTTATGTTAATTAAAACCTTCAAATTTTTTGCCGGCTCTATGTCTCGCTATGTTGGTACATAACCTTAAAACTGGGACACACCACACCACAAAGGAGGTTAGTTGACCGAACAGCTGTTTCAACGGTATCTCTACCATATCATCAGCGGTCTTCACCTGGTACCACAATCAGAAAACAACTCCCTCCTCATGCCTGAGATGCCATAATCGCTTGGGAACTCCAATGCGATTCAAGAGCAAAAACCAGACACAACGAGCCAGAGCCGCGCTGTCTGTGGCCTTTGTACGTGTGTGTGTCCCCCGTGACTATCACTGGAAATTTAAGCTTCAAACCTCACTTACAAGAAAATATTAATAGCACTTGGAAAAACTTTTTCGGAAAACGACATATTTTGCCGAGCACTAAATTCCGAATGTTTGAAGCCACTGTTCGATCAGTAATATGCTAAGCATCTCAAGTCTGGGGATACTGCCGATATGAGGAGGTGGAGCGATTGCAAAGGATACTTAAACTATCCCGCAATACTCCAAACTATGCGCTCCACTTAGAAACCGTCCCGCCTTCATTATTCTTGTACAGTCTGCAAAACCACTTCACATACATACGGAAAGTTATGGATATGGCGAATTGTAGACTAGCCAAAACAGCTGTCGGAAAAAACACAATTTTTTGACAATTGGCTGTCCTTATTTCAGGATCATGAGGTATCCATAGACCTTCAAACCGTCCGATCATGGGAAAGATCTCACCAATTGCTGTTGGAGAAAGCTGTTAGCAGAGAAAGCGACTCTTTTCTAAGTCAAGCCAGGCAAAGTGTGATCCGAAACACTTACAAAAAACTAGAGTAACTATTTTCATGTCCCTTATGACACTCAAGCAATCTCACTTATATGTTGTACACGCTGTGAGATGCTTAGTCTCAACTACAGGCCACACTGGAGCTCTGTTAACACAGATTGTAGCCTCTGTAATTTGCACGCAACTGAAGACGTCATGCATCTGCTTGGGGTATGCCCAATTTTAGCTGAGATAACTTAATTAATTAATGAGATGACTTAATTTTCTTGACCTACAACATAATTCTAGACCATAGTAGCCATAAGATAGAGTATAGAGACTTTAATAACATTAACTACTCAGACCTTGAGACTGATATCCTACTCTGTGACTGGTCACTGATTTATCAATCGCCGACAGCAGATGTCCAGCTTGAGATTATGCACAGCTTTTTGACCCGTCTGTTTGATAAATTTATTTAACTCAAGACTAAAATAATAAAGCCTTCTGTACAGCCATGGTTCACAAATGAAATAAAAAGACTCATTATCCAACGAAATTTTTCGTATAACAGGTGGAAGCGATATAAAACAAATGACTTACTAACGGAATACAGAAGGCTAAGAGGTAGGGTAAGAACTTCAATATATCATGCTAAGCGTGAGTATTATAATATAAAGTTTACGGGAGCCATATCGTCTGAAAAAACTTGGAAAGAGCTTAAAAAGTGTGGAGTCTTTTCTAAAAAGTCTGAGCCAAGTATAAATATTGATGTTAATAGCCTAAATGATCAATTCGTTCAAACTTTAGTACCTGATGCACCATGCAATTCGTACCTGAGTGCTCTATCTATCTGTGATAATAGCTTTAGTTTTGTAAATGTTAGTCCTTGTGATGTTTTAAAAAGTATTCTTAGGGTGAAGTCCAATGCAGCCGGTTTTGACAATATTAGTCCAAAGTTTGTTAAACTACTTCTTCCATTCTTATTCTTTGGTGATCTAACGCACATCCTTAATACTATAATTATGACTTCATCTTTTCCCGAAATGTGGAAGCGAGCCAAAATCCTCCCAATTCCAAAAACCAATGGGCAATTCAGAACCATATCGATTCTTCCGTTTCTATCAAAAGTATTCGAGCATTTAATGGCAATTCAAGTTCAGACATATCTCAATTCAAATATGCTATTATGCGACCAACAGTCTGGATTCCGGAAAAAGCGTAGCTGTAAAACAGCCTTAATAAGTATTGTTGAGGAGATTCGTGGACAGTTGGATGACAGTAAAGTTACATTTTTAACACTTCTCGATCACAGTAAAGCTTTTGATACAGTCAATCACGATATTCTGTGTATATTTATAATTTCTCGGAAACTGCGATAAAACTGCTAAAATCATATCTAGCAAATCGATCCCAAGCAGTTGTCTCTGGCTCATCTATTTCCCAATTCAAGCTTCTAACACGTGGCGTTCCCCAAGGATCTGTGTTAGGACCACTCTTGTTTTCTGTCTATATAAATGACTTGCCAAATGTACTGTCTAAATGTAATGTCCATATGTATGCAGACGATGTACAGATATATGTTAGTCGCCCATTGGTAGAATTTAATGGCTGTATTGTTGATTGTAATGATGAGCTAAACGAAATAGGTAAGTGGGCCAAGCAAAATGGACTGAGCTTAAATCCTACCAAATCGAAATGCATTGTGATTTACAAGAAGGCCCTTAGTACTGCTCAGCTGAGCCAACTCCAGATAAATGGAACTTAAATTGAATATGTTGATCATACTACGAATCTGGGCATAATTTTCAATAAAATGCTATCGTGGGGTAACCATATATCTAAGGCAACGGGACAAACCTTTGGACTACTAAGGCAACTTTCTATATGTCAAACGTTTTTACCTGTTCACATCAGATTACTCATACCAAAAACGTATCTAATTCCTTCTCTTTTCTATGGTTTAGAAATTTTTGGCCACTGCAGTGTTGCTGATATGAGAAAACTCAATGTTGCCTTTAACTCGATTGCTCGATTCATATTCAACCGAAGATGGTCTGATTCAATAACGCAATTGGCGAATACGATATTTGATCTAAGCCTTAAAAAGTGGATAGACTATAGAACTGTATTGTTTTTACATAAAATACTCACACAAACAAACTTAAATTCGCTACCTCAGCCAGAACATACAACCTAATCCGTCCACGGACTAAGCTGTCTTGCTCTGAACGACAATTTTTTAAGCCTGCAATCAAAACATGGAATAATTTACATGATGACATAAAAACTATACGATACGAAAATCAATTTAATAGTAAATTATGGTAGCTGTGGTGGCGGTATCGGCTGTAAAAATTGTATAGGGTCCAGTGTAGGGTTGCTTCAACGGTTTCTTTACAAGAGCTGCAGTCTGTAGATTCTGGGTGCAGAGCATTTGAGGCTTGCTTTGATGAGCTGTTGGAGTTGTAGTTAAGTTGATTGTAATCTCGCGTTGAGGCCGTTCCTTCGATTGGGGTTCGATAAGCAAGTTCCGCCTAAGCAGGCTGAGTTTGCCTCTCGTCGAGGTGGTTGTTTTACCTCCAGTTGAGTACTCTGTGGTTTCTGTGCCTCTAGTTGAGGACGTTGAGGTGCCTCTAGTTGAGAACTTTGAGGTGATTGCTTAGCCTCTAGTTGAGGTGTCTCCAGTTGAGGACTTTGAGGGGCCTCTAGTTGATAACTTTGAGGTGATTGCATAGCCTCTAGTTAAGGTGCTTCCAGTTGAGGACTTTGAGGGGCCTCTAGTTGAGAACTTTGAGGTGATTGCTTAGCCTCTAGTTGAGGTACCTTCAGTTGAGAACTTTGGGGGGCCTCTAGTTGAGGACTTTGAGGTGCCTCCATTTAAGCACTTTGATTTGCCTCGATGAGGACTGTGATTGATATTGGTATGACTCCAGTCCCAACCCTCTGTAGAAAGCTGTATAGGAAATTTAAAGTATCTTCCTCACCAGACGTCGCAATCCACTTCAAGTTCTTTTGTGTTTGCTTTCATAGAAATTCTGCGATAGAAGACTATAGGACCCCAGTTCAGACTGTGCTTAAAGCTCGGATAACGCGTTGTTTACCAAAATATAGCTGAAGGGCACCTTAAAAACAAAATGCATTTTGTTTCGTGCATTTGTTTTATTGTTGAGAAACCCTTATTCTTGAATTTTTTGTAAAACTCTACTCCAAGTCTTAAGATTATGTTTTATGTAAATTTTCCTAGTCCACATTTTAATGAATTTCTCCTTTCTTTTCTTTGCCATTCCAGCTGCTTCAGGGCAAAAGCATACACTATCCCAGTGGTTATCCCATGACACGTTCACCACCATTCCTTGTCAGCTCATCACCGGGTCCCGATCCATATCGTTCGAATGACAATGTTTATGAAGAACTGGGACCTGGACGTGTAGATTCTGATGGTGAATCAGAGCCGCCGCTACATTCAGATGATGATTTTGCGGAAGATGAATTGTCACTGCCGGGCGAATGCAGTTTTCAGAAGGAGGTCAACACAACCGGCCTGACAGCGGCGCCTGGTGCCACACCCTATCATGAGAGGGCGGCGGGTAGCAGTAGTAGCAGTGGCGGTGCCAATGGAGCGGGAGTAACAGCGGGAGCTGCTTCCACTTCGTCAACGCTGCTACAACAGTCCACTCAGGAGCGACAAAGTGTATTAAGCAGTGGCTCCTCCACTGGCCAAGATGCCTCCACTGCCACCGGCTCATCCACCAGCCACAACAACAACAACAACAACTTGGATTTGCCTGCCGCCAATTTGGCCACAAATTCTCGTCGTACGCCACGTAATCGCCATCAGTCCGCACGACCTCAAGCTCAAGATGATCTCAACCAAAGCAATTCCACAGCCGAAATTGCCGATCTGGCTCCACTCTACGATAATCGTAGCAATCTCATGTCCCTGGGCTATATGGCTCGCTCGACTGCTCCGCAATTCTACAATACGCTGGAGCACGAAGTGGAGCGTAGGAATCGCCTTAATGCCCAGCTGAGTAAGGTTGCGGCGGTGCCGCCGCCACTCTCCACCATCTATCGCGAGCGCATCCGTTATCCCAGTGCCCAGCACTATCCGCCAAACAGCACAAACGGCCTCTTGGCGGCCACCATGCGTGCCCGCACCCAACCCCGCCTGGTCGAGC
Organism: Lordiphosa magnipectinata; assembly: GCA_037044535.1. Classification (NCBI taxonomy): domain Eukaryota; kingdom Metazoa; phylum Arthropoda; class Insecta; order Diptera; family Drosophilidae; genus Lordiphosa; species Lordiphosa magnipectinata. Next base: position 157,301 of record JBAMBO010004042.1, read on the forward strand.
GTCGCCTGGGACCGCATCAGCATCAGCACCATCGCATACATGCGGCTCCATTGGGCGCCGCCGAGCCCGCCTATGGCTATGCCGAGCCCATGATGTACAATGCCAACTATTATTATGAAGCGTCGCCTGCCCATCCCCATGCCGCAGGAGCAGCAGCGCGTCCCTATGCCTCCACGCTGCTGCCCACGGTGGAGTATCGACAGCCCTATGGTGATTCCAGTTTTGGTTCCGATTCGGGTTATAGTCATCACACGCCAGCCAGCTCGATAGGTCGTCAGGACTACGACCTGGCTGAGCCGCAGCCGCCATTAGCCAAGCCCAGCAAACTGACTGCCGCCTTGAGTTTTGGCTGGCATCGGGGCAGCAATCGTAAGGCGGCATCTCAGGCCTCGGTGGCCACCAGCCCCAACAACAACACCAGCAACAACACGGTGGACAACAATAACGCTGCGTAGAGCGTGCAAAATGTAAATGTTTCTCTCAGTGTACAGTTAGTCCTAGTTCTTGCGTAAGTTCTCCTGCGTGTACATCCTGAAAGCAATAGCCATCCTACTATGCGTATACACAGACGAGTATTTATTATAGCTAGCTAGTTAAACCCTTCGTCGGCCATGAGTATGAGTTAAGCATACCAATTTAGTCTCTAACTTAACTGCAAGCAAAAAGAACTTATAGCTCCTAAGTGTTTTTCCAATGTGATTGCCAAATTCTACAATATGCTTAAAAAAAAAAACAACTGAACACTAATTTATCATGTAAAAAAAGTAGGAGAGAAAAGCGGAAAACAGATCCCCCCCTTCGTCAATAAGCTAATTTTAATGGTAACTTTTAATTTTGTTTGTTATTTTAGTTTTCTAAGCAAAAGCGGAAAGAAAAGTGAGAAAAAATGGAAAAAATGGAAATGCGTTAAAAACAAGCGCCTAAAAAATATACCAAAATACTTAAAAAAAAACAACAAAAAACAAACACACATTTTCTAATATAGGGTATGCAACAGCTCTCGTAAAAAAGTAAACTCCAAAAGTTTACGAAACAACCACAAAACACATAGGAAATAAATTCCCAACTTTTTGCTTCCCTGGGATATGTTTAAAAAGCAGCGTAAAAGCGTAAAAGTGTAAGAATTTGAAGTGTATTCAAAGTATCGAAAAAAAAATTTCGAGATTTTTGTTTTCAAAATATGCGGTCACACCACAAAAATTTAAAACAATTGTCTGTTTGCTGCAACTGGCCAGTAAATTGACACATTTTCCTCAAAATAGCTCCAAACACTCTCTAACAAGACCTTAAAATAGTTGCAGTTTTTCTTATTGATGCATTTTCTTTTGACGACTCCAAACCAAAAACTGCAATCGCTAACTCAAGTTACATATGGGGTCGAAATACAGTTGACATAAAACATGCATCAGTTTGGCAATCAACGCGAACTGACTCTTCGTGACATTTGGAGAAAGCGACCATCATTGAAAAATGGCAGCACAGTTGACTGATTTGGGCACACACAACTTGGTTCCTCGCCGACAGTATGCAATTGCAGTAAGATCCTCCATAAGCTCGTCCATCACTTCATCGACAGCACCACCTAAAGATTTTTTATGTATTCTTATTTCCTCATGCTCCTATTTAGCTTGATTTATACACCTATTTCCAAGAGATTGAGAAAAGCTAGGCCCCGTCCTTTCTTTATAGGTGCTGTTTGAGCCAATTTTACATTTACAAACACCAATTTCATAAAGCGCTAGGTCTATTTTTCGCTTAATCAGTGCTTCTTGTACACTTTCTCTTGGCATTTTTATTTTGATTTACACTTACGTATCAAGTTTTGCCTCACAAGTGACAGCAAAGTTCACACCCTGTCAAAAACAGCTTATTTACGTCAAAAATTACGAGGGTAAACAACAAAAGGGGCGCTCAGTAGCTCATGTGTGGTAAATTTACACAATTATGCTTTTACGCGGGCTGGTGAATACCCTAATAGTTTCTCTCTTCCCATTCCCAATTGTAAATTTACAGCCAACTGAGAGTAAATATATCACTGACACTATCAGGCCTTTTCCCGTTTTTGATTTCGATCACGTCATGCCGAATCGGAATTGTTGAACCAACTGTCTTCTTCGGCTTTTAACTTCAAAGTCCATTTACCTTCTTTCGACCCTCTTGATGACAAAAAGATTCGCCAGAATTCTTTAATCGTTTCTTAGAAATCGTAACTCTTAGCAATTCCGATCAATCGAATTCGGAAACGGGAACAGGCCTGTAGATACACAATAGGAAAAGGCGCGTAATACGTAACGGACAACGACGAGCTACTAGCGATTTGGTAGTCCACCGCCACTGGATAAATCGATAGGTCGATAATTACAGAAGTCTTCTTCTTCTTTCTTCTTTATTGGCCCGATGTAGCATCACAACCGCTTGACGGTCTTTACCTCTGCAATAAATGCCCTCCACTCGCTTCTGCATTGTGCGAGCTGGCACCAGTTGTTCACACCAAGATTGGAAATGTCTTTCCGCACTTGATCATCCCATCTTAGTGGTGGGCGACCCCTCCTGCCTTGTCCTCCAAAGTCAGCCGCCTTCGCTTTGTACATCTTTTTTACTGGAGCTTCTTCATCCATCCGGATTACATGAAGTACCAGCGCAGCCGCTGTTGCTTTATGCGTTTGACCAGACTGGTGTCCCCATAGAGATCATACAGTTCGTGATTCATTCGAATGCGGTACTTTTAAAGCTAAGCTAAGTTCACACAGGCAAATAATTTGACAAATTTTTGGGAAATTTTGATAAAAATTTGTCTAAATAGCCATGATTGCAAAATTTGCTGGACTTAAAACAAAAACGAGAGCGTAAGTTAAAGTCGGCTCTAACCGACTTCGAAATACCCGTTACTCATGGAAAGAAACGTTTAATAGCCTTCCTGTGTGTCTGAGGCAGGACAGCCGAAAAGTATGCAACATTTTTTTAACTCGGCTATTTATCATCCGATCTTGATGAAAATTTCAGGGCTTATAGATGTTGCGAATATTAATGTAAGTTTTAAATTTGAGATCGATATCTCAAAAACTGTGGGAGTTATTCAACATTTTTTATTGTGGGGGCGGGGGTGGGCGTGGCAAAAATTTGAAATAAACTTGATCTGCGTGCAGACAATAGGAGTCTAAATTTCAAAATTGGTTGCTCTAGCTCTTCTAGTCTCTGAGATCTAGGTGTTCATACAGACGGACGGACAGACGGACAGACGGACAGACGGTCAGACGGACAGACGGACATGGCTATATCGACTCGGCTGTTGATACTGATCAAGAATATATATACTTTATATGGTCGGAAATGATTCCTTCTGCCTGTTACATACATTTGCACGACTTTAGTATACCCTTTTACTCTACGAGTAACGGATTCATTCACTAAAAATTTGATCAAATATAGCCGAGAAGTTCGCCAATTTGACCAATTTAGCTCAATTTTCATAAAAGTTTCCTAGAAATTTGTCAAATTATTTGGCTGTGCGAACTTAGCTTTAAACTAAGCTGCAACAGGCAAATAATTTTCACAAATTCTGATGAAAATTGAGTTTGCAGCCTTTACGCGTTACTACACACACTACTACACATATACACGCACGCACTCTACGCTACTCCCACACTACACTTCCAATTCCATTGTGTGCCGTAAACAGCGTAAAAAGTAACGTAGCGCGGGCTCCAAAGCAGTGCATACGCGATCTCCAAAGCAGTGCAAGCGTGGGCTCCAAAGCAGTGCACAAGCGATCTTCAAAGCAGTGCAAACGCGGCTTCCTAAGCAGTGCGCATGCGTGCCCTTAACAGTGTTGCATACTTTTAAACGGACGCCTAAAGGGTAAACAGAAAGTTAACAGCCAAGTTAAGTATTTATTCTACTGTTTCAACAGTTGCCCAGTTGCCGAATTTCAAATAAGTTGCATACTTTTAGGAAGACGCAATGTTGAAATGTTAATTTGAGTCTCTCGCCAGAACACGCCTTTGAAGTATGGCGATTTGTTTCCATTTTGATTAATTAAAACAGAGCTCTGATTGGTTCAGAAACAGAGACAAATGGACTCATTTCATGCAAAAAAAAAATGTGTAGTGACTATTTTCGTTAAATTTCATGCCACCAAATGTACTTATTCTCTAGAGCAGCGTTGGTCAACGTGAGCGAGGCCAAAATGTGAAAGTGAATAGGTGTGCGAAATTAAAACGTCACGAACCAGCTTCTTCGAACGCTTGCCAGCGACTGAAAGGCAGTTTACTCTCTTGGCCATCGCTGATTTAAAAGCATTTCGCAAGCAGATATCCAGTGCGATTAAAGAGTGTTGCATACTTTTAAACGGACGCCTAAAGGGTCAACAGGAAGTTAACAGCCATGTTAAGTATTTATTCTACTGTTTTGAACAGTTGCCCACGCCATCTGTTGGTTAGTGTCGAAGCGAATTTCCTGTCTGCTGCATACTTTTAGGAAGACGACTCAAATGTTGATATTTTAATTAGAGTCTCCGCCAGATCACGCCTTTGACTGAAAAGTATGGCGATTTATTGCCACTTTGATTATTTAAAACAGAGCTGGTCGACTTTTGCACGAGCAAGAGAGAGCGGGCTCCCGCTCGGGAGCGAGAGATTTCCTGCAGCTGTTGTAATAAATATTTAATTTCAACAATTTCACGAAACGCCTAAAAGATGCAAAAAAAAATTTTCTCCTTGGATTTTTGTATATTTTGGATTTTTGAATTTTTTTGGATTTTATTGGTTTTTTTAAATTTTTGGATTTTTGAATTTTTTTTGGGTTGCTGGCCAATATGGTTGTAATATTATAATAATATTTTGCTGGGGAAAGGAAATATTTTTTTGCTGACTTAAAAGCATTGCGCAAGTAGATATCCAGAGTGTTGCATACTTTTAAGCGGACGCCTACCGAGCCTACAGAGTGTTAACAGCTATGTTAGGTATTTATGCTAGAGTTGCAAACAGTTGCCCACGCCATCTGTTGGCTAATGTCCAAGGGAACTTCAAGTGTATTGCATACTTTTAGGAAAATGCCTCAAATGTTGAAATTTTAATGAGTTTCGATTTTTGGATTTTTTGGTTTTTTTGGATTTTTCGGATTTTTTGGATTTTTTTGGATTTTTTGAATTTTTTGGTTTTTTTTTGGCTTTTCGCGGTTTGGCGAAAAATTGAAATCGAGCATTATTCTATTATACAATTAGCCAAATAGTATGCATCTCTCTCCAGAAAAAAGTGTCGATTACACAAGGCAACAAAATTTGACTTTTTCCAGGGTTTGAAACCCTTCATTCTATGAAGATTCTATATGATTTTCGTGTGCTGAACACGAATCTGTTTTCAGAAATTATCCATCACCTCGGGATTTTTAGTAACTCGAGCTTAAAGTTTCAAAAAATGCCTATTTTTACCCGTTTTAGACTCGTTTTGTGGAAAATCTATACTTTTGTTTTGGTTTTTTTTTTATATCGTAAATACCTATTTCTTAACTTGTTGCCTATTGTTGTTATTTAATGTAAAACACAGTTTAGACTTAGGTTTGGTTTATTGCAGTGTGTCTACCCGCGGAGAATGAATACTAAAACAGAATGCAAGGAGTTGAGTTAGAGATGTCAGATAATAGAGCGGGCTCCCATCGAGTAACGAGTTGTTAGTGATGTGCGAACTAGTTGGAACTGTGACAGGAACTGTGATTGGAGCTGTATGAACTGGAACCGCCACAAAAGCGATGGGGCACAAAATGGGAAAGCTCATTTGCCTGAAACAAGCGGCCTGGGTTTTGACTGACAAGTTCAGGCAAAGACGAATTGAAGCATGTGGTCATGTTCTTTGAGTTCGCACCTCCAATTTTTTAGATTTTTCAACATTTTGCCTTTATGACGTCAATATCCCTAGTAGACCCGACTGGGATAACTTGCCCCACAGTAGAGCAAATGCCATCAATATCTAAACAGATAGATCTAAGCTAGATGACAAAGTAGGAGTGGAGTGTTCTCCACCGACCTAAATATGGAAGTCTCATTCCGGCTCCTCTAAACATTGCAGTGTGTACCAAGCAGCATTAATAGCCATCCAGGAAAACATACATTTACTCAGATAGTTAAGCAGTTACTCAAGAACTTACTCTTGACTGCTCATGGAATGCCGTAGATCCTTAAATGCGATCGCTCAGCATCTTCGTATCCACCTTAACTAGGTACCTAGACTCCTGTCAAATTTCAAAGTTTCATTTTAATATAGGGCTGAAATCTGCTTGGGAATTGAGGCTGGTTCGGACCAGTGGTTCATTGAGCTTTTAAGTTACCGATTCGGTTTACAACATGGTTTTTGGAGCTAAGCAAACCGCGGTTTTGATTGTTTTCAGTAGTTGTCTTCTTCTTCTTGATATTTTCCTCAATCCCGTATGGGAACAAAAACCAAATTCTTTGAGTTTCCTTCTTATAAAAGCTGGACAGTGGTATACAAGGTCTTCTCCACGTTCTCACTCCTACAACTTCTATAAAAGACGTTTTGAGCGACACCTATGAGCGACGCCCGTATGGGCGTTCTTCGCCGTAGAAGAATGCAACAGCAAGGTATTAGGTTGAGTGTGGGCAACGTGATACTAGCTACAGCGTAAGATAGGAGGTGCGTTTCAAATGGTGATACTATGTTAAATCGTCTTTGTAGCCAGCGACTGAAGGCATGCTCTCTTCTCTCATTCTCTTGGCCTGAACTTCGGCATGCGTTTGGCTCGTGTATGTGTAAATAGCGAAAAGTCTTCGGCACTTGGGGGCAGCCGGTGACAATCGCTGAAATAGAGACACTTAAACTGCTTGTTCTGATTCTCTTTGTTCTTTAAAAAGCAGACTTTCTATTAGTGCTCGACTTACATGGTCCTCTGACTATTTAGTTAAAAACTAAAGAAGTTCCATTCAGTTTGATTCAAATGTTTTTGGTTTTACAATTAAGTCTCGAGACTCAAGTGATAGAGATCCTTAAGTTTTCACTTAACTAGTCGAATCGAAGACTGACTTGAACACTGATCAGCTTTAAGAAACAACACTGAATACAAGGCTTGCTTTTGGGGTTCGCTTAAAAAGACATTGCAAAATGTGATTAAGAAGGAGAGGAAAGGTTGGTTATCAGAATTTCCCATTTGCACCCTTGATCACAGATCAGCTTAAGAAATTACCGTTTTCGATCGATCGGAATTGGAAAAAGTTCTGATTCCCAAGAAATGATTCTAAAATTCGGGTAAAACGTTTTGCCATCATGAGAGAAATGGAAATTGGAAGACAAAAGCCAAAAAAAAACAATCGTTTTATAAAAGCATTTGGAGCATTTAACAATTTCAAACGGGATCAGGCCTGATTCATTTCATGGTCTCCTTTGGGCCACACTGAAAAAAACTCAAAATATTTCACTTTTGCTGTATCCTTTAAGCGTTCAATTCCCTTACATTGCTTAACTTCAAATTAGACAAACTTCTTCACTATTTATTTTCTTTTAATTTTTCTCACTTTACTTCAGCTATAAAAATGCATTTAACAAAGCCTGTTGCCACTTTTCCCCCTAAAAAAAAACCAAGGCTCTAACAAGACTGTTTACATATTAATAAAATCATAAAACATATTTTACTTAACGCCAAAACAATAAATTGTATTTAACTAATTAGTGCGTAGTGCTTGTAAGCTACACTGTAAGAAACGATACTACACAAAACACCCATTAGGTATATCGAGTGAATCATTTTAGCGGGCTTGTGTGTTAATGCCCATCCAAAGACACTTGCTAGGTTGTATCCGAATTGTAAATAGTAGCATGCCTCCCCCCCCAAAAAAAACACCCCCATCTACCCCAATTAACTAAGGACGTAAGAATGTTAAAATTTTCTTATATGAGCACAATGCAATGTATCCTATAACTCGTAGTTTATACATACAAACAAGTTTAGTCCCTGCAAAACAAAAAAACAAAACAAAAACTACAACCAATTGCATTCTAAGTAGAATTTAGCATAGCGTACACATACGATTCAGCCATCAGCCATATAAATGTAAAAAAAAAAACACACTTACTTACATATGCAAACATTTGCTTTAGATCAAATTCAAGTCGTTGTGATTTTTGGAATATCCCTGCCCAAAAAACTTTTGGTTTTAAGTCTGTAAAAAGAAACGAGAAACAGAGAGAGAGAGTATAAAATAGTTTTGAATATTGACAACAATTAATGCAGTAGCACAATCATTGAGAGCGAGTGAAATAAAGCAAAAACAAAAAAACAAACAGCAACAACAGCAGCTTACATAGGACTATCCTAAAAAAAAAATCATATAATTAACTAGGTAAACCAGCTGCTTTAGGACTATCATTTCGTTGGTAATAGATCTTTAGTGCTATGACATAGAAACAAATTTATTACTTTTGAGTATATAGTTAACTCATTTTATTCTATTTCAGTTGTCAAAAGATCAAGTTTTTCGTTTAATTGCTTATTGAATTTTAACTTGACTTTACCCAGTTCGAGGACAAGTAACATACAGTCAATGCTATAACTGTTTGGGAATCCTAAGGCGCAAGCTACTAAAAAAAGTTGCTAAAAGTAAAACTTTAAATATGGACTGCTAACAGCCTGGAGTCAGAATCTTCAGAGCCTGAGCCATACCTGAATCGCAGCACAAAGAAGCTAAAATATATAAGCTTAAAATAATAAATGGATACTTTTAGTATTGAGCTGAACGGAATGGTTGTGATTTCGCCGTAGCCAGCAAAATATCTTTAGTGAAGTTAAAAATGACCCTTAATATTTTGCCGACAAACCAAAGAGGGAAAAACATTTTATGTTTGCATTTGCTATAAAGCAAATAAAAGTTCAAAAAACCATCCTTATGGACAGACAAAAAAGGGATTTTTGTTTAGTAAACATTTGGACTGGATATTATTAATATTCATTTTTGGATAGTTTCTAATGGAGCTGAAAATCATCAAAAAGTTATGAAAAAAGGACATTATAATATCACAGTTAAATCGATATGATTATTATACATTCCGAATAGATATTAGAGGATCTGTTTTTTCTTTCTGAGTGCTTAACGTCATCACGTTCAATTTGTTGAAAGGACCACAGTAGTATCAGAACTGAAATCAGCCCTGATTTGAAAGAGGTGGCACTAAAAACATGGCTTTCCTTACAGGATTTTTCGTTATGAAAAATTAATCAAATTACTCATGAACTGGAGCTATTTCTAATGATTATGCCCTAATTCTTTACTGCTTTATTTACATCTAAGGCGTTGTCTTAAGTGGAAGTTTAATAGCATAGATGCTCGGCTTTCTAAAGGTATTATTAGTCATTATTTTGCACTACGACGAAAAAGTTACGAAAAAGCTACAAAAAAAATCTAAACAATAATAATGTATCCACCTGCAAGTGATTTTGATTCTGATTTTGATTTCAATTTCGGAGTGACCAGATAATCTACAGAAAACGACAAAAAAACTTTCACACAAAATCAAAATCAAATCACTTTGCAGGAACGACCTAAAAATCATGTTGATTATCGTCAGCTTGGTCGAATACAAATGTGAGATAAAATTTATTTTAATAAACACCGGAAAATGCTGAACCCAAAACTGCAAAATATAAAACGGTTTGGTTCGCCAACAATTTTGAAGAAAAAATGTTAGTAAATTTAGGAAAATGTAGTGGAAAATTTATCTATGCGAAAAGACTTCCATCGTTCTAGATATAAAGAGTTTTTCCAACTTCCACTTAAAGGACAGAAATCTTCGTGGTGTTATCGGGTGCCAGTGTTTCCACAACATTGGATTTTGTCCATCTCCCGCAACTGACGTCTTTTCAAAATATATCTGGCCTTATGCTGTTGCAGATTAAATTCTGATTATCGTTTGTAAAGATATTGGTGCCGATTCTTCTCGGATTTTGAATTGCCATTCGTGTATGCCCTGGTGGCTGAAAAACACATAAACCCCCCTCATTTCCACATGTACATTTCGAAAATAAAAGCTTAAAGGCAAAAATGTCTAAATGGAATGTATACGGCGTAAATGAAAAGAATCCAAGAGAATCAAACCGATTCCGCGGTTTAATTTGCCTTAAAAACTATGTTAAAGATCGAATCGGTGGCTTAAAACCTCTATGAACTACTAAACAGAACTAGTCTATAACTTTCAATCGGCTTGCATCCACTAATTTTTATTTATTTCTTTTTATTTAATTAAACAAATTTTTTATAATAAATTAAGCATTTATGGCAGGACAGTCATCTATATGTAGAATGTAGAGATGGTTGCGGGACGGTATTTCCGCGAGACCCGAAAAAAGTGAGGGATCGGTTCGGGACGGGATAGACTTGAGTCGGGATCTGGACGGGATGGGTGCATATCCCTATTAGAAAGCAATATTTCTTGTGGGCTGCACGTAATCCAAAATGGGCAGGTTCCAATGATGCCCGCAGAGCCCGATTCTATGTGCTCGCCCAGGCTATAGCTCCTCGATTTCTTTTGAAAATTTGACTGCGACCACTACATTACATTCGCTTAAACACTGAAACATATTAAACAGACATAAATGTAGTATGTAAGGCAAATTAGTGTCGAACACATAAGACGTACCTGGTCCTCCCAATTGAAATCACAAAATGTAAAAGCAATATAATTGTTTTGTATGGAACAGTTAGACATAAAAATCCAAATCGATGTTGATTTTGATTTCGATTCTGAAATTTTCAAAATTGCTAGATTTAGCAACTAAATAGCTATAATGGCAACACTGTTTGGCACCGCTGTACACCCCGACCGACTTTTTTGATTTGAGTTTTTCAGCAAAAACACCAAAATTTTTGTGGGACTTGTCCTTTTGCTTTCAACGAACAAAGTATGGAATGGCGTGCTAGCGCATTGCGCCATCACACACTTTTGTAGTTTCACGTCTAAGTTGCTTCTTATACTTTTCTGTGTGGTGGTTGAGTTGAGTTTAATTGTGCTAATTTCAAGCACATTTACAACATTTGTGATAAAATTTCAAAGAAAGTTCAAGGCCACGAAGTACAAAGGCCACAGACAGCGCGGCTCTGGCTCGTTGAGTCTGTTTTTGCTGTTGAATCTATCGCATTGGAGTTCCCAAGCGATTATGGAGTCTCAGGCATGAGGAGGGAGTTGTTTTCTGATTGTGATACCAGATGAAGACCGCTGATGATATGGTAGAGATACCACTGAAACAGCTGTTCGGTCAACTAACCTCCTTTGTGGTGTGGTGTGCCCCTGTTTTAAAGTTATGTACCAACATAACGAGACCTAGTGCCGGCAAAAACTTGAAGGTGAAAGTTTTGTTCTTATTTTGTGTTGAAGGCAATTTATTGATATAGTTTTTTTACCTTTGTGTAGGAGCGGCTTAGAAACCGATCTCAAGACATGAGACCTAATATTATTATTTTTTTATCGAAAATGCTCGTTTTTTCGAGTATATTTATGACAGTTGTACGTGCTTCTGGGCCTATAACTATATGAAAGAGTAACTAAATGAAGTTGGTTCGTTCTAACGGTTTGTTTATTTTGGTCTAAGCTACAACTTTGTGCTGTATTACTTGTCCAAATTTGTAACGGGTTTCAAGATGAAGTTAAAAAACTGTAGAAAAGTGGTCAAAACTTTGATTTTTTGGTCAACTTTTGTAGTTTTAAGTATGAAAATATTATTTTTTTGATTAGCTGGAAAGAAATGTTTTGTAGGCCAAACCAAGAGCAACAACTTTTTCAAAGATTTAAAAGCAAAATTCACAATAATTTACGATATACGGAATCGTTAGTCCTACTATGAAGCTGAAATGTTCAAAGTGCTTTAAAAAGAAAACGGCAGCTAATCAGACCAAACCAAGACAGGGTTTTTATTCTACCATCACACCCTTTTAGAATTTTTTGGTCTTAACGCTATCAACTTTTTTGAGATCAAAAATGTGTCACAATGTAATCAGTTGTTCGACTATTTTATAACAAATTTTTATCTTCTCTATTCGATAATTTTAAAAGGGTAATTGTTTATTTTATTTTATTTTATTTATTTAGAGTCGACATACAAATGCTGTCAACAAAAGTATAAATACGTTACAAAAAAAAATTTTATGAGCTAAGGAAGCCTATCAAAGAAAATCTAATAAAATTACAAAATGAACTAATAACGACTCCGACACGGTGGGGGTATTTTTTTAAGAGCTACCCGCACCCAAAATTATCCTCCATGGACCGCGAATTTACAAGAATTATGGTATCCTCAGAATGCTTGGTACATCCGTGGTTCAATGGTAAAAATTATTTTAAAGTTGTCCCGTGCAAAAAACCCTTTCAAATCATCTATTGGTAGGCAATATCATACCTTTATCTTTACTACAAACTGTACAATAGAATTATCAAGCTTCTCTACTCCCAAATCTGCAATCAATTGAAAATGTCGAGCATTTTCCACTGTCTATTTTATTACGGTTTTGACCTCATGTTTTTAACATTTAGCCTATGAGCTATTTGAGTTGAGCATGATTGATCTAGTTGCTCTGTGTTGAGCTGATCTGAGCTGAATCATTTCAAATATATCATAAAGATCATGGCTCATGTTATGAGCTATTCTTCAATAGGTCAAGAATTTTGTGAGCTATGAGTAGAAGTTCATGGATAGTTCAAATTAGAAACAAAGTCACCAGAGTCCGGCGCGTCCCTATCTAATGTTCAATTAAATCCTTGTATGAAACTTTTTCTTGGCTTTAAAATATCATTTCTCAAGCAAATCTACAATAGATATTCAAATTGAAAAATTTTAAATTAAATTTAGGTCTAGACATAAATACAGCGTACATTGGTCACACCATTCTCAATGCTTAGAAAAATACGAAAAAAGAGAAGTTATTCCCAAGTGTTCCCAAAATCTCCTTGAAGCTATTGCAATGCGCTGTAAATTCGGATGAACTGTTAGTAGAACATATGGAATGAATGACTTTAGCTTGCGTCATTTGATCGAGTATCCCTGCAAACAGGCAAAAACGAAATGCAAGAAACCCTCTTTTAATATTTCAAGCTAAACAAATTTACATTTCTATTAAGTTTTACTTAGAATTTTTCTTCATTTTATGGTCCATTGTTCATAGCACTAAAATCTAAACATAAATATTGATTTCCCCCTTGCTTAATTTCCCGAATGTTACATATCAATTTTGTAAAGACAAAATCCGTATTTATGTAATATAGCACACCTGGTTTCTAATACTATCAATATACAAGTACAAAAAACGAATACAATTTTTACCAAGCATTTATCTATCCAAACTCGATAAAACCAAAAAACCTATCCCCAATAATCATCATGTATTGTATATAGGACAAGTCGATAATAAACTTGCTGTAGTTCTTCCAAAAAATTTCTTAACTAAATTGTAAATAAATTGTTTTTTGTTAAACTCTTTTGATATTAAGAACTTTGATCGCATATCAAGCATTTGAATTTTCAAGCATAAGAATCACACACACACATACTTATATGATAGATACTAGCGGTGTAGAAGAGCTCCTTCATTTGCAACCCAAAACAAAAACAAAAACAAAAAAAAAAACGATTTAATCGAATTTATAATGTTAAAAGCAAGTTAATCGAAGGAAACCCCAAGAACAACAATTAATATCAATTAAATGAAATGATTAGTAATTATGCCGGAAAACTAGTTAGTTTATACATTTTTTGTAAAACCAATTCAATGAAATTAGTTTCCTTTTTCTATAAGCAGATATGGATAATAATTATGAAATATGAGAAAAAAAAAGAGCATAAATATATAAACGTGTTTTTCTTTCGTCCCGCAAAGCAGGCAACAGTTTGGGGCAGCAATGACAGAAGAAGAGTTGAGGCTGGAAGAAGCTGAGGGCGTAAATCTGCAGCAAATTAAAAATGCGCGCGTGTGCGAAGTAGACAAAAAGTGAGTGTGTGTGGGGGGGGAGGAGCATGGAGTTAATGTGCTTATTTTAAAATTTAAATTGGCTTGCGCACTGCGTACTCTTGAGGAGGAGCCAAGTAAGAGCAACGGAAGTAAGCGACTCGGTAGGAAGAGTAATCACTTGTCTGTGTGTGTGTGTGTGTGGGTATGTGTGCACCTCTAGCAAGCTTCACTTTAATAGAAAGTTTACTTTGCTCTTTTTCTTTAGTTTTCTTTTCTTTTGCATAAAGCTCATGGTGTAATTAACAGTTACTTGCAGTGGCCCTATTAAGACGTCAAAAGTGTGCAAGGGATGGAGAGAGCAGGAAAATCTTGCATTAAGATAAACAACTTAATTATTTTCTTAGTGTGAATGCGAGTGTGTGCACTGCACTTTGCCTCGGTGGCTGCTTGAGCAGCAGAATATACAATATACCTACACATACATATGCATTTGAAGTACTGGGAAGTTAATTTTCCTACTTGTTTTGTTGTTAATAAAATTATGAAAGCTTGTTGAGTAAATTAACTAAATATGACAAGTGCCTCCATAGAGTACACCACTTTGCAGGTCGCAAATTTTGAGGTGACGGTGAAGAATCCTCGAAGTCTTGCGACATCTTTTTGTTGACTGTAGGTTTGGGGATACGCTTCCACTTCGAATCGTCCTATTGATTGAATCTTAACTATAAAATTATGCAAGCTGTTTAAAAAACCAAAACATAGAGAAAAGTTAACTTCGCCTGCACCGCAGTTTATATACACACCTGATCATATTAATAGGCACACACATCAACTCTGACTTTTAGGTAACAGAAAACAGTTTTATTCATTGTTTCAAACTTAATATTTGTTCTCATTGGTTCTTAAACTATTTGTTTTTAATAAAATAAACCTAATTGTGACATAGAATAATAATATAACATAAAAGAGATCATTTTGTGTTTCAGATACGTTTTCAGTGTGATCATAATAATAGGTACACTTCATGTGTTGGTAAGAAAAAAAATTTGTATTTCCATTTTGTGTTCTTTTTTTTAGGTAAATTAGTATTTCCTAACTTAGTATCCAGTGTATCCACCTCTATTTTTGACCACTACTGCTATTCTTTTTGGCATACTTTTAATAAGAGCCTGGCAGGTCTCTACTGGTGTCTCATACCACAATTTTTGGACACCTTCCCATAATTTTTGTTTTTTTTTGAAAATGAATGCTTTTCCAATTTCCTTTTTAAGTCTCCCCACAAGTTTTCAATGGGGTTAAGGTCGGGGGATTGGCTTGGCCACTTCAGAACGTAAACTTTTTGGTCATCGAAAAATTTAGATAACAGCCTTGATGTGTGTTTAGGATCATTTTCTTGCTGAAATACCCAACGTAATGGCATATTTTCCTCAGCATACGGTACCATAACTGTTTCCAATATGGATTTGTACTCTTCAGCATTCATTTTGTTCGTAGTCTGATAAATTGGACCTACGCCGTACCAGGAGAAGCAACCCCATACCATTGTATTGCCACCTCCATGTTTGACTGTTTTTTTTTGTAAACCGTGGATGGAATTCCTTTCCATTAGGGCGTCGAACATTCCTTTCACAGTCAATCCCAAACAAATTAATCTTGGTTTCATCGCTCCATAATATGTTTCTCCATTTTTTCTCCCCGGTGCATCCTACCCAGTCTTTGTGGTCCCTTGCAAAAGTTTGCCTCATGGTGATATTTTTTTTGCGCATAAGTGGGACGATTCTGGCAATTCTTCCTGGTAGGTTGGCATCTTGTAGTCGTCTTCGGATAGTTGGAGCACTAACTGAATTCCCAATTTCGGCTGCAATAGCCTTCGATGACTTAAATGGGTCCTTTTTGCTCAAAGTTACTATGTAGTGGTCAAGGGTTTCTGTTGTTTTTTGAGGCCTTCCACGGGTTTCCTGTCTTGGTTTTCTTTCTAATGCATTTTAAACAAAATTATGAGACCTTTTCATTAATTTGGCAATGGCTCGTAAAGATTTGCCTCCTTTTCTCAGACTAAGAACCAATCGAGCTTCTTCGAGTACAATGAGAATTTCGACCCATTTTAATTCTCTGTATTGACAGGAGCTATACTTAATTTACCTTTAGTTACCAAAAGATCACTGATTACAAAATTATTCACTTGATACTTGTGAGAAACGGAGACTGTACCTATTATTATGATCAGGCGAAATGTGTGGTGGACTCGCAATTTATAGAAAAGCTTTGATATACGGGGCAGTCCCTCTTTCAACTCTTTGTCACAGTGTGGCCAGACATTGACAACAACAAAAAACCAAAAATTAAAAAGTTGTCAACTTTAAAAGTAGGAAAAAACCATCTACATATAATTAAAAAATTCCGGTGTGTACCTATTAAAATGATCATGTGTACCCTTGCAGCTCGTATAGATTATATGTATAATTAAAGGTTTCATACAAAAATTTCATTATTGCTTTGAACAGTGCTAATTGAGTGATTTCCTAATATATGGCACCTCTTCTGTGACCTTGTGGCGGTTGCAGTTCATCCAGCTCCAATCACAGTTCCAGTCATAGCTCCCACTGGTTCGCACATCACTGGCAGCTCGTTACTCGATTTAAGTCCGCTCTTTTATTGTACATCTCTAACTCATACACATACACAGACTCAACTCTTTGCATTTTGTTAAACTCATTCATAGCGGCTAAACGCCAAACAACAAAGCCACAAAACTCAAATTATGTTTTACATTTAATAATCAAAGTGGCCTAAATCGCTAGAAAAATGTGCCAAGTGTGACCGCACACCATCTTGGGCTAAAATACCAGCAGTCAGCTCTAGCTGCGTGATCACTTACACTCATACAGACACAGTCATGGACAGTCATACAAGATGGCTGCAGACGTGCATAGATGTGCCCCGCAATTGAACAATAATCAATAAATACGAATAACCCTGATTCACAAACAAAATCAGCAAACATAACTCCCTTGTAAAATGGTAGACGCGCAACAACAACCACGTGGCGCTGCTGTCGGTGTCGTCAAGCTGACGCCATTTTGGACAAATTACGCGCCAAACTGAAACAACTCAGCCGACAGCCCACCAGCAGCGGCTCTGCAAGCTACCAACCAGCAATAACTCGAGGCTTTTTGGACACACGCACACAGCCCTTCTGTGCCTCAATCAGTTCACACCAGATACAGCCCATGCTCCAGTCTTTCTGGATGACAACAGCTTCACCCTTGCTTCTATGGAAAGAGAAGGACTAGACCACACCTGCTGCCCACGCAAACAATCCAGGCTCTACAGCCCATGCTACATCATGTATTCGATCATGCACTGACATGGAACTGAACCACTGCTTAACCGGTTCGATACCGTTTCAAAACTGGTCCCAACCTGAAGACCAGATTTCAAGTTCATGGCTAATATGGTAAATAGCTTGTTAGATATGGTTCTGAATCACTGTTTAACCGGTTCGAAACCAGTCTGATACCGGTACAATAACGGTTCTTTACTGGTCCTGATCCAGTAAAATATCCAACTCCATTTCACCATTATACAGGCCAGATTTCAAGATTATAGCTTAAATTACTTCTGAGATATGGCTCTGAGCCACTTCTTAACCGTTTTTAACCGCTTTCGAACCGTTTCACAGACTTCAGACACAGCCTATGACTCATTCCCAATCGTCATGATCATACTGTGAAAATTTCATGAAGATCGGATGAGTGGATGAGTGTGTACTTTCACTCTTACCTTTATATGTATGTAAAAATAGAATTTAAAAAAACTTTTTTAAATTTCTTATAAAAAGTGTATACACTAAGAATCCTATTGCAACTTCTTAAAAACAGGAAAGATTTTCTGAAAACTTAGTAGGTTTTTATTTGCTCAAAAGAACTTACCAACGGAATTTCATTCAGATCAGCTAGAAAATAACGATTTACATCTTACTCTTTTTCTCTCCTTGGGGTTGAGTTTCCCACACTGAACAAATATATTCCCATTTATTTGGCCCTTTGAGCTACTACAAACCGAATTTTATACTGAAATGACTAAAAATATCATTTGGCATTGAACCCACACCCGTAACCCAATTTCTCACCGTTCGGCGGGACTATTCCAATATCGGGAATTCACATTTCAAATTATTTCGCATACTATCCTTACAAAACCGGTCCACACCTGCTGCCCACGCAAGCAGTCATCATGTCTATAGACTTGCGCCTCATATATTCGAACCTCTAACATTGAGTTTGAGAGCTATGTGCTCGCTCCGGCCAGCTTATCGCCGGATGCTCAATCCCAATAACTGCATCACCACGCAGGAAAACTAAAACTACATAACTTTCTAATTGATTCGGGTTCAGTCATAGCACTCATACTGATATCAATCAGAGACCTAAACTAGAAGCAATACAAAGTCCTCAAATAGAGGCACCTCAAAGTCATCAACTATAGGCGCAGGAACTACCAAGTCCTCAACTATAGGCAAAACAACCACCTCGACGAGAGACACACTTAGCCTGCTGAGGCGAACTTGCTTATCGACCCCCAATCGAAGTAACCGCCTCAACGAGGGATTACAATCAACTTAACTACAACTTCAACAGCTCATCACAGCAAGCCACTTCTGCTCCCAGAATTTACAAATTGCAGCTCCTGTCAAAGAAACCGTTGCCTCCATAGACTATTCACCGACGAAACCGTCGACACCGATGCCGTCGTCACGGATGTCGTGTTTCTTATCTCTCTCGTCAAAAAGAGAGTTTGGCGATAGCTTAAGGCAGGGTTCCCCAAGCAGAGAGCGCGAAGATGTGACTGTGTATCTCTCTAACACACAGTGATGCATGACTTCGGCAAGCATTCGGTGTGAATTGTGTTCGTGCCCCAGGGGCTATCGCTGGGGAACTCTGGTTTAAGGGGAGAGTTTGGTGATAGTTTGGCGACTATACCAAAAAATACATATGGTATCGCATTTTTAACATACAAGGGATAAATTAGCGATATATGGTATCGCTTTTTTGTACATCCAAGTTGTAAATTGGAGATATATCCCTAAAAAATCGACTTCCGATTTACGATTTGTGATTTATGACTGCTGATTTTAGCTGCTGAATACAGTGATTGCCGATTGAGATTGGAAAATTTGACAATCATGTTTGCTGAATAAAAATCGAACAAAACGTATGATTGGTTAACGATTGCTGAGTCAGCCTACCTTTGTGCAGAAATTCATATGAAATTTTCTATTTAACAAATCCAAAAATATTAAAGATTTTGTGCGAGTGTTTTCCATTGAAAAAAGTACTAAAGCCACAGAATATCTTAAAGTATCCAATCAATTCCATTCAGCAGAAACTCATCAGCAATCGCAAATCGTAAGTCGGTAATCGCTAATCGGAGCTATCTGCTGTATACGGCCATTAACAATTTTTTATATAATAAATATAAGTATATTTTTTTCGGAATAATAAAAATAAAAGATGCGTATCCTCCCACATAAGAGACTCATTCATATCTTCAGGAAGAAACGATTTCCTATCTCCAGAATATACTTTTTCTTATCTCCAGGAAGAATCGCTTTTTTATCCCTTAGAAGACACTTTTTCTTATCGCTTCAAAGGGAAACGCTTTCTTATCCCTGAGAAGAGGCTTTTTTTTCCTATCTCCCAGAAGAAACGCTTTCTTTCGAACCATAAGTGTCGCAAAGTGGCACACTTCTTCCCGAAGGGAGATGAGAATGCGATTGCTATGCAATATCGCTAGAGTAAAGCGATACATACTGGAAGAATCGTATTCTTTTCTTCTGCGATAAAAAATGTTTGCTGAGTAACTTAATATGATATAGCTTAAATACTAACAATGGGGTGTGTTCCACATATAAACGTCGATTTCGGAATGAACTTGTACATTTCGAATTACAATTGTTTAAGTTTATATGTTAAGTGCCAAATATGTCAGAGATTACTAGATCAGGTCGAAAGAAAATTTAAATTATTGGACGATTTTAATCCGCTTGGCTTTCAGTAGTCGATTTCAAACAGTCAAAGTTTCTGAACAGTATCAAGTGACCAAAGATGTTTTCGTCATTTCATATGTAAAGCGAAATGAGAACGTTTATACGAACATCGCCGTCGGAATGTGGAACATACCTGAATAATAATAATAATAATTAATACTCGTTGGATTAAATGAACCTTCACTGTCTGCAAGCTTCGAAGCCAGACTGTGGCGCTAGCGGTGGACCAAACGTCCGATGATCAGTGTGGCCGATTAGTCCGTTTTTGATCAAACAGGCAAGATTAAAGACGCTACCACACACTAAAACTAGTTTTTCGACCGGTCATTCGCATGGTCTTAAAACTGACGGAGGCGATAGCATAGAAACAGACAGACGGACATGGCCATATCAACTCGGCTGTTGATGCGGTCGGAGATACTTCCTTCTATGCATTTCAAACATCTGGACAAATATGCCAAATATACAAATATGCAAATATATATGGGTATGAAAACAATTTAGTTTCCATAAATAACCTAACAGTTGCCACATTCGCTTGTTTAAATGGCTTCTAACCACTTAAATTTAATTGCAATTATTATTTGAAATTATGCAGCTCTTAATTATAACGCTTGAGATACTAACGTTGCACTCAAGCAAACTCTACACCTTCAACTAGGCATTCAGTCTGGCTTCTTTAATTATGCAATGTGGTAGAAATTTAAGCAAACGGAATTAATTACGATACTAAATAGGTTCTAATGGGGGTGTGAACTACTGAACCGATATTTAGGCTGCTATTTACAATATTCTCATATTATTACTAGAGTTTTGGGACTCTCAATTTATCTAGTTAATGACTTAGAGGCTGTCCAAGACAATAAATCTTAGGTCCTTAAGTTGGGTTGAATTATGCAATGCAATTCTTATTCAACTAGATCACACATACAAATACCAGAGACGCGTCAGTTATTCGGCTTCTTGGCTTATGAGAGAACAACATCTACGTTGAAGCCACCTCGAATATCGTCCAGGAATTTGAAGAGTTTGGCAGGTTTCTTTAACTTTCTTACTCGTGATGCACTAAATGAATCTAATGAACTGATAGTCTTGACGTTTCAACTGAGTACATTAATTGCATGAGGTGTGGTCTAAAAAGAGTTCAAAAGTTGGTTCTAAATCTCTGACTTAAATTCATCTTTACAATTTACACTTTCTTAAATGAGACAAATAGTTAAGAGCGGGTTGAAATCAACATTATCAAGTAATAAATGTGATGAGTGCAGGAAATAGTGCATTGTAAAAGGAATGAAAAAAATCGACGGCCGATTTCAATGTCACATCACTAAATCGCGCTTCTGTACTTTCAAGTTCGCGACAATCATTAAAGTGGTAATTTCACTTTTTTGTGCAATAATAAACAAATCTTTATTTCAATTTGAGGTGTGAGTTATTGCACATGGCGTTATTGCAGTCCGTATGCTTCACAAAGCCACCGATGTTACCATCAGCTGCACTATTCTTCAGATTAAAACAAAAACTAAGCTTTCCGCAACAAAGGTTGACTTCGTAAGATAAAACAAAGTAGGTTTAGTTGAGAATTAATAAGTGTAGGGCAGTTGATTAGTATGCTGCTCTAAATCTACAAAACACGCATTGCTAACGCATTAACTAACACAAACGTAGCAAGCAAATCAAATTTCCGAGAACACTAACTTGGTAGAAACTTCCCCTAAACCCAAATATTGATAGCGAGATTTATTATCTTGAGTGTCTGGAAGTGCAAAGCCATTGAAATTCCTAGAACATTGACCAGCCACTGTGTTACGAGTTGAACTATTATCTAGGTGATTTTTTCATAAATATTGTACGTTTTCGCAAGTGGGTCCTATATCATTTTTTTGCAAAAGTAATTTTGCAGCCATGAGAATGTGTGTTCAACCAGACTACATCTTGTGTTAATTCCAACTTTTGCTTTCCCCAAATACTTGCAAAAGTTGTTTATTGTACAGCATGAGCGTTTCCATTCATTAAAAATTTCACACAAGTCCCAATTAAATTATTAAGACATGAGAGTCAGCAACATACAATGTTCGTCACAGTTCAAAATAGTTTTAATTAAATAACCAGATACATACAAGCAGAAGGAACTGGCGACAGAGGATGAACTTCTCCTCGCATGAACAATGCACCAGGTACTGCATCCTACAACCGGTGACTTTGGGGGCGTGTCACACATATTTTGCAGTTAAAAGTTTTCGACTCCCAAGACGTCTTTCCAGCCTATGGCCTTTAGTACACTTTGTGCCAAATGTGTGTCAACTGTACCAAAAAGTTTACCAATCTCGTTTGCTTTTTATCTTTTACAGCAGTTTCTAAAACATGTGAGGCATTTAAAATTAATGTTTGAGCTTACTAACATACAAGCAAAGGCGACGACAAGTGGCTGTTGGCACTATTGTCGGGACAAGGCCTGAAAAAACAATGGTTTCAAATGAATTACTAAATGCATGCTTAACACAGACTTTTTAAGAATGAGAGTCACACAAAGGCACGCAGCCTTCCATTTGGTATCAACGGAATTGATCATTCAAATTCTTGCCTGCCATGATTATTAACTGTTTTGTCTTTATTGTATCAATTTATTCAGCAAATAGGTTAATTCATGGTACTTTGACAACTTTTCTGTTCAAGATGAAGATAGTTTTTAACAATTCAGATTTGAATAGTTTTGAGTTTGGCTAATTTCTTTGGTGTTCAAATTTATATAAATTTTTAAAGTTACCTTTAAAATAAAGCAAAGCAATAACCGAAATTAAAGTGTCTCAGTTGAATGAAGAAAAGTGTTTAAGAAGTTGCTCTGATCGAGTTCTTTTTGTTCGGATCTACTTCGGTGCTGGGGTTGCCACATAGTTGATAATAAACATCTAAAGATGAGACAGATACATTGTAAGCCTGAGGGACTGCCGCAAGGCATTTCCTCCCACACTTGGTGGCGACTCCAGTCACCAAAGCTCTTCCCTAATGGTCGCTGCAAAGTCGCAAGTAGCCTTCCAGCCTTCTTCCTTTATAATTCCACTGTTTTAGTATAAAACCTGGAACCACCCTGGAAAAAAACATGCCTTGCGTTCTTTATTCTTTACAGAACCGTCCTCGCACCTTTCGCTATCATCATGGCCGACCCATTTTATATAGCTCCTTAAACAAACGAGTTAAGTGAGTTCAGAACATTGTCGAATGATGCAAAATTGGTGAAGGCGGACTTATCCCATTCGTATTCCTGAAAATAGTATAATTAAAGGAGCGCCAGAGGCCACGGCAATGGCTGAAGGCAAAGCAAAGACATTGCAAAGGTGGCAAAGATCTAAGATAAACATCTGTAGATCTAAGATCAAAGATCTACACCCAATAACATTTATATCAATATCAATTTGATATGACAAATAAACGTATGTAAACGGACCTACGACATTTACGATAGTTTCTCTTGACAATGAAATCCGAATTTCTTAAGAAAAGCGGGTTTCAAACGGATTTTCAATTTTTTCTCTGTTTGTGACAGCTAGTCATTTGTTACCACCTCATTTGTTGATAAATTTAGAGCGAAAAGGTTCGTTTGGGGTCCAAGCTATGCGGGTAATACTTTTCTGCCCGACATGCACATATTTTCGGAGAGGTAAGTAAAATAGGGCTGAGAAGGGTAATTCTAGTTAAGACTTTTTTAATTTTCCAGCTGCGCTTTGTTGGAGGTCTGGACCGAGAGCACAGCCTTCTTTAAGCTCTTCCAAGTGTTGGCCTACAGACGTGGGAAACGCGAGCTGGTGGAGAATCATTTGGCTGACATTGAGAATGAGTGCTTACGCCAATATATGATCCATGATATATGATTATTTATTCGATGAAGAATGAGCTGATGGTCTCTTTTAATCATTACTGTGGTCACCTCCTGCATACGTGGATTGACACAGTCGAATACCTAAATATCCGCTGCAACTGTGGCAAAAGTTGTCCAACTACCTTCGAGACTATATTGGATCGCATTTTGCCTCATATTGTGAGTACTTTAAGTGCTTTCCAAATCTTCATCTAAATCCCTCTTTCTCTCTGTCTTTAGCTGAATCTGGCCCAAAAATCTGGCGTCAAGGTGCAACACTTACTGCTTACCTATCCATAGTTAAGAATTTACCACGCAGCAAAGCCAATATCTTTCCCGCTTATATACTGCTCAATATCATGGATTTGGCCAGTGAACTAAGTGCGGTCGTTGTGCGTGTGGCCATTGCCCGGAATACTGCCGCTTTGGCAAAGACAGCTGTTTACTTTCTGGAGGAGACACAGCGCAATGCTCTGAATCAGATGCCCACATCATGCTTTGAGGAGCAAATGAATGCTTTGCATGACGCTCAGGCTGCTGACCGAGGCACAACACTTTGTCAAGCAAACCCTAATGAAGTTTTGCCTTCTTTGTCCAGTGTTTTTTTTTACCAGAGGTGTTAAATTAAATCAGTAAGCTATGTCAATATTCCGCAGATTTCAACCAATTTTTTAAATGCTCCTGCTAGAAGAGAATGCAAAGAGAATGCAAACTATTGTTATTGGCTGTAACGTTTATTTTCAGTTATTTTTGTGACAAAAATGCGATAAAATTTAATAAAACTGAACTAATTCATATAAATAAAGAAACAAAACTATCAAAAAGTACAAATTTTTAAATGGGAAACAAAACATTCTTATCAATTATCGAGAAAGTAAACGTTAACAACACGTTTTCGAATCCGTTCTCGACACTTTGTCGATAGCTAAAACGTATAGAAAACGATTCAGTTTTCGATCCGTTTCGCTATCGAGAAAGTGTCGAGAACGGATCCGAAAACGTGTATCGAGAACTTACGTTTTGCTGCCACAAACTGAGCGACAGGTAATACTTAATTTTGGACCGAAAACGGAACACATTCTCGATAGTTTTGTTAGAGAAACTCTACTGAAAAAACATCGAAAACGGACTCCAAGTATTTCGTTAAGGATTGTCGGGTGGGTACTGATGTATCATTTTTTTTGTACCAATATAAACCAAGAGAGTGTCAAATTGATATTTTGAGTATTAAGTTGATGACTTAGACATATTAATTTGATACGCAAAAGTAATGAAATGTAAACCTAAGACATTTTGAATGACAACGAATGTTAGTTTGAAAATTCAAAAAGTCATACGCTTATGTGAAACGAAGCATGGCTGAATGTCGCAGCTGGCGTTGCTTGACATGTCGCATTAAAGCTGCCTTTACACTTGTCATATATCTCTAAAGAGACTCTCTGACGATAGTGTAATAGCAAAGCAAATAACTCCAAATATTTGGAAAATTTAGCCTTTTTTGATGTAATTTGACAGGTTCAATTTTATAAGAGTAGAATTTTGACAACCGACTATTTAGAAATATATGCTAAGTGTAAAGGCAGCTTTAGTGGTTTGATTTTATTGCAAACACATCAGTACTTAGTTAAAAGTATATTAATTTATTAATTTGGGTTTTCCAATCGATAATTTCTTTCTTTCTGTAACTTAGTAACACTGTAAATGACAACTTTGCCTGCTTATTCCCCTGACTTGGCTCCGCGTCACTTTTGGCTATTCAGTAAGCTTAAGAGATCGCTCCGGGAAGACCGTTTGGACTCGAGTGAGATGATAAAATCAAATTCGCAGAAGGTTCTGATGGCCATTCCTAAGAGGACTTTGCCAAGTGCTATGAAAACTGGAAAATTCGTTGGCATAGCTGTATTGCAGCGGAAGGGGATTACTTTGAAAGTGATGAAATAGATTTAGATAAATAAATTAAGATTTTGAAAATATAAGAAAATTCAGCTATCAATTTGATCAAAATTAGTATACCACGCCAAAATGCCGCGGTGGCTTTTTCTGCGCTTTGCAAGCTGACGCCCAGTGCAAGAGATTCGATACGAAGGGTCACTTAGGTTATCTGCGAATGCGTTAAGATCTGCAAGTATAGGTTTCAGCATGAGGCACACCATTACAGTGACTTCTGTTTAAACAACATCTGCGTGGATTCGGAGCATGCATGAGGAGCCCACACCTGACGATTATATTTCATTTATGTAAATAAACAAAAGTATTTAAAATGTTATGTTTTAATTTAAATGACAGTTTCTAGAGAACTGAATTGATAATTCAAACATGAAAAGAAAAAATAAATTTCTTTCAAAAAATTTAGATAAGCTTCTTCTATTTATGGTGTCAAACGCTAGTTGTTAAAGTCTATAAAGCAGACAAAAAGTTTTTTTATGGACTGCAAATAAGTGGCTGCGATCGATGACAAAATAATGATACAATCTACTGTCGAAAAATCCTTCCTAAAGCCAAACTGGCTTTCGCTAAGCAAATCACGTTTGTCCACCCATATCTCTAAGCGCTTTAAGAGTATTGAAGAGAACAACTTCATGGCCGAGTTTAGAAAGGCTATACCTCTGTAGTTGCTAGCCTCTGTTGGGTTTCCTTTTTTGTAAAGTGGAAGTATTACACTCTTTTTGAAGCTATCAGGTATTGCTCCGGAGGTGAGAATCCTGTCAAAGGTACGCGCAAGTTCTTTCACAAAATCTAGTGTTGCATGTTTGAAGAATTCTGCAGGTATACGGTCTTCGCCCGGTGCCTTATTCGTTTTAGCTTTTGTGATCGCCGCCTCAATTTCCGATGTCCAGGTCGTCGTCTGATGTATGTGGAAGTCCGAAATGAAATTGTGCTCCATTTTGTTGGACGAAAATGAGATTTTTAAAGTAGGACGCGAGCTGTTCATTTTCCACTTTAATTGGATTAAAACTTGCAGTGCCATTAAGTCTTCTTACCATACTTCAGAACTATTTGCTATCCTTTATTTGCACTATTTCTCTCTCGATGCGCCGGTAATACTCTTGCTCCTTTTGCTTACAAAGGACTTTAAAGTGAAGGTTTGCATTCTGGTACTCGCTTTTCGTAGACGAAGAGTTCTCTGCTTTTGCACGCTTTAGAAGTTGAAAAGACTGTTTTCTGGCCAATTCACATTGTCTGTCGAACCAAGGCTAGATGTAGCTAGTAAAATCTAGTATCAAATTGATACTAAAAGTTTGACAATTAAAATATCAAATTGATAAGACCTAGTATCAAATTGATCCTAAACAAGTACGAAAGTCGTTCGAGCCCGACTGTAATATACTTTATACCTGGTGTAGCAGCTGAAAGCAGCGCTGGTGAACAATAAATGGCGCCACTACTTTCATTGAACAAGAAGGGATTTTAAAAACTGACTAGTAGAGGACGCCACTACAGCTAGGGCGGGGGAAGTAACTTTCTTTTGGTCATAACTTGAGTATAGTTCATCCTATCTTTATGATTATGATTCTGCAAATCGATAAATAATCTTGATTACTCAATATTCTTAGCAGGTACGAACCATCTATCTTTTAAACTGTGGGAGATCTGACGATTTTTCATAATTGCGGCGACCGGAGGTGGCGTGGCAAAAATTTAAAACAAAATTGATTTGCCTGCAAGTATAAGAAGTATGTGTCCCATATATGTCAAACCTCTATCTCCTACAATCTCTGATATCTGTTACTGTTCTGTTGTTCATACGGACGGAAAGACGCACGTACTACTGGCAATATCGACTCGGCTGTGGATGCTGATGAAGAATATACATACTTTATAGGGTCGGAAATGATTCCATCTCCCTGTATGCACATACTTAATATACAATGTGTACAAAAAAGTGTCAACCTGATACAAATTATTATCAATTTGATATTCTCGAAGTATCATTTTAATACATAATTTCGAAAATATGAATACTTGGGGTATTAAAGAGAATTTGATACTCAATAGTTTTAAATTGATGATGAAATAGTGTCATTTTGATGTTAGCTTTTTTTTGGGTGTAGATGCTATTTCCCAATAAAGGGCCCTGGCTAGACACAAGGTAGGGACTGGTTACATCTTAACTGACACAACTTCTGACGGGGCAAGTGTGTTTGAAATCATACCACTTTAGCTTCTAGCACTCTGACGACCCTTATTTTGCAGACAGTTTCGCGCTGTTGGTCATTCAAGAAGCAGAACGTGCTTGTTTGTATCGTCCTTTATTTACAATTGAACGAACCGCCATTCACGATTTTCATGAACTGCGTATTCATAGGAGAGTATCCTATCCTTACAGAGCCCCGGCGATGTGTGTAATACCCAACGGTGGCTTAAGCGGAGATTTGGATAGGTGATTGGTTAGTGGCTGCGATGACTTAAGTCTCACACTTTGGTTGCTGCATTTTAGTGGCCTTAAATCTTACATTTCAACATACCACCACTGAAATAGAATCTAATTATGGCCTGCAGCTATGGCGGGGCCACCAAATTCTTCTAAGGTATTTAAGATTTGCTTACAAACAGCGTCTAACTGAGAGTATGATATTTTGTTCATCTGTGCTGAAATGATAAGAAGAAATCCGTTCTGTGCATATTTTGTACAATATATGCTAGAAAAAATGCAGGTAGATGCTGTTAGTTCCATTATACAGCTTGGATACCTACCAGAGTTTAAAGTTCTATCGAAATCTGAAATCAATTTATTGTCCCGATTTATTTGTAATCAATATTTTGTGGCTTTGGAACTTTGTTACATTTTATTTGTCGGTCACTTTACGTATGAAACTTATCGCTTATCTAATTGAAACGATATCTCGGACAAATGTTATACAATTGCTGAACGCATAATGGAATTTGTGGAAGTGTGCATCATTAAGTGCTCAGCTGACCATCACATGGCTGCAAATCTTTGTTAAATATTATCTACGGCCTTCCATTTGTGAGAATAATCCCTATAATAAACATATGCAAAAGTTTTTAAGTGATTGATTAGTAAACCATGAACCGTTTAAGCATGTTAACCAACACTGAAAATAATCTATTTTTTTTATCAAAGCAAAGATATCAAATGATTAATTACCAGCTTATGAGGGGGCCAATTATGCGCTCAAGTCACTTCAGTAACTGCTCGCCAGTCACAAGCAACTTAATTGCAGAATGTCTTCAAAGGGCAACGGATTGGGGCTGTTTTGCCTGCTGTGGCTGGCAGTGCTAGCAAATCATACGATCCAGGCCCAAAATGATGATACTTCTCTTCTAAAGGCCTGTAATGTGAGCACCAGCGTTGCTCTGGATCTGGAAAAGGTGAGACAAATCTAATTTGAAAATCGCTTGTACTACAACTTCTTTTATTTCCTCGCAGTTCTCTGGCATTTGGTGGGAAGTTGCACGTGAACCTTCGTCTTCTTATTTCTGCACTAAAATCAATGTAACAGTTCTTGACACCGAAAATAATAATGTACTCATCGATACGACTTATTCCAACACTCCCACCTATCCATGGGTTAATCAAACCATGAACGCCACACTGACCGTGGAGAATGATACAGCCACAAACATGGGTTACAATTTCACCTACTGGAACCCACCCAACTATTCCCCTTACACGGTTTACAAGATCTTGGATATCAACTACACCGATCACGCCATAATTTGTGGTTATACCAACTCCTCTGATAACTCCACCTCATTTGGCCTAGTATTGACCAGAGAACGTTTAGTGTCAACAGACACTTTGCAAGCGCTGGAGAAACAAGCTTCGGCTTCGTATCCAAATTTCTTGGTGGGAGGCATGACGGTGATTACGCAAGATACGTGAGTAATAAAATATAAGAGAATATTTCGAAAAAACTGATCAATTTGATTTGATTTTTGCAGGTGCTATGGCGGAGCTAATCCAACGTCTGTGCTGTCTGTATTTGGTGCAGTTTTGACTTTAATAATTTTCTTGTATGTAAATTAAACAGTTTGCTTAAATTTGTTTTATAATGATGTTCTACTTTTTGTTAAAAGAGTTAAATGATTAATTGAGTTTGAATATTAAATAATATATATTTTTGTCATGTGTTTTTACTTGACTGAAGCAATCAGGTGCAATCAGGTGATCCGTCATACTCATCAATTCTTGAGAGGGAAAGAGAAAGAATAGAGAGAGAGAGAGAGAATTAAATGAAACAGACAATGGCAAAATAAAAGATTGATAAACAATAAACCCATATTAACCAAATTTTCATATTGAACGAATAAGATTGTGCTTAGCCGCTTAGCTGCCTATCGATAGTGATACCGAGTTAGGTCCTTTCTGACATGGTGGAACTAACAAGGTGAAGCCGTCAACATCTGCTAGATCAGAGCCGGCTACCAGCTATAGCTACCAGGAGCCGAAGTCAGTCGTGTTTTTATGCAAACGCGAGCCGAACTCATGAATGTGTGAATCGCTAAACACTGAATTGCAAGTAAAACACCTGTAGTCTGGAGAGAGCTCTCTTGCGCACCAACACAAGCACACTTTTTTGTCCTCTCAATCCCAGCAAACCAAGTTCGAAACGCTCCAAATTATGTGTCTGAAAAGAGCCGAGCTTAAGAGCGTTTTTGGAGTAAACACATAAATTTGAGGGTTTTCGGAGCATATTCAGTGCTATCTAGGCACAGGCGCATAAAAAGCACTTATGTCTGAGCATTTCCGGATCTGCACTGCAATAAGCGTCTGGAAAGAGCCTTTCAGTAACTCTTCAAGTGCCTAGAAAAGTAACTTTTATGTATGTATTTTTGTATGCTTTATTGGGAGGGTGAAAGCATATTATATCTGTGTCAGAAAAAAATCAGATTGGACTCAGAAGTCTTCCACATAAAGTGCGACCGGTTTCATAGAAAAAAACGCTCATTCCGGACTCTTTTTTGTGCACATTATGACGGTGAATGCTCATAGAAAAGTGTCAGAAAAATGTCAGAAAACGCACATATTGTTTGCTGGGATTTGGCGGGCACTGACTGGCAGAACATTTGTTTGTCTCTGCTTGTGTATTGCCATTCACTTCTAGCCATGATACAATTAATCCAGGTATGGCACTCAGCTAACATAGTGGCCCAAGCGCTTTTGCTGAGAGCGCGAGAGAGAGAAGGAGATTGAACGCGAGAGTGAAAGACCCGCATATGTACATTGTACACACGAATTTGGTATGTGTGTTTAACAAATAAAGCATTGAAGCAACAACAAAAACAACAAAGACACTGATATTTTGTGGCACGAGCAGAGGGCACACCCTTTGGCCCTTCAAACAGAGAGAGAGAGCTGTCTCGCTCGGCTTCAGCTTATTAATTCCACCATGCTATTGAAACTAGCAACGACGATATGGGGATTTTCTGTGCCCCAGATGAGACAATTTTGTTTATTAACATAACCACCGAGGTGGAAATGTGCTTCATCCGAAAAGATGATTTTTCGGTCAAATTCATCATCTTCGGCCAAACGATCTTCCGCCCAATTTTCGAACTGTAGACGATTCGGATGGTCAATTGGCTTTAGCTGCTGCACCAATTGAACTTTGTACGGCTTCATGGCAAGGTCTTTATGCAAAATTCACATCAAAGAAGTGCGCGAAATGTCCAATTGTTGAGATCGATGGCGAATTGACGTCGATGTTTGTTCACGCACATTTTCAGCAACCGGACGAGTACGTACACGGGTTGGTTTATTCACCAACATTTTAGTTTCACGAACTCGCTTCACGAATTGATCCACAAATTGAGTTTTCGGAACATTTTTTTGTTAAAGGTTCTTTTTTACAAATTTCGCACAGTTTGAGTCGAGGGTTCACCACTTTGGAAATATGTTTTTAATATTTCCCAACTTTCTTCAAGCGAATAGCGAACCATTTCGTAAGTGTCAAAGTTTTTACTAAATATTAGTCGCTTTGCGAATGACATTTGACGTTTTTAAAGTCAAATTATGAATAGTTCAAATTCCAAAAACTAGATGGAACACCCTGTACTATCTTGCTTCTTTACAATTTTTCGCAAAAACGTTTTTAAAGCCTAGTACTGAGGGCGTTCGAATTTTCCTTTCGTCACAGTATTTCACATAAATAGAAACACTTTCTAAATGCACAAGAGCATCAAAGCAATGCCAAGGTGTTTCTAATTATATGAAATACTGTGTCGAAAGGAAAATTCGAACGCCCTCAGTATTAGGCTTTAAATTGTCTTTTAGTTCCAATATACGTTGAATACTGTTATGAAAGGACCTACAAATTTTCTCAACTTCATCTGCTGCTACTGTGGATATGCTTACAGCATTCTTGATTGCCATTGCTTTCGCTAAGGAGGAATTGTACAACCGCTTGAATGATGTGTTTATTCGAGTCTGTTCAGCATCTTTCGTAAAAATTAAGTTCAAAGTGTGTGGTGCGCATCTAAAGTACCTTGGCAATCACTTAAAATGCTTTACAGAAAGAAGTATTATGCATTATCTGTGACTATTTCACATATTTAGCTATCTCCAAGTCCGTACTTGCTATGAACTTCAGCTAATACAGTAGCAACTACCTCTTGTGTGTGTCAAAATCGCACACGCGAGAATGACGATTTAGCTTGCCTTTTCAGGGGAAACACCGTCAATCATCCACGGTGATTATAAGAATATGTCGAGCTTCTTCTAAACTTCTTCATCCAAAAAGTATTTAGGCTCCCTTCAACGTCCCCAAATTAAGCAATATTCATTGCAACTGGCCCCTGCCCTCGCTGTTCGAGTACACACTGCATACCCATTTCAACTATGTAAACAACATGGAGCTCAAGGAGAGCTCATGGAGAGCTCAAGACTTCGGGGCGAAAGAACCCAATTCTTTATAATATGGTCTAACATCTCTAACGAGTGCTACGTCAGTATCGACTTTTAAAAACCATCTACTGTGGCAACAAGCCCACTCACAAATCATTGCCATAATGTGTAAAGTAGAAAGGGACGCATTTATTGCGCAAGCAAAAACTAGCACAGAGCCCACTCACTCTGTATAAATCCCTGGATCTCAACCTAGGAGCGGTCTACTTCGATGACAGTCTAGGTGTGTAGAGCATAAACGATATCTTCAGGACGAGATGTGAAACTCCAAGCCTCAATTTTCAACCTCACAGAAGTAACACTCAACAGGATTGTACCCTCTGGAATAAGTGTGCCAAGGAAGATGTGGCTTACTTTGTTGGAATCTGCCAGTACAGGTATGTAGATTCAACGTTGTATGTTAGTTTTTATATGTTCTGTATGTTTTGTCGTGTATCGTCAATTGTTGTTGGAGTATTTTTGCAGCTCAAATTTAACAAATGTAATTGTGTTCTGTGGTGTGTAACTTATTTGCCGCGCGCGCTTGCGAGCAACTAAAACTGGTATGTTTTTTGTGAAAGTATATGAATACGATGTTAATAATATTCTTTGCCCGTTTTCGACAAAAATGACATATTGCAGCCGAATATGAATTTCGCCGCTTAACACTGCTGGAAGTTTGGGACAACAATGGACGCGACGACTCTGCCGTAACGAAGTGGATGTTGGAGAAAATGAAAATAAGTCAACTTAGCAACTCACACGTTAATCAAATTGAGCAAAAAGTTTGCAGTTTTATCACGCATATTAAGAAATATTTGCCTAAATGCAACCGTATGTTGTCAAGGTTTAAAGTTACTCACTCAAGGTGGCTTTCGCAGGTGATTATTATAACCTTGGATAAAGAGCTTACGGATCCATCTCCCTCTAAAATGGGTAGACCAACGCTAATCTATACACAGGCTGGAATGCGTTTGAAACATAAATTAGCAAATGATCTTGCATCGGACACTGACTTTTCAACGCTAAAAGGCTAAAGAGGATGATTTGTTTAGCGCATTAAAAGTAGCGCATAAAAAGTAAAGAAAAAGGGAAGAACAGACAGGGAACACGACAGGAGGCCGGAAATCTCAGGTGATTATTCCCCTTACCCCTGAAGAAGCATTGGCATTTTTGTTGGAAAATGGACTTACCAAACAGCAGTATATCAATATGCATCATCTTAATAAAGCTCGTGGCTGCAACATTTTCCCCCATATTCAGCACTTCAAGAAGCTAAAACGATTTGCAGACCAACTCAAACAGAAATTTCTGAAAATTTTGCGCAGGTTTCAATGCAAAACCTTTTGGACCATACAGCCGAAAGAATATTGGTCCTGCAAAAAAAGAGGTTATATCTCAAATGGAAAATGTTTCACGTTGCACATTAATAGTAAGCTACGGATTTGATGGGTCTACTGGCCAAAGCTTATATAAGCAGAAGTTTCGATCAGAAGAACCTGCGTCCCTGGATCTATCCCTTTTTGTCAGCGCTATGAAATCATTAAAATGAATAGATGCAAATCAACGAATTATTTGGAATAACAGAGCTCCACAATCTGTTAGGTTCTGCAGGCCACTTAAAATTGAGTACGCAAAGGAAAGCCATGAGAAAATATTAAGAGAAAAAGAATGAATGCAAGTCGCCGGTTTGAAGGATTTCATATATAGAAAGGAAGCCAAAAATGTTGTCATTACCTATGAACCACAAATGACACTTATTGATTGTAAAGTACTTAACGCTTTAACTGGTACGTCATCAACTCAGTGCTGCCCAATATGTGGGGTCAAACCTAAAAAACTCCTCGAGACCATTGATATTCACTCCGAAGTTATTAAGCCAAGGCCAGCGACTCTAAAATATGGTGTCAGTCCATTGCATGCCTGGATTCGATTTTTTGAATTTGTATTGAACGTGTCCTATAGGCTTAAAATTCAAAAGTGGCACATCACCCAGTCTTACAAAATCGAAATGATGGCTCGGAAAAAGGAAATTCAGGAAATGATGTGGACAAAAATGGGTCTACATGTAAGCATTCCCAAACAAAACGGAAGTGGGAATAGTAATGATGTAAACACGGCTAGAAGAGCATTCGCGAATTACCAATTATTTTCCTCAATTACAAGCTTTGATCAAAACATTTTATACAATTTGTATGTAGTTTTGATCACGATTTCAAGCGAGCATTCTGTTGATGTTGATAAATTCAAAGCATTTTGTGAGGATACATTTTTATTATATGTTAATACTTATCCTTGGTAACCAATGTCACCGACGGTACATAAAATATTAATACACGGCTGGCAAATAATAAACTCCTCTTTGGAGGAACAAGTACTATAAAAACGATAGGAAGTCACATGCCCGAAAAAATTGACGCTTAAACAATATGACTGATGTTTTTTATAGAGCTATGGATTCTTCTGATCCATTAATATCCAGTAGTTGCTTACTGGAAAAATTTAAAAAAAAAACCCCTCCCGGCAGAGGTAATGAATCTTTTAAAATGCCCACCTCCCCCGAACTATGAAACAATCACGTCAGAAATAGAAAATGAAGATTTGGACTCCGCTGATGATTCTGATGATTATCTAAGAAATTGACTTGGATGATGAAGAAGATTAAACCTATCTGTAAATAAAATTATAAATTAATACTTGGGTGTGGGCGGATTGGTTGAAGGAGTAGTTTTATTGCAAAACAGAAATAAACCGAAATTCTATATTAATAATTTTAACTCTCTAGCTTTACAATTAGACTTTATGCAAAAATTTCGGACTTTTTGCCCACAGTGCAATGTAAGCGAATTGTTCTAGGCGCTACCTACCTATAACAGGCATCATTCAGCAGCTACATTATGCTGATTTCAACGGAAAGAATAGATTCGATTGAAAAACTTTTTATGTATTGATTAATTTACTTTTACAATTGTAATCAGGATAGCCAGCTTTAGTTTAAGATTTACTTGAAAACTACTATTTCTACTACTAATAAGAAATCGAAATGGATAGAAATAAATATTCATCCATTCCAAGCTATACAGGTATGTTCCACATTTCGACGGCGATTTTTGTATAAACATTCTCATTTCGCTTTGAAATCCTACAACTTTACATATGAAGTGACGGCAGCAGCTTAGGTCACTTGATTTTGTTTAGAACCTTTGACTGTTTGAAATCGACTACCGAAAGCAAAGCGGATTAAAATCGTCCAATAATTTCAATTTTCTTTCGACCTGATCTAGTAATCTCTGACATATTTGGCACTTTACATATAAACTTAAACAATTCTAATTCGAAATGCACAAGTTCATACGGAAATCGACGTTGATATGTGGAACATACCCCATAATCTATTCCTGGTGGATACACTTGCCCTTACTCACCACAATTTTTTCCCTATAAACAATATCTCTAATAAGTTTGCACTCATTAGGTGCGTCTTCAATTTGAAGGTGATGGAATACCTAGACCTACAATTTCATATCTTTATTAAAGTACTTTTCTCTAGTCTCTTTTTTTTTAAAAAAAAAGATAAGAATTTGCGAGCACTGGTATTTCTATGACTGTTTACAAATGTCATCTGGTTCTCATTTTTTGTTGTTTTTTTAAACAAACTGATTACAAGTTATCAATACATAAATTCTTGGTTTGGGTTTTCTTTTTGCTTTATTTCGAATGATGATTCAGTGTATGTCCGCCATAAAGCGATAATAAAACTTGCAAGCTGAATTTATTGTACATATAGTATACATGTAGTATATGTATGGCATGAATCTAAGCTTAATTACTAGAGTCCTGCAGTAGCTGAATCATAGTTCTTCTTCTCTTTGTTACCTATCTATGAACTTCTACTCATAGCTCACAAAATTATTGATTCATTGAATTATAACTCGTGACATGAGATATGATCAATATGATCTGTTTAAAATGATTCAGCTCAGATCAGCTAAACATAGCAACTATATCATTAATGTAAGGTTCCACGACGAAAACAAAAAGATCATATAGCTCAAAGAATAAATGTGAATTCGGTTTAGATTGGCCAGTAGAAAACTGTATATATTTTCAATTGATTACAGCTTTGGGGTATAGAAAAGTTGCTGAATTTGACTCCACTCATGCAGGTCTCTAATAAGTACATTGATGATGCCTTATCCGAACAAATGACGCACAATTGTCACTTGTCATTTGAAAATATAGATAGAAGATATTTACATTTACAATTATATATAGTATTCTGAGCACATTGTTGGATTTTTAATTAAATATTTGAGGTATGTTGATTAAAAAGTTTACTTAGAGGCCTCGTGCACTGTATTTGAGTTGTAATTTACATCTTGGCAAGTGATAAGTATTTCTTTAACTATGTTGACGCTTTTGTTCTGAAGCAGATTTGTTGGCAACAATAGATTCATCCCTCCTAGAAGGTATTTACGTAAATAGGTGATATAGTTTATTAAAATAGAAGGTAAGCTAATTCAACACTAAGCAAACTAAGAAAATAAGCTGTTTAAATATATGAATCATCAAGTGAACTCAACGAAATAAGAAGTAAATAAAGAAATTGGAAAATAAATGTTAAGCTTTAAGCTCAGGCCGATAGTTCAACAGTTCTTATTCTTCGGCCTGACTAATTCACCTGCTCAGCCGCGGCTAGAGCTTCAGAAGCATCTGCTTTGTGAGCACTGGATTCACTCGATAACACAAAAATGGGCAACGCAATATCTTGCGGCACGAAGACTTTCGCTTTTCAATTAAGGACTATTTCTACTAGAAGTTCTTCCGCACGTTTTATGTGCTTAGTTAAATGTCTTTAAACTACCTCAAATAGTTCTCAATAAGAAAACTCTTAAGGGACCATAAACTGTTTAATAATCTTATCTCTTGGATACTCAATTTGCCGCTTTATTTTCCTTGCTGCAATTTTCCGTCTTCTGTTTTGACAATGCGTCCGTGATGAACAGGTCGTTCCCTGAAAACATTAAAGAATTTTGTACTTGAATCAAGTAGAAACCTTTATTCAAGTATCAAATTAATGTTTTTACTTTATATAACTTTTTCCGTTAATACTTGATTTTGGGACGTTTCGAGATAAAGATAATTCTTTTCGAAATTACTAATCAGGCATGTTCTCAATTCCACTACTTTTTGAAATGTAAATCGAACGCAAATCCGCTTCGGTTTCGATTTTGTGTTCTCAATTCCGAATGAAATGGCTCTCGCTTACCACTGGTCCAAGCGAGATTGGCACTAGATACATATGAGAAAAATTCACAATTCCAAGCGAGACGATCAAAAACGGAACAGTCGAAGATGAGAGAGGCTGACTTTTAGGTTTGGCTAGGCAATGCCAAATTCTGGACACATTAAGCAAAAAATTCCTTGTAAATTAATTAAAGACTTAAATGCAAATCCAATTTTAATAACAATTTCTAAATGGATCACAAAATTAAAGGAAAATGCAATTTATACGAATGCGTAATTTGGCATTTACTTTTTATTCCACCGACCAACAAGCATTACTTTTCAAAACGATTAACTTTTTCGTTTTGGTGTTGCGGGAACATGAATCCATTTCACTTTCAGAAAGTTGCCGTGGCAGTGGAATTGAGAGCTTGCCTGAATATAATAGTTTTAGCCAATTGTAAATTGAAACTGAAACAAGAATTTGCAAACGTAAAATAATTTCAGAAACTGTTTAAGCTGTGAACTTAAAAATTTGTTGGTAATATAGAGTTAGACATTACACTGGTTCAACACCGAAACCAGTTTGAATCGGTTTAAAAGTAGTTTAGATCAATATCTCTTACTTACTTACTAATATTACAGTAATAAAACGGTTCCCAACCAGCCTAAACTGGATCAAAAGTGGTTCAGAGTCATATCTCAGAAATTTCTTAAGCTACGAGTATGAAATTCAACGTGTAGGTAGATAATATAGAGTTAGAGTTTTATAAATGGGTTCAGCGCCTTGTCTGGGAAAGCAATTAAGCTACAAATTAAAAAGTCGATGAGAAGACCGGTAAGACATTTGCCTGGCCAAGCCCGGTTTTGAACCAGCTTGCACCTGATTAAAGGATTTTAGAGTCAAGTCTCAGAAAACACTAATTCTATGATATTAAATTTGGGTATGTACGATGGTTCAAAAAATGTTACAGAATCAGCTTGAATTAGTGCATATTTGGACAGGAATTCCTAGCTTTTCATAATGATGACACTTTTTAAAATCTTGTTAAAGAAATATATCAACAAACTTTTTATGATCCAACCGACGACCTATACTCAATACAACATGGTTTTCGCTCTCAAGTGGAACAATTTTCAAATAATTTTTATTGTTCATTTAAAGAACGAGCTTTATTAAGAGTTGTCGCAAAATTGTTTTACATTTGGTCCACAACTTTGTGGGTAAAGTGGTTTTCTCGTGTGTTCTGTCTTCTGATGGAGAAAATATTATGGATGCCAAGAAGTGGCTAGACAAATGTGTAGGGGATTCTGCTCCTGGAAAATCAATAATTATTAATGGGTATGCTGAATTCAAATGTGGCCACTGAACATTCTGGGCGTCAAAATGAGGCTGTTCCCAAGAAAATATCAATAAAAACAACACAAATTGATTTGAGTCCATTGAAAATAAATGTCCGTTAAAAAAACGCCAACATCCGCAGCCAAGCTTTCAGCTGGCACCAACAGCTGGTGAAGGTGACCGGCTGAGTAAAGTTACAAGAAAAAGACATTTTATAAGATGTTCCGGGGCGTCATAGACCCCACAAAAAGTGCCTGTTTTGACTCTTTTCAGACGCGTTTTGTGGGGAACCTTTACCTATGTTTTGACTTTTTTTGATATTATCGTTACTATTTCTTAACTTTGAAATAACTTTGGAATATACTGGAAAAAGTCAAATTTTAGTTGCCTTGAGTAATCATTATAAATAAACAAAATATTTTGGAAAAAAGGCAAGCCCCCCTTTTTGCGCGCATTTTTTGCTTAACCTCTTTTATTTGGCTTTGCACACCTGCTTTGGTGAGTGTCCGACATGATCTTATCCAGTTTTTTTTATCTCATCCATGTTTTCGGCGACTCTACCGTCCTTGCTTAAATTTCTTTTAATTTCTTTCTTTTTCTCTTTACGCGCAAAATTAATGATTTCGTCGTTAAGCCCCATACGGACATCCGAAGCAACGAGAAGTTTCATACAAAAATTGAGGGAAGAAGAAGCAGAAGTTACAACTTCGCAACTTGAACTTTTTGCAAGTACGGAGATCAGAATTTGAATGTCACCCTTAACAGTCAATGTTACGCCTAACACCACATTTGTGGAGGCTCAGATGTAAAGTGGCTGTGGGCCTTATTGTGCTTTGAGCAGCTGACGCAGCATTGAGAATGCACCTTGTTAAGTCAATCTGCGCATCGATCAACTGGAGTGCATTAAGCTAAAGTGAACTAAAAAATAATAATAAAAAAAAGAACATGGCAGAAAAGCACACACGAAAGAGTCGAGAATGTTTTCACATGATGAAAAATTTCTTTAATTTTATATGTGATCTTTCCCACCCCAAGCATTCGGCCTTAAATTTTGTTAACAAGGCTTGGGGAGAAGTGGCCGCCATATTACAAAAAGAAGGTATGTACATATGTTAAAAATTAACACTAAAGTGAATAAATTCAATTCGATTAAAATTTGTACCAATATGTTACAGTGGCTAATTGCCGAAAAGGCTTTAAGTCTTTGCGGGAGAGCTATTGCTATCATGGCAAAAGCGCAAAGCAGATGAAGACTGGTAGTGCCGGTGGTGAGACAATAGATAGCCCTTCTTTTATAGACGATGTTAACATTGATTGGGAATTCGGCGCATCAATGTCGTTTCTGCCGAATGTCTCATCAAAGCGCAGGTAAGCCGATGAATAATATTTTTGTAAATGAATTTAATGAAAGATTCATTATTTTACAGGACATTTCAAATGGACCCCTTGCTTCATGCTGAGTGCCTAGACAATTCTGCAGTGGATATAGAAGAGTGCATTTCTGAGTCTATGCTGTCGTCAACTTAGGTGGGAGACATCATCGAAGATGGGGCCACAACCAGCAGTTACTCAAATTTCACTTGCAAATATAAGTCAACTTGGCATCAAAACAAAGAACAGATGATCGAGCAGTGTGACCCACCGCCAGTAAAACTAAAAATACCACAAACTTCAATTCTCGGCGTAATTTTTTCTTAATTCTGGTCACACTACTCTTACGTTCCACGGTGACGAAACATATGACGAGGTTAGCTAAATTACGAACGTCGGATGTTCGTATGGGGCTTTAAGGAGTACCTGCGTTGCTCGAGCGTAGTGTGCGGATACATATGTCTGTATGAACGCGTCGATCTTCCCTGCAAACATTTTTTATAGCGGAAGATAAGAATGCGATTCTTTCAGTAGGTATCGCTTAACTCTGGCGATATCGCATGCTTATCTCCCTTCGGGAAGAAGTGTGCCCAGAAAGCGATTATTCGAGGCGATAAGAAAGCGATTCTTCCTGGAGATAAGAAAGCGATTCTTCCAGGCGATAAGAAAACGATTCTTCCAGGCGATAAGAAAGCGATTCTTCCTGGCGATAAAAAAGCGACTCTTCCTGGCGATAAAAAAAAGAATATTCTGGAGATGGTAAATCGTTCCTTCCTGAAGATATGAATGAGTTAATGAGTCTCTTATGTGGGAGGATAAGATTTTTTATTTATAAAGTTCCGAAAAACCACAAATTAAACAAACTTTTATTCTTTTATTACAAATTTTTACTTACTCTGCGGGGATTCCAACTCGGGGCCATTGAACTGAAACACGTTCGGTACGACGTCTTAGACGGCTGCGCCACGCCGCTCGTGTAAAGCAACGCATCTAATGTGTTACTTGTATTGAAAACATACACCAATTTTAGCTTTCTTGTAATTCTCAAGAACGACTTCCCTCTCAGCCCATATAAATAGTGAAATTGAAATTTGCGACGAGAATCGCATTCATATATTCAAAGCGATATTTTAGCGATATATCGCCAATTTACCGATTGGACGAAAAAAAAGCGATAACACATATCGCTTATTTATCCCATGTATTGTAAGAATGCGACACCCTATGTATTATGTTTGTGTAAATCGCCAAACTACAGAAAACTCTCCCCTAAAACTATCGGCAAACTCTCTTTTTGACGATAGAGATAAGAGACCCGACAAACTGTTTGCAGGGAATTAGAGACTATAAGAGATAGAGCCACAAGTTTTTGCATGTAGATAGGTGTATACCGTACCCAGATCAAGTTTGATTCAAATTTGGAAAGTTTCCCCCCTCCCCCTATAACTACAAAAATCTTTCAGAGCCACAATTTTAAAGTTGAAACCTGATGACTACATAGAGAAAAACACAATAAGATCCGAGCATAAACACCTGAGTTTATCTTGCGGGTGCGGTAGGGTACGTCATGGTCCACAGCGCAGCCTTGCTGCTGTTAGCTACTGCTTGTGAGTGTGTGTATTTGTGTGTGTATTTGTCTCAAGCATACAGGTTATTTTGGTGTCGGGGCACTCTACTACAGCGCTCTTACTTGTTTATAATAAGATATTTGGCATATTTTCAAGCACTCTTTCAAGTAAATATCGGAATTTTTCGTGCCATTTGTAAAAAAAACACTTGATTAAAGGTCACAGGTGCAAATGGCCTGAAAAAGCATCAACTCACGACCAAATATTTCCATGTGAATTGTCGACACAGACACGACAACAGTACTGCCTTTCTCTTTCATGTAAAATTGTGCGCCGGGTAAAGTTGTTGAGTTCAATTTCACATATGTTTCATAGTCCATCACAATGCATTCGACTGCATCATTGGCCACCAGATCATAAAGCTTTTCCAGCTCTCTGCTCTCCAACTTCTACATATCGCTGACTTTTTATGATGCGTGATCAAAAGCGCACACTGGCAGAAATTTTCATTAAAATGTGTGCCGCTTAGTTTTGGTACATTCTTTACCTCAGAAAAAGCTTAAATATCAATAGCGTGTAAAATATTGGGTTATTAGAGTGCTTGAATTCTGAATTCCCGCAAAACGGACACAAATGCAAATGGAAAAGTCCTCTATCATCAGAACCAAGACCTTTGACTCAGGTGCACGCAAACAATGGCCAAAATACTAGAATTGGGTCACCAGCGACTATTAACTGTTTCCGGCACTGAAAAAATATGTCCCTTAAAAATGTGGCTCAATTGATGAAGGTGTGGAAATGCTGGATAAACTTTGGTCTGAGTTCATGCCCCTCAAAATTAACTAAGTGGAAAAATAAATTGAATTTTTGGCCAAAAATCGGGGACTTGAAGCTAGATTTGAGTACGAGAATGGTTATTTTGACATAATATCAATAATTTTGTGTTTTAATTTTTACCTAAGGATCCGAAATCTGAAGTTACACCATAAGCTTAAGTCCAGTTGGCAGAAAAATTCATATTTTCTATTGCAACTCAATGCAAATTATTTTGGTTTGGAATTAAGAACTCATTTTCTATAACTTAAAATTTTACTATAGAGAACATAGATACGGTTACCA
This sequence comes from Lordiphosa magnipectinata, assembly GCA_037044535.1. Lineage (NCBI taxonomy): Eukaryota > Metazoa > Arthropoda > Insecta > Diptera > Drosophilidae > Lordiphosa > Lordiphosa magnipectinata. The sequence goes on from JBAMBO010004042.1 coordinate 200,613, forward strand.
TTCAATATCTTTAAGTCAACGATTTTGTCTAGTTTAAAAGAGCCGTTCCCATATTATCCAAATTCCTACTTCTCCCTGTATATTCAGACCTGCAAGGTTCTTAATATTAATTGATTAATCATTAGACTATTTTCAGCAATTTTTCATTACGCTAAGAACTAACCCACAAAGCGTGTGACAAGTACTTGTAGTTGGAAATTATTATTCATAGTTAATCAAATTAAACAAATTTCTACGACACTTTCATGACGACAGATCGATAGCAAATCACCTTCAAGTTAGACTCATTGCTTATATTGTGAAACATTCTATACAGGTTTCTATTATTGGCTTACAGAAGGGGGGGAATTTTTTTCTGTACCAACTGATAATGCTCTAAGCTACCTGTGATTAGTCATCGTGTATACACAGACCAAAGCAGCTTCGACAAATAGCCCCGATTCCTGGCGATAAGAGACGTCACGTTAAATCGGTACCTGCACCGATGGTTCTGCCAGTGTGTGGGTGTGCGATAAGGATGGTCATGTATCTCACAAATACGTTGGCTATAAAAGACACTTCTTTTCAGGGCGCAGCGACAGTATTACGACGCATTCTCAGCGAATCGAGCGCGAATAGTGAAAGTGAAAAAAGAAAACTCTTCCAATCATGTGCAAAATTGTGATTTTAACGGCTGCCATTTTGGCTGTGCTCACGGGTGAGACTCTGGCTCAGGCTACGGCTCCAGTATCATGTGTGCAGGCGACCAGTTTGGATTTTAATAACACCGATGTGAGTTTGTGAGACATGACAGAAAGTAGTCCATTTCCTCCAACAATTGTGTTAACTTTTCAGTTCCATGGAAATTGGGCGGAACTGGTACGCAATCCCCTCCCCAAGGCCAATTGTGTTAACGTGCGGGTGGACTTGCTGAATGAAACCACTTTGGGCGTCATAATCAGTCAATCGGCTACCAGTTCTTCGTTGTATATGAATACGTTTGAGACGGCCAATATTACTCTGCAGACTGGCGGCGTAGTGGGCTACAATGTGACTTTTATGGAGAATGATCAACCCCCGAAGCCCACATATATTAAGCTGCTGGCGTTCGACTATACCTATCTGGTTGGTTGCAGCTACACCGATGCCAATAATGCCGCGACCAGTGCAGGATTTATTTTGGGCCGTTCCAACTACACCAACGCTACCTTGACCGACGCTAACAATAATGCTGCACTTAAGTGGACCAATTTCGAGAAGGACAACTACCAGAATATCACGCAAGCGGGGTAAGTAAAATTGCAGATGGTTTTTGACATCCGTTTCTAATTCCTTCTCTTTTCCACTCACAGTTGCTTTGCCAGCTCTGCGGTACAGAATTTGCCAATGATTTCTGGCTTCTTGGCCCTGGCCCTGTTGCTCATCCGGTCACACTAAATCAGTTAGTCAACACACAAAAAACAACAGCAACAGCGTTTTTGCTTTCAAGTAAATGCGTCAGTTTTTTTTTTATTTAGTTTTTAGTTTAATTAAAACTCACTCAAAACATGTCAATGAGTAAGAATAAATATAAAAAACCAATGTGACGCATTCCCTGCCACCAAAGAAACCGACAAAAACAAAAACAACCAACCAAAGAATCATGTGTTTTGCTCAATGTACTGAACATATTGGCTGTGCAATCAGTTCTTTAATTTGCTGGTGTCATGTATGTATGTAGCTGGCACTTCCGATAAGATAGCTGAGACAGTCAGACAAAAGATAAATGATAACAAAAAGACAAAACGAACGAGTTCCATAACAAATTTGCTAATTTACAAGAGAAACCCTAAAACAATTATCTGCCACATACATTTTTATCAACAAAATTCCAAGAAACAAAAGAATTTAATGCATAGTTTACCTACGAATCACCACAGTCGCTCAAATCGATTAATTTATTGCGGGCTTATGTTTTATTTTATAGTAGCTTGTGCCGGTAGGCTGTCGAGATTCATAATTTATATTTCTGATAATTGTGGCTCATTACCAGATAAGCGAAATGCGATTAGATTTTTACCACCACTCGAAATACTTGTTGATTGGTGTCCCATAATTAAAAAAATATAGTTTTATGAGCTATGGTAGCCATTAGTAAGTGGAAGCTTAATTGAATGATAATGAGCTGTAACAACTGTAAATGGTGCCAATCAAATTTAATCGGTTCCATTACGTACCGAAACTTGTATGGCGCGAAATGGTTCTAGTTTGAATGTTTATGGTAGACATCTCTCTTCTATGAATTTGGGATACCATAATTACTTTACTGGGACTTAATCTCGGGACCTCAAAGACTGAACACACGGACGACAGCGCCTTAGCTCACTTGGCTATCAGGCATAAGCTAGACCTGGCGTCAAAATCATACTTAAGAATGTAAGCAGTTGGCACATTGCCGCTCAGCGCTGTTAAACTTAATATTTATTAATATTATATGCTGTGCTAAGTTTAATCCAAATCGGCTGACCATAGCATATAGCTGCCATACGAACGATCGTTCGAAAAAGTAGTTCTAGTGAGAAAAACTTTTTTGTTTCCAAAGGAAGCGTCTTTAAGCTTTACAGTTATACATATTTTCTGCTTCATCACAATTTTGGAGGGTTTGAGCCAAATCGTAAGAATATATCAAATAGGTGCCATATAAACAACTAGCCATGTGGCAGCTCTGGTCAGACTATTCCTCGTGCCATCCCTAACGGTTAATGTCTGGCTGGCTTGGCTGCCGCTGCGGTGCGGCAGCTTCACGCGGTACGATCGCAACGCGAATCACCAGCGAAAGTCCACAAAGAGTGGCAAACTAAAGTCCACAACGAGCGGCAAGCGAAAGTAGACAACTAGTGGCAAACGACGCTAGGCCTCAATGCTAGGTTACAAACGATGCAACTTCGCCAATCTGTACTCGGTGCACATGCTCTGTACTACGGATTCAACAGTTTCTATACTCAACGGAAACAGTTCGTCGACCCAAGAGGTAGAGGTTTGACATATATGGGACTTATAATTCTTATACTTGCAGGCAGATGAAGTTTATTTTGTCGCCCCCGCAATTTGGCAAAAACGTCATATCTTCCACAAGTTTGAAAATAGATGTTTCTTCTACAGATATTTAGTTATCAATATTATTTATCCATTTGCTGAAGAAATTATAAAGATCGGATAAACGATACTCAAGTTATGACCAAAGAAAGGCCAGTTAACATTTACACACCAACCCCCACCCACCACCACAGCATTCCATTCAACAAAGACAATCTTAGAGACAGAGAGAAGCTTTGAGATGAGCTTATAACAAAACGAGAAGGCCAAGCTAACTTCGTCTGTGCCGAAGTTTTTATACCCTTGCAAATGCTGTTTTTGAAATGTCAGAGTTTAAGAACGCTTATTCCGACCGATCGGTCCTATGGCAACCATAAGATATAGTCACCCGATGTCGATCAACTTTTCAAATTAGTTTGAAAGCGTTTCATATTAAGAATCACCGACTTTAAGAACGATTTACTTGAAAACAAAAAAGTTTTTTCACTAAGACCCATTTTCCGACCGATGGTTCCTATGACAGCTATAAGATATGGTCATCCGATTTTGACCAAAATTTGCAAATCTGTTTGAAAGCATATAATAATAATAATGGTCGATCTTGAGGACGCTAACATTGAAAACAAAAAAGTTTTTCTCACTAAGACCCATTTTTTGACCGATGGTTCCTATGGCAGCTATTAGATATAGTCATCCGATCCGGTCGGTTCCGACATATTAGCAGCGTGCAGTAAAAAGAAGACTCTGTGCAAAATTTCAGCTCGATAGCTTTAAAACTGAGAGACTAGTTTGCGTAGAAACAGACGGACAGACAGACAGACGGACAGACAGACAGACAGACAGACGGACAGACAGACAGACGGACGGACAAAGCTCAATCGACTCAGCACGTCGCCCTGATCAAGAATATATATAGTTTATGGGGTCGGAAATGAATATTTCCATGCGTTGCAAACTTCTGGGCAAAATTATAATACCCTTTGCAAGGGTATAAATATTGCACTATAACCGCGTGACACTTTGGACAAGACTTTTTTTGTGGGTAATATCAGGTTTTGTAACATGCTCAAAAGATATTTCTCTGCCTTGAACTATGGACATTAATGATAAAAATTTGTGTTTTCACGCGTGTTTGCTAGCAATTTTTTGGCATGTACTTCCGCTGCGACGCACCGCAGAAAGGCTGCCCTCTCTTGGTGTCTCCTAAATACCGATTTCATGTATTATAATCGGGAGCAAATGGGAGTGGCGGTCTGAACTGGTACAGAGTATATAAGTATTATAGTCGGGATTGATTGACTTTCTTTTTGGTTTTGACAGTTCCTTTGTTAAATTGTAAACTTTGTTTTACGACCTACTGTTTAATAGTGTTGGGTAAAGGTTGTTCTTTTTACTGAACATGTTCACATGTTCTTTTTTTCTAAGTGAGTCAACTCAGTCAAATTGCTCACTTGTTCAGTTGTTCAGTTGTTCTTGTTCACCTTTTCTAGGTCTATGGCGGAAGGTTGTGTTAGCGCACGAATTTTTGTTTTGCCAACGGCATTTCTAAGGGGTTGGATTCGGTTGCACTGCTTTAAGCATTGCTTTTTTGTTGTACACACCAGAGAACTGCAGCGAGCTTACACATGTATGCGAGTAAACTTAAAGCTCAAAGCTAAGCCATTTGCTTGTAGCATACACAAAACAAAAAATTTAAAAGTGATCGGGTATTGCCGAGTCATTGTATTGGCGAGCTCGAGTACTGCATAGTAGAAATACCCGAGACGACTCGTACCTTCGGCTACAAGTCACCGCAAGTACTTGTTGCCGAAATCAATGATCTGCTGCTGGCTGTTACAAGCAAATCTCTTTTACCCTTGCTACAAATGCGATACGAGTAACACACTCGGCGCGAACAGCACGCCAAAACAACAACATGTGAGAGCAAAAGAGATAGCACGATATCGTTTATATATTTTGCATTTGTATTTGGCGCACGGTTCCCTCTCTCCTTCTTGTAATAAAGAATGTTTTTAGAACTTGTGACTCATTTATTTTTTTTACAGCAACTGTGGCGGGTTATATTAGACGTTTGATTTCCAAAGGCCTTTAACACCTTGCAGCAAGTCCGACAGTAAACGAAACCTGCCACTACAGTTTCGTCTAGTCTTAGAATTTCACACACCACATTCAACACAAAACTTTTTCCTTTGCGTCGGCCAGACAAGGTGTAATTGCCATTTGCAATTTGCCCAGAAATAAATTCTACATTTTCTGCCATTATGCCACGAAGAGAATCCAAATTGCAATAACTTTTTAATTTCTATCATTCACCGCTTATTACTGCGTAATAAGTGTGACGCAGTTGGATTTGCACATCATATTAGCCAGAGCTCGCCGTCAACAAACCGAGTAAGCGTTCGTGTATAAGTATGGTGCTCGCTTGGGGCTTGTCGTCAACAAGCCGAGTAAGCTTGGTGATTGTATGTTGAAAGCGCGAGTCAATAAAAGTACTCGTCAGTGGCGGCATGATACCCGCAGGCATCCGTTCAGCCGCGAGCTTTGACAAGCTTGTTCAATTATTACCCGAGTGAAAAAAAAGCTTACCCGTTCTGACTTAATGTGCTTTCGATCAGTTCTTGTGTGTCACACCAAAATGGCGTGCACAATGGCGCGCGAGTGTACACAAAAATTAACTACTCGTTGCAGGTCTCTGGTACACACATACAAAATTTGTGTGTATGTGCGTCTTTTACTCTCGCGCAAACTCTCCCGCTCTCTCTCGCGCGCTTAGTTCAAAATGCTGGCGCCATACTTGTTATAGTTATTCGTACATCCAAAGACACTACATATATGTAGAAGATACCGCAACTTATACAAACTTTTTTATTTTCGTTTTTGGGATCCAATGTCAGCTCCCAAGAACAATCGTTTTTTGCATCACATGCGTCATCTATAATATCTATAAATCTTTGGTACAGCCCACAGAAAAACATTTATAGCAAGACAGAGCAAGCTCACAAAGCGAGCCACATAAAACAACTCACACAGCAAGAGAGACTGAGCAGCTCAAAGAACACAGAACAACACTTAGAGCAAGACATAGCAAGCTCACAAAGCGAGACAGACATAACAACTCACTGAACAAAAGAGACCGAATAGCTCTTGGAGCAACTCAAGAACAAATCAGAGCAAGAACAACTCAGAACAAGATGGATTAAATAAGACAGACTGAACAAGATAGACTGAACCAGACTCGCTGAAACAAAAATGAACAATTGAAGGAGATCTGGTTCACTTGTTCAGTTTAAAGAACAACTCAATTTTGTTCACTCACTCATGAACAACCCAACACTACTGTTTAATACACGTGAAATTTCATGCCCAAATATGTACATATTTTAGTGGTAACAAAAATCTGCAGAATCGGACTAGATTGATAACTGTAGAATTGTAGGAGTTATTCAACATGCCCGCTGAGAGTCAGTGAGAGATAAAAATCTACCACCGTTGAAGTTCTGAAATGCATCTGTGCGTCCCACGGTCTGAGTTAGCCCTGTCCCACCAATTTGCCATACTAGAAGGTTTTGCAGCAGCGGGAATATGTCAATCGAGTACAGTATAGTAGCTACTGCTGCTTTCTTAGAAACAGTCCTGAATGCTCTTCATAAATGTGATGGTGCCCAAATAAGCAGTCCATATAGGAGCTGGCTACTCACCACTCCAGCTAATACTCGTCGGCATTTTTGCTTCGAATCTTTCAAAAATATGAATTCTAGTACCTCCCCCTTTTACATGGGACGTTTAGTTTTAAAAATTAAAAAAAATTTGTGTTCCTTAAGGATAAGCCTAAAATATTGCAACGATTTTATAATAATTTCAGACATTATAGATAATGGATATATAAATGTGAGTTTTATAGATTAAAATCGATTTCTTCAATATTGTTGGAGTTATTAAATAGATTTTATTGCGGGGCAGAAAAAATTGAAAATAGGTTGATCTATCTAAATTATTAATTTAAATTGCTCTTATCTTTTGGCCAAAATGAGTAATCTCTGAAAATGCTATAAAAACGCCCGAATCAGTCATGGTAACGAATACTCGCACTTTGGCTGTTCAATGTTTTTTTCGGCTCATTTGCAAACATTTGGATCGTAATAAGCTTCATGAGTTCTGATCTCATCGTTCCTTATCGTTCTCAGAAACAATTATCTAATCATTTAATTCTTAGAAGGAAATAATTGTTAAGAGATAATATATTTGCCGAATATATATATCCTGCCCAAACTGATGGTGCTGAAGCCCATAATTGCCGGGGTTGATAATTGTTTTACTTCTGCATGGGTAAAATACTCTGCGTTTGTCTTATCGACAATACAAAACTGCCAACAGATAGGGAAGACTCTCGAACGGCTTTATCAAACCTGTCCAGATAACAAGTGACACCGAAAAAAACTTGTCAAATTCACTAGCCAAAAACTATTCCCATTTCAATTGACAAATCAACATGGAAGCATAATCTATGTAAGAAAATTCACAGCGACTCCAAGAAAAGTAAGAAGTCAAAATGAGAAGTGCCATTTGCTTAGCTCTTGACTGACCTTGACATGCGAATCCTGTCGAGCTTCTCTCCCTTTGTGTACACTTATCAATTTTCGCTTAGCATCGTACCGGGTGGAAGGAGAAAGAAGATGCTCAATGTTGCTGATTTCTTGTTTATTTATATGCTTCAACCCAATCAGCACACAGACACACACACACACTCGCAGACAGATACTCAGATTGAACCCACACAAATGTAAACACAAGGCCACTAAATCACTGAACACTCTCAGCTTTGGCATTTACACGCATATCCCGGCAAGTCCTTGTCAGCCGGCGGCTGCTGCTTCTGTTTCTGGGGATTTCTTTTGTTGCTGCTTGACCCGCGGTCTCACCCGGCGGTCCTTCCCCTTGTTTATGTTTATTTGTTGGCACAATTTGGTTACATTGTTTGCTAACAATCTTCTTCATTGTTTGTCATTGTTGTTGTTGTTGCTGTGGTTGGGGCAGGTTCCTGCTGAAATCAAGTTAACATCGATTAGAGAGCTGTAAAAATCTTTGGTTGGACGGAATGGAAACAATGGGCGTGTTCAGCAGAATAATTGATCCCTAAACAGGTATCAGAAAAACATAATGCATCGAATAGTTTCTGTTGTTGAAGGGAGCAGCATCACTTTAAATGCTCCCTTATCATGATACCTCAAATTGGCTACTATGATGCCGCATCACTCGAGTTCAGTAGGAAGTTTATTGCAAATTCATACTTGATCAGGGAGCAAGTTGTTTTGCTGAGCACGGCCAATCATTTTACATTTCACACACACACACACACAAATAATTAAACTGTTTCGAGTAGCTTCTCTTTTAAGCCCATCAACAACAACCGCAACAAAGTCCGAATCCAAAAGCTTATGGTCAAATGCCAGACAAACAAAGTGGAGACGCCTCCAATCAACTCTAATAGCAAATCATTCTGCATCGCCCAGCACAATGTCCTCAAAGTGCTTAGAAAACCAGAAGCCGAAATACTCAAGACAGACAGAATGACAGACACACAGCCACCCACAGCAGCGGGACAAAGTGGAGGGGACAAAACTATTAATTAATTTGCCAGGCACTGCAGGCCATGACATCGACATTGGAACACCGCATGCCGTTGACATTTCAGTCAAAGGCAAAACCAAATACACACAATTTTGACCAGATCGAAATCAAATCCGAGGAGTGTCAATTAGGGGGCGGTTGTCTGCTAATGAATTGCTGTAAGGAGAATGCTGAAGCTCAGAGGGAAGGACTCCACTTTTTTGATTATACCCAAGAATATTTGCTTATTGCCTTGCTAGACATTCAAGTGCTGCGCACTTCCCTCCTCCGACCATGATGATGATGATGTGTAATTTCCAGAGCAGCAGACAGTCAGAAGAGGGAAGTTGGATGTTATCATACAAATTGAAATCTTTGCTAAGTTCTGGCACTCCACTCACAAGCATTTCAATATTCGGCAGTCAAGTGTAGGTGTTTGTCTTAAGTTTGGAACTTGAAATTCTAACTAGTTGTACACTTGAAAAAAAATGATCTAATTTTCCAACAGCAACAGCTGCTAGTCCTTGAAAATGTGCAGACTTCTTTCAATAATTACTTATGTTTTTTATACTCCGTACCAAAGGTACATAGGTACATAAAGTGGGTTTGTGGAAATCTCCTGTCGGTTGGTCCCTTCGCAACAACAAACAGATCTCACAGAAGTACATCTTGCAAGCAGATCAAGGTTATTTTAACTGTAGGTACCTTTTAGACATGTTTTGTAATTCGCACATTTTATCGACCCGTTAAAGGATTTCTAAAGATCGAATGAACTATCCTCCCCCTTACACGATTAATTTTAGTTCTTTCGAGCACAAAATGTTCTTGAAATAAATCCAAGTCTTTAATAATGTGCGCACTAAATGTTTATTAGAGTAGTCCAAACCATTAATGAGTGAAAACAAAATATTCATTTATATAGAAGGTTTAGGAACTATTTTCTGTACGTAAATTCTTCATAATTCGTGATCTATCGAGAAAAATTAGTTTCAGAATTTTAGAAGCTGCTTAAGTCAAAGTAAACATTTGTCGCCGTTTTTTCTGGAGACCGTTCCGGTTGTGCTTCTGTATTATACTTCTGCTCAACATTAAACGAGCTGCGACAGAAGCTGTTGCCCTCAGCCGGTATAGTTACCGTCAAATCTAATGATATTCTTGGGGTAATTCGCTCAAAAAATGTAATTTTTTTATTAATTATTTGATATTTGACGAAAATCATATCCATTTTTTGGTACAGAAAGGTAAACCAAAAACCGAAAACAACGATTCATTTTATGCAGCTCAATTATCTTATGTATCATGTATTAAGTTCCTGAATCAAAATATTTAAGGTTTTTTACTATTACGCAAAAGGATACAAATATAAATTTTTGAAAAGCATCGCAAGAACAGCGTTAGAGAAATTCTTGTCACTTAGCGTATGTCATGTTGCGTATCATAATGAGTCAAATATAAAAAAAAAGCAAAATTTATTTTTGACCGAATAAGCTTTAAATATATAGTTACAACATTGCAGATCATATTAAAGTTAGTTGCATAAAAAAACTCGAATTCATTCCGCAGAGATTTGCTCTTTAGTGAAAGCAGACAAAACGCACTTCCGTATTCTGTCACGTTGCGTATGCCTTTTGGTCTGCCTGTATCTTGGGACCTTAGGTTAGGTTAGGTTAGCTTGCAATGGTTGAAATGGGTGAGAATCCCATTTCATCACTTAGGCCAATGAAGGCCCGTTGTGTTACCATATAACCCTTTCTACGCTGCGATCGTAGAGGGAGGGTCTTTCCCTTTAAACCATTTAGAAAATATCACAAATTTGAGTAGAGAGGCTAGATCTATTTCAGAGATGTCTGACAGATCGTTTAGAAAAGGACGACCCAAAACTGTGAGTCGCCTTCTGCTAAGAGCTGGGCAATGACAGAAGAGGTGTTGTACACTCTCCTCCTCGTCCACTGAATTGCAGCTTCTACAGAAGTCATTGTGTCTGATGCCGAGCCTAGCGGCGTGTCTACCTATTAGGCAATGTCCAGTAAGGGCCCCTACTAGTAGGGAAATATGCAGTCTTTCTAGACGGAGTAACGCTCTAGATTTTTATTTAATACTAAGAGTAGGCCATGTAAGCCTAGATACTTCACATGTGTGAATTGTTTGCCATCGATTCCTAGTTTCCTTTGTTTGTAGCTTAAAGGTCGCAAGAGACACCCCTTTGTTGCTCTTATCCGGTAAGAGCTGAGTGGTGGTGCCAAGTCTGGCGAGGTGGTCGGCCATCTCGCCTTCAATGTTGCAGTGTCCAGGCACCCAAACGAGATTAATTTCAAAGTGCTGAGCCTTACTTAGGACCTTACTGTCTACAATTCTCAGCTTTTGCATTAAATAAAGTGCTATCCAAAAATCAATATACGGAAATTTGTGGTACAATTGTTCTTTATTTTTCTTTATAATAAAGGCAAAAAATTCATACGATTTTCACGTTCGTAGCTGTGGAAATGCCCATATTTCAAAATTAATTTAAAAAGAAACCATCGAGCAAATTTTTTTGTTAACTTTTTTGAGCATAGGTCGGTATACTAGACAATTACCATAACTTGTTGAACTTTCGTCCGCCAGCATAAACACGACTTGCAAGGTCACATGGTTTCAATGGGATTCATGTCCGTAGAACGTAGAACGTATTGCTGAACCAATCACACAGCCCTTGACACCTATATGGCAGCATTATCTTGCTGAAAGATGGTATCCGGGTGCGGCCTTTGCCACAAAAAGTCTTTTAAGACTTCATCCCATTAGTTTAAATATCCTTCTGACTTCAGCGAAATGTAATTTCGAAAAAATTAAGACAAAGACTGCATTGACGGCATTTTATAAACAAGCCAGAAGGGATTTGCCTAGTAAATACAGAAGTTCGTGCTCCATATTGAAATCCGACAACTTATCTTCAGCCCTTCGTCTGGGAAAGTGTCTTCCGTAGTATTTACTTTCAACTACGTACTGATGTGATTGCACTAATATCAAAACACTAAATGTGATACGCCAAGCATCGCCAGCTGCTGCATTCGGCATGCTTCGTTTCATATAAGAGTATTACTTTTCGAATTTGCAAACTAACATTTGTTGATATTGAATATTTTTATACCCTTGCAAAGGGTATTATAATTTTGCCCAGAAGTTTGCAACGCATAGAAATATTCATTTCCGACCCGATAAACTATATATATTCTTGATCAGGGCGACGAGCTGAGTCGATTGAGCTTTGTACGTCCGTCTGTCTGTCTGTCTGTCCGTCTGTCTGTCCGTCTGTCTGTCCGTCTGTCTGTCTGTCCGTCTGTTTCTACGCAAACTAGTTTCTCAGTTTTAAAGCTATCGAGCTGAAATTTTGCACAGAGTCTTCTTTTTACTGCACGCTGCTAATATGTCGGAACCGACCGGATCGGATGACTATATCTTATAGCTGCCATAGGAACCATCGGTCAAAAAATGGGTCTTAGAGAGAAAAACTTTTTTGTGTTTTATGTTAGCGTTCTTAAACTCGGTCATTATTAATATTATAGACTTTCAGACAGATTTGCAAATTTTGGTCAAAATCGGATGACTATATCTTATAGCTGTCATAGGAACCATCGGTCGGAAAATGGGTCTTAGTGAAAAAAACTTTTTTGTTTTCAAGTAAATCGTTCTTAAGGTCGGTGATTCTTAATATTAAACGCTTTCAAACTAATTTGAAAAAGTTGATGGACATCGGGTGACTATATCTTAAGGTTGCCATAGGACCGATCGGTCGAAAATGGGTCTTAGTAAGAAATTTGTTTTGTTTTTAACTGTTTCACTAATTACTAATTCTATATGCTTTCAAAAATATTCGCAAAATTTGGTCGAAATCGGATGACTATATCTTAATTTTTGTTTTAATTAAAATCTTTCTTAAAATCGGCGTTGTTTTTAAATCTGATATGTTTTCATAAAGATTCGCGAAATCAGATGTTTATCTATCGGAAAATGGGTTAAAGTTAAAAAAATTTTTATGTAAAGTAAAATTGGCTCAAACAACACCTCCATGAGGGCCAGGGCCAAGCTTCTCTCAATCTCTTGGCGTGTGTGCTTATAATTTTTCGCACAGGAGAAAGGGACCTACAGTTTAACGCCGAATGCGAACGGCAATAGTTAGAGAATTTTTGCTTTTTCATGGCTAGTTAACTTCACAGCTGGCGCCAGTAGTTGGTGAAGGTGACCGGGTGTGTAACAGCTTTTTTCTAAAGAAAGTAAAAACTTTTTCTATTAGATGGTCCGAGGTACGCCACTCCCGACCATATGTAAGCGTTCTTAAACTCGGACATTTCAAAAACAGCATTTGCATGGGTATAAAAACTTCGGCACAAAAATTTTTTGAAATTTTTTTGAGTGTCTATATATTTTTATACTCTGTACCGAAGGTACATAGAGTATATTAAGTTTGTGCAAAAGTATGTAACAGGGAGAAGGAATCATTTCCGACCCCATAAAGTATATATATTCTTGATCAGCATCAACAGCCGAGTCGATATAGCCATGTCCGTCCGTCCGTCCGTCCGTCCGTCCGTCCGTATGAACGAAGAGATATCAGAGATGGTAAGAGATAGAGGTTTGACATGTATGGGGCATATATTTCTTATACTTGCAGGCAGATCAAGTTTATTTTCAATTTTTGCCACGACCCCTCCCGCCCCCGCAATTTGGAAAAAACGTCATATCTCCTACAGTTTTGAAGATAGATCGTTCGTACCTTCTAGAGATACCTTGTAAATAAATTATTTATCGATTTGCTGAAGGAATGATAAAGATCGGATGAACGATACTCAAGTTATGAGCAAAAAACGGCCAATAAACACCCAGCACCACCCCACCCACCACCGCAGCATTCTATTGAACGTCAATCTTAGTGAGACAGAGAGAGAGAGAGTGAAACTTAGAGATGAGCGCGTATAAGTCGTGAGCAAATGCGAGCTGAGACGTTAAGGGTACAGAGTATGTTATAGTCGGGCTTGACCGACTTTCTTTCTTGTTAAGATGGTTACATAATAAGTTCGAGCTCAAACTAACTTTTGCTGTGCCCAAATCAAATTACATATTTACATTGTAATGCAGGGGCCGTTGTTCGTTCTGCTTTTCAATTTACGCTTAATTTTCCTAGCTGAGCCACACATATTTGTAGCCATCGAGTACCTAATTTATGTTGATCCTGCCTTGAAAATCGTCACATTTTGCATTTGCATACAGATTTCAACTCTTGGCACAAAAACATGATTTGATTTCCAAGTGAAAGCAGATAATTCTCCCTTCCTGCAAACACACATCGATACAGATATACTTATCTGCACATTTATCGTATACTTTGGTTGTATGCTGAATATGCCCTACAGGTGGGGTAATTGAATGTAGGTCCCCAGTCATTTACATTCAATTAACAGTTGTAGTTGCCTAGCGAATTGGCATCAATGAGATACGAGAGTATTGTGCACATTCCCCGACTTAGCTGAGCTTAAATATTCATACGCAAACACACACATAATTTATGCCTGATGAGTTCAAGTGTTGTGCACGGATGCATTTATTGTGAAATCTAGATAAATGCAATTGAAAGGAAAGTCTCTGATTTGGCATTTCCTACAAGTGCTTGTTTGAGAGTTAATTAAAGATTTGACAATGTTTGAGATGAAATGAAAAAAAGAAGGCCTCGTTTGGACGATCTTCAATTCTTTTTAAGGAATTTGAGAAACTTTACTAAATAGTTGGTGTTTACTATCGTTTTGCAATGACTTGAAGAAAGCCACCTCTGTTGACGTTTAATTTAATGAATTCCCATCTCATACTCCCTATTTACTTTCTCAACCACTTAAGATTATGATTAAAAGAAACCCACATTAAGAATCAAATTATAATACGCAGGAACTGACTACAAAAAAAAAATCCCCTTTTCCTATCTCTCACACACACACACACCTCAGCAGCAAATATAATTAAAATTTTATCACGTAAACGGCAAACACCTGCCGCAGAAGAAGAAAAAAACCAAAAAGAAATAACGGAAGAATCATAAAAATGAAATTCAAAACTCGAAATTAAACGAAATTTTATTATTAAGTACATATAAATAAATGTATTTTGTTTTTATTGAAGACGCGACTCGTCTCAAGTGCCTCGTATAATAATCTCAAGCAAATATTGCTTATACGCAGTGTGCTCGGTCACACAAACACGTACACACACACAGTAGGAGCCTTTGATTTTTAGTTAAGCACAAACCAAGCGGCGTCGATTTTGCCAATTTTGACAGCAGCATTATTTCCGCCAACTGCCACGCCCACTCCGTGTGGGCGAAATATTGAAAATTCAGCCTTGTCGCCTGCTTCTGGTTGCCGCTGTTTGCCGCCAAACGTGCCATGGATTTCTAATGAAACGTGTGCCCCCCGTGCTAGAAAGAGACCAAAAATTACTCATACGCCGCGTGAGCCCGAAAATTTTTACGAGTCTTTCGTGTGTTAGGCGTAATTTTAATGGCTTCAGCATGCAACGCCACATGGGAAAAAGTTTTCGCCGGGCAGGGAAATCAAAGTGTATTTGGGGGCGAAATTCGCCTACGTTTTTTTTTTTTTTTGCTCTCCCTTCTGTGTATGTGTTGTACCGGAAATTTAATTGTGTGCGTGCTGGCGCAGTCAAATTTGCTCCAGTTTGTTTGTAAACAGGTGTAAAAATAAAAACTAAGGCACTCCCGTTTGCATTTTGTGTTATATTTGCGTTTATTTTTATGATCATGTCGCTCGTTAGGAATAATGCTTGGGCCGACACAGACACACACGAATCGACAGCCAACAGAGCGAAGCCTTCCAAAATGGATTTACAGCAATTTGCGCCATTGCCATTTCACGCCGCATTTTCTTCTACGCTTTATTCGATTTTCTCCCTATGCCGCCTCCAACTGTAATTGACATTTAAAATAATGGGCGGGAGGGTGAAAGGACGAGGTAAAGTTGCTCAGCTTTTTTTCCAACACAAACTAAATTAATTGTTTTAATTGCCCATGTTCGAGTGTGTGAGATTGTCAAACGGTTTGACACGTTTCCAGTTGAGTTGAAGTGGTTGGCTAATTGGAATCATAACTTGAAGTGAGGATTTAGAGTGGCACTTGGCAGGATGAGTGATTAGTTAGATGAAGTGACATGGCTTTACGACTTTGAAGCAAAGTCTAAACGGTTTTTTTGGTTTTATGGATATGGATTGGATTTTGCAAGTAACATTTGCAACTGGGCTACAGGACCTATAATTGTTTTGGGAGCCAAATTTACCAAATGTTTATGTTTGAAAATTTAAGGCTCGTGGTTTATAGGTGAAGATTTTGGTTCGAACCTAAATAGAAAATCAATTAATTTTTAAAATATACAAAATTATATTTCGTATTTACAAATATTTGGAAAAGCCTGTTTAACCTTAACTGGAGTCGATGATGACTCCAAAATATAATTTTTTTGCTTAAAAGACATTAGCGAGAGTCAACATTTCGGAGATATCTTTCTAAGTCGTCATTTTCTGAAAAGTGAAAGTGAAGTCATCTTAAAAGCTAAGGTCGCACAGGCAAATAATAAGCCCAAATTCTGATAAAAATGTGTCGAAATAGGCCAAGCTGGAGAACTTATTAGCCATATTTCTTCTTCTTCTTCTTCTTCTTCTTTATTGGCCCGATGTTGCATCACAACCGCTTGACGGTCTTGGCCTCTGCAATGAATGCCCTCCACTCGCTTCTGCATTGTGCGAGCTGGCACCAGTTGTTCACACCAAGGTTGGAAATGTCTTTCCGCACTTGATCATCCCATCTTAGTGGTGGGCGACCCCTCCTGCCTTGTCCTCCAAAGTCAGCCGCCTTCGCTTTGTATGTCTTTTTTACTGGAGCTTCTTCATCCATCCGGATGACATGTCCTAACCAGCGCAGGCGCTGTTGCTTTATGCGCTTGACTAGACTGATGTCCTTATAGAGCTCATACAGTTCGTGATTCATTCGAATGCGGTATCCATCGCCAACTTTTAAAGGTCCATATATCCTCCGAAGGATTTTTCGCTCGAAAACGCCAATCGCCTCCTCATCCGCTGCTGTCATTGTCCATGCTTCTGCGCCGTATTGCAGGACTGGGATGATGAGCGACTTGTATAGCGCAATTTTGGTTCTTCGAGAAAAGGCTTTGCTCTTGAACTCCCTACTGAGCCCGTAGTAGCATCGGTTTCCAAGAGTAATTCTTCTTCGGATCTCCAAGCTGATGTTGTTGTCGCCGGTAATCATCGTCCCGAGGTAGACAAAATCCTCTACAACCTCAAAGTTGTACTCCCCCATAGTAACAAATTGTCCAAGACGCGTAGACTTCTTGTCCGTGGATACTAGGTACTTTGTCTTGTCCTCGTTTACCGCTAAGCCCATAAGTTTAGACTGTTTCTCAATCTCTGAAAACGCCCTGCTTACCGCCCGTTCGTTTTTGCCGATAATGTCAATATCATCGGCGTATGCGAGTAGCATTAGATCTTTATAAAGAAATGAGCCCGATCTGTTGGCATTTGGGCACTGGCGCAGTATATACTCCATCAGTAGATTAAAGAAGTCACACGATAGGGTGTCACCCTGCCTAAAACCTCTCTTGGTATCAAATGGTTCGGAGAGGTTCTTTCCTATTTTGACGGAGCTTCGAGTGCTTCTCAACGTCATCATGCAAAGTCGAACGTACTTTGCTGGTATACCAAAGGTAGACAGGGCTTCAAAGAACCTTGACCTTATCGGTGTGTCAAAGGCGGATTTATAATCAACAAAAAGATGGTTGGTTTTGATATTTCTCTCATAGGTCTTCTCCAGGGTTTGTCGTAATGTGAATATCTGGTCTGTGGTGGATTTACCAGGTCTGAAGCCACACTGATAAGGTCCGATCAGTGTGCTAATAAGCGGCTTTAGACGTTCACAAATAATGCACGACAGAATCTTATATGCGATGGGAAGGAGACTGATCCCGCGGTAGTTGGCGCAAACTGCAGGGTCTCCTTTTTTAAAAAGTGGGCAAATTACACTTAGACTCCAATCTTCAGGCATGCTCTCGTCGGACCATATTCTGCTGATGAGTTGGTGCATGCACCTTACCAACTCCTCGCCTCCAGCCTTAAACAGTTCAGCTGGCAGGTCATCTGCACCTGCTGATTTGTTGTTCTTAAGCCTTTTTATGGCTACACAGACTTCGTGATGGTCCGGTGGGTCTATCTCTATGTTGTCGATTGGTGGTGTCGCTACTACTCCAGAGGCGGTATTGTGTTCGTTGTCGCCTCCTAGCAGGTTGGCGAAATAGCTTCTCCATTTGTCTAGCGCCACTTGCGGATCTGTGACCAGATTTCCATTTTCGTCGTATGGAACCATAGTTTTAGTTTTAAGTCCTGAAAAATCTGCAAACATGGTTATGTAGCCAAATTTTCATCAAAATTTGGGCAAATTATTTGCCTGTGGGACCTTCCACTTCCATGTTTCACTATTTCTGGGCATACACTGCTCGCCACTTGAATAGGACACCTCTAAAGTCGATTTTCCATAGTTAATTGCTGCTAAACCAAGCCATCTAGGAAAATAATTTTTGTTTTCTTATAAAGTTTATTTAAATGTAGTAATTAGACGAAAATTACAAAATTATTCAAAAGTTGCAAGTATACAAAAAACATTGTTAACCAATAGGTAACAAATTTTGGAGTCTTCATTTTGCAGCATTTTAATAGGACACTTTATCTAAAAACCATTTAAGAATATTTTAATCCTTTTCAAATAACAATATTACTTAAATAAGAAATTACTAACATGTTTTTAAACCAAAAAAAGTTTTTAATAGTGTGTTGAGCCTCCTTTTTTCTCCAAAACCTCACACATTCGGTCTGGAAGGGATGCATACAATTTTCCCAAAATAATTCAACGATATCGAGCCCCATGCTAATTTGCTAGCTGCAATTAGTTCGGGAACGCTCGAATATTGCTGACCTGATCCATATACTTCACGTGTTAGCCATCCCCACACATTCTCAATGATATTCAAGTCCGGTGAATAGGGTGGGCAGTTTAATAACTCCACGTTATGGCTCGCTATATACGATTTAACAATCCGGGCCGTATGTATAGGGGCATTATCATGTTGATAAATCCATTTTAGAATTGCAAAAAGAGTTTGGAAGTGTGGAAAGGCCTCTTTCAATATACCATTATAACACAACGCATTCATGGTGGTTGGAATTCCATAATACCTCCAGCACTGCTGTGCAACTTATCAAGATGGTGTGGTTCTTTTCGAAGATCATGAAAATAGTAGCTGTAGCCATCGGGGCCCTCCAAATTTAACCTTTTTTTCGTCCGAAAAGACAACACGTTGCCACTCCGAAGTCCAGGTGATATGTGTGCGCGCGAAATCAAGGCGTTGTATCTTCCGAGCCGGGTTAAGAGGTGGCTTCTTCTTGATTTTTAGTTTCTTCAGGTGTGTAGCATTATTAATAACACGACGCATGGTTGTCAAACTTGCTTTAACGTTGCATTTTTCCCTTATCTTGGCCAAAGAGTCGTGCGAATTGGAAGCTTCTCTTAATATAAGTCGCTTGTCCGCGATGGTAAGCACACTGTGGGTGCGGCCCTTCATGTTTTTACCATAATTAGCCTCATTATTTAAAAAATTTGTTATGGCGTGACGGCTCCTGTCGTCTTTTTTTGCTATTTTGGCAATAGAAAGGCCAGAATCCTTGTAAGCTTGAATTTTTCCTTTCTCCGACTCAGATAATGAAGTGCCACGCCCCATTTTAATTTTTTGAAATTTTATATACACTTCAATTAAGGCAAAAAGTTTAAGTAAACCTAAATTTGTTTGCACGTGTCAACGATACCGACCAAATAAAATGCATGTTCTATTCAAGTGGCGCAAAAATTCTATTGAATTTTTGCGAATGCTCACATAAAGTGCAAACAACTTTATAACGGTTCTATTCCAAAACTTGGAATATACCAGAAAGAGCGAAGAATGCTTGCACAAAGATAATATGCAAAAAATACCGTTATTCTACCATTTCGTTTTCGAGTTACGAGCAGTTTTAAAGAGAGCATACAGGGAGCATCAAGAGGCGAGCAGTTCACATTTCATTTAGTGAATTTGTTGACCAGACTTTTTTAATTGCTTCATCAAGGGTCCCAGAGTCATTAAATTGTATTCCTCCTTCGTATACTCTCCTGGACAAAAGTCCCCAAATGTTCTCGATAATGTTAATGTCAGGGGAGAAAGGCGGCCACTCGAGCAATTTGACGTTTTGGTCTTTAATCCACTGTTTTACAACTCGAGCGGCACGGATCGGAGCGTTGTCATGTTGGTACGTCCATGGAATATGACCATAAATCTCCGAAAACTGGGGAAAAGCCTTTTGGAGCACAGTCTTGTACACATTTGCGTTCATCTTCGAGGTGACAAACTGGAGCTCGCATTTTCCATAAAACGATATGGCTCCCCACACCATTATTCCAACTGCACAAGAGTGATGACGACTTAAAAAAACATTCTTCCTTTCGCATATCGTGGAAATAGTAATTATAGCCATCCCGTCCATCGAGGTTGAACTTCTTTTCGTCGGAGAACACCACCTTCTTCCACTCCTTGTTCCACGTCATGTGTTCTCGGGCAAATCGTTGTCGTGCTTCCTTACGAGCATCATTGAGAGGTGGTTTTTTTTTATTATCAATCTCTTCAAGTGTTTGGCGCTTCGAATAATTTGTTTTAACGTGGCCACACTAGCATTTACGCCGCATTCTTACCTAATTTTACCAGCAAAAAGGTTGGAATTTAAGGCAGTTCGTAGGATAAGTCGCCTCTCGGCTGCTGTTGTTGCATATTTTTTTCCTCCATTCATTTTCAATCAAAAAGTAAAGTCAAAAGTGTCAATCCTATTCAGTTGAGCCAAAAAAAGAGAGATTTTTTGTTATGTTTTTGAAAAATAATAAAAATGATACACCTGATCATATTAATAGGTACACACATCAACTCTGACTTTAAGGTAACAGAAAACAGTTTTATTCATTGTTTCAAACTTAAAATTTGTTCTCATTCGTTCTTAAACTAATTTTAAGTCAGTTTTTTTTTTATTCTCTGTATTATTCTGTAAAGAAATTGTCGTTGTGACTAGTGCATTAACTTAAGGAACTCCTTGTAGCACTAGGAAGAAGAAAATAAAAAAAATATATCTAAATCTAAACTATTTGTTTTTAATAAAATAAACTAAATTGTAACATAGAATAATAATATAACATAAAAGAGATCATTTTGTGTTTCAGATACGTTTTCAGTATTTGTTGGTAAAAAAAAAAATTTGTATTTCCATTTTGTGTTCTTTTTTTAGGTAAATTAGTATTTCCTAACTTAGTATCCAGTGTATCCACCTCTATTTTTGGCCACTACTGCTATTCTTTTTGGCATAC
The DNA here is from genome assembly GCA_037044535.1 of Lordiphosa magnipectinata. NCBI lineage: Eukaryota > Metazoa > Arthropoda > Insecta > Diptera > Drosophilidae > Lordiphosa > Lordiphosa magnipectinata. The sequence continues at coordinate 221,752 of JBAMBO010004042.1, forward strand.
TTTTAATAAGAGCCTGGCAGGTCTCTACTGGTGTCTCATACCACAGTTTTTGGACACCTTCCCATAATTTTTGTTTATTTGAAAATGAATGCTTTGCCAATTTCTTTTTTAAGTCTCCCCACAAGTTTTCAATGGGGTTAAGGTCGGGGTATTGGCTTGGCCACTTCAGAACGTCAACTTTTTGGTCCTCGAAAAATTTAGATAACAGCCTTGATGTGTGTTTAGGATCATTTTCTTGCTGAAATACCCAACGTAATGGCATATTTTCCTCAGCATACGGTACCATAACTGTTTCCAATATGGATTTGTACTCTTCAGCATTCATTTTGTTCGTAGTCTGCTAAATTGGACCTACGCCGTACCAGGAGAAGCATTATATTGCCACCTCCATGTTTGACTGTTTTTTTTGTAAGCCGTGGATGGAATTCCTTTCCATTAGGGCGTCGAACATTCCTTTCACAGTCATTCCCAAACAAATTAATCTTGGTTTCATCGCTCCATAATATGTTTCTCCATTTTTTTCTCCCCGGTGCATCCTACCCAGTCTTTGTGGTCCATTGCAAAAGTTTGCCTCATGGTGATATTTTTTTTCCGCATAAGTGGGACTTTTCTGGCAATTCTTTCTGATAGGTTCGGATAGTTGGAGCACTAACTGAATTCCCAATTTCGGCTGCAATAGCCTTCGATGACTTAAATGGGTCCTTTTTGCTCAAAGTTCCTATGTAGTGGTCAAGGGTTTCTGTTGTTTTTTGTGGCCTTCCACGGGTTTCCTGTCTTGGTTTTCTTTCTAATGCATTTTTAAAAAAATTATTAGACCTGTTCATTAATTTGGCGATGGTTCGTAAAGATTTGCCTTCTTTTCTCAGACTAAGAACCAATCGAGCTTCTTCTTTAGTACAATCAGAATTTCGACCCATATTTTCTAAAAATAATAATTATTTAATTCTCTGTATTGACAGGAGCTATACTTAATTTACCTTTAGATACCAAAAGATCACTGATTACAAAATTATTCACTTGATACTTGTGAGAAACGGAGACTGTACCTATTATTATGATCAGGCGAAATGTGTGGTGGACTCGCAATTTATAGAAAAGCTTTGATATACGGGGCAGCCCCTCTTTCAACTCTTTGTCACAGTGTGACCAGACATTGACAACAACAAAAAACCAAAAAATTAAAAAGTTGTCAACACTAAAAGTACGAAAAAACCATCTATAATTAACAAATTCCGGTGTGTACCTATTAATATGATCAGGTGTGTAAAAACAAAACTAACAGAACAGGAGCTTTGCTATTTCACAACTGACTGATTTCTTTATACAACAAAATTTGTTTCGCTCAAATCGGAGTGCTTGTTACAGAGATACAACGTTTCAAAACTAAAAAAAAGTCAAACCAATTCAGTTGAACAGCACTGTAGGTGAATAACTTCGTTAAACGGAATCCAAATTCATTGGGACAACATTTGTTTAACGGAGAATTAAATGGGGTCTTATAATAAACTTTAAGGAAAAATCGCATAGAAACAAAAATGGAAATTTAGACTGTCAGACTGTCCATGAGCGAGTTGTATCAATTTAATTGAGCAAAAAAAACCAAAAAAGCGGGTCATAACTTCAGTTTTTGGGGTGTAAGGAAAATACCAAGTATGGGAAAATGCTATACTCGACCTGCTCTGCAGCGAACGCTAGGTCATTTCGAAAGTATATTTTCGCTCTAACACTGGGTATTTTATATTTATATAATATTATATATGGTTCTCTTTTTATAGATATTGACGAAGGATTTAAATTAATCATTTGTAGTTTCCAATCAGCTGTTTTGATTAATAAATAAATTTTATGTTGCTATGGTGAATTTTTTTTGTGCAAAAGGCTTTTAATGCATTTATCCCGCAGGAGATTTTCACTACTAATCTGCTCATTAGTAAGTCGAAAGCCGTTTTATATTTCTATTTATACACAATTTCAACTGTCTGGAAATTTCGATTGTTTATGGATTTGATTACAATGTTGTTATGCAAAATCTGTGCAAAATCTGCTTTTAATTTGCATATATGAATTGCGTGTCAAAAATTTGCTACTAAATTGCCGAGCCATCAGAATTGCCGTTATTTCAGATTCGGGGTGCGTTATGTAAATGCGATGCAGTAAAAAAAAAAATATGCAAACAATTAGCGCTAAATGCGTTTGCATAACAACAGAGTGTACAATAATTTGAAGCGATGTGCTATTGGGCATTTGAAATATGCACGAGTTGTTGGCAAATTTGCACAAAATCAATTAAATCACAATGCGAACAAAACTCAAATCAGAAGCAGACTGTGGAATTGGAAGATAATCAAATGTTAAGGCTACAGGCAGGTGGGGGGGGGGGGGGAATCGATAAGGCAATTCAAAATGTTGAATGGAAATAATCTTGGCTTAAATTGCTTGGAACTATCGGACTAACAGACAAACTGATTAATAGACTCAACAATGCGTAGGTTAAGTGCTTCAGACTTCAGCTGGTAAAATTGAAATCGAGATCAACAAATTGGAATTTTCGTTTAAAAAGTGATTTAAGATGGGTTTAAGGCCATGTCACAGGAACTAGCCTGGCCGGCCAAATGCAGTTTTGAATCTCGCCGCGAAACACTGCACCTGGGTTGTCTTTGGATGATTTAAGGAGTCTTCTTCTTTTTTGGCCTGATATTTGCACCACAGCCGCTTGACGGTCTTGGCCTCTGCTATAAATGATCTCCTGTCACTTCTGCTTCGTGAGAGCTGGCATCAATTGTTCTCACCAACGTTTGAAAATGTCTTTCCGCACCTGATCTTCCCATCTTAGTGGTGGGCTTCGCCTCTTGACTTTTCCTCCAAAGTCAGCCGCCTTCGCTTTGTACGCCTTTTTTACTGGAGCTGCTTCATTCATCCGGGTGACAATGTTCTATCCAGCGTAGCCGCTGTTGCTTTTTAAGGAATCCCTTTTCGAAGAGAATCAGTGGCAAATAGAGAAGTCCGCAGGGAGTTTCTGAGTCCTTTAGCCGTTCATTTTTCATTTTCTCCCACCTCCTCTCAAGGATTCTTAGAACACCGCACTTGGAGTCCTAGTGATGCAATTTACTGACTTATTTAAAATTTGAGATATTTGTATGTACATTTCATTTCTTGGGATTACATTTCCCACACTTTGCTATCGAGCCGATCCCAGCGAAAGTTTACAAAATGATGCACTTAAAGTTATTATTTGCCGGCGTTTATTGCCAATGCAACGCTGCACGATTGCACATTTAACGATGACTCCCATATTTAAATAAAATTTTAAGTGCATTTCCACCTGGCCGTAAGCCATCAAAGAGTAGCTTGTGCTCCTTTCGCTATTAACCACTCCCATCCCCGTCCAGGCTGGGCAGTCTGGCAAGCTGATTATTATTTCCGAGCACACTTCGTTGTGGCATTATTATAATGACTGTTGCAGCAAAATTCACAACGCACCTGACTCGAATACAATGTTCCCAGTCAGTCGGCCAGCTGTTGGCAGGCAGCAGTCTGTCCAGACAAACAATGGAGAAGGCAAAAAGAGAGGGTCAGAGGTAGAGAATGTCCATTTTTAAAAACATCAATGCCAAAATGTTTGCACTATTTTCTAATGAAATTTCACTAAATCGCCAACTGCATTTTCAGTATTTATTTATAAATCTTTTGTCTGTCTTTCGTTAGTTTTATACTCAAGTGATTTCCTTCAGTCAGATAACATTAATTAAAAATATAGTTCAAACACTTTTTAATCAAGTTTATTTTTGTTTGCTGTTGTGAAGCCTGCAGATAAGCAGAGGTAATGAAAGGTTAAGAAAGTGAATCACTCTCTCCATTCGCTTTATAATTTGCTATCTTTTTCATGTGAATGTCGTTGCTAGTTCAAATAGTATTTTGATTTTTTTTTGCTTTATTTAGTTTACAAGTTTTATATTTGCTATGCATGGAAATGATAACGTTTACAAGTATGGTTTACCATAAATCTTGGGAAAAAGTTTATATAATGGAAAGATTTTTGCTTAGAAAGAATGTCAATTGAATGGTCCAACCTCTTTGGTTCTGGTCTTAAATAGCGGCTTTGGGTATTAAGTTGTTTACCCCAGAGACCTGCGACGAGCACCTAATTTTTGATCACACTTGAGCATTAACTCGCCCTGTTTGTGCTCGCCGCCTTGGAGCGACAAACACGAAATGATCGCAAGCAGTCAGAACGAACAAACTGTTAAGCTTACGGCTAAACGAGCTCTAGTGAGCTTCAGAAAAAAAAGACTCATTAGGATCCTTTTGGGATGGATGGTTAGGTTAGGCTAGGGTAATGGCCCATTGTGATGCCTAAGGAAGGGGTTTATTTGGGTTTGGACAGTTAGCTTGTAAGCAAACAAAAATTGTAATTATACCTTTTTGAGGAGTCGACAAAAAGAGCTAGCTTCTCTAAGAGAAGATCTGCCAGACTACCCAGGTATACAAAGAATGGGTTTTCCAGATGCTAGGTGCGTTTCCAAAGAAGTGCAGAGCAGGCGCAAAGAAGTTGTTCGATGCTTTCTATCCTCTCTCATTCCCAAAACTACGACTAAAACTGCAGCATAGTATTATCAATTATTTGCCCTAAAGAGGTAAGAACACACCCCCGCCCTCCATTATCCAACTTTGCTAGTGGGTTTTCCAAAACTGAAGTGTAGCATTTCCATTTATTTGTTCAAAAGAACTTATCAACGGAATTTCATTCAAATCGGCTAAAAAAAAACCAGTGTTTAAATTGCTTCTGTCAAAATAGCAAAATTTTTACTTTTCACAGCTTCGACTTTTTCCAACTTATCAATATGAACTCTGGCTTCTGTTTCTGATTTTGTAGAAAACAGAAGCCGCAGCAAAATCAGAAGCAAAAAACGATTATTAAAAAAAATACAAGCAGCAGCAGCAGACGTCGCTTTATGATTTTGTTGATGATTTTGTTCAGTAGAAGATGATTTCAAGTAGAAGCAGCAGCATGTGCTTGCCTCCGCCAGTCGACGGCAGCATTGTCGCCGCAATATTTTCTTGGAACTAACATGACCCACAAAATTTAACGCAACGCAACGCAACAACAACATTTGATTTTTTTCAGCGCGCTGTTGTTGTAACCTTCAACCGAGCCGAGACAACCCAACCGACAAATAAACGTATGTAATCGGACCTACGACAATTACGATAGTTTCTCTTAACAACGAAATCCGAATTTCTTAAGAAAAGCGGGTTCCATCCGTATTTTCAATTTTTTTCTGTTTGTGACAGCTAGTCATTGGTTGATAAATTTAGAGCGAAAAAGTTCGTTCGGTGTCCAAGCTATACTTCTAAGTAATACTTTTCGAGGCGAGGTAAGTAAAATAGGGTTGAAAAGGGGAATGCTAGTTAGGACTTTTTTAGTTTTCCAGATGCGCTCTGTTGGAGGTCTGGACCGAAAGCATAGCCTTCTTTAAGCTCTTTCAATTGCTGGCCTACAAACGTGGGAAACGCGAGCTGGTGGCGAATCATTTGGCTGGTATTGAGAATAAGCGCCTGCGCCAATTCTTAACCTCCGTGATATATGTTTATATATTCGATAAAGGAAGAGTAGGCAGCTGAGAAAATGGATTCGGCCAGGTGATGGTCTCTTTTTATCATTACAGTGGTCACCTCCTGCATACGTGGATTGACACAGTCGAATACCAAAATGGCCGCCCTGCAACTGTGGCAAAAGTTGTCCAAGTTGTTCAAGGCTAGACAATATTGGATCGCATTTTGCCCTATATTGTGAGTACTTTAAGGGCTTTCCAAATCTTCATCGAAATCTCTCTTTCTCTCTCTCTGTCTTTAGTTCATTCTGGCCCAAAAAACGGCCGTCAAGGTGCAACACTTACTGCTTACCTATTCATAGTTAAGAATATACCACGCAGCAAAGCCAATGTCTTTCCCGATTATACACTGCCCTATATCATGGATTTGGCGATCATTGTGCGTGTGGCCATTGTCCGGAATATTGCCACTTTGCCGAAGACAGCTGTTTACTTTCTGGAGATGCCCACACCACGCTATGAAGAGCAAATGATGCTCTGTGTGACCGATGCACAACACATTGTCAAGCAAACCCTATTGGAGTCGGGCCTTCTTTGTCCAGTGTTTCTTTTTACCAAAGTTGTTAAATTAAATAAGTAAGCTATGCCAATGTTCCGCAGATCTCAACCATTTTTAAGTCCTCCTGCTGAAAGAGTTAGCAAAGAGAATGCAAACTATTGTTATTGGCTGTAACTGTTATTTACAGTTAATTTTGTGCCAAAAATCCGGTACAATTTAATAAAACTGAATTAATTTATATAAATAAAGAAACAAAATTAACAAAAAGTACAAATTTTTAAATGGGAAACAAAATGGAATGAAACGAAACATTTTTATCAATTATCGCGAAAGTAAACGTTTACAACACGTTTTCGAATCCGTTCTCGACACTTTCTCGATAGCGAAAACGTATAGGAAACGATTCAGTTTTCGATCCGTTTTCCCTGTCGAGAACGGATTCGAAAACGTGTATCGAGAACTTACGTTTTGCTGCCACAAACTGAGCGACAGGTAATACTTTTTCGGACCGAATACGGAACACATTCTCGATAGTAATGTTAGAGAAAGCTTCGAGAAAACATCGAAACTGGAAGTAACGTTAAATGTTTCATTGTGTGTGTTGAGAGAAAAAACGTGGCGGGTAAAAAGCAAAATGCAAAAGCAGAAAATGGATGTGAGAGACTTCTGTCGCGCTTGCACTACCGTCGACTTCTGAAAGCGAACACGCGCTGCAGCTTCGACTAACGCCACTGAACAAAAGCAAAAGCTACTGTTCGCTTTTTCTCCATAATCATTTTTTGCTTTTGATTGTGCTGCGGCTTCTGATTTATCAAAAGCAGAGGCAAAAGCAGACGAAATTGGACTTATTGCCCACGCAACCCATGATTTCACACCGTTTGGCGTGAATTTTCCATCATAGGAAAATCAGATAACAAACTATTTCGCAAACTTTCCTTACATTCGTATGAATTTTCCGGGAAATTTTAGGCCCGGGGCGGATTTTCCAACATCGGATACTGAAATCGCAAATGAATTTGAACTATATAACTACAAACCGAGTTTTTAATTCAATCGGATGAAAAAAGTTTTTGGGCGGATTTCGCAAAACCGGAAAAACACGTGGCGAATTACTTCGCGTACTTTGCTTACAAACCAAATTTCAAGTCAATCGCACAATCATGCAAACTTTTCAGGTGCTCTTACACCCCATGGGGTGGAATTTTCCGAAACCTCGTCCAACTGCTCACTTTCAATACTAATGGAAACTTCTGTCCGAATTTCAGTTTGCTCTCCTACCGTTCGGGCTGTGCATACATTGCCAATCAGTCAGTGAATCAGGACAAACTCTTTTATATGTATAGAGATATTAAGAAAACACATTTCTAGTTATTTTCACTATTTAAACTTGTTAGCCATTTTGGAGTGCTATTTGAAATTGCATTGAGAAATGCTTTCTTAGTACAATGTCCGATTACTAAAGGAAGCTATTGTGGCTTGGACTGCAGCTCGTTGATCACAAAATGGAATCTTGTCTTGCCCCGATATGACTAGTTCTAATCATGTTCTTGCTAAAGTAGGAGAAACATCCCTTTCTTAAGATGAGTATTTTGGCCAGAGTGATTGGGATCAGGTACGATTGGACCCAGACGAGTGGATGGATGGATTATTTTGCATATCCTTTTTTTCGAATCCTTTAGACGATTTTCAGATACATTGGATGAAATTCCAATTTAACCTCTTTTTGACTCCGTTTGAACACTCCTCCGGCAAAAGACACCTAAAATTCAATGTTCGGTTAAAAACAAGAACCCGCCTTTAGAGTGTACTGAAAGGTGGACGGTACGTGTTTGCAGCAATCATTGTGAATTATGTGAGAGCAGCACTGGGAGAGGAGCGCAATCGCGGTTGGGCCAGGATCATAGGATCATTAGGACGAGCCAGAGCCGTTTCCGCATCCGTTTAAAGAGGCGCCGCCATCGCGGACCTCTTTCCCGTTGCAAATCCCGCAACATGGCCATTCATGAGCAGATCGATAATCTAAACATCAGGTGGTTTCCCCGATTCTGGCCGACAAAGTTGCCAAGGCCGAGCGGTTCTATCATCGGGTGGCCAAGCTGCCGCAGCGGGGTTGGGAGCTTTTTGGGAATGCCATGAACGATGGCAACAATGTCTATCACAATGTGCAGTCAATGTGCAGTCAAGGTCGATTCTCAAGCGAGCTACATTTATAATCACTCGCCTTGTTGACGGCGAGCCTCGATGAGCTTTATGTAATTGTTGTTGTGTTACTCGTGTACTAGCTTTGTTCGTGACAGTTCGCAGAAGATCTTTGATTTCGGCAACAAGAGCACGCGGCGACTCGTGGCCAAAGCTACACTAGCTCGCATTTACAATGAGCCGCCAATACACGAGTACTTTTGCATTTTTTCTTTTGTGTTTGCTGCTTGAACGAGTTTAACGAGCTTCGAGCGTTGAGCTTACTTGTATCGCATTTGCAGCAAGGGTGAGCGAGCTTGCTTGCAGTTCTCTGATATACAAAATCTATCAAATTGCTGTGTTGATTCTTTATTAAATAAATAAGAATTATCAACTAACTATTGACCACAAATGCTAATTAGCACAAATTTCATTTATTAATTGAAATCACATTTAAACTAATTTGCTTTAGTTTTCCAAAAATTTTCATCCCCATCAACTTGCAACCTAAATGTGCCAAGTTACTCCAAAGTTAATCAAACTTTTTAATTTGAATTTGCATTAAAATTATGAGAAAACAAATTTGCATACGAAAAATGTTTACAATTTGTTTTTTTGTTCTTTTTGAGTGCGCGACACATTTGCATAACTCAAAATCTAGACACGCAGCGATAACATTAAAAGTAAAAGTCACGAAAAACAAATATGAATCATACGCCATGTGTGACAGTAATAAAAAGGGGGTGGCAAATGAATTCAAAAAGAAAATCACAGTTCCAGAGACATTGTCCATCAGACGTGTAATTATTATACACCCTCAATGCCAGCTCGTCACTTGTAAATTCACATACTTGCGCTATAATTCACACTTACTTTAATCTCGATACCTTATCCGAGACATTCTGCCAATTAACAGACAATTAACGGAATTTTGGACAATTTACTTAGTCGTAGTCGTCATCGGTTCAAGCAGTACCAAAGTATCAGCTTGAGCCTCAATTAGATAAAATGGGTCTGTGTGATCGGGGCGGATGGTGTCAGGCGAGAGCAGCGCTAACTGTGATAATGTACTAAATAAAACAGGTGAGAGCCGAGAGAAGTACCGTGTGTCAACATCTGTTGTGTAGCTGACAATTGAGCTGCCTCTTTGTTGCTCTGATCTATTAAGCAAACAAGCTTAGGCGAGTTGATCTGCGATTATTATCAGCAGCTTGAGCAAATTTAGCATCACTTGCAAGTGGCGTTTTGTAGAGCAAAGATCTAAGGTCGCGCCATGTATCCGCAATTGGAGGCGGAAGACGAACAGCTGCAAAAGGCAAACATAGTACGTCTCTTGCCCAACGGCGATGAGGCGGGAAAGGAGGAAAAGACTGTGCAGCCAGCTAGTAAATTGAAACGTAATCTGTTGCGTCATGTGCCCATCCTTCAATGGCTGCCTGCCTACAATTTGGAATGGGGTATAGATGATTTGATAAGTGGTGTTACCCTGGGACTCACCATTATACCGGAAAGCATAGCCTGTGCCCTGCTCGCAGGTCTGCCCGTACGCTATGGCCTGTGTTCGGCTTTTGTTGGTCCCCTAATCTATTTGGTATTTGGCTCCATCGATAAGGTTATTATCGGGCCCACCAGTCTGGTGGCTTTGGTTAGTGTTCAATTCACGGTCGGTCGTCCTATTGAGTTTGCCTTTTTGCTGACATTACTCAGCGGCGTTGTGGAGATCATTATGGGCACATTGAGGCTGGGTAAGTGGACATATATAAATATTTTGTTATAAATTGACTCAGCGGATTGTATGAGCGACGAGGGTCACAATTTATAAGCAAAAATTAAGTCACAATTTAAAAATGAAATTGAACTGTGGACTTATTACAACAGATTTCAAGAGATGGAAAAACTTACAAGCTGACTATTGGTAGATTCCGTCTGCCCCAATCAAGAGTTCTACCGGAAAATTGAAGTCCTCACTTACTGAATTAAAGCATGCTATGGTGTCTGATTTACAGATGGATTCAAGAAAATTTTTTTTGCGAAATGAGAAAAATCAACCTTGAAATTCAATTAATCCACACCACATCAATGCTTTAACCAGTGACCAAGGTGTAATAGTAAAAGCTAAGGTGAATTCAAAGAACTCTTCCCCTTGAGTTTTTGTTGATTCAGTATGAAGTTGCATTGAGTTACTCAAACAGCGTTCATTTTCTGCCACATTATAGAACACACTTATTCTTTCTCTCTATATATGTGTCGGCTGCGACGCCGGCAGAATTTGGCATGCCAACCACGCGTGGCTGCCTTTTCAAATTTTGGACATCGCTGGCTTAAAGTCAATCGAGAGAGTCAAATATTACTTGACTTATCCGACCTAGGGTTGGATTTAACGAATTTGAAAATATTATTTCAATTTGTGTCCAAGCTACAGAATCGGTTAAAGAACTGAATTTTAGCAGCATAGCGACAAAATATTGAGCATCAATTTAAAATTTCGGAGACCCAAGCATTGGGCTGGTATATTTATACCCTTGCAAAGGGTATTATAATTTTGCCCAGAAGTTTGCAACGCATCGAAATACTCATTTCCGACCCCATAAACTATATATATTCTTGATCAGGGCGACGAGCTGAGTCAATTGAGCTTTGTCCGTCCGTCTGTTTGTCTGTCTGTCTGTTAATCTGTCTGTTTCTACGCAAACTAGTCTCTCAGTTTTAAAGCTATCGAGTCCACAGAGTCTTCTTTTTACTGCACGCTGCTAATATGTCGGAACCGACCGGATCGGATGACCATATCTTATAGCTGTCATAGGAACCATCGGTCGGAAAATGGGTCTTAGTAAGAAAAACGTTTTTGTTTTCAAGAAAATCGTTCTTAAAGTCTGTGATTCTTAATATTAAACGCTTTCGAACTAGTTTGAAAAAGGTGATCGACATAGCGTGACTATATCTTATGGTTGCCATAGGACCGATCGGTCGGAAAATATGTCTTAGTGAAAAAAACTTTTCTGTTTTAAATTTTATCTTTCTTAAATTCCGCGATTGTTAATTTGATATGTTTTCATAAAGATTCGTGAAATTTGGTCGAAATCAGATGGTTATTTGTCGGAAAATGGATTTTAGTTAAAAATTTTTTTAGATTTTTATATAAGCGTTCTTAAACTCTGACATTTCAAAAACAGCACGACGTTAGCCTGGCCTTCTAGTTTTATTTGAATTTAGCTTCTCTTTCCATTCTCTTTATAATGACTTTGTTCTGATCCACATCTTGGCTTGCTCATTTGTAAGTTTAATATCACCATATTTCAACTTAGTTTATTAACATTGTTCGTCTATTGTTCTATTATCAAAAGATTTCTTCAGATCCCAGTTCAGTAGAAATTGAAGTGTTGCACATTTTCCCAGGCTGAAATACTTGACACGCACTTTTAAAAAAATATATTTTGCATGCATTTATGAATATTTAAAAAGAGTTAAATTTAAGTTTTCGATTACAAAACACCTGGAGCACATTATTACTTCTCAATTGCAAAACCATTGTAAAAGTCTTATTTCACCTTATCAGCATGGTTACCTTCTCTCGTGCACTTAGGTAAGTACGAGTACGAGTACACCAAGATCGTATTGAGTCTGTTCTCCAAAAAAGTTCTTATTATTTGCACTTCGGGGACTCGGCCGAAATCCCAGTATCCACCTTCCTCCGAATGCTCCGATTGCGCTTTATGGATTTAGCATCACCGAATATGTCACGAAGTGAAATTTACTCACAAGCTTATTTGCGGAAAAACTTTAATTTTAATGTTCCTTCTCGAACAACGCGAAATTTTAGTCTGATTTATACCCTCACCTGGTCTTCTAACTATGAATTTTATTCTCCTTTTCAAGTCTTATGCTGCAACTAGAATAATTTATATCAAAATATCACATTCGAACTACCAATTCATGTTATGGCGTCACGTATACTTCAATTCCTATCTACCTCTGTATAGAATTATAAACTTTTAGTAATCACATTTGTAGTTTTAGATTTGTTCTGAACCACTCTTGCGAGCCCATCTTCTACATATTTCATCCCTTAAATCTAACTTAGCTAACATTGTGTTTGTAAGGCACAACGTGAATGTAAATGATCCGCGTTGGTCTTCACACACCGCATCTCCAATGTCTCCCACGGCTAGATCTCTTCAAGGCTGAATCTCTCCGAATCACTCTTGCGAGCGATCTTGCTTTTATTCTAAATATATCATTCCTTATATCTAACTTAGCAAACGTGTGTGAGCGACTAAATTTCCCCTAATCCTAAGTCACTTTGCTAACTCTTTATTCTACTTCATTTTACTTCACCTACTTGGCAGCAGTTTTTGTCAATGTGTCCCGTTTTGGGAGGACATCTATGCTCTGAATATAAAAGTAAAAGGTCAGTCGTCGTTGGAATTGCCCTAGGCAGATGAAGCCACTGAATAGTTTAAAATATATCTTACAGAAGCCTCATGCGGATTGAAAACAATGCTTAGTGCAGTAAAAATAGTAACCCTCGTACACAGATCCAATGTGAGTCGTTTTCAATAAAAAAAAATATAGGAAATCTAACTTCGGCTCGACCGAAATTGATATACCCTTGCAGCTTGATGGCGCCATTACTTTGTACAGTTGCTTGCCAGTTTGTTATATGGCAGCTATACGATATGTTCATCCGATTTTAGCCAAACTCCCCAAAATTGTGTGGAAATTGATAATATTCACAACTGAAAGGTATAAAGACGCTACCATGGAAAACAAAAAAGTTTTTCTCACTAGAACTTCTTTTTCGACCGATAGTTCCTATGGCAGCTATACGCTATAGTCATCCGATTTGGATCAAACTTGGCAGAATTTTGTGGTAGCATATAATATTGATCAGTAACAAGTTTGGTAGCGATAGCATTGAAAACCAAAAAGTTTTCCTTACTAAGACTTTTTTCCAGACATATCTTTTGTATGGCAACTATACTATATAGTTGGCCGATTTTCATACAACTTGGGGAAATTATGTAAAAGCATAGAAAACTTAGAAATACATTAGTTTTGGGCACGTTTGCGTTGAAGACTAAAAAGTTTTTCTAACTAAAACTACTTTTTCGACCGATAGTTACTATGGCAGCTATATGTTGTAATCATCCGATCCGCCCGGTTCCGACAAATGTACAGCGTCTTTATACCAAAAGACTTCGTGCAAAGTTTGGTTAAGATAGCTTTTAAACTGACGGAGGAGATAGCATAGAAACTGAAGGACAGACGGACATGGCTCGTCGTTGATCATGCGATCAAGAATATATATACTTTGTGTGCTCGGAGATGCTTCCTTCTCTGCGTTACAAACATCTAGACAATTGTAATATACCCTCTACAAGGGTATAAAAAGTAAACTAATTCAGTAATCTTTTCCGGACACGCTTCTCGAACATGAATGAGCTGTGCTGATCAAGAGATCAATTAGAGCATTCGTTTAACAAGACAGATCAAAATATTTACCGTCCATATTTAAAGAGTAACTCAAATTATAATCCAGCTGTTAATCAGTTTGGTAAACACATTAAGACAAATATAGGTTGACAGTTTCGATTCAGTTGCACAGCAGAGGTCATTCAATTTACATTGTTTCCTAATTAAATGTACAATATTTGTGTTACTTACAGGTTTCATTTTTGAGTTTATTTCCATGCCGGTTATCAAAGCCTTTTCCTCCGCCACTGCTATTTTGGTGATTGAGTCTCAACTCAAAGTTTTACTGGGCATTAAGTACTTAGTTGCGGGTCTCTTGAGATCCATCAGCACTTTGAGCTCGCGCATTGATGAGGCTAATATGCCCGATTTAATAATGGGTTCCTTTGCTATAGTTTTCCTTCTGCTATTTGAGGTGAGTATTGGTAAAGCTAATTATAGCCATTTATTGCCAATTATTTCCATTTCAGCGCTTAGAGCATGTGGCTGCCAATGAGAAACTAAATAAGACTCTACGCATCTGTTGCCGCTATATGTCCACATCTCGGAATACTTTAATTGTACTCATAGCTGGCATTGTCAGCTACATTTGGATAGAGCAGACTGGTCATGCGCCCTACGCATTGAGCAAAAACGCATTTTCCAGCTTACCCAATTTCACGGTGCCCAGTTTTACAATTGAAACCCCTGAACGTACATACACCTTTTGGGAGGTGTTAAGTGAATTGAATGTTGGCATTGTTGTCATACCAATTGTGGGCATATTGACCAACATATCCATAGGAAAACTGAGTAAGTATTGAAATTTATGTGCAAACTAGGTGCAACGTGTGCAATTCACAAGTCGATTTGAAAATCAAGTTTGAAAGTGATTAAGCGAGCATGAAGAATACTGCAAGGTCTAGTTGTAGGCCTTTTCCGATGTCCTGGGCAAGGCTGCCATTCCCTGAAACTTAATTAAATGGTTCTGGCTGGAGGAGTTTTTAAGAGCATTAACATTAGCCCATGGAATTAGTTCGAGACTTGGCTCAAAACCTATGAGATTGTTAAAACAATTTCTTTGCTATGTTCGGTTGAGATGACTTACAATGATGTTTGTATATATTTAGCAAATTTCCAAACTTGTTAACATGACGCGTTTCAGCGTTTTCAATGCAAATTTCATAACTTCAAGCTAGCTCAAATGTAATCATCCTTCGCAAACCAGCCGTTTTTTGCTCATAACTTGAGTATCGTTCATCCGATCTTTATAATTCCTTCAGCAAATCGATAAATAATTTTGTTTGTTTACAAGGTATCTCTAGAAGGTACGAACGATCTATCTTCAAAACTGTAGGAGATATGACGTTCCAAATTGCGGCGGCGGGAGGGGTCGTGGCAAAAATTAAAAATACACTTGATCTGCCTGCAAGTATAAGAAATATATGCTCCATACATGTCAAACCTCTATCTCTTACCATCTCTGAGATTTCTTCGTTCATACGGACGGACGGATAGACAGACAGACGGACATGGCTATATCGAATCGGCTGTTGATGCTGATTAAGAATATATATACTTTATAGGGTCGGAAACGATTCCTTCTCCCTGTTACATACTTTTGCACAAACTTAATATACTCTGTGTACCTTCGGTACAGAGTATAAAAATCCGAGATATCCGGGAAAAAATCAATCCCAAACGATGTCAGAAGTCGGTCAAGCCCGGATTTTCTCAAACCAAGTGCGAGATGGATTAAATTCGGAATTCTTGTCTTGATCCCGACTTTGGCTCACATGGGCTTGATTTAATCTTGTTATTCGAGCTCGATTTGATCCCTTAGTCGGATCCAATCAAGAGGTCCGATATTGATTTCAGCTTTATATTCGTACTTGATTTGATCTCGAAGTCGGCTTGGTGCTGGAATTCCCGAGATTAAACTCAGCTCGATACTCGAACTACATTCAATCCGAAAAATGATTGCATAAAAAATGGCTGAAATTGGCTTAAGCTCGATGTTAATACTCATTTTGACCCCAAAAAAAGCATCTCATAAGAACTCCATACTACTTTTTTAACGACCTTTTTGATTATCAAACCAGCAAGTTCTATCCGGCTCGAGGTCATTAGTTTGCATACAACTGTGAAAGCAGGACACAATCAACATTACAATGGAGGCTGTCGTTCTGAAAACCAATCCAGTCCTAAGCCTTTGACTAGTCACCCCTAGACTAGTTGACCCCTAGTCCATGGGGTATTGACTAGAATCCATACTTGAAATGACCAGTTTCGGATTAATCCAAGCCTTTTAGAATTGTTCCAATCCTTTCGTGCTGGATTCAAGTAGATTCTAGTACGACTTGTACTTGTAATTTCCATACGGAAGTCGACATCAAATCATTTTATTTGGACTTGATTTTAGCTTGCCTTTTTATTCTCCCTTGAAGTCCTTTTACCAGTCTCCACTTATTTTTTGAAGCTTAAGATGAAATTGCTAACTTTTTACTGAGCTCTAATTTCTTACTCGCTTTCTAGCGTTTCTAGAGAGATTGGTAAGCATTCATCTCGTTTTAAGGATAGCCTTGCACACACTTTCTTAGGTGAAAGTATGAAATTTCACTTTCATGGTGGTTGTGTTCCTAACAGATGAACATACATTTCGAGGTATCTTTTGCTAGATATTTTTTGTTTGTGCAACAGACAGTCACCAGCACACACATATCAGCAGGCAATATTCAGTTTTCACTTTCTTTATTTCGTGACTGTTGTTGCTTTAGAAATGTTTTCTTCTTTTGTATGGATGTCTACGCCGCCGTAAGCTGGCTCTGGGCACTTATGTTCTGCAATATAATGAAGACGCTATCGACTGCTTAAGTAAGGTCATGTCAAACTTTCCTTAGGAAATGCCAGATCGCTCCTGTTCACACTTGTTTCCCAAATTGGTACATTTCTTTGCACCAATCTCTTTAAACATACCAATATTTCTAACTTTTTACTACATTTCGTTTCTCTTGTCTCTTCAGCACCAAAGGGACTGGTGGATACCAACCATGAACTCCTCACCGTTGGCTTGTGCAACATATTTGGATCCTGTGTTCAGGCCATGCCCTCATCAGGAGCTTTCGTTCGTTATGCAATTAGTACGGCCTCTGGCCTTAAGACGCCCATGGCTAATTTGTATGTGGGTAAGTGACGACAGCTCAAGCTGCAATTGCCGCCTAGCATCCGTTTAACTGCAATCTGCACTTTCCTAGGCATCATTGTGCTGCTGGCCTTGGGCTATCTGAGTCCGTACTTCAACTACATACCGGAAGCAACATTGGCCGCAATTTTAATGTGCTCGATTGTCACGCTATTAGACTTAAAATTGCCCTTGCGGTTGTGGCGTGAATCGAAACGGGACTTTGGCATTTGGATGCTTTGCTTCAGTGTATGCGTTTTCTTTGGCGTTGAGGTTGGTCTCGTTGTGAGCATCATAGTAACTGCTCTGCATCTGCTCTTTCTTTGGGCACGTCCTGAGATCCATGTGAAGATACAACAGCTGGACGATATGGAATACATTTGTGTGACTCCCGGCAATGGCATCTATTTTCCGGCCATCAATTTTCTGCGAGAGAGGGTACTCAAGGCCTGCGCCCAAGCAGATTTCAAGATTACGGTTGTAATTGATGGCCATCGTATAACAGGGCTGGATTATACCGCTGCCCAGGGTATCTCCAAGCTGTCTAGTGATTTGTGTCGTCACTCAGATGCGGCTAGCTCAGGCCTCTTGATATTGTACAGATTTCCCACGGAATTGCAAAGGCTAATCGATCATACAGATAATTTGGTATTTTGTGAAAGTGAAGCCAAAGTTCAAGAATTCTTAACCCAAGAGTCGTTGCGCAATGGATTGATCGATCTGAAAGAACACATTCGCGCCTCCATCGACTTGGGCTACAAAATTGATATTGAACCGGCGGAGTCGAAAATGTAGCTTAACGATTTATTGTATTTATTTAGGTTTAGCGGAGGTAAAATCACCAAGCAAATTGGAAATAAAAGTGAGAAGAAAAGTGGAACAAATGCCGTGATGGCAGCAATTTATAAAAGCCACACTGACCTCCTAGCCGAAGGGGACCGTGGAGCGAATGCTGCGGTGCCGTTGGCGACGCCGTCAATGATTGCCAAGCTAATGGATTTCTGTTTACTTTTTCACTTAGAGCGGGAGCCAAGCGAAAAAAAAAAAAAAATGGCAAAACTTGTGAAAAATAGCGCAAAGAAATTAGAGAAAAGCGAAAGCGCAACACAAGCTCTGTGGGTGGAGGTGGAGGGTGGCCAAACTAAAGAGAACTGCAAGAAATTAAACTAAAATCCTCGCGCAAAGTGGATCAAACTAAGAAAAACCCAGCGGAAAAAACAAGCCATGAATTGTTTGTGGCCGTTAAAGTGACTAATGAATACACTTTCCTAGAGGAAAATAGACTTACAAGTTTTGAAGTTATAAAATTTATAAAACGTGTACAAAATTCCATAAAAATTTGACTTTTTATTCTAATCACAAATCCATTTTTGAAGCAAACCGCTCAGTAATGGGCAACGGTTTTGTTCAAAGACAAAGTTGTGTCAACTTGCCAAATTGTTTTGAAATAGCTCTATTAGTCTCTAAAATCTGGAGCTAGATTGATTCAGATATTGTTGCTGATCAATCAATCTATACATATAAATCTCTACGCCCGACTGACTGACAGACTGTTTAGTTCGCAGGCGCGCTAGGAAAGGAAATTTGGAAAATTTGACCGCGAAGTGTGTGAAAATGACAAAAAAATAGTTTGTATGTGGTACAGAAATGAGCAATGGGAATTTGTTAGAAGAAGAAAACTAACAAAAAACTATAAACACTCGCTGCTTAGTTCCCTCTGTATTTTATCTGTAATTGTAACAGTCGCAAAAGAATAACAGTTGCGCTCTCAATTGTTCTCACTTCTGCTCTCATACTCTCATGATCAACATACGTGCTCTGCAAGTAGTACCAACAACAGCTACCTATGTACATCTTTACGGGTGTGGGTTTTTTTTTATATTCTATGTTTATTTAACCAGTATTAACCCACACATTAGATCAGGCATGCCCAAAAGCTGCATACGACAGAGCACTCACCAATACTCACAAAGATAAGCACCAATACCAATAATGAAATTGTTGTTGGTCAGTTTGCTTGCGCTCGCAAACACCAATTAAAGAAGAGAACAAAACCGGTTTTTGTTCTACGCGTCGCATACACACGAAATCGTTAGCATGTGTGTCGTTTCGTATGCCTCGCGCCCTGCATGTATACGATCATTGATTTCCTATGTTCCGTGCAATTACAATAACAAAACGTACCCAAAGAGCATACGGCTGGGCATCGCTGCATTAGATGGACAATTTTTTCATTTACAATTAAGTTGCGAGCCCCTGCGGGACGACCGCTAGGCAATGCTTCGCAGAGGCACCAATCGCATTATAATAATTTATGCCCGTCTCAATCGCTCCAGTCTGCGGAATTCAATTAGGGCACTGGCTGCAAACTGCAGAACTGTTCGCTCGATACCATCAATTCAGAGAAGTTATTAATGGTAACTTCCTCGCCTGCGATGTCCCTGAGTGCCATCCTTTGCTCCTCAAAACGTCCACATTCAAGCAGGACGTGTTGTGCGTCTTCTAGGGTACCTCCGCTACACCAAGTGCACTGCGATGAAGGTAACTTCTGAAGCATCCGTGCCCACTTAGTATCCGGGTGAGTAGAAGTTCACCTCCCCATGGGGTCTCTCAAGCCACGGTTTGATTTTGGGGACTAGCCTGTGCGTCCAGCGGCCTTTTGAGGATGAGTCCCAGGCGGTCTGCCACTTGATAAGGCTGTCGTCTCTAGCTGCCGCTCTCTCTACTGTGTGTGCTACGGGGGACCGTTCACATGATGCACGGTAGACGATTGCCGATTCCTCTGCCAGGTTGTCCAACGGCACCATTCCTGCTATGACGAGCGCTGCTTCATTAGATATCGTCCTGAAGGCGCTACAAACTCGAATTGCGCTAAGGCGATAGACCGCCTCAACGCCCCGGCAATTGCTCGGGACCGCAAATGCTTGTGCCCACACAGGAGCAGCGTACAGCATGATGGACTTGCATACTCCCATAAGGAGGCGTCGGCGCTCATGCTTTGGGCCTCGGATATTTGGCATTACACGCGTCTGCATACTTTTTATGGACGTACTCCAAATACTTGCGGAAGCACAGCCTGGTGTCTATCATGACTCCAAGGTACCGTATAGCGAGCTTGGAGACCACTTCTGTCCTTCCCACCATCATAGTGGCAGTTTCGACCCGTTTTCTACTACTAACCAGAACCGCCTCAGTTTTTTGCGCTGCCAGCTCAAGTCCCACAGCCAATAGCCATCGGTAAACCATGGCTATGCCGCAGTCGCATTCAGATTCCGCCATCTGGAGCTCCTTGGCCACCACAACAAGGGCCACATCATCCGCAAATCCGACGACGTGCATGCCAGCTGGGAAAGGTAATCGCTGGATGCCGTCCTACATCATATTCCATAGGAGAGGTCCCAGGACTGAACCCTGAGGTACTCCCGCTGAAACTTCAAGTGATTTCATGCCTGCCTCTGTCTCGTATAGTAGCTTCCAGTTCGAGAAGTAGCTGCGTATCATGGCGTACAAGTAAGCCGGGATGCCAAACGACGCTAGTGCGTCTAGAGTGCTCACCCAGTTCGCTGTGTTGAACGTGTTCTTAACATCCAGGGTCACAATAAGGCAGTACTCCTTTAAGCCACCTCACCACCGCGTTCCAGATATGGCTTCCGTTGCAATCTCAACCACTTTGCCGATGGCAACGGTGGTTGATTTCGATTTGTGTGTGTGGGTGTGTGTGTACATGCGCTTTTTTAGAGCGAAGCTCTTATACGGCCTGGAATAAAACTAGAAAAATTTTCTGTTTTGGGAAGTGGTGGTAAAGTGGGTGTGAAGAGGGTGCACAGCGAAGGACGGGGAGGGAACAGTGGGTTTACAATGACTTAACAGTGACTTAGCAGTGACTTAGCTTAACTTCACTTAACATTGAGTTAACAGGGACTAAACAGTGACTGAACAGTGACTTAACAGTGACTTAAAAGTGACTTTACAGTGACTTAAAAGTGACTTTACAGTGGGTTAATAGTGGGGAACAGTAGGGAAATGTGGGGGAAGGGTGAAATAGGGGGGAAGAGTGAAGAGAGCAGGGAAAGAGGGGTGGCGAAAAAGAGGAAAAGCAAATTTGAATTGAATATTAATTGACTTTCATGAGGTCAAGTTGTGAATTCAGTGCCTTCCATGACACACTCTTTTTTTTTATGTGATCTTTAGTTTCTAGTTCCTATCCGAGACGGAACTTATTTGTAATTCGCAATCATTTTTCAACCCTATTTTTTTATGCATGTCAAAGTTTTATCAAAAAATATTGTCTCTTTAAACTTCGGGAACGGCTTGAGTTGCTATACGTTCCCAATTATGGACAAGCAGTGCTGATGCTGCTGTAGAATGCACAATCCTCATATATTGACTGAAATAGGCGCGGGAGAGATATATCGTTAGACCCGAAGTTCACAATATTGTTTTTCGGATGAGGTATATTTACAGCATCCACTTGACAGGAAGGGATTAATATTTAGATCTGGAGTTTCCGAGCACCCAGAAAATTTTTGTTGGCTCCCTTAGGACGGGATGGAATATAATTTAACATGCATTTATCACTCAAAATGTTGATTTATTTTTACCAGCTATGAACTCGAAACTGTCTACTAGATAAAATGAAGAAAATCAAATTAATATCCAACAACACAATTTCTACAATTTCTTAAAATCTTTGACGCGGACGAAGTCGCGGCGAGTTCAGCTAGTAATTAATATGATTTAAGGGATCGAAAACAGCCTCCATTTGATTGTTACATTCAGGCATTGAAACTGCTCTAAGCTTATTGCTCCAAACTGCTCCAGATATGTGGTTCTCAGCTCAGAGTCGAGAGCTGATGCTTACTAGCTGAGAGAATTTAGATATTCCAAACTCACGATCTACGGCTTTCGGCTCTGATTAGAAGCTGACAAGAGCAAGACCGAGTGGTGCGCCCAGTTAAAAGCACCGAAAAGGTTTCGGTTCTTTGATGACCGCCGCTTTGATGGTATTTCAGCATAGCTTTTTCAAAATGTTCCCATGTTTCTTTACAATTTCAGTTTATTTCCAACTTCAAGACACATTAAAACTACTCAGCTTAATGAAGGGAATTAAAAAGGCAGAACGAAAACAAGAGCAAAAGCAAGTTAATTACGTAAGGTTAAGAGATGCTGCCGCCATTGCCGCCGTCGTCTCTGGAAACCCAGATCCCGCGAAGGTACCGGGAAGGGGGGGGGGATCTAAGTAGATTTGAAGCACTTGAGGCGTTGTAAATAAAATGCGGATTCCCTTCCCCCCCCCCTCCCCCTCTCCTGACCACTGACTACATCACTTAGCTCCTGGTTTTGCGCTTTGTTGATTGCATTGGCAAACGAAGTGAGCAGATTTAATGAAATTTAAAGCGTTGTCCAGAAGTTGTCCAAAGGAGGCAGTCAGTAACAGGGCCTGCGGTTGGCCAAATGCAGATGGCCAAGGTGGTGGTGGTGGTGGTGGCCCAGCCCAAAGCCGAATGCAAATTCCCAGAAAACTGGGTAGAAAGTGCCTCGGTAATTATTTCAATGGACTTTATTTGCTAAGCAGTTCAGCTGACTTGGGATTTTGGTTGGCATTTTCTGCGTTGTTGGGCTAATGAGCTTTAGCGCATGGCTTACATTTGCAATTGAAATGTGCAAATTATTACCGATTATTGATAAAGGTTTAAATGTTAGAATGAGAGCTAGTAGGAGAAAAGGAGAGGGAGATGTTCTAGTAAATTGGCAAAAACGCCACAGATTGAAGAAAAAGTTGAAGTAATATATGAATATCCAAATTATGAAATTAAAAATCACTGTTAAGAGACAGGGTCGTGAAACGATAAGACAAGTCTTAAGTCATCTGTATATATCTGCATGCCCAAGTATAAGTCATTGGCCGTGCTTAGCAGAAAAATTGATCCCTGGTCAATTTAAAAGCAATTTAAGCTAACTTCGTCTGTGCTCAAGTTATTTTACGCTTACAAATGCTCATTTTGAAATATCAGAGTTTAAGAACGCCCAGTTTATGAATAAATTTCGGAGCAATGGGAGCAAGGGCGTGCCCACCGCTGTGCTAAAGTTTTGACTAACTTTAGGCAGATTTCTTGATATCACGGAGCGGAATTATGTATCCGCCGCGTTCACTTTTTTGCGTTGGCAAATACTGAATTAACTAGTACAGCAGAAACAATGCGATGTACTGAGAGTATTTAAAGATTATGCTGTACAGCTTAACATATGAGAAGGAAAATCAAGTAGATTGAGTTAGTGTGGAAAAAATTAGTGATTGACGGAGTTAATTGACCTTTAAGGTCAAAGTATATTAAGGGGGATTCTCCATACACAAAACTTTTTTCTCGATTTTTTTTTTGCTTTTTTTTTATAGCTATAAAATATTTGAGAATATCGACCTTATAGGATTTTTTAATATTCGAAAGATATAGCCTTTTTTGTCGAACAATGTCTTCGCTAAAATGAGTAATTTTTGAGTAAACAAATTTCGAGTAAATAAAGATGAGTAATAACGGCTGGTTCTTGAATTTAAGCGGTAACATATTGTCGCCTCAGATCAATATCGATTATTAATCGATTTTTAATCGATAATTATCGCAGGCTATCCTACACAATGCTCAGGCTGCGTGAGCCGCTCAGAAACTAGTGCTGCGGCCGCATCTAAAGAAGGCAGAATGGCACGCAGAGCAGAGAGAGCTGCTGCTGAAATCAGTTTTTTTTAAGATGAGGAAGAACCGCTGTGTGTAGCTGGCATCGCCGACTAAGATCTGTAAGTATGTATATAATATCTGTAATATTTTTGGTTACTTTCTAAACAACTTTTTCGGACTGCCAAGCCACTTTTCTCCTACTACTAAACCGATTTTGATAAAACAAAATGCAATCGACGCAGAACTGTCACCATTCTTAAACTTTTTTACATATTTAATTTTTTTTTTTGTTGCAAAAAAAACTACTTCAAACTTTAAACGCATTTATCTCGAAATCACGTTTTTTGAACTGGCGGCCTGAACCTCAATAAACTACAAAAAATGGCTCAAAATCGAATTTTCATTTTTCAAGGACGTTAAAAAAAAAAAAAAATTACAAAATTTTCTTCGAGGTTCAGACCAGCATGACATCTATACTGATTATAACCCCGTTTTTACTTTTCATTTCAGACAACCTGGAGACGAGAAATTATGGCCGCCAGCACTATATACCTTGTTTTTTTGTTTACTTTAATCTGTTTGTAACACAAAAAAAAAACAAAATTTTAAAAACTCTTTGCGTTTTCAAATAAGTTTTTTTTTAAAAAAGGTTCAAAAAACAGCCTCGCTATGGAGAATCCCCCCTTAAACCCGTTTGATAACCTCAATGAAGTTAAATAAATCAAGTTTACAAGTTACGGAAGCAAGCCGGATAGCTGCAATGACAACGATTGGGCTAAAGTTGGTCCTAGTGAAAAGTGCACTGCTTAAAGGGAAAATTTTGGTCAAAATTTGGTAAAAAATAAAGAAGGCTGCAGACCGATCCCGAACTAAACCTCGTAGAACTGCTTCCGTAAGTTTTTTTGGACCATGAACCGAACCTTCTAAAGTAGTAAACTTCTGAACCTGAACCATAGATGTCTGTTTATTATTTAGTGAAGATTCGTTTTGAAATCGATCACATATGTTCTCAATTCCTTAATTAGTGAGTTTAGCTGGCTCTAGGTACGAAAAAGTTGCGTTTGTTCACAACTGTTCATAACTGAACATGTGTTCATAACTAAACATGTGACCCTCGCAATCAACACCAGAAGACGTTACTAAAATATGATCCCATAAAAAGGGACCACAGTCGAGGTAACACCAGAAGGTCACGGCCGTTCCTACGCCTACAAGCACATGTGTGCAAGAGGGGAAATACATTACAAGAAAGGATAAATATAAACACATATTGTACTTAGTAAGCAAAAGCAACACCACACTATATTTAAATAGACAAGTAAGATGATCAAGAAAGAGATGTAATACAATCTAACAACTGAGTATATAAGACACAAATATATCACATGTATTAGATTTAGAAATACAGTTGTCTCATGTATTAGATACATAAGCTTAAACTATAAAAAGCCACAACCGAACCTTAATAAAAATCAGTTCCTAACAAGTAACGCGATTGTGTAATTTAGTTAGGGATTCTACCGAGTGACTGAGCTGTACGAGCGGCTCTTTTACTTAGAAGAATAAGTTGCACAACAACTGTAAACAACTTATGCATTGTACCACCAAAAAGACCTGGTTGCCTATACAGAACTGTTTCATCGTTATCCCTAACGACTCTTCAGTAGGCTTTTCGCTGAAGAAAGCATGATTGCCAACTGCCTCTCCATACAATCATTGCTTAGATCAGTTGGGAACTGCTTAAAGCAATGAAAGCAAAAATAGACAAGCAATGAGTGCTTTCAACTTTCTGGTGGTAATGCTTAAGCTTTGAGGCTCAACTTTTCTAAGTGGAAAAGCTTGAAACTTGCGAGCCAGCTTAGAAGTTAATTTTGAAATGCGAAGCATTCAAAAAAGCGTTTGTTTGCGTTGTTTCTTGAAACTTTTGTTAGTTTCGTTTACAATCTCAATTCCACTACTTTTTGATAAGTAAATCGAACGCAATTCCGCCGCGGTTTCATTTTACTGTTCTCGATTCCGGATAAAATCACGAGATTGTTACTAGATACATAAGAGAGAGAATCAATCCTAAATTTTAAACTCACATTTATATTCGCAAGTACTATAATCTCTGAATTTTTAAAAGATCGGATAGTGAATAGCGGAGTTTTAAAAAACGTTGAATACTTTTCGACTATCTTTTAAGGAACACAACTTTTGTCATATATTTCGAGTCAGCAAGCTCAGCTCAATCTGGAAACAACAATTTTAATATGCTAATTAATGTAAATGGTCTGTTGACTACAAGAAAAAATCAATCCATACAGGAGTAAATCCATCTCAAACGGTAATGGAACATGATAGTCCAAAATAGTCTTCTCCCGATCACAGAAATTTTGATTTGATCCAAAGGATTACATTTATTTCGGCGTAATCTCTTAAGGACTGAGTTAAGAAAAAATTTTGAGTCAAATTGATCCCAGGACAGATACCTTTCCCTTGCCACCTCCATATTCCAAAGGACATCCTTACCCTGAGAAAAAAATCAATCTCAAAACAAGATTATCGTCTCGAAACCAAGAGAAGCGGTGTCACAAGTCAACAGAGACGAAATAGTCTCAACTCAAGATTATATTCTTAGTTTTAATCTAAGTCCAACAATCTTGGACTAAGATCGCTTAAGTATACTAGACTTAAAGTTAAAACAATCTCATTTTTATACTCTGTACATACCCAAAACCTGGGAAAAATTTTATATTTTTCTGTTTGCACATATTTGTGTGTGCTCGTATCTTTCTACAATCAGCATCTTCCCTTTACACATTTTGCTAAATTTCATTTCACTTAACTAACAAATGTCCAACGGTAGCACTCCTAGCCTCAAACTTGCCTCAGCTTGCAATATCCATTACAACTCAATTCCCATTTCCGTAAAACAAATTGATTTATAATTTAAATTAAATGCTCTCTAACCATTCCCCCCCTCCTAAGGTCAACCCTTTCCGCCACCCACACAAGCTGTCAACCAAAAACAAGCCACTTAAATAACTATGCAACAAGAGAATGAAAACCCTTTAAGCAGTTTCGTATGCCACATTCCACCCACTCTCTTCTACCGTAGGAAAATCAAAGACATTGAGAACGTGACATTTTAATGGCCCCCGTTCCCCGTTTCTGCCCGGTCGGCATCTTCAAGGGGATTTCCCACGCTTTGCCCCTATACACTAGTTTTTTTTCTTCCTCTTTCGCTCATTGACATCGTTTTCATTTGCTTGTTATTTTGTACAAATTGTTAATTATTTTCATTGTCCTTGTTATGAAACTTTTTCCCGCGCGCTCTCACTCTTTGTTTTCCCGCATTTGTGTTGTCCTTAAGGATTTTTGGCATTTAATTAAGCGCAATCAAGTTGACATTTTAAACAATTTAAACAAGCAAACAGACGTCGCAGCGTCTCTCCTTTTGCTTTGACTGCGTTGGCGCATATTAAAACGCTTTATGACCGAAGGCCAATTGGTATTGCTTTCGAGTTGAGGGAGACAGCGTCCTTAAAGCCTGGCCGCAGGCCTTAAGGGGCTAGGCCAAAAATCGATAAGGGAGACTCCCGATGCCCCATCTCTCGGCTGGTATTAATTATGTCTTTTGCCGTTTGTCGTATTTAAAGGGCAACGCAATTAGAACGCTTTTGTGGCGGGGGGCCTTGCCCCCATGCCAATTCCCTGCCTGTTCCTTGGTCAGTCACATACAAACATACGTATCAATGGACAACCTCGTGCTCTCCACTACGTGACCAGCAAAGTAATTCATATGAAAATTTAATTTGTGAACGAAACGAAATGGTTTTTACGTTTCCAACCGCATGCGAAAATAAATATTATTAGGCCCAGCTCGCCGGCATCATGAAATATGGAAAATTATTGCATATTTAGCAATAAACAGCAACCATGCGGTTTAGCTTGTTTTGGCTTTTTTCGGTTTGTCAACACGTTCTGTTTGACCACACACACGGGCCGCAAAGTATGCAATGCACATTTTTACGCTTTTGACAGCGGTCGATTTTTTGTTCATGTTTTCAGTATTATGAATTTGATTGCATGTACCGCAATTTGAATGATGTTTGGTTATTGTGGTCATTGCATTGATATGGACACGTGAGAGTGTAGTTGTCTGACTATTTTAATAGCCATAAAGTCAGAGTTTTCGCTTTGAAAGCGGAACAATGGTAAAAACGAACGCAGAATAAAGATTTTCGTTACATTTTAGGAAATTAGATTTTATGATCTCGAATCTTCGAATCTGCGCACGACGACACCCAGACGCACACGCAAAACGGCGCAACAGCTGCAGTGTGCGCTATCGAGACTCTTTGAAACCGTTGTTAGACTGCTCCCAAACTCAAATTTTGTGCCCATCGCTGACCTAAAATGTGATTCTTAGGCAATGCTATCGCTTCCAGACTTGATATTTATTAATGTTCTATGTTTTTACATAATTCTGATAAATCTAATATAAATCGAATGACTATAGAATATTGCTGCCATAGGAATGATCGGTCGGAAAAGTAGCTCTAGTGAGAAATAATGTTTTGCTTTTAATGGTTGCGCTTTGATACTCTCCAGCTATAACTATTATAAGTTTCACATAATTTTGGCGAGTTTGATCATAATCGGATGATTACACAGTTCTACAATTTGAGACCATTTGTGACTATCCCGAGCATTTTAAACTAATTCCTGCGTGTCTACTCATGCGGAATACGAGTTGGAATGTCAAAGTCATATCTTAGTTTTCGTTTCCGAGATTTTGCCGAATAAATAAATTTTCCGACTTTTACCGCTCTATAATTTTTGTAGGCCACACAAAGCATTAATTGCTGATTTTATTAAGCCTCTAGGATATTATTTTTATCAATGCAACTGAAAAAAATCAAAGGCGTGGCTTAAATATTGTCAATGATGTCAAAATTGGCATTCAAAGTTAAATTTTACTTGATTTATAGCAAATTTATCAAACTAAACCACCTGCCACAAGCCATTGTTTTTGTCGAATATTTAATTAAGCCATCTTATCATATAGATAAACATATGCTCTAATTAAGGAAATTTTGTTGCATTTTTGTTAGACCTATAAGCAAAGTTACAACCTGTTTAACCTAAAAATCAAGAATTAAATTTATGGGAGGACAACTAGATTTCCACTCCAAATTGTTATAGGGGTTTTAAAAAGGCTACTTCATATAACATTTGCGTAACTAACTATTTTTTTTTAATGTACAAAAACAATATTCATGGAATGCTATGTTAACGTTTGCTGATTGTGAAAGTATGACTGAATTATACGGGTGTGTCCCACACATCGACGTCGATTTTCGTATAAACTTGTGTATTTCGAATTAGAATTGTTTAAGTGAATATGTGAAGTGCCAAATATGTCAGAGATTCAGGCCGAAAGAAAGTTGTAATAATCGGAAATCTCTAGAGATTTTGGTATAGGCGCTCGCATTTCGAATTAAAACTGCTTGGCTTTATATGTGAAGTGCTACAAAGATGGCCGGCTACTAGATTAGACGACAAAAGTTGGGCGATTTGAAACCGACTGCTCAAATCAAAGTAGATTTAATGCGTACGTTTCTACCGACCTATATTCTAGTAGCCGACCTTATTCTTATCATTTCACATACAAAGTCCTCCTAGCTTAGTTCCCAATCAAAACATTTGTACGAAAATCTCTAGAAATTTCAGGAACACACCCGTATTTGACGATTTTACTTCGCTTGGCTTTCAGCAGTCGATTTCAAACAGTCAAGGTTTCTAAACATTATCAAGTGACCAAAGAACCGTCACTTCATATGTAAAGTTCTAGGAATTCAAAGCGAAATGAGAACGTTTATACGGAAATCGCCGTCGAAATGTGAAACATACCCGATAAAAAGGCTACTTGATATAACAGTAATCAGAAGTTAAGCCTGATCTGCGAATCTCTGCTGACAGGACATGGGTGCTTACATCTGGAGGTACAAGCACGAGGACTACCCAAACTGTTCATAATGTCAGGAGGTCACAAAAGACGCAGAAAATGTTTTTTTTCGTCCGATATTTAATCAAGTATAAAAGGAGTCTGCAGTAAGCAACATTGCCCCCATAGTGTACGAAAAACTGCGTAGCGGCGAATGTGAGCTCATCGGAGAGAGTTCTAGGTATGCCTAAAGGAATTCTCCCATGAAAAGTATTAACGAAAGGCAGTCCAGCCTGGAAAACGGATTAGATGGCGTAAGCTTGGTGCAGTTAAAGTTTCACACTTCGATCACAGTCCCGCGATCGAGTTGGCTTTCAACTCTCATATCCTTCTTAAAAACAGTGTAACAGACAATTTTAGTTTGGAATTCCCAGCCTAGATACAAAAGTATCTAAGTCCAGCATTCCAACCTGGTGGCTGTTCCCTACCTTTTTCTATATACGAGAAATACAGAAACAGGAAGCCAATCACTGTAGACTTGCGTATTTTGCATTAAACCTATAAAAAGCTAACTCCAAAATGACTGACTAATGCGACTGGGTCAGCTGTTTCCATGTCAAGACATACTTCTAGTCCCAGATGGCCTAAGGTGGTAGCGGCACCGTTCTCATAAAAGGACAGTCTAGACAATGGCAATAGCTAACGAGTGCGAGAGGGGTGTGTTGCAGTCAATATCGGTTAGGTACTTTAGCAATCGGCTAGCAAAATCAGTCCGAGGAGGGTTCGTTTGATAATGTCTACACCAAAACTCGCACTGCTAATTAAATAATAAAAAGTCCCTGATGCTATAGAATTGCAGAGGCTACCAGAAAGAAAAATAAAAGGACAGAGACAAACACTATTACACCAGATTTAAGCTTCATATTGTTCTTGAAGCTGCGCTCTTCACCCACCCTACCTATGATTTTCCCTTAGCGCGCTGATTCCGTAAAATCCCATTGTGATTACATCTGTTCACCCTTTACTTTACATTACCTAGGAAATTATTGGGAGATCAGCAAATCATTACAAAATACAATTTATTCATTTTAGATATATATTGGAAAATACCTGCATACTTGCAGTATAAGTATTAAATGGGATTCAATATAAGAATTTGTAATATTTTTCATTAGCAATAAGTTTTCATGTTGATATTACTCAATTAATTTTCTTCGTGTTGTAAGATAAACTTAAAGTGTAATAAATGATTAGCAATTATTATTATTTTCAACATTCATTTCAAATTTATTGCATGTTCACTAAGCTGGTACCACGGTAATGGAGTTAAATGTTCAATAAATGTAGATTACGTTACGTCTAAGGTTGTGTAAGTATCTAGGTAAATAAAACAAAATGCAATGCTATTCGCCTAATCAGTTGTACCACAAACGAATAGTTAGATCAAAACAAATCAAAAAAATTCTCATGATCAAAAATTTGGAACTTCATCAAACAAAATGTAAATAGAATTTACCGCAAAACAAAACGGAGCAACTCAAAAAGTCATAAACTATCATTGACGGTAAATCAAATGCACTTCTCAGGCACTGCACAATATTTCTTTTATGTTTGACTTTTATGACATTTTGGGAATTGCACTATTTTATTTGACACTGGTTTAACAAAAACTAATCCCCGTTATTAGCACTCACCCATCTTCTGACTCCTCGAAGGCCTTCGTGGTTCTGCTGATGTTGTTGTTGTTGCTAAACGTTTTAAATTAGACGGTAAGTTTGTTGTGCACACCAGAAATTCGGTACGATGTTATAACTTTACGTGTTTTCCTTTGCTTTTCTTGATGAGGGTTTGGCGTATTTTGATTCTATGCTTTAGACCTTTTCGATACGATTTACTCCGGGAATTGAACCAAAACAGGTTAAGTTGAATTTTCACAGGTCTTCAGGTTGATCTGACTGATCAGCGACGTCTATGGAATCCTTATCTACCCCCCTCTCACACTTGGTGAGTTGGAAAGTTTGCCCTACAGTGTGCGAGGCTGAGACCCAGATTCTATTTTTGGACACGATGCCACATACACTGTTCGCTGCTAGACTAGGTTTTACAGCTGGTTGATATCCACTGCTAGAG
This sequence comes from Lordiphosa magnipectinata, assembly GCA_037044535.1. Classification (NCBI taxonomy): domain Eukaryota; kingdom Metazoa; phylum Arthropoda; class Insecta; order Diptera; family Drosophilidae; genus Lordiphosa; species Lordiphosa magnipectinata. The sequence continues at coordinate 253,406 of JBAMBO010004042.1, forward strand.
AGCGTGGCTTGACCGATGGGTCACAACGCACATTACCTGTGTCGCTTATATTTACCTTGCCAATTTGGATTAATATGGACAAATATGAAAGGTCCAAGACAATCACTGCCAATTTTAATCCAATTTTCACTATAAGAACTTAACTAAATTAGCTTTTGAGGCCAGACAATTTAGTTAACTTACATAAAATTTACAGGTAACCAGCCGTAAAATTGTCCTCAAAAGGCGTTTGCCTTTAAAACAGGCAAATTATCGTTGCGACTGCTGGATATTTTCAGTCACTTGATTTTAATGGAATTTATGATAAAATAAAACTTAAGTTTTTTCCACAAGCACGTCTTATTAGCTGGACACCCACGAGGAAAAGAACGAAGTTTTTTTCCGGAAATGTGGATTTGTCAAACGCAGCATGATTATGCAGTATGTATTATGTTAGAATAAAACGAACTCGAATTCCTCACAATAGGAATAACTTAGTGCAGCGAGCTGTTCGGATAATGTGACATATAACCAGGATTAAGATGGCGAAAGGCGATATGCTATGTTCCTAGCATTTCATGAATATGTTATCTTACATTAAAAAAAATATTTAGTTACGTCAACGATGTATCAAGTTGCCTTTTTAAAACTGCTATAAAAAATTTAGGGTGGGAATCTAGTTGTCCTCCCATAAATTATAATCTGGATTTTTGGGCTTAACTGGCCATAACTTTGCTTATGTTGCTGACAAAAATGCAACAAAAATTCCATAACTAGTGCATATGTTTAACTATTTGCTTAGATGGTTCCAATAAATATACGACAAGCATAATGGCTTGTAACATATGGTTTAGTTTGACAAACTGGCTATTAATCAAGTAAAATTTGACTTTGAAGGCCAATTTTGACACTATTGACATTACTTATACAGCGTGTTTCATATTTCTCAGTTGCATTGATGTGCATACTATCCTAAAGGCTTTATAAAATCAGCATTTAATGCTTAGTGTGACATGGAACAGTGTTATGATGTGCTATATAACAAACTGACAGGCATATGGCAGGCTGCAAGGGTATATACACTTCGGCTGAGACCAAGTTGGCTTTCCTCTATTAATAATATTTGCATTCGCCACGTACTTTGCATAACCGAATGCATATAAATGTATCAATTACATTTTAAGCACATACTTCAATTAAACTACACAGAAGGCATTTAACAATCAAAGCTAAACAACAATTTGAGTAACCAATGAACTGCTTGAAGCACTTGAATAGTATCAGCATTTGCCACATTAGATATATTAGGCAACTTCCAGTTACTTTTGTGCTATTTCAAATGCAACATCTTGAAATGATGGTACTTTCATGGGCCATCAAGTAAGGCCTAAAATAAATGCTCAACCACAGTGGCAGATGCACTTACAATTACAATTAAAGTATCTTAAAGATACACATGTGCCACGCAAAGAGCAGCTGGCAATGCGGCGAAAGCTTTATGTTTGCATAATAAAAAGTGCGAGGGCAATAAATTCGTTTCCTCTTTATAAAGTTAAAGCACAAAAGTTGAACGCACATCAAAAGCCAACTAATTTGGCTGTAAAAATAACATTAAATCACATTCAACAATAAAGCAAAAAAAATTCGAAAATCGAATTGAACGCACACATGCCGGAGCCGTTGGGGAAGCGGACTTGCTACCTTTTCTACTTCCTTGGCAGCACACGAATTGGTCTTTAAGCTTATGTTGCACTTGACTGGGTTTTATGCTTTGATGCTCAATGATTTTATTATTAAAAGCAACTGTCGTGGGTCGTTGGAATCTCTCTCTTTTTTGGGGTTGTCTTTCAACCCTCGCCCGTGCTTGTGTCTTTGGTCTAGACACTGGGAATTGCCAAAGGCTTTTTGATGCCACTTCACCTTGGGAGTTGGGAGTCGCAGTCGCTTAGCTGTCTAAATATGTCACTTGAATTTGACGACGGCCACTTGCACAGGAAACAAAAAACTGTTGCCCGCTTTTGGGCTGGCCCCCGACTCATGCACACGCACTTTCACGCTGACGCTGACTCTGACGATTCTCCCCTTCGTTTGTGCCGTGTGTTGTTTTCTTAAAATATTAGTTTCCTTTTTCGCATTTCTTCTATGGGGAAATTGTTTTACTGCTTTTTATTGTCATCTTTGTTATATGTTATTGTTGCTGCTGCTCCTGCTGCTGCTGCTGCTGATGTCTCCCCTTCATACGTGCGCTTGGGTGTTTGTTTGGGTGGGGTGACGTGTTTAGGTATTAGTTTTTTTTTGGCTTGACTCAGTTACATACATAGCTAGCTACCTTTAAGGCTCTGGGCCAAGAGCTAGTTGTCATGAATAATGAAAAAGCAACGTGAATACATTTCCTTAGAGGGTGTGGCGAGACTATGGACGCCCAATTGTTGAATACACCGGAAGAAATTGTTTTTTTTTATTATATGTTGAACTTATACTGTGCAGTGTTTTTTCAAACAGGTGGCCAACTATATAAAAAGGAATAATTTAACTTAACTTTAATCGGGAACTAATCGTAAACTTCCTTAAAAACATAAAGCTTTTCATTTTTTCTTGAACAAATGGAGTTTAAGTGGATTCTTAGAACGGCGACACAGACTTAAACATCTCTTGACATTTTCTGCTCAGCGATTAATTTAGCGACTGTGATAGAAGCTGTGATTCTTTAAATCGAGCTAATGAGATCCGCATATTCTGAATAACACCAGTTCTAAGGTGATTTTGCTCCGTGGGCTGTGCCTGAGTACTGATAAATGTGTTTTATTTTGGTCAGCCATAACCGAAACATACTAAACGGTTCCATTTCGGGTTTTAAAATATTCTAAGACTAACTGTGACTAACCACATAGTCACACTCTCATCGCTAAGGAACGTGCCTATCAACTGCACACACTCTAGGTTTCGGCAGAAGCAGCAAAGATGTCGGCAGAATTTCAGTCAATGAGCAAAAATCAATCTACGAGCTTCAACGATCTCATTTCGCTGCCTGGGCTTGCTGAGATATCGATTGCACCTCATTAAAGCCTCTTTCTTTTCAGAACATAATAAAAGTTAATATACAAATTATTGCAGAATACCCTCAAAATGTCCGACATGAGGTAATTTTAAAGTCAGTGATGGCAATTCATAAAACCGAAAAGCACCTGCAAGAGAAAATGCTTTTCCTTGAAATTGACGACCTTACGCATTTGGTACGATCGTTTATTGGTAGGTAGGTAGGTAGTTCCGGCTGGCCGTTGGTAGGGACCACACATAGACCTTAAGGTCCTTAGTGAGGCCGGGTGGTTTTTTCTGGGTACCATTAGAAATCCAAGAGGATGTTTGACGTTTTGGCAAATGCAAATAGTTGTTTGGGAGACTTCCTTGCCGCCTCTTCAAAAGAGGTGAGACTTGGGGAGTGCAGATGTCTTAATCTCGTCTTAGCGATCGCTGGGCAGCTGCAGATGAGGTGTTCCAGGGAGTCGACGACTCCAGGTTCCTTACATTTCCTGCAGATGTCCGTTGTCGTGATTCCTAGCTTTTTCGCGTGAGCAGCTGCTACGCAGTGACCAGTTAGTATGACAATAAGCAGTCTACAGTCTATTCTTTGGAGCTGTAGCATATAGTGCGTGAGTTTTTTGTCTCTTGTCTTGCACATGATTTTTGAGATTCTTTCACTTTTCCTCTGCTTCTTTCTCCGCTATCTCCTCCATCTTGCTGTGTAGCGTCTGTACGGAGATAGATATGTTTAGTGTTGCTTCTTGGCTTAGTGCGGTTCCGGCTTTTGCAAGACTGTCAGCCAATTCGTTTCCATCAATGCCCCGGTGGCTGGGAATCCAGTAGATTTGCACCTTTATAGAGATGCTGAGGGAATCTATTGCCTCCCTGCTTGCCAGAACATTTTTGGAGTTAATGGTGTGTCTCTGCATTGCTTTGATTGCCGCTTGGCTGTCAACGTATATGTTTATTTGGTTGTTTGGTGCGTATTGTTCTGCCAATTCCGCTGTTTTCCTTATTGCGAAGACTTCCGCCTGGAATATGGTGCAGTGGTCTGGCAGTTTATAGGAGAGCCTCAATTCCGGCTCATCGCAGTATACAGCGGCTCCGACTCCTGAGGCCATCTTGGAGCCGTCTGTAAATAGGTGCATTGCTTCCTCAGCGCCCCCGTTATGCAGACTAATGCCTGCCGCTGGGCCTTTTCCATCAGCTTTAGATATGTGGACTTCTCCGTGGCTTGCCACCTTACCAATATGCCATGTTGTAGTATCGGTCGTATTATTGAGATGAAGAGCCAGTGCGTTAGACTTGGTGATAATCGCCAAGTGCTGATTAGCCTCTTCTGGGATGCATATAGCGCATTGGTTGCCTTTTTCACCATTTCCTCCACCGCACTGTCGATTACACTTACTGTCGATTACTACTCCAAGGTATTTTACGTTGTTCTTTGGCGTTAGCTGTATTCCATTTATCGTAGGTGGAGTCCATTGCGGTACCTTGTATCTCTTGGTGAAGAGAATCAGGTCCGTCTTCTCCGCATTGATACTGAGTCCGGCTTCTGTAGCCCACTTTAGTATCTCTTTGAGAGTAGAGTCCATGATTGAGCTAAGAGTCGATGGACATTTCCCCATGATAATTATGCTTATGTCGTCAGCATATGCGGTTATCTTGGGTGCTTTCCTGAGGAATTTTCGTAATAGTTCGTTGACCACAAGGTTCCATAGAAGGGGCGACAGGACTCCGCCCTGAGGCGTTCCTCCATGTGCCTCTTTCGTCATGGTTGTGGTAACCCACTCGGCTTGTACTCTTCTGCAGCTCAGCAGGTTGTATATCCATGTATTAATGTATTATTGGTAAATACATGGATATATTATTATTATTGGATCCTGAACGCTTCATGTTTTTTGATTCAGGAGTTCGATTTCGAAAGGAAGCTATCGGGGGTGACAAAGAAATCACTAGAGATTTTCGTATAAACGCTTGTATTTCCAATTTAAACTGCTTTAATTTATATGTAAAGTGGTACAAAAAAGCTCGGTTACTGTATTAGATGGCGAAAGTTAAGCGAATTGAAACAGACTGTTCAAAGCCAAGTACACAGAGAAAAAAAATATGCAAAATCTACACGAAAATGTAGGATTTCTACACGTTTCGACCGCGATTTTCAACCCATTACGGTTAGTTTAGTTCTGTGGTTCTGAAAAATATGACTTTAAACAAATTTATATTCATTTGTTTTTTACTTACTCTGGGGGTGATTTGAACTCGGGGCATTTGGAATGAAAATCACGGTTGGAACGATGCCTTAGACGGATGAGCTAAGCAGCGCCTCTGAGGCAAGGGATCTAATGAGCTACTTGAATTGAGTAAGATGTACTTGAATTGAAAACAGACACCAATTTTTGGTGGAAGTTCGAATTCAGCCCAGCCAACCAGCGGAGTCCACAAGATGCTCCATGAGGACTCCCTGTACGGTGCGCTGAGCCTCCTAGGGAGGCTCTGAAAAGTGTCCCAAGGGAGCATATCCGCCGAAGAAAAGGGCCTTTTTAATATATATGAAAAAAGTGTGCCTAAAGGACTCCTCAAATGAGTGATTTCGGCGTCCCAGAATGCTCACTCAGATAACCCGCAAAGGATCCGTGCGGACTCCTCTATTAGCCTATGGTTTTTTGAAAAGGACTCCTTAAATCATCCAAAGATAACGTAGACGGAGTGTTTCGAGATTGGTTTCCGGTGATCCGATAATGGTCCGAAGAGGAGTCCCTACACTCAAAGAATAACTCGCCCTAAAATGTGCCATTTTCAGCCAAATTTTTTTTTGTTTTGTTTTTTAAATGGGCGGTGTGTGGTGTGGGCGGGAGACTAGACCAGCACCGGACCAACGCGAACCGTGGTGTGGTTATTTTTTTTTTTTTTACTCTCTTTACTGGGGGAAGTGAACTCGGAACCTCTCACAAATGCTGAACACAAGGACGGACGTCTTAGCCCACTCGGCTATTAGCCTTAAGCAAGACGTAGCGTCATAACCATAGTTAAGAAAGTACGCAGTTGGTCGAGGCCTGGGATCAAGTCACCGCCGCAGCATTTTTTTTTTTTATATATTATTTTAGAGCGCTTCAAAAAACGCTCCTTCAAGGTGCTGCTTTGGGAGTCCCTTTTCACTCCTGCTTCGGAGCGCTCCGCATATGGCTGGCTGGGAGTGCTCTGCTCATTTATATACAGGTCTGAAATTTGCACACGTTTCATGTAGCATTCAGCATTTGTAATTCTAGACGTTTGTGTAGAAATTTTCTAATGTCGTGTAGACTTTGCTTTTGCCCACGCAGCATTTATCTTTTCTACACGTGGCGCTTAGATATTGAAATCCTACACGTTACGTGCAGCTTTTCTGCATTTTCTACATTTTGCGTGTGCAATTTAGCAGGGCGCAATTCGATTCGTTTAGCTTTGACGTTTCTACACGCACCGAGCAGCCAATTTTGTTTTCTCTGCGTAGATTTGAGCAGTTGGCTCTAAATCGCTCAAATTCAACATGTCACCATAAGTCGATTGAGCTTTGTCCGTCCGTCTGTCCGTCTATTTGTCCGTCTGTCTGTTTCTACGCGAACTAGTCTTTTAGCAGCCCGCTGCTAATATGTCGGAACCGCCCGGATCGGATGACTACTTCTTGAAGCTGCCATAGAAACGATCGTTCGAAAAATGGGTTTTTGTGAGAAAAACTTTTTTGTTTTCAATTTTAGTGTTCTTAAACTCGGTCATTATTTAAATTAAATGTTTTCAAACTGATCTGCAAAATTTGGTCGAAATCGCTAACATTTGGAGCGAGCTTTTTCAAGTGTATTTAAAACTTCGGCAGAGACGAAGTTAGCTTTCCTTTCTCGTCTTTCCTTTTTTCGATTCTGGTTTTATTCAGAACTTAAGTAATTACATTGTGGTTGAGTCTATACATCTGGATTTGGATATGAATATAGCATTTAACTTTGCACCAGGGAATCGAGTCGGAACCGCTAAAACCGCGGAAAACCAAAAGTTTGAGTTTATAGTTGTCAGTGGTATTTTCTAAGCCCTTGCATAGATTTTTTTAGTGTGTAACATCCTGAGGGACTCCCTCAACTGGTATACGAAACACCAGCTAACCGAATTCCAATTGCTAATTCACCAACAGTCGAAGTTGTCACACTTCTCGATGTTGTCTCTGGCGACATTTCCTTTGTCTTCGATTCCTTCCCTGCCAAGTCATCGTCATCCATGTCATACCTTAAGACATGGCAGTGGGGAGAATATTTGTGTTCCCATCCCGTATATATATTCTCTTATTTAACGTTCACTGCTGGCAGGCGTGCTCATAGTTTCTCGCTCCCTCTCTCCTCTGTGTATATTCCCCTGTAACTTTCTTTTGATTCAAGTGTGGGACCTTAAGCCACTGTCCGTGCCCTGTCCCTTCGTTTGCTGTTTGCATTTCAAATATTCTTTGTCCATTCGATGGGAAAATCGAAATCAACAAAGCAAATAAACATTCAATAAAGCGCAGAAAATATGTCAATAGATAAACTTCCCGAAAGTCCCCCCAAGTCAAGGCTAATTAAAAAAAGAAAAACTTTAAATGAACTGCCAGCTAAATGACAGGCAATGACTGTAGGTGGGGGAGGATGGAAAAATATGCTTCCCGTTTAATGAAAAACTTGCCCCACTCCACCACAAGCAGACAAAAAAAAAACTTACCAATTCAGGCAAATGTCAGCTAGCAAAAACAACAACAACAACAACAAAGCAGCAGCCAGAAATGAAAAGTTTTCCAAGAATCTACGCACCAACCAAGACGATGTCAAGGCAGCCAAAATGCAATTTGCCCTCTGCTCACACCCCACCCCACCCCCCCTAGCCCACAAAAGCAAAAAAATAAACGAACCAGAAACAAAAACCCGAAATGAGTCCCGGAAGTGGCAAAACAACAACAAAACTGAAATGCTAAACCAACAAATATTACAACAACGAAAAAGCAAAGCCTTGGCTGTTCAAACCGCAATACAGATAAAGGCCAAAATTACTTTTTGGCCAAGAAGCTGCCACGTTGCTTAACCACGAACCGCAACTTGAAAAACTAAACGCAACGACAACAAGAGCATCAAACGCTGTACTGCCCTAAAGAACGACGACGACGACACCAACAAGCCATCAAAATGGGTAAAATGAGTTTATGAAAAGGATCCTTTAGGGAAAACTTGTTTTCGAAAGGGATGAAAGCTGTTTTGGGATCAGCCAAAGTGAAATGAGCTGTGATTTATGAAGATCCTCTGTGAAGTTGTCTTGAATACCTGAGGGATTGAAATTGTTGCTGTAGGGGGGGGGGGGGGGGTCAAACTGGAATATCAAATACTTGGAGTACAAAGAAACTAGAAGTATTGATGAAACGGAAGCCTTAAGGGGTGCAAAGTAACTAGCAAACTAAACCAAACCAATTAAAGCTTGCAAAAGATTTAACAATGTCGAGCCGATGACAGAGCGTAGCAGTTCTGGGTTCATATTTTGTACACAGAGAAAAAAAAGATACATTTTATGTTGAGAGGACCCTTATTAAAATGAACTTTTTAAAAACATCAATTTTTTCATATCATTTGGCAAGAAAATAATATCATTTACTTAAATTGATATTGCATAGATTCAGAATGATGTCAAAAATGTAATAATGATATTTTAAAAAATTATATCGATTTGAAATTTTTAACATATCAATTTGATATATTTTCATATCAGCGTAAAATTGATATGAAAAATATCAATTTTTCTCTGTGTATCACAACTTTTTATGGAATTATACTATTGTTGGTTTTTATAACAACTTAAGGTTGGCCAGCAGCACCAACTTACAAACAAAACTATATGCAGTTGAAAACGTAAAAGTACTGCTGGCAAATGTTAGATGTTTTCTTTGTCAGCGACCCCAAAATATTTCTAATTACGTCCAAAGTATTTCTAATTACTCAGCACCAGCTTTTTCAAAGCACGTTTTAATACTGTAGGAGTTAGTCCTAGACCATAATTTTGACTTTCTGCTGAATACATGTGCATCACAAAAAACAAAAATAATTCAGCCATATCAAAATCCGTGGTTCATTAATTCCATTAAAAGCTACATTAAACTGCTTCAGGCAGCCTACAACAGGTGGAAACGCTACAAAATACCTGATTTCCGTTTAGAATTTTAAAAATTTGAGGCACTGGTACCAAAATGATAAGTTTTGCTAAAAGTGCTAACTACCACACAAAGCTTGATAGTGCAGGAGCATCTTGTCTTATTTGCAAGGAGCTCAAGAAGCGATGAAAAAGCAAAAGCAGTTCCCAAATAGGTCGTGATTTGGATGTCGATTAACTAAATAAAAAGATTTCTATACATTTGCTGCTAGCTGCTCAAACCAGTTTCCGCACCTACACTTTGCTGTTGTCGTAAATTCAGGGGGTCTTCTAGTTTAGACGGCCGAATTTTACATGTTTTTTTTTAAAATCGTGAAAAATTGTGAATATTTGTAAGTTCTGCATTTTGTATTTGATAGGGCAATTTATTGTGAAAAATACAACATTAAGAAAAGTGAAATTATGCTGCGGTTAAGAAGTTCTCGGCTTTCAAAGAAGGGTCTCCAAAAAAAAAACATGTCCAATGTTTGCACGATTGCGGAGTATACTGCATCCGAAAAAATAAAAAAAAATTGGGGAATGCCTTTATCGTGTGAACCTCCAGACAAAAACTTACTATTTTTTGTAGAAATGGCAGCAATTTGAAAATGAACATGTTCTCACTTCAAACAACCATCCAGTTGGTATTTAAGCCTCTTTTAATCGGCGAATAAAGACATAAGAATTCCTAATGTTGTAAATTCGCAGCCCGAATTTCGGTTTCGTTTTTTGTATGGAGGTGTTTGTTTACCAATTTGTTGTAATTAATTCTGTTGCTTTAATGATCCTCCTTAGCAGGGCCAAGAGTTTTTTGTAAATACACAAGGTACTTTTTGCTTGTTTTATAATAAGGAAACCGTTGTTTGAAGTGTGAACAGCAAAACAAGTCCGCTGATGAGAGAATTTGGTTACTCTCGAAACAGCGATCGTTGAACGGACATACCCAATTGCTATTCCAAAATGTTGTAATTAATATCTGTTGATTTGTGTTGGTTATAAAGATTTATACTCAATGAAGCCAGTTGTAACATTGACTAAAATCAAAAACAGGTCACTAAATCCCATATACCCAAAGTAAAAACTATTTGTAATAAATTTCAAACATGTATTTGATGCATTTGGGTGCAAGGTTTCACCGAAAAAAAATTTATCAAATTCGGATCATAGGTTTCGGCCAAAGTGCGTCAAGACATAGTAAAAAAAAGTCTTATACAATTTCCAAGTAAAAGTTTTTGTATCAAATTTTATAATTTTAATTGAAATATTTTGATAAAAAACAAGAAAAGAAATAGAGGAAATCTAACTTCGGCTCGACCAAAGTTCATATACACTTGCAGCTTAATGGCGCCATTACTTTGAGCATTGGCATGCCATTTTGTTATATGGCAGCTATACGATATATTCAACCGATTTTGACCAAACTCCCCAAAATTGTGCGGAAACTGATAACATTCACAACTGAAAGGTATAACGACGCTACCATGGAAAACAAAAAAGTTTTTCTCCCGAGAACTTCTTTTTCGACCGATAGTTCCTATGGCAGCTATATGCTATAGTCATCCGATCCGGCCGTTTCTAACAAAAGTGCAGCGTATTTGTACCAAAAGGCTTCGTGCAAAGTTTGGTTAAGATAGCTTTAAAACTGACGGAGGAGATAGCTTAGAAACAGACGGACGGACAGATGGACGGACAGACGGAAGGTCAGACGGACATGCCTATATAATAATAATAATAAATTTATTTAAAACCAATTATACACATGCTTTATACAAAAAATTTCAAAAGAAATAACAAAAGAAAATAATAAATAATAGAAAATAAAAAATAAATAAAATGTCGTCAGTCGGAGAATTCGCTTCTATTACTTTGTTGAGTTTTGTTTCATTTTATTTGAGGGTTCCCTAGATACCATACAAAAAGTCTTACTACACCCTGCTTCCCCGCTCGTTGCGAGATACAGGATCGTTGGGACCTAGTGTCGGATTAGGGGCCCACCAAATTTCTTTAGTTTATATTATTTGTGTTGTTGTGTTTTAAAAATATTCCGCCAAAATCCGTTTCCTATACTGGGTGGCCTGTTGCAGAAACTCTACTAAGCCCTTCCAATTAGTGTCGCTCGCATCATTTAAAATGTCTCTAATCTGAGTTGGGCTTAAGACAGGTTGGCTAAAACATAAAATTCTGTGCTCTCGTAGTATTGGACATCTACCCAGAAAATGATTTATGTCCTCTACCTCATTTGTGTTGCACAATTCGCATTTATTAGTTGGTCCTGTAATGAATCTGTTTCCATTTAAGAGTATCATGTCACTTCTTGCCTTAATAATCCATGACACTGCCCGGGTATCTACTTGTGCATATTTTTTGCCGACGCTATGGTCAAGTTCTCGGTAAATTCTCCATTCACTTCTTAATTTTTGCTGCACGAGTTCTGTAAGTCTGTGTCTCTTAAGCTCCGCTAATAGTGCAATGCGATTGACATTCCATAAGGTCTCGTTGCCCCAGTTCCACTCTATGTTATGCAATGAGCTCAGTGTGAATAGCTCTTTTGCCCAGAATACATTTTTATCCAATACCAACTGCGACAGGATTCGTGGCAACCTATGGCTATCATATATAAACAGAGTTTTGTAGATATACCGAAGGTGCTGGTCCAGCATGTAGAATCTGCTACCGTATCTATCCGTATCTAGAACAGGTGAATAGTGTGGCGTTGTTTGTGGCAGGTTATAGATACGCTTAATGAAAAAGGCTTCCAGCTTATCCACTTCCTCATGTTGGCCATAGCCCCAGACTTGCGCTCCGTAAGCTTGTATTGCCCTACACACGGGTTCATAAATTTTCCACTTCATTTCAGCGGAGGCATTGTTTTTGACGAGAAGGCTCTTCCAGGTTATGTTGATGCTTTGCTTTGCAGCCGCAGTTCTAGCTTTAACATGCTTCTTGAAATTTAAAGTGGGCGTCAACATAACTCCTAGATATTTGTACTCAGGTACAATCTTTATGGGTTCACACTGAAATGTCCACTTTTCATTCTTTGCAAGGCGCCCTCCTTTCCTGAATACCATTATTTCCGATTTGGCCATATTCACTTCCATATTCCAAGTCTGACAAATAAATTTCCAGGCGATCGATCATTTCCTGCAGTACAATGACTTCATCAGCCATTATAACTATGTCATCCGCATATAATAAAAGGCGTATATTTTCACTTCCCACTGTTAGGCCGCCACCTATGCTATCATGGAGATCGTCTAGGAAGAGCGCAAGTAAGAGAGGCGACAGTAGACAGCCCTGCCTCACTCCGATATTGGTTTCGAAATAACCAGATAGCTCCGTGCCTGTCCAGAATATATATACTTTATGTTATCGGAGATGCTTCCTTCTAAGTTAGCAGACATCGCATGCTGACCCAAAATGTATGACAAAATGAAATACAATAATGAAACAATACAAAATGGAAAAAAAAAACCATGTCAGCTTTAAGATATAGTCACCCGATGTGCGAGTGCGTCGAGGATTAGTAAAGCGTTGCCACGAATATCTTATATAAAGGTATGGAGGTAATATGAATATGAATTAATATGAATAATGAACACATACAATTTTTTTGATAGAAAAAGGAATTTACCTTACTTTTTGAGCACACCTCTTACATTATTCATATCACTTATTTTGTCCATTTTTGTAGTTCCAAGAACCCTGATTGTCAGCTCCACGGAAAGGGAGATAAACAAAGATTTTGAACGTTTTCTATATGCTAAGATTAAGAAATCAAACAAAATTTGGAACCATTAATACTTAAAATTCTTAAGAAAGCTCAAAATAAATGTACACCAATTAGCTTATTGAAACTTTAAGCATAAAATCGAATTTTAGTACTATTTAATTAACAATTTTAAAGAACCCCCTAATTTCTACGACTATTTGCTATATCTCTGATTATACCTTGCACATATTCTTCTTTTTACAACATGGAAAGATTTGCATGTGAAAACGTCTGATTTGTATTTGTTCACCCAATACCTTTTGCTTCTCCCCAACCGTTCCCAATCTTTATGTTTATTACCTTTTGCCAGCATTCCATTAATTTCAATTCATTTACTGTCACATGCAATCGACACTCAAATATTAGTTTTTTATAAATAAAGCACTACTCATAAAAAAATGCAAAATTCGAATAGAATTTTTGGAAAAACATTTGGAACCACACAACAAGTAAGACCCATAACAGCACCAACAACAACAGCAACAACCACAGCTACAACAACATCAACAACGATGTGAGTGGCAAATGAAATTTGCAATTTTTGCATAAATTCAATAAAAATTCCTATTGTCATGAGAATATTTGCCAATACAATATAGATCCTGGTACGGGGACGGTGGGAATGGCTTCCACCCCTCAGCCGAACTCCGGCCAACGATAAGGGCCACTTATACGCTTCGTTTGGAAAACACACTCCCCTCTTCCCACTCCCTGCGTCCATCCCAGCGGAACCAAAACCCTAGACCACAAAAGACTGACGCTGCGGCTAAAAATGCGGGCAAGCGAGAAGATGTGCGGGGGGGGAGAAGAGACTTAAGGGGGTGAAGTAGAGTTTGCAGAGCTTTCAATATGGCGCCAACACCATTTGCATTTGCATTTCTCTGGCTGTGTGCCGCCAGTCCAGAACCAGAACCAGCACCAGTTCCCAGATCCCCACCATCCCACAGTCCTCCCCTCCTGTAATGAAATGCAGTTCAAATGCTTGGGGTATAAACTTTTGTCACAACAGGCGACGACTACAAGAACACAGAGACGGTGGACTTGGGGGACGTTGTGGGCATCATCGGGTTGTAAACTAGCAAACAAACGCAACGGAAGTGCCACAAAAAGGGTTTCACTGTTTGTCAATTGTGTGCGGCCGCAAGAGTCGACACCTAACACAATTTACAATTGAGATAGAGATAAGAGCGTGATTCTAGGGTCGTGTTCTTAAAGAATATCTAATATCCTAAAGTGTTCCTAAAGACGATCAAGGCTAGATCAAGTTGAGTTTCACCTACTCTCTTGGTTTGTGCGAGTGGTAATATGTGAAAAGTTTTTTGATGGCGTAGAGCGGAAAAAGAACCCAAACATTCCTTTGGGTGAACTACTTCATGTGAAATAAGCTAAGTATCTGAGAAATGGCCAGCATCTTTATCATAGGCGGAAATTGCATTTGCTTTAAGTCTAATCTACGCACTAGGTTTATTATTCTGATATCAGACAAGAGGAGAACGTATAATTTAAGAACTGAATGGACAAAGCAAGCAATGTTGGATACTATGGCCTGAAACACTTGATTCTAGATGTTCGGAAGATCTGGGATCAATATATTTGATTCTTACACTACTTTTGGCAACGAAATATTGTTGATCCTAGCATTATATTCTCAATCTTTTCACTGAGTGTATTTACTAAGCACTTTATTAATGCTTATTCTGATTACGCAAGACAACAAAACTATACGTTTACCGGTATATTGAAGGGTTGGTGGTGATTCTAGAACAGGGATCCCCAAAAAGAGAGCACGAAAATGTGACTGTGTCTCTCTCTAACACACATTGATGCATGCTTTCGGCAAGCGTTCGGTGTGAATTGGCTAGTACGTTCGTTCCCCAGGGGCTATGGCTGGGGAACTCTGTTCTAGATGATTTTAGTGTGCTGAACATAGAAATGGTATACCAAGTATAGATTTTTAGTAATTTGAGCTTAAAGTTGCTATTTTGACCCTTTTTAGACGCTTTTTGTGGGGAATCCATTCATTTGTCTTGCCTCTCTTTCATACTGTCGGAACGTACTACTTCTTAACTTTGAAATAAACTAAGCCAAACAATTCTACGATTTTTTTTTTAGCGAAGATAAGCCATTTTGAATACATGTGTTAAAAATGGCAAAATTGTCTACTGCTCAAAATTATGCTATGCAAAGACACAACAATAGGCTTGTCGCAAAACCCATTGCATACTTATGGGCTGACCAAATCATGTCACATCTTACATGAGCTAGATGATAATGGATATATCTTCGCTTAGCAATATCGTAGAATTGTTTGGGACAATTTATTTTAAAGCTATGAAATAGTACTATGCGACATTATCAAAGAGACTCAAAACAATAGTATGAGTCTTTCACAAAACGCCCCTAAAAAGTGTCACAATAGGCAAATAAAGAAAATTTAAGCTCAAATTACCAAAATTCTAGACGTGACGGACCATTTCCGAAGGCAAATTCCTGTTCCAGCACAGAAAAATCATCTAGAATCATTACCAACCCTTCAGTATACTTGACCTTGTTGTCTAGTGTTATTTTCTATTAGCAGTACAAAACAATTGGGAATGATTTTTTCAAGTTTGACGCTTTATGGTTAAAAATTTGTTACAAATTCATTTTTTAAAGTATTGACCATCGCTACCCTTCAGTACCGCTCTGTACTGAATCAATCCTGATTTGGAAGGGCTGGTACTTAAATCATGGCTGACGTTACAGGCATTTCAGTCATGAACTTAACACATACAGGACCTACTACGTCATGAGCTGTTCTGTTCTCTCAGGCATGATTTCAGAACTGTTTCATGGGTAGTACTGAAAACAGTACTGAAATTCGTCATGAATTGAAGCAAAGATACTACATATATAGATACTGCATCTCACACAAACTGTTTTATTTTTTGGGATCCCATGTCAACTCCCAAGAACAATCGTTTTTGGTTTCACATGCGTCATCTAGTATATCTTTAAATCATTGATTGAAGCAATTCCGACTTCTCAGGTCTGAATCAGCACTGACGAATTCAGTACTTTTTTAAGAATTTATTGAATCTTCTCTTAATGAGACTAACAATCATTTTTCAAATCTTCATCTAGAAACTATTGCACAACTATCCCCTATTGGAGCTAGTTTATGTTCTGCGGCCCTTTAATTAAGTCGCTGGGTTGGTAGGTCTTTTCTTCGGAGGCGAGAATGCGTTGCTTGCAGGTTGTGCAAGTTCATTGGGGTGGGCTAGAAGCTTTTCTTTATAAATGCGCTTTAGTTGCTGTATTTCAGTTTCGACCAATGGGATCCTCAAGTCGTTGTGGATACACTCGATGCGAATGTACCATGGCGCTCCAGTGAGTGTTCTAAGAATTCTTGATTGTGATCTTAGAAGGATGTCCACACTGCTCGCACAAGCATTTCCCCATAGCTGTGAGCCATAAGTCCAGACAGGCTTTATGATGCTTTTGTACAGTAAGACTTTTTATTCCAGTTTTAGAGGGGAACGGGAGTTAATTAGCCAGTGAAGGCTGTTGGCCTTTAGCCTTATTTGAAGTTTTTTCGAGTCTATGTGTTTGCGCCAAGTGAGCCTTCTGTCGAGGTGGACACCAAGGTAAACAACATCGTTTGATTGTGGTATCATAGTAGCGTTCAGGGATATCTGGGGACAGGTGCTTCTGTTGAGTGTGAACGTCACGTGCTTACACTTTTGCTCGTTAATTTTCATAATTCAATACTGAGGCGCTGAACTGTAGGGTAGACACTACATTTTCCTATCTTTCTGGCAATTTTCGAATACCTTCTCGAAAAAACGATGCATCTTGTGAAGCGATCTTTGAATCGATCCATTTTTGGAGTTTTCGAAGTTAAAGAAGCGCTGACCCCCAAGGGCAGGCGTAGTCGACGAAAACCAATGGTAGTCGGAAGGGGCAATGTTTGGGCTATGCGGCGTGTGGGGTAGGAGTTCCTATTTCTGCAGTTTAAGATATGATTTGACCGGCTGTGCAGCATTATTTTGAAGTAGCAAAATTACCTTGTCGTGGCTTTGCTTAGATGCTGGCCCTTTTTGCTACAATGCTCGGCTCAAACGCTTCAATTGAGTTCGGTAGAGTTGCGCTGTGACGATTTCACCCGGTTGTAGCAGCTCATAGTACACCACGCCCAATTGGTCCCATCAAATACAGAGCTTGACCTTACCTCCTTGAATATTCGGCCTTGGGGCCGATTTTGGTGTTTGTCCGGACGGCCCATCAGATTTTTTTGCGCTTGAGGTTATCGTATTGAACCCATTTTTCATCACCAATCGCAATACGATGCAAAAATTCCTTTTCTAAAGCGCTATACGGACATCCGACGTAGGTAATTTAGCTTACTGCTAAATCGATAGCTTGTGTGGATTGTAAGAACAGCTGATTAGCTCATAGCGTTGCCAGATCGATAGCTTGTGTGGATTGTTAGAACAGCTGATTAGCTGAAACTAAAATAAAAATAAATAGCTTGCAGCACATTTTTTCGGACAGGTTTGCCCAAAATGGAAGTAAAAACTAAGCGCAACAAAAAAATTTGACGGAAAGCTTTCAACGGCATTATAAAATCGCTTTAATTAAGGCCGTTGAGGTCAGGCCTTGCCTATGGGACCTTACAGACAGGAAGCATTCCGATGCCCATTTTGTAAAGAATTCATGGGCTAGTTCCGAGTTGAACAAACCTGGTAAGCTTCTACATTCTTATACTTATTCTACCACATTCAATTAATAAATGTTATTGGCTTTCAGTTAATAACTGCAAATCGGCTTGGGCGTCCGCTTTTTAACAAGGGATGATTCTTCTTTGAGGAAACATCAACCCAAGTTGATGACTCCGCCGATGTGTCTTCGATCGGATCACAAGCGTACTCATACCAAAAACCTCGCGCAAAGAAGCGCAAGCCCGAAAACTCGTCTGGATTGGAGCAACTTGTGGGCATCTTCGGCAGCTTCCTCGCTAAACCGAAGAAGAAAGTGCGTGGTGCTTTCCAATATTGGGAAGTGCTGTTAAGTGGTATGCCGGAGGCTGAGCAACGAAAGGTGGCAATGAAGGTGACTCAACTGCTGCTCGCTCGAGCCAATGCAGACGATAATGTTTAGACATTCCCACAAAGTGCACAAACATACACTTACATACATATGTATATAGAAAATAATGAATAAAAGAACTCATGAAATAGCAGCATTCTTTTTTATATTTAACTTTTATTTGTTTAATATTTAATGAAAAGAATATTTTTACTCCCAAGGAACAGATCCAGCTTCAGAGTTGACGAAATCTTTTAAATTGTCACGCACATATTTGGGGTAGTCTTGCAAGCGACCAGGAAAGTTTGAAGGTTCCTGGGGTACATTTTTCGTAAACAAACGCAAAACAGCTGACGCTGCAGTATGAGCCTTCCATTCGTTGTTTTTTTAGGGGATTTTGGGGCTTTGTGGCCACACTATAACTTACAATCCACTTAACCTAAATAACTTGCAATTTCGTGACATAAATTTTTATTTGTTCTGGAAATAGGCCTTAACCACTGTGTTTTCTCCATGCAAACATCGTCATATGTTTCGTCACCGTGGAACGTAAGAGTAGTGTGACCAGAATTAAGAAAAAATTTCGCTCAAAATTTAAGTTTATGGTATTTTTAGTTTAACTGGCGGCGGGTCACACTGCTCGATCTGTATATTTTGTTTTGATGCATGAAGTCTGAATGCTTGGGGTGGGAAACATCCCAATGGCATCCCGCTCTTTCACCGCCAAAATTAAAGAAATTTTTTCTTGATGCGAAAACATTTCCAAAAGAAGCTTTCGTTTTTGCTTTACTGCCATTGTTTTTATAACACTTTATTAAAAATCACTTTAGCTAAAATCACTCCATCTGATCGATGCAGGTAGGAGCTGAGTGACTCAGCTACCCAAAGAACAGTAGGGCGCACAGCCAATTTACTTAGTCTCCACAAATATGCTGTTAAGCGTAACATTGACTGTTGAGCGTAACAATCAAATTCTTAGCTCCGTACTTGCAAATAGTTAAAGTAGCGAAATCGTATCTTCTGCTTTTTTTTCCCTCAATTTTTGTATGAGGCTTCTCGTTACTTTGGATGTCCGTATGGGCCTTAAAGCAGAATAGTTAACTTTCCCGCAAATTGTGTTTTGTTGGTATTAAAGTGGACATATTCGAAGCACACAAAATCTATGTTGCTTACACTTAAGCGAATTGACACATACTGAAAAAGAAAGTCTATAGATGAGGCTTCAAAATGAAGTTGGCTTCAATATTTAGATGTTTCTTAATGATTCTTCAAAACTGAACATGTGACCCTCGCACTCAACACAAGCAAGGATAGCTATGTAACAGAAAAAAAATCCCATATATCCGGGCTAAAATCAATCCCAATTGACTTGAGTACGGATTTTTCAATCGCGGAATTCTTGTCATGATCCTGACTTAATCTCGGGGGAGTTTTACTTTTCCAGTGTTTGGTGCAAGAGTTCGTGGATTCGATACCGCCTCGGAACATCTTATAAAAACAAGAAGTTTTTTCTTTAGAAATTGTCATCTCTAACCTGCAGCCCAACCACACCAATTCCCATGATACTACTAACCCGGTAACCTGGCAGGCAAGCAGACAGGAATGAGTCATTCATCCACTCTGGCTCTCGCTAGTGAGCCAAAATGAGCACGTCAAACCTTAAGTAATGCAAAAGCGTGTAGTGTGGCTGCGGCTCTAATCAACAGTCAGTGGCATTGCCACTCCTACCCACGCCCACACCCATCTCTGTGTGTAATCAATGCTGTAAACACTTATTTTTGTGGTTGTCACGATGCTCTTGCCACGACAACAACAACAACAACAACAACGGCTGCAAGAACAAACGCCTCTTGGCTTTGCTATTTGTGCCAGAGTTGAAAGTTTTGCTGTTGTCCTGTCTCCCAACATTGTCCTGGCTTCTATAGTTCACCTACCCCTTTCTCTTTCTCTATGTCAGCTTTTCGCAATCAGAAGCTAGCCTTAGCTTTAGGATTTCGGATGGGATTGTTGCAACATTGCGGCTTTTTATAGGTGTGGCAAAAATGGCTAACTGTAAGATGGTTTTGTGGCACAGATTCAGATAAAAGAAAAGGTATTTGGTAAGTCGACTTTAATGCTGTTTCTATGAGAGTGTAAATGGTTATTGGCATGTACAAGTATGAATGCAAGTGCGTAAAGCCTGCTTGGCCCAAGGAAGTTTTTCGGTTAGTATGAGTGAAAATTTTGTTCGAAAGTATTATAATCTCTTCTCACTTTGGCCCACAAGCTTGGCTGTGAAAAAGTGCATGACAAATAATTTTGAGCAAATATTTATGTTAGCTTTAAAAATTGAAACGAAAACTAACTACGTGAAAGATGTTGAACTATATATCTATTTTAATGATCTTCCGGTCTACTTCTCAGCGGACTTTGGTACCCCTACGATTGCAATTTGATTGCTTACATCAATCTGTCGCATTATTGACACTCGAATCGTATTCACAAATATGACTTCAACTTACTCCAATTTATTGGCATCTGCAATATCTCCCAATAGTTTAAGAATATGCAAGATCTTGACAACATTGGCAGCCATTTTGTGTAAGAATTTTCTGCCTTTTTCAACTGCTGTCTCTCAGCCAAGTTGATAAAAAGTAATAATCATTATGTTCAGCTGGATGTTTCTGCCACAAGCAACATGTGTGCTCTATTCAATTCGCCTTCCGTTCCCTCTCAAGTCTCGCTGCTGTGCAGCAAATTAGTTGGACAAGGAAGAACTGGCATCTGGCTCGTTAGCCAGCATGTGGTTTTTAGGATTAACTCAATTAAAATTTTGTGGCATTAAAACTGTCTTGGCCAGGGGGGAAGAAAAAGAATGTGTGCCGGAAGAGCAGCGTGTAAAAACTGTAAAAAAAAGCGCATTCCCCATTCTCTGCCCAGTTTCATCTTTATTTGTGCCTGAAATTATTTAATTGAGTTTGTTTGAAAATTTCTTTTAAATTAAGAAAGTTTTTGCACGTGACTTTTTTTTGGGAGTCTGGTTGCAGGTCCAAAGACTGAGGGAAAGGGGGTCCTCTGGCAGCACGTGCTGCAATGGGAAAAAAAACTTTTTTGTTGGCGGTGTGACACCAGGGCAATCAAAATGACAATAATCATAAGAATCACGCTTATGCAAGGGAGTTGCCATTAAAATACTGCAAGCATATTAAGTTTCGAAACTTTTTAGATGTACCAAGGCTTAAAATTTATATATATTTTTAATTATTGCTAGTTTTGAACAAGTGAGAAATGTAATATATGCTGTACCTGCGAAGGAATATGAAGCTGCGCTGCTGCAAGTATAAGAAATATTCATTCTATACACTCCGAACCTCTAGCGCTTAGTATTTAAGAGATCTGTGGACAGAGATCTGGACAGAGAGACGGATATGACTATATCGACTCGGCTGTTGATGCTGATCAAGAATCACTCAACTCGCTATCTATCGAGTCGCGATGCTTGTATTTTGTTGTTGCTAACGATTAATTTCGGTTTGAGAGGATTAACGATTAAAAGTCAAACACATCTTATTATTATGCTCGAAAATTAAGAGTGAACCACCGAACCGAACCTTAGCCGCGGTTAGGTTTGCACCCAAGACCTTTTTATAAACCAAACGGGGGCTTCATACCTCTATGAACCCCTGAACCGAACCAGTCTGAGCACCCGACCGGTTCGCATCCCTCCTTAATGAACTCTGTGTACCAGTGTGTGTATAGA
The DNA here is from genome assembly GCA_037044535.1 of Lordiphosa magnipectinata. NCBI lineage: Eukaryota > Metazoa > Arthropoda > Insecta > Diptera > Drosophilidae > Lordiphosa > Lordiphosa magnipectinata. Next base: position 275,149 of record JBAMBO010004042.1, read on the forward strand.
GCAGGCATGCCCAAAAGCAGCATACGGCAGAGCATTCACCAATACTCTCAAAGAAAATCACCAATACCAATAAGGGAACAAGTTTTTTTATTTTATATTGTGCACATTGCAATTGGGTAAGGCAATAACAAAATCAAATGAAATTGTTGTTGGTCAGTTTGCCAATCAAAGAAGAGAACAAACCGGGTTTTTGTTCTACGCGACGCATACACCGAAATTTTTCCCTCCCGGACGGCTAGCTCTGGATAAGAGACGATGCTACCGTCTTCCACATAACTACATAACAAGGCTCAACAGTAAAGTTTTCGGCACAATGCTCGGCGAAGAAACAGTCAATGGTATCCAGTACCACCTTGGCCTTGGTTAGATCCGTGGCTGTTTACTCAATAAGCACGTTCTTGGTATTAAGCGAGATCTTCGAATGATCACCATTAATAATGGGCTGAAGATCTGCAGATCCACTTTAATGGGGGAAAGAGAGAAAGTCGATTTACCCTCTGCTCTTTTTATACCTTGTTCCCATTAAAAATGGGAAAAGGGGATCATGAAGTTGTGCAAATGTATGTAACAGCCAGAAGGAAGCTTCTCCGACCCTATAAAGTATATATATTCTTGATCAGCATCAACAGCCGAGTCGAGGCGCTCACTTCATGCAGGCAGCGCTGCCTGCGCAGGCCGCGTGTGAGCGCGCGTGTGTGTGTTTGTGTGCGCTCGTATGTGTGTATGCGTTTGTGTATGTGAGTGTGTTTGTATGTGTGTCTCAATTGAACAGGGTATTTTGTAGTCGGGAGACTCGACTACAGCGCTCTTACTTGTTATACATGCAGAAGAGACTATGCATTGTGGGCAATTTGTGGCAACATCAGTTCTTTCGGAGCGTCTGTTTTCTTTGGCGGGGCAAATCGTAAGAGAAAGAAGAAGAAGTAATGTAATGGAGTTTTAATATAAACAATATCGGAATATTTATCTGATTTTATACCTTTAAAGATGGTATGATTATTTTGGCCATATGTTTGTAACGCTCAGAAGGGAGCATCTTCGACCATATTCCTGTTAATTTATCTATCCACCCGTCTGCCTGTCCATCAGCCTGTTTCAATCTTCTATTTGATTTTAAAAGCTGCACGGGTATATATAATCTTCGGCTTGAAGAGGAGAGCTTGCTTCTCCTGAACCTTCAAAAATAGTTTTTTATTTCTATAAATAAATGTTTTTATTTTTAAACTTCAAATGAATAAAATGTTTTTAATAAATATAACAAGTGAACACAATGAAGAAGTTCGTACAACCTAATCCATAATGCATTTTATTCAAAACCTTTCTTTACGAAATACGTAATAGGGCCGATTTCTGTTCATCTAGATATCTGCTTGTTTTTCCAGCTGCTAAAATTTTGATCTGTAATTTGTAAGTTTATGTGTCATATATCTCTATAAAGATTATGAGAAATCGGCCCATAGTCAAACAAAAACAGAAAATGTATCCAAATGTATTTTTGGCTGAATACACACTGTTTGATACATGAGTAGATAGCGGTTTTGGAATATTTTGAACCGCAAGTGCGATTTAAATTCTGATTGTACACATCTTATATTTATTGAAAAATAATCTAGGTCCGCTAAAAACAACATTGCATAAATTGCATATTTCACACCTCCTTTATTCACCCGTGTAATCTCGCGGTTCATCAAATATTCATAATAATCTTTGGTTTATTTTGCCAATTCCGCGATTTTTTTTTAAATTTGATCTACACCTCCTATTTTGGCCAGTAGTTTACAAGTTTCGCAATATATTTTTGGCTGTTCAATCTACAACTCTTATTTTTCAACGTCTGCGCTTTCATTAATTTTTGGCAAATTTGGCAAATGTCGCGATTTTTGGGCTATTATAAGCTTATATGAATAATATTCCACTTTCGCGATATTTTGATCGTTCGGTCTACAACTTCTATTTAACTGTCTATATTTGCCATCCATCTATTCCTTTTAATAATCTAAATTCAAATAAGAATTTTTAGCAAATTTCGTAATTTGTAAAATGTGACATATTTGACACATTTTGCATATATTTTAATATTTCTTGCATATTTTTATTGTTAATATTTTAGTGGTTAAAAGTATGAAATATAGTTCAAGTAATGAACTATAGTTCAAATATTGAACTATTGTTCAAAAAATGAACTATAGTTCAAACACCAAGACCTAGTTCATTAGTTCATTTGAAAGACTAGTTCAAATGAACTAGTTCAAAAAAATCGGCACAACTCTACCGTGTGGGCCATAGGGCACGCTCTCTTTCGACGAACTCTGTGGTTGGCCGTCGCTTTGAGTTCTTCCCAGCTCTTCCCGATACTCTCCACTTCTCTGCCGACAGTCCTCCTTTAAGTTTCTTTGGGTGTGCCTGATGTCCCACCGATTTCGTCCAGCAAGTTCCATTTATTCCTAGAGAAGTTATTCTCGCTTTTTCGCAGTATATGCCCTACCTAGCTCCATTTCATTCTGCGTATTATGGTGTAATCACTCTCCATGCTTGCTCGTCTTAGCAGCTCGGAATTCTCTGTCAGTCCAGAAATTACAGAATATGCATCGCAAGAAACGGTTCACATATGTTTGAATTTTTGACTCTATGGATGATATTTTTTATCAGGTGGAGGAACCAAATAGGATCACTGGCATTTCGTTTGACTTAAAAAGCCCCGATTTTGAGCCAGAGTCGATACGATGAGCATCGCCAAACGGCCGAAGTCATTCCAAAAGCACCCTTATCTTTCTGAAGCCGAACGAGGCATATATGGTCAGCATAGTCCAGATGCCGCAGTTTTGGGTGCTGGTCGCATAGTGGAAAACACATCTGCAACTACCATTTTAAACAGGATGGGAGACAGATCACATCCCTGTCGAACGCCACTCAGGACTGGAATAGGCTGCGAGAGCTTTCCACCATGAAACACTCTTCACTGGGCGCTGTCTGAGGGAAATAATTTTTTCCGGTATCCCCCTCTTTCGCAACCCTTGCAACATGCAGTCTACGAAAGCCATATGTAGGTCTGATCTGAATTCCGTGCATTACTTGATCAGGATGTGGACGGTGTTTATGTGCACGGTTGCCACACTTGGTGTTTTTGCACCAAAAATGATGTTTTTTTTTTTCCTGTTAGTGCACTGGCACTTTTTTATTGGAATTGGCTCTTTTGCATGGAGCCCGAAAAGACGCAGAAATCAAAAGAGTTTCAAAAATTCTACGAAGTAAGACCACACATAATTTTGGGAATAGCCATGACAAGATGGTGGCGCGAGATTGCTTGAGCAGTGGGATGTTCCCAAAATATTTTCCTTGGTTCAGACTCTGGATGTCTACAAAATTAAGCCAAAAGAAATAGTCAATTTAATGAATAAACTAGAAATCAAAAGTTATTTAAATTGTATTCTTGAAATTATTAAAGATTTGAATATGGAATTTCAATCAGATCGAGACTAGAATCTTCTTTAAAATCAACACAAGACACATAAGATGGACTCTATTTAGAAAATTGAATGGTTGGTAGTGATTCTAGATTATTTACATCTGCTTAACACGAATCTGTTTTCGGAAATGGTCCATCACGTCTAGATGTTTAGTAACTTAAACTAAAGGCGCTTTAGCTGTTTAGGCGCGTTTAGTTTGGAGTCTGATGTTTTATTTTGACTCCCTATGATATTATCGGAAAGTATAACTCTTCAACTTTCAAATAAAGTATGTTAAACAATTCTACGATTTCCTTAAGCGAAGATATACCATTTTGAATACATGTCTGTCTAACAAGCTACAGAGTAAATTCAATGTTTATTTGGCAAATAGCAGCTATGTATGTGGGAGATGAGAAATCGTCCTTTAATGAATATGTGAAAAAAGTATTTGGTCGTAAAGTGGAAAATTATTACAGATTGGAAGCGTTATTTCTTCACGTATACTCGTACAAGTCGTTTTGATAAGATCAAGATGTTATATTAGTATTTTGACTTACAGAAAAATTTTATTCAGACTTCTTAAGACTTACGTTTTATCTTTGTAACCACTCATCCGATTGTTTTGAAATTTGGACACAATATAGAATTAAATCTGAGGAAGCCATTGGTATTAAAATCTCAATTTTAACATTTTATTGCCACAGTAACTGATAAATACATGAAATATTTTTTGGGTTTTTTTGTACGTTTATTAATAATCAAGAAATGAAATGAATGTATAATTTTACGATTTTGTTAATGAGATATTTTTTATTTTATTAATATGTGACATTTTTTTAGTAACATTTTTTTGGCTCTTTTTTAATCAAAATGGCCTTTTTTGACATTTTTTTGGTGTAATTTAATTTTTTCAAGTAGCAACCGTGTTTATATGGTCCGTGCACGAAGATCCTTTTCTGAACCCGTTTTGCTCCATTATGGTGTCTCTCCTGTGTTACCAAAACGATTCTTGCTATAAGCTTCGAAATACTGGACAGCACACAGAACCTGCGCCAGTTGTCGCATTCACATAGGTCGCTCTTTTTTGGGAATTTTCACCAAGATGCCCTCTAACCATTCCGTGGGGAGCTCCTCAGTTTCCATGCCCGTTGTATAATCGGGTATAGTAAATCCGCAGCCGTTGCCGGTGGGCATTTCAAGAATTCCGCAGGTATGCCATCAACCCGAGCTGTTTTATTGTCGGGCAGCGATTGGATGGCAGTTATGATTTCGAGCTTAGTGGGCACTGAAGTCCTTACCCTGAGGTGATTTTAAATCTGTATCAGCTCGGTAAAGAGTCGAGATGTGGCCGTGGATTACAGTTGAGAACCACGGCAAAATGGGATCTTCACCTATTCATCTGGTCCCTTCCGGTCGAGGCTGGGTTGATGTTTCGGTAGCTAGTACCTATAACTTAGCTTTTAAATTATATGTTTTAGTACAAGCTTCCCAGTTAAATTCAATCAGCTCATCAGTTTCGCTCACTTTAACTTGTCAACTTTTGTTCGCAACTCCCATAAATGCGCATAATCACTTGGCCCCTCGAAAATCTTATCATCGATAGGTTAAAGTTGTTCTATTTTGCCCTCATTTTTTATGATCATCGCGTTATTGACGCATATTATTTTCAATTTTCGCAAAATGTTGCTCACGTCCTGCAGAATTTGCTCATTAATATTTGTAAGCAGTCGCTGCAAGCCCCTTTAGCCAGTGCTGGTCATTGGCACAGAAACCCACTGTCAGAGGCATGCAACACGTCGGCGGTGGTGGAATAGGAAGTAAATGTGCGAACATTGCAAAAGCATGGCATACTTACAGGCGCTGATGCTGTCACGCCGACATTGATGACTGCGTTGACAAGTTGCTCCTGCTCCGCCGGTTGAACGCTGACAAGGACGTGCGGGCGTCTCTAGAGAAATGTGTCAAGCGTGGCGACTTGAGCTGCATAAGCAAGCAGGACTTTGCCTGGCGGATGGAGTTACAGGAGGTGTAAGGGGTGTGGGAATGGCCAACTATTTCTGGCTTAGCATCAAGCTGCCATTGTTTTTAGTTTAAACTTTGCCCACTGTTTGGAAGTATCTCAGATTTTCTTTTCTCAGCAATTTTTTTTTTAAACTATGTTAAAGTATTGGTGGAAGTTAAAGCATTGATTGCCGCGAGCTGTGCGACTTTTCACCTTTTTACCGAAAAATTTCTTAACAGAAAAGAAATGTAAAGAGGAAAGGCCAATTGTGTTGGGATGACGGTGAATATACATGATACTCTTATTTATCAAAATAATTTAGATTTGGAAATGGAAATATAGCATATTTAGAACAATTATGGGCACGTAGTGGTTCTTTGTGTCCTAGCCGCCCAGCTCTGAAAATAAAAACTGTGAGCTAAAATCAATCTCAAAAATATTGATTTTACCTCAACCTTCGGTTTGAAATTTTAAGTACGAAAGGATTGGAACAAAACTGAATTGAAGTAAGTACGGGACTCCAAGGTCAAAGCAAACATTGACCGGGAGCAAGTTGGAAACGGAGAGAGGCTAAATGGGTAGACATATACGTAAAGTGGCACTACACTCGAGTGTCGCCTGTACGCAGTGGCGCCAAGGAGACGGATGTTTGGCAGAGACAGACGATTGACAGAGAGAGACGATCAACTAGGAGGAGCGCAACAGTCGTTGAGAGTCAGCCGTAGAAGTATAAAGTCATTAAGTTGCAAAGTTGAATGTTAATTATCCTTTTCTTTATTATTTTCCCATTCGGGTTATCATTTAAATAAACATTTAATCATTGTTTTAATCATTGGATATTCATAATCCTACATATATACACAGATTTTTCGACCAACTTAGTTCAAGTACAAAATTTCTTGGTTTTTTTTGGCATAAACCAAAAAAAATTTTTTTTTTTAAATTTCAAAAATTTACATACTCCTATTAGATAAAAAACAAAACATATTCAAACTATGTGGCAACACTTTTTTGTTGACGGGCTGTTGAAGTCAGCTGTTTGTGTGCCACGTGTTTTTTGTGAAACTGGCAGCAAATATTTTCCAACTTTTAGTGCGTCTGCTGAAAAAGTTAGAAGCAAAATAAAAAATTGTAAAAATGCAAATTCTTAGTTCAGATATTTAAGATTATAAGTTAATAATGCGTTTGTCATTTTTGTTTCCGGTTGCCCAATTGTGACGCTTGTAGTTAATGTGTAATTATAGGTTGACCCCCAACCAGTGTAGCTGTGTTTTGTGGAATAATAGTTAAGCATGGCACTACGCTGCACAAGGTTTTAAATGCAAAGTTGTTAACGAAAGTGTGCAAACCATAAGTGAGTAACTAACACTTCTTACTACTTCGAGAGAAACGACTTTATTGCAGCTGAGTTCGTGCTTAAGTTGAATAGATTACATGAGAAAGAGACAAATAAAAATTTTTGCTTGGTTACGTCAAACACAAAAAAGTTTTGTAAGTCGTATTTAGAGCTAAAAGTAAAAGTACAAACTGAATTGGAGCTCAAGAGCTTAAAATACCACAAAGTTGGAGCAAATCGTACAGATCAGTTATATGGCAGCTATATGAAATAGTATGTAGAATAGAAGCATTTTCGATGTCGCTAAAAAAAAGATTAAAATACGTGTTCAAACCGAATTTCAGTTCAATATCTTTAAAACCAACTAAGTTGGTGGAAGTCGGCCAGATCGGCTATATGGCAGCTATATGAAATAGTGTGCCGAATTGAACAGAGTTTAATAAGTCGCTTAAGTAGCTTAAAATGCATGTTGAAATTAAAATTCTATCAAAATCTTAGCTCTAATCGGCCAGATCGGCTATATGGGAGCTATATGAAGTAATGGTCCAAGTCGAACCCGATTTTGTAAGTCGTATTAGAAGCTAAAAAACTCGAGTACAAACCAAATTTCAGTTCAGTAGCATAAGAAACAACAAGGTTAGAGCAAATCTGCCAGATCGGTTATATGGCAACTATATAATAGATTGGTCTAAATTGAGTGAATCTTTGCAAGTCGTCTTTGGGGTCCAAAATATGCGTACATACCAAATTCGGGGTCAATAGCTCAACAACGAGAGTTTATGCCTCCTAGATCTAACACTTTGGCTATGGAGTAAGGATAGATTTTTGACCTACACTTTACCGTATACGATTTCGGGTATTCTTGCACCGCGCTGATTTGGACATCAAATGTCTCACCTTCTTAAATGGATCCGACTCAGGGATCAAATCGAGCTTAAATAACATGATAAAATCAATACCTTGTGTTGTGGAAATAAGGCTCTCCCGAGCTAAGGTCTGGATCCAGACAAGAATTCCGGGACTAAAAAATCAGTGTACTCATGTCAATCCTTTCGTACTTGTTTTTGAGAAAATCCGGGATTAAAGAACTTCTTACATTATTTGGGATTGACTTTAGTTCAGAATTTTTATGCTTTTTTTTCGGTGTATTTACATTATTCAGACCGCGTCTCATCGTCAAGGCAAATCTAACCGAAAACAAGAAAGTGAATACATTAAGTATATATGGTAGAAAACAGAACTCAGAATGAATGGTTATTGTAGATGTTGTTGCTGCGCCCAGGCATTAGGTTTTGGTGCCCTACGCTGTTTTAGAGTTATTAAGAATGGTTGTATTACTACCAAGGCTGCAAACCTCTAAAATTTTGCAGAAGGTTCGGTCCGGGGGCTCGAACCTGTTGTAAAGTCTGAGGTTCGGTTCGCGGACCGGTTCCTGGAACCCGTGAACCCAAGGTTTTGGTTCAAACCTTGGTTCGCTTGAACTAAAAGAATAGTTTCGATTTGCTGACACTTACAACTTTTGACAACAACTTAGTTTATGTTAATGAAAGTGATATCTTCTTCATCTATACGAGCTCTTAGATTAGAAAGATTCACCTTAAATGTTGAAAACACTCGTTCAACTGATACCTGAATTGCTGAAACAGCAAGTATAGTTAGGGCAATATTTTCCTTAGAAAGTCCTTGATTTTTGACCTTTCCCAAAATTTTAAAACATTTGTCGATGTTTGTTCTTTTGGAAAATTTTCGAAGGAATATATAACATAATTTACAGATTTTATATTTGCCATTTGTTTATTGTTGCCTTTTGCTTTCATAAACTTCTCTTCTTCGAAATCAGACGTTGAGTCATTTAAAGTTGAATTTTGAAAACTCGCATTAAGAATTTCTCGATTGGCTTCTCAAGCCTCGTAGCGGACTTTCGTTGCGATCCAAAATCCTTGATTACAAGTCTATTATCATGCCTTCCTGGACCTGGGGATCTGCTATAGGGTACGGCATGCTCCACTACACTCAAGAAACTAGAATCTTCTATAAGCCGAGTACTCCAGTGCATCGCGGATGCTCCTTGGTATGTGATGCATACAACTTTATATAGCGATTTGCATATTTTGCCACTATGCGCCCAAATCAATATGCATACCAGCAGGTATTATGACCGACTGGTGGCCCACTTCAATAGAGACGCCTTAACAGAAGACATCCTTCTGAACTCTGGGTCCATCGAAGGCGTCCCTCGGGCCGCATCATCAACTTGGCTTAAGTGTCTCCTTGGGACTATCCCATACCAATATTTGCACGCTGTTTGTTCCCCAGGAAGACGACAGATCATTCTCAGGATTTGTGCTGAGTGTTAGGTTGTTATCCCAGGCGTTTCCCGTGCTGTCGAAGTCCTCTATAGTATGAGTAATTCTTGTTAACTTTTTGTAAATAGATTAAGTTCTATGTACCAAGTATTCTCCTATATATAATGTGGAACCACGGTCGATTCAGATGTTTTTAGGTGGAGCTCTTTCAAAGAACTCTGAATGCAAAAATCTTAAAGAGTTAGTAAACGTTAGCACATTTTTTAGATTGAGTTCCATCGCGTTTTTTTATAAATTTTACTATAAGCAAAAGATTTTATATAGTGTGAGTACGGAGTTTCTTACAAAGTCTGCAAACTCTACTAATGTCAAACTAAACTTTCTTACAAAAATCGTTATCTACTAAATTTTACACAACGAACTGTAATTATAGAGTCCTCCATAGAATCTACAGAGCTAACTTGGTCATCGTCTGAATCAAGAAATGCTTTTGATTCACATATTCGCTCCATTATCGACGGTGCTAGTATAAATCTGACCTACAGAAATGTCGTAGGATTGGAGAACTTCTTGAATGATTAAAAGGAATTGCAGTATTTCCTTGTGTGTGTCGTTGGGCAAACTACTTAGTTTTGTGAACCAAACCTATTTTTTCGAAAAAGTGGTCCGGTTCGGGTTCAGGTTCGCGGAGTCAAAAATATAGAGCGCCTGGCTTATGGTCCGGTTCGCGAACCCCAAAAAACCCGAACCGAACCGGTTCTCAGGGGTTTGGTTCCGGACCGGTTTGCAGCCAAAAAAAAATCAGTCCATACTTAAAAACAGGGTAATCCCGGGTATTCTTCACCCGTTCAGAAAAGACACTTTAATCTCAAAGCTGGATCATTTTAAGCATTTTCGAGATTCACTTGGGCTCGATATGTAATATTGATTTGTTGTCAGGAAAGATACCTCTCTTCTTACTTTCGTCCTACCTATTCCATAGGACATCCTCTTACACTTCTAAGACCACACCAGTATTGGTTTGTAAAAGACTTCTGAAAAACAAAGATATATAAAAATTTGTAGGCTCAGCTGGGATTCGAACCCACGGCCATGCGCACTGAACACGAATGGAATGGCTTGGACCAATCCTTAAAAGCTCGAATTGTGTAGAATATACTGTACGTCGAAATTAAATTTTCAAGCTCAATTGAAAATATCCCGGCGTTTTTTTTTTCTGTGCATTTAACCTTTACCTTCTCTTATCTTAAGATGTTGACTCTGTGTAAAATGAAAGGGTATTCAAAATATTATTAAACATGACCATTTCACAGTTTTCAAGCCAGCAGGCGGCTCGGCCTCAGAAGTGAAAGACAAGCAAAAGATTATACATTGTCCAGCCTCCAGGCATACTTTGTAACATAGCAGGTCAGAAAAAAAAGCAGGCAAAGGTTGAAACTCAGAGCAAGCTGAAGATAACAACGGAGTGAGAGTGAGATAGATGAAGAAAAGACGCCAAAAGCGTGCAGAAATAAATTGCATAAACGAAGGCGCACACAAAACGAAAAGTAAACATGTTTAAAATGTTGTTATTCACACACACAAAGAGCACCGTCGTCCTACCCCCCAGCCGCTAGCCAAGATATTCCCTGTTCCTGTTCCTTTTCCTCACTTATGTTGCAACATTGTTTGTGCGCCTTTGTATCGGTCCCGCTGATTCGTGATACTTTTATTCTGATTTTCTCCCTTCCTAGACCTTGTTACCTTGTTAACCTTTTCATGTTGACAAACTGCTCAGCTCGATATGAAAAGTGGAAATCGGTGAAAATTTGTTTCAACTGAAAGGCAATTGCTTACAGTGTTTGTGGGCTGAGATAGAAAAATACAGGTGGCTGCTAAACACAAAACTTTGTATATATCCACAAGCTGTACAGAAGTTCTTAATTCCTCTAGTCCTCTCATCATCCAATCCTTTGCTTTGACTCCAGATCATTTGCAATAAAGAATTCGTAGTTTAGAATTCTAAGTCCAAATACTCTAGAATATAGCATTTACACTGTGGGAAAAGTAAAGCTAAAAAGTATTTGGCCCACCAAGGTCGAGCCGAGCTTCACCTAAGCAAATTATTTGCTTAGCTTGAGACGTTAAACCATAAATTTATTTTGGGAGATTTCGTTGAAAAGAAATAAAAAGAAATTAGCACAATATTCAAAATACCACAAATTAAAAACGAACAAAAAATAAATCTATGCTTGGATGGGGACTTGAATCCACGACCACGCCGTTCTAAGCCAATGGTCTTACCATCTGCACCACCAGGAGCAGATGAAAAGTTGACATATGACTGCATTCTTGACTGTGACTTGGCGCACCGGCACGCGTACGGTTGGTGGCGGGTAATGTTAAGACGCCATGTCGTTAGTGTTCAGTCCCGAGGACCTGAGTTCAAAACCCAGATGATGGAGATAAAATTAATAATACGAGTTTGTGCTTTTCAAAAAGAAGATTTTAGTAAATCGTGTACCAACCAGTAAGAAAGTCGGTCAAGCCCTACTGTAATACACTCTATACTCGCAGTAGTAGCGCTGCTGCTGCGCTACGGCTGCGAACTTTTTTTTTGTTATAACTTGACCAATAGTTGGCGCCGCTGCTTGGTTTTCAAATCTAACCACTACTGTAACTATTTCAAAACTGACAAATAGACAGTGTTAGGAAGTACCTAGGTGCAAATACCTAGGTACATATCTAGATGCAAATTTGGTGTACCTTTAACCTTACCTCAGTATTTTTAAATTCCAGTACCTTTTACCTTCCCTAGGTTCAAATTTTCATTTAACTTGTCAAAAAGTAAGGTATAAGGTACTTTAATATGAATAAGGATTCAATTTCAAATGATAGCCTGGGTGGGAAACTAAACTAATTTAATCATTCTTTCAATTTGATTGTCGATGTGACTATTCAAATAACATAGTCTCCAGCTAATAACTGTGTTGTTCCTTAAGACGCTTTAAGACATGGAGATACAGAATACTATCGGCGCAACTAGTATGGAAATAAGGTATACAAACTATCTTTTGAATGGTTTCAAAATGCGATTGCTATTCAGAGCATTTTATTTAACGCACAACAAACCAAATTATATTCTAGGACCCCATCACCAGGACTTTGCTATCAGCTTAAATAATTAAGTCGCTAATTTTACTATTTAAGAAGTTTCAAAAACTTGTCCATATCGCTTTCCTTCCTATGTATCTAGGCCAAGACCAAACTATATTAATAAAAGAGTTCAACCTGACTGACTCCTTGACTGACTGACTGATGACCGTCGCACAGCCCATACCATAAGAGAGAGGATGCTGAATTTTTCACAGTAGTTTTATCTTCTGCTGAAAGTGAGTACTAAGAACGGATTTTGGAAAATTCTGTAGGGAAATGTGGAAAATTCGCGAGAAAGTTTTGTATGAAACTTTTTTGTTTATCATCAGATCAAGTTCAAACTCATTTTTACAGATCTTTATGAACATTCAACTATAACTGCATACCAATTTTCCAGAAAATTTACCCCCCCCCCCCTGGGTGGAAAGTGGGTGGTCAAGGTTGCGTGGGCGAAAGTTTAGTTGCCAGCGATTAGCTCCTAACTCATTTTCAAAGTTTACACATCCGATTGACTTGAAACTCTGTATGGATAGAATACGAAATAATTTGAAATGTTGGAAAACCTACCCCAGGGTGTGAAAGTGATCGGAAAATTCTACATGCAATAAACTATTTTCTATCTGATTGACTTGAAACTCGGTATGTAGTGATACAATTCGAATTCATTTGTGGTTTCATTTTACGATGTTGGAATTACCGCCGGGATGCCCACTGTTGAGTGGGTGGGAAGTGGTTGGGAAGTGGATGGGATGTGGGTGGGAGGTGGATGGTAAGTTGTTGGGAAGTGAATGGGAACTGGGTGGGAAGTGGGTGGGACCACCCACAGGTGGTATCAACTTATTAACATAATGTTTGCAGACAACGCATGCTGGCCCCAAACATACATATGACATAAGTTTTTGCATTTAAGGATAAACCTCAAAGTAGGCAACATATTTTTATTAAAGGCCCCCGATCCCAAATATATGACAAAAGGTGATATTCTTAGGTTAGGTTGCGATAGCTGAGAACGACAAGTCGTTCTCCCACTTAGGCCACTTTGGGCCCTTTGCGATGCCATGTTTGTTCCCTGTTAACCCTTTTTCAGACTGAAGGGGGTCCTCGGTACTGAGCCATTGTGTGGACAGAATGAATTTTAGTAGAGCTGGGATCTCTAGCCCGGATATCTCCGAGAGGTTGAGTAGGAGAGGTTGACCAAGTGTCCTAAGTCTCCTTCTAATTAAAGCAGGGCAGTGGCAGAGAAGGTGTTGTACTGTTTCCTCCTCTTCTTCATATCTGCAACTTCTGCCGAAGTCATGGTGCGTGACGCCTAGTCATGCTGCGTGTCTGCCCATAAGACAGTGAACCGTGAGGGTCCCCACCAGAAGTGAAATGTGTTCCCTTCTGTGACATAAAAGTGTGCTTGTACGTTTTAGGTTGAATGTAGGCCACGTAAGTCTCGATACAGCACAGGAGAAAAGGTTTTTCCATCGATGTTTCAGCTTTTGTGTGAAGCTTAAATGTTGCCATAGGCAACCCTATCATACTCTTCTCTGAAAGGCATTCGCAGGTGGTACCTATTCTGGCCAGTTTGTCCGCAGACTCGTTTCCGTCTATGTTGCGGTGTCCAGGCACCCATATTAGGTGTATACTAAAATGTCGTGCGATCTCGTTTAGAGATCGTGATATTCTTATAGCTTCGCTATTTATCAACCAATCTGTATGAAAATTTGAGAGATCATGGATGTTGAGTATATAAAAGTGAGATATATATCTTTAAAATTGTGGGAGTTATTCAACATTTTTAATATTGGAGGCGGGTAGCGGCGTGCAAAAATTTGAAACAAACTTGATCTGCGTGTGCACGTTTCCATCGAAGAGGTCTGCATTGTCCACTCTATTAGTTGCTACAAGACGGACGGTCCGTTTGGTACAAAATGACAGCTAAACTCTGTTAGAGGCAAAAGCTGCAAACCTTCCTGCACCAGAAAATCCCTGTATTAAAACTGAAGCGACAGTCCATCTTAAGAAGAGCTGCTCGGCTGAGGCCGAGGTAACCCATAGGCCCTATGGCTTTATGGCCATTGCAATGCCTGATAGTGGATTAAAAAGCAGAATGGGGGAAGAGAAGAGGAGTTGGTGGGAGTCAAAAACCATAATAAAATGTATCCTATTTGATTTTCAAATAATCATTTTCACTCAAAAAGGGATGGTTTTTTTAAACTCTTTACCAAAGGTACAAAGAGCAAGAGCAAATGTGTGTAAAAATAAGAAGGATGCATCTCTGAACCTGTGGAGTAGATACATTCTTGATCAGACGAGTCTATAGACCCAAGTCCGGACCTTCTAGACCAGCGATGTCCAAAATTAGGAAAGGCAGCCACGCGTGGTTGGCAAGCCAAATTCTGCCGGCGTCGCAGCCGACAGATATATAGAGAGAGAGAATGCGTGTGTTCTATAAATAGCACGCTTGGCGGCTTGCTCTCTCACGATGCGCGTGTTCGGCTATTTGTTTTACTTCAAGAGGCATTTTTTCGTGGCATTTGTTTGTTGTGACGTCTACTTCGAGTTTCGCTGCTAGGCACACATGCGCAATGTTTGTTTATGTGAGTTTGTACATCACTGTTCTACGCATATATGTATAGTAATCAAGGCTGCAAAACAGTAAAATTTTGGTAAAGGTTCGGTCTGGAGTTTCGAACCCATGGTAAAGTGTAAGGTTCTGTTCGCGGACCGGTTCCTCTACTAAACGAACCCAAGGTTTTGGTTCGAGTCTGGATTCATAGATTGTTAAAGAGTTGACACATTTTTGCCTCAACATTCGGTCAAAGTTTCGACATATATTTGATCAGGAGAACACGTCCAGATTACTGGACCACATTCCATATTGCTATCATTCATATGTGTTCAAAAAAGTCTTTGAAAAGTGCCTGGTCTTTGAATTTTGGAAGCCTCACCTTCTACGTACATACCCAGTCAGCATTTTGGGAAATTTCTGATCACATTTGAGTCTTATTTGAGTCTTTTTTCTAATTAAAATAGTCATAAGACATACTTTTTTCGTGAGAATATGGTGCCCAAGCCGAGAATCTTCTTAAAGAGTTTATAGCCCGACTTTCTCATCAGTTTTGACCAGGGAATCAAACCGAATCGTACTACGATGTCGGTTCCGGTTCTGGTACGTACTTCCTATGTTTCGGTAAAAACTTATGTTTTGGTTCTAACATTATTTCTATATTCGGTTCCGCATCGGTACCTGGATTTTTATTTCGGTACACCGGTACGTACCGGTAAGAACCATTAAAATATAAGGTAAGATCGGGCATTGGTCTTGCGTCCACCCAATTTCATAGCGAAGATATAATAATTACACCCCGGTAAACAAACATTATACACTTATTTGCCCTTTTCAAAGACATACATAAACACAATTGTAGAAACTTTTTCAAGTTTACTGACCACCATTTAACTTCATCTTCTTTGTTTTGTAAACATTTTAATCTTAGGAACCTCCGGAGGTTCGAACCCATCGTGAAGTATAAGATTCGGTTCGATGACCTGTTCCTTAATTTATCAAACCTGAGGATTTGGTTCTAGCCTTGGTTCATAACATTTGAAATATTTGAAACATTTTTGCCTCAATTTTCCATGAATTTCAGCAAATCGGTTAAAATTATGCAACTAAGGTTAACGCCATCAATCAAACATAATAGATTTTGGAGGACCGGTAGATGGTCCGGTTCGATGGACTCTAAAAACTCGAACCGAACCGGTTCTGCGGGGCTGAGTTCCGTTAGTTATTGATGTCATTAAACAGTTTTGTGAAAATGCAGCTAACGGATTTGTGCCAGAGCTGCTGTTCTCATTTAGTTTCATTTGAACAGAAATGGATAGCACAAGTACTTTTCTGTTCAATGGTTATTATGACATTCAAAGAGGGTCTAAGAATATAGGATGCAATATTCTTAATAAGACTGGTCTCGCCAAAACCAAGTGCCATCTTTGCAGTCTTGTTTTTGTACCCAGAACCGCAACTGTACCGGAACAGTGTTTCGGTTCTTTTCAGTCTTTTCGGTTCCAAGAAAAAATTAAAAATAAGGGTTCCGCTGACGGTTCTGGTTCTGAGTTTTTATCGGTTCTATTCGGTATACGGTTCCGGTTCCGGTTTGATTCCCTGGTTTTGACTCAACTTCAATTCATATTTCCAAACATTTGCCACTCTTCTGAACAAGACGTCATATTGTGTACATGATTACCCGAACGTAGCCAAGTAAATCCTAACATTTTCTTTTCGTGGCAAAAGTTTGTTAATACTCAAATGTTTCATATGTGCATTTAATGAAATTTTGCAGAACACAATAATCAAAATGTTTTTTAATAAATTTCACCAAACTCAATTTCGTTCACTTGCATATTAAGCATACGCCATGTGTTACCCTGAAAAACGCACACAAATATGAAAGAGAAGACGGAACGAAATTAAATGGTAAATTAAAAAACCAAGGATCAAAAGGATTTCGTGTGTGTGGGACCGAGCGAAATTGTTATTACATTTACTTAGGCCGTAAAGGAGGAGAGAGGAGACAACAGAGAAGGAAAGGGCATTATTTTATTTCATTTCATTTTTAATATTCTGTCATAGAATTTGCATTTCATATTTGCATGACGAGTTTGTTGAGTGCCTTTGTGTAAGGACACAACAGGATAAGCACATTAACATGCAAGGCATATTAAGGATAACTGCAGAGAGCAGCACAGAGCAGAACAGGACAAAACCAATAATGCGCATATTAGACCTGATGATGATGATGACAATGATGTGCCCCGTGTCCCTGGCCTTCCCCCCCACCCTCTCAGTGGGGAAATTCGTGCTGTCCTGGCTATTGTTTCTTTCGAATTGACCGCACTGAGCTCTGTTCCGTTTCATTTTGTGCAAGCTGAGCTGCATTTTGATGCCACGAAACAAACAGCAACAGCAGAAGGAAGAGGAGTGCCAGGAGGTGATGGCCACAAGCCAGATATGAGGCACTTGGTCTAAGCCAGAAACGTGCACAGTCTCTGGCAATCAACTTTAATAACATCACAGAATGTCAATAAATCCACAAAATGGTTGGCCATCGTTGTGGCTCCTGTTCCTGCTGCTGTTGTGGCAGTCCTTCTGTTGATGATGATGATGCTGCCGCTGCTCCGGCCCGGGACTTTGGCTGATGTTTGGCAAGAGTATCATTAACAAAAGAACTGCATGCTGCAGCTGACCAAGAGCTCAACCCCCTTCTCTCTGACTACCTCACTCGGCCGGATGAAACTTGAGCTGCTTTGGTGGCAGCCCAGTGAGTCCTCTTCATCCTTCTGAACAGCAATTGATGAGAATAAAAACTTTAAAAATTTCGCACGCCCGAATTATTGCTGTTGAAAGTTTTTGGCCAATGTTATAATATGGCCAGCTAGGAAAAGCAAAGGCCACGCCCTTTGCCAGAATGTAGAAGTTTTCATGTTCAGTCGAAAATGCTAAATTTTAGTTAGGTAAAAATGTGCACTCAGAAGTTTATAAGCCTTGACTAAGAGAAAGAAATGCTTGAACATTTGCCATCGACTTAAACTAAGGGGGAATCGAACAATCAGTGAAAGCACAAAAACAAAAAATTTCTAATTTGAAGTTTTATTTTACATCTCCTCCAGAATTTCCTGGAGGCAATGAAGAGCTTCATAATTCGTTTTATCTTCCCGCATGAAACTCTCTTAAAATAAGCTGTAAATGTTCTGAACTAACCATAAATATGGAAAATCTGTGCAGCATTAACACACACACACACACAAACACAATTGACACTCGGCGCGACCCCTGGCACATTAATCATTCAATATCCCACATAGCCTCCCCCCATGCCCACTCATCCATCCCCTCTACGGCCATAAAGCGACAAAATTGTTTATGATTATCATTTAGCGACAATTTATGGAGAACAGACAACAACAAAAAAAAAAAAAAACAGAAGAGAAATCGAATCAAAAAAGAAGCTAAAATAAATAAATAAATATATGCATTATTATTTTCGTATATATTACGTGTACATCATCGAGTATTTACTTTATTCTGTCGTTTATCGATAACAAAAGAACAAAAAAAAAGTGGGCAACTTTTTGCAAGAAAATCATGGACATAGAAATACCCTGAATAAATGTATCAAGTGTCAGAGTGTAGAAAAGTACAAGAAAGGGGATTGATCGACTGCTAAGTGCCCATTAAAGTATGCTATGCTTGTTACGACTCCACGAATCATATATACTGAACCGTCCATGTCAATGAATACGCAATGAAGTTTCAGTAGCAAAGCTGCCAACCGCTACTGAACCGAAACACAGAGAATCGGTGTGTTTCGAGTTTCTGCGAACCTACTTTATTGTTAACCTCCCGAACCTGGACCGAACTGGACCTCCTTTGCTTTGAAAAAGTTTCGGTACATCATATTAGTCTATTTTTTCGGAACTTTTATAACAGGCAGAGTATATTGACAGGATAAAAATAGTTTTATAGTGCATCGAAGCATTATCATTTCCAAACTCGGCATATTTCGACTTCCAGAAGGCAAATAAACCCATAATTCAAGTGTTAAAATTGTGAGGGTGCGTGTTCGAACTTGAACATGATATTCAACTCGGCCCACACGTAGTGTTAATCTCATATTTAAATATGTAGCCTATGTCGCCATGTGTGTCATAAACATGTCACCTTATGTAATATTAATAGCCGCAGTGACGAGGATCAGCTCAGCCCAGCAAACGAAACACTTGAATGGGTCATCCGCACTTAATATGCTTCGTGGGAAGCAATGTGTAGTCCTTCCACAAATACATTTTTATATTTATACACACGCAGCTATCAACCTTATGAGGAGGCGAGATTAAAGGTCAATATGAGTGACCACGCCATGCAGGACGCCGGGCCATCACAACGAAATGATGTGCAGCGGACAGCTTTGACTCTGCAAACCCAATAGACGAATGGGCGAAACTATTGGATTCACTTGCAGGAAAACTAAGTCAATCTATTAAAGAAGCTAGCAAATGCTTCATGGAATTGCACACTGATGAAATACTTAAGCACAATTCCAAGATTGAAGTTATGCTTGGGGAGTTGGAAGAAACGCATAACAAGCTGAGGACTGTGAATAATCTCAGCCATTTTGACAAGATTCTCGATCTGAGAATAGAGGCCATTACGATGATGGAAATGCTGGTCAGAAAGCAGCGTCTGAAAGAGTTTAGTGGAAACCCCAAAGATTGGCCAACATTCTATGGTTGGTTTAAGCAGGCAATCCACGAGAGAACAGACTTCGGCGATGCCATCAAGATGCATTACCTGAACGCGTGTCTTAAAGGGGAAGCAAGAAATTCACTTACTTCCTCCCTTATGCAAGAACCTTCTTACTATACAACAGCATGGGATCGTATATGTAAGAGAAATGAAGAAGGCTGGAACAGATTTCCAAAGCAGCTGAAAGTCAGTAAGCCACATCTGGAGCCAGCAAGTACTTCAGTAAGAGAGACACCTGCAACTCCCAAGAAGACGACTTTCCTGTTATTCAAAGGCACCCCGAGGCGGGTAAATAAAAAAGATAAGCTAGCAGAGGATGCTGCTAGTACCGCACAGGAGGCACCTTCAGCCAATCTGACTGAATCTGAGGCTGCCGATGAATGCGCGCGGCCAGCAACCGAATTCCATTGCCTAGATCAACAACTCCAAGATGATGAACATGCCGAGCAGCTCAGAGAGCAAGTAATGGAGGTGGGTCATACTCAGCAGGAGAGGCGACCCACCATGGAGAAGAAGGACAAGGATGTCTTTCAGGCCCGTGAAGAGCTGGCGGTAAATTATGGGCTACAAGTGGATTGAAATTGAAAGGGTAATCCGCACTTAATATGCTTCGTGGGAAGCAATGTGTAGTCCTTCCACGAATACATTTCTATATTTATACACACGCAGCTATCTTACAAATACTGCCTTAGTTAAGTTAGAAGATAAGGGATGAGAAATTCTAAATAAAAGGAACCTCGCTCAGACTGAGCAGGTTAGTACAATTGAAACCTGCAACAAGCGTGCTCATTAAAAGTGTATAAGTACATACATTGCGAATAATTTTCCTGATTTTAAACTTTGATTTGATTAATATGCATGCTATATTGTACCAAAATAAATTAGAGCTAATGTACCAAAAAATGTGGGAACAAATTTTGTAACTAATTATTGAACCACTCAATCTGCACACACGCTTAAATCTATAGGCATTCAAACAACGCAACAGGCCAATCGTACGGTTATGCAGTTATGCTCAAGTTTGCTTCTGATCTGCCTAGCCTGGGGTGCAGCCGAGTTTGAATAAGCGCATGCTATCATATATCACAGATCAATCGAACCGAAGAGACGTCTGTGCTAGTCAAAATCATTTCAGAAATCACATGTCACACAACAAGCCACCTTATAGTGCTTATTATACCCTTGCAAAAGGTATTATAATTTTGCCCAGAAGTTTGCAACGCATAGAAATATTCATTTCCGACCCCATAAACTATATATATTCTTGATCAGGGCGATGAGCTGAGTCGATTGAGCTTTGTCCGTCCGTCTGTCTGTCTGTTTATACGCAAACTAGTCTCTCAGTTTTCAAGCTAGCGAGCTGAAATTTTGCACAGAGTCTTCTTTTCACTGCACGCTGCTAATATGTCGGAAGCGACCGGATCGGATGACTATATCTAATAGCTGCCATAGGAACCATCGGTCGGAAAATGGGTCTTAGTGAGAAAAACTTTTTTGTTTTCAATGTTAGCGTCCTTAAGATCGACCATTATTATTATTATATGCTTTCAAACAGATTTGCAAATTTTGGTCAAAATCGGATGACTATATCATATAGCTGCCATAGGACCGATCGGTCGGAAAATGGGACTTAGTAAAAAAAATCTTTTTTGTTTTTAAGTAAATCGTTCTTAAGGTCGGTGATTAATAGTATTAAACGCTTTCAAACTAATTTGAAAAAGATGATCAACATTGGGTGACTATGTCTTATGGTTGCCATAGGACTGATCGGTCGAAAATGGGTCTTAGTAAGAACATTTTTTTGTTTTTAATTTTAGTGTTAATTTGATATGTTTCAAAACAGATGTTAATCTGTCGGAAAACGAATTTTAGTTAGAAACATTTTTGATTTTTATGTAAGCGCAAGTGCTAAATTTAATTTAAGGTATGAATCAGTATCAGTGCAGTTTCTTTATTTCAAAGAATATCCATTTCAGGCGTAAGTAGGCCTTAGGTTAAAGGCTTAAGCCTCTACCGAGGTAGGCAGGCACCAAAATAGGAGTTCGTCCTTTTAACAACTGCATCCTAAACATCCCCATTTCCTGGCTCATCCGCATCTTTGGCATCGTCAACTCTGTTGGGGTGTGGCGCACGATCACACGGCAGGCGGAGAACCGGCTCTACCTATATTGGTCACTGCTCCCACTCAAATGGAGATTTCTCTTCCCGTGGAGAAAACATCTAAGTGTCTAAATGCATATCACCATATAGAGCAACAATAAGTACAACAAATATCCAATTTGCATACACCTCAGCAAGTGCTTCCAAAGCTTCCTTAAAAACTATGATGTTCCAATGCTTTTGTGAATGATCAGCAGCAAAAAGTTTTCGATTTTGTTTTCCTGAAATGATTTTTTTTTCATTTATTAGGTAGGTGCACTTACACTTTATGCCATATCTCAATTCATAATCTTCAGATGGTGTCAAGCAAGAAATAAATCGAAAGGTAAATAAATTTTAAATTTTAGAGTAGAACATTGTTTTCAGATCGGTTTAGAAGTTTGAACACAATGAGCAAAAATATTTCATAAACATCGATGTTTTGATCGAAACTGCAAGAAATTTCATTTTTAATCGCCTAAGAAAAATATAAAAAAATCAAAAAAAAAAAACAATTTTTATTCTTTCGACTTAAGAATCGCACTTCTACAAAGATAATTAAGTACTGTTGAAGAAAATCTATTATATTGTAGGTGTATCAATTTAAGTGAAGGAACTAACAGTCAAATTTGAGTATTTTAAGTGTTCAGAAAATTATTATTTTCTATTTTCTTCGTCTTTTGGTCAACATTAGAAGTCGGAGAATAGCCAGATCACAAAAAAATTACAAAACAGAACAAAAGTCGAGGCAAATATAAATTATTTTTTTAAAAATCTCAAAAGCACCACTTTTTTCTGCACTTAATTGCTCACAGCTCCTTTATTTATTTGTAGATTTTGTTCATCGATATCTTGTTTTCTTCGAAGAAGTTCGGTTCTTTAGTTGAAATATTTTTTTAGAATTTTTAAATATTTTTCCTAAGCGTTTAAAAACAAAATTATTGTGTTTACTAGCAAAAAAATAGATTTTTTTTTAAATATTTTGTATTATTACAATAATTCAAACTACTTAACCGATTTAAAAACGAGAAGGCCAAGCTAACTTCGTCTGTACCGAAATTTTAATACCCTTGCAAATGCTGTTTTTGAAATGTCAGAGTTTAAGAACGTTTACATAAAAATCTAACAATTTTTTAACTAAAACCTATTTTCCTACAGGTAAACATCTGATTTCGACCAAATTTCACGAATCTTTTTGAAAACATATCAAATTAACAATCGCGGAGTTTAAGAAAGATAAAATTTAAAACAGAAAAGTTTTTCTCACTTAGACTCATTTTCCGACCGATTGGTCCTATGGCAGCTATAAGATAGAGTCATCCGATTTTGACAAAAATTTGCAAATCTGTTTGAAAGCATATAATTTTAATTATCGCCGAGTTTTATGACGCTAGCATTGAAAACAAAAAAGTTTTTCTTACTAAGACCCATTTTCCGACCTATTGTTCCTATGACAGCTATCAGATATAGTCATCCGATCTTGTCCAAAATTTGCAAATCTGTTTGAAAGCAGATAATATTAACAACGGCCGAGTTTAAGGCCGCTAACATTGAAAACAAAAAAGTTTTTCTCACTAAGACCCATTTTTTGACCGATGGTTCCTATGGCAGCTATAAGATATAGTCATCCGATCCGGTCGGTTCCGTCATATTAGTAGCGTGCAGTAAAAAGAAGACTCTGTGCAAAATTTCAGCTCGATAGCTTTAAAACTGAGAGACTAGTTTGCGTCGAAACAGACAGACTGACGGACAGACAGACGGACGGACAAAGCTCAATCGACTCAGCTCGTCGCCCTGATCAAGAATATATACAGTTTATGGGGTCGGAAATGAATATTTCTATGCGTTGCAAACTTCTGGGCAAAATTATAATACCCTTTGCAAGGGTATAAAAAGGGTTTTGTGCGATTATTGACAATTCAATTACCTTTCGACTCTATCTTACTCGTAGCTCAGCTGATTCGGTTTGATTTTACTGCACAAACTTTTACTTACGTAAAAGGAATACGGACTGTTGCTTCAACCTGCACCGAAATAAATTGTTGCTGCTGATATAATTTCAAAATACTATTTTCTACCTATTAAGGTAGAATAAATTAAATTAGAGAAATTCAATATAAATAATTTGCTATAAAGATGTGTATGTATGTCAGATATTGAAGTTAAGAAATCCGTATTCTTTTTAACAGCTTCACCGTCTTATCACATTGGCATATTAGTGTTTGAACATTAAGCTGTGAGTTTACAGTTGTGAACAAAGGCAACTTTTTCGGACCTAGAGCTAGCTAAGCTCACTAATTAAGCATTAAAAACGTAGCCAAATAAATTACAAATGTGAGTAATTTGGTAATTTTAGGTCTACATTGAGTTTTGTAGGTATGGAGATTTGACCCTAGCATTAATACCTAACCCTGAATTACACACAATTCGCAATAGTAAGAAATCTGTAATGTAATACCATTAGCAACTAGAATTATAAAACTGAATTATACTGAATTTACAATATAATAATCCCTTTTTCTTTGCACAGCAGCTCGTTTTGGTTAGCGTCATGTAACCTTTTCTTTGATCCTACAGGTTGGGTGTGTTGAGATGGAGACCATTACCATCATTGTTCTCGTCTTTTGATGGTTAAGCCTGTCCCATTTCGTCTGCTTATTGTTAGGTTCGATTGTCCGTTTAGATACCTTATCTCAGACAGCTTCGTAAGCTTCCTTTAATACAAAATATGTTCTATTTGGATTTTACCAAAAAATGTCTCAATGATGAACCAAAACCTTTGTTTCGATTAGTAAAGGAACCGGACTGAGAACCGAAACCTAGACTTTCCAAAGGGTTCGTACCACTGCATTAAACCTTCTCCAAAATTTCAGCGGTTTGCAAACTTGTTCAATACTAGTTTTATTTCTTAAAAATACCATCAATTCTTATTTCCGAGATCTTCTTTCCAAACGTCTGCGTTTAATCTACCTATAATTGTATTGACAATCTGCATAAATTTACAAAGTGCATAATGTATTACGTTGCCATAACTGACTATCAATGTCTACCATTATAAGATGCAAATAAAATTTTGCATAACTGCTGTCACTTTAAAGTCGTTTTAGAAAATTAAAGCATATTGCTACTTACAATTTTTCTGGGGCTTCTTCTAAACCCTACTTCAACAAACGTTGTGGTTTCTGGTTCTGTTCATTATAGACCTTAGTCTTAGACTTAGTATCTCATCAACTTGTTAAATTGGTTCCATATTTTAAAAAGCTTTTTTATTTGGTGAATATTTCCTCCCTCCTTGTCGCTTATACCTTTTAAATGAAGGGTACCAAAATCACCAGCTATTGAATTATGTATTTATTATATTTCACTGTTTGTGCGGCCACTCACCCTAAAATCCAAGAGCAAGGCTATAAATTCCTCTAAGCCTGGGCTTTTGTTTTCGTCCCCCGTCCCCTTAAACTAAAACTGAGAATGCCTCAAATGTCTGGGAAATATTTGCGCAATGCATGAATGCAACAAATTGCACTCCCCCCAATCCCTCCATTCCGGGGCCAAGGTGTGTGATTTATCATGTGAGCAAAGCTATTTGCATGCAGATTATCATTGAGTGGGAGAAAGAAGGTGCAAAGACAAGATTTTTCGGATACAACGATTAAGCCAGCTGCCAGCGTATGGAAATTTATCATATGGCCCCAAAAAGTGCAACTGCGAGTGCATTTTTATGGCTCATTTATAATATTTAACCTGCAATCAGGGTACAAAAACCCTTTTGCGCTTGTGTACTCAATGAATATGCTCGGTTGGCGATAATAAATTTATGGAAATGGCACTAAATATTTTATTATTGCTAAATATGCAACAATGCAATATCGCTTGCCTCGGCCTTCTGTCCCGCTCTGCGGGTGTGCAAACGCATAAAACAATCGGTTGTAACGACTGAATGCACTGGACGGGGGTGTGGGGGGGAAAGCGACAGGGGGTTCCCTGGGGGACAGGCAACCTGCGCTCGCTGACAATGCATATAAATTATAAATACACAGATACACTCCAGATACGCAATACGCATGCCAACCATATGAACACGAGGTGTGAGAGGAATGGACATTGGTAGGCGGACTGGCAGGACTGGCAGGACTGCAGCAGTCAGGTGAAAACGTGGCCATGCAAAATTAAATTTCCGAACTTAAATATATTCGCAAACATTCGTGGTTTAAGTCTGGATTGAATTTCAGTTTTTTTATTTTTTTTGAATATTAATATTATATAATAAGTGAAATGGATCGGAATAATCTTTTAAAAATGTCGTACTTTAACCAGAGCTTAAGTCAGTCTTAGTTTGGTTTTTATAGGCCAGGGAAGTGAGGAGAACAGCAGTTAGTAAGTAGCTCATATTCTCGCGCTTTTAACCAACCATTTCTTAGCTTAAATGCTTTCAAACTTGTGTCGCAATATTATTACACCAAACAATAAACTGAAGTAAGAAAGAGCCAGCAATTAGTTTCCTACTGAGAAACAATTTATTTATTTTTATTGTATACAATCCTTTAAACTCAACTGTCGTTAAAATGGAGAAGCTCTTGACTGAAGTATGATCCATAACTTAACTTAACTTAACTTAAGTTTCAGTCGAAAATGGCCAATCTTGCTATTAAGCCTGTCATGATATTGTTTGAAGAGTTTATCGACATTAGAAACTTTCGAATTGGACTAAGAATTTTCATTCTCACTTCGTGAATTCTACATTTTTATACAAAAATCCCAAATTGTCCACTGAATTTGAAAGTAGCCTTAAACCTACATCAATCAAATCTCTCGCGCTTCTTCTCTTTATTCAAACAAGACATATTTATTTGCTAGTGCATTAAATAAGAAATAAATTTGATAGCTAAAAACAATATTTATCTAACATTGATCACACAACAGCAACAACTCCCACCCGTTTACCATCCCTGAACATTCCCTTTTGCTGCCCAAAAGTGGCCATTAATTTGCGCAAATCCGCGTAAATATTTATACACAAATTGCATATGTCTGGCTCTGGTCAACGGACATTTTGGCCATTTGCTCATTTGTGGAAGTCAACAACATTTCCATAATGCTCAAACACAGAGGGAGAGAGCGCTCTCTTCTCTCTCACTCATGGGGGACCCAAAAAGCCTACATCTAATGTCCACAGTTCCTTTGCCTTTGCCTAATGCGGCGGGGAGGTAGCAGCTGCTGGGCTTTGGATTTTGTAGTGTATCCAAGCCAAAATGTGGAAACGCCAGTTGCCCGCCAGATTATTTGTGTTCATTGATTTATGCAACGCCATCTTGGCTACCTGCAGATGCAGATTCCGCCTCCGCTACCAGTGCCATCGCCTGGGGCTCTGCAGCTGCATTATTCAAAATGCACTCCCCTCCGCCCTGCATAACCGCTGCTGGGTGAGTGATTTAGCGTGTGCCTTGCCCCTTAACCGCAATGCAATTGTAATTACCAGAATGGCTTCCGCACCCAGAATGGGTTGCTCCATTTTTATTGGTCGTGCAATGCTGCAATTAGTTCCAAATCATAAACGCCACTTCCGCATGGTCAGTCCCCCCCCCCCTCCCCCTTTCCCTACGCAACATCAAACTGCACAATTGCGTGTAAATATAAAATTTTAATCGTTTTTGTGCACGCACTCCAAAATACAAAACCACAGAAACCAGAAATAACAATAACAACAATGGAATTAAAATTGTATGCAAAAAAGGGGGAAGTGCTGTAAAATGTTAATAAATAAAAAAAAATCAACATTATTAGGAGAGATGCATATTATATCCAACGAAGATCCAACGAAAATTCTAAATAGCTAAATTTAATTTGGGGATTTTTTTTAGTATTTAGCCCCTCATCAACACATCTCAGAATACCCAAACTAGTACACCTGCTACATGGCGTAATATTCTCTACGAATATTGGACTATAACGTGAACCTTATTGGCTCATTCGTGCTTTTGCAAGAAAATACTCAAAGATAGAGGAGAGAAAAAACGGGCAGCCGTCGCGACAACGTTCCAATATTTTGTGCAGAAATTTGATCAGCACTGTCTAAAATTTAAATTTATTATGGTTAACAATGACTGATCAGGCACTAAATAACGAAGGGAATAAATATGTACCGCTGATCTTGAAAGGAACATTTTTCAACCCGAATGGCAAATGTCAACTTTGTGTAAACAAAACTATTAAGTTTGATGAAAAATCTACTGAAAATTTACACAAGCAATACAATATACATATGTGCACAAAAATCTGAATACTTACAAACATACACACTTATTCATGCACATATGATCGAATTTTTTTGCAATAAATTGTCGATACATACATACTTATGTGCATAAATATGTTTGTATTCCAGTCTATAGCAGCAGTTTCTTGCGAATTTGTATACGCAAAACAATGTTGTTAATATATCATGTACTTAAATTTTTTTACGATACAGGGTTCACCCCAATAGTTACTCTTCGTACGAATCAATGAAAGCTAAAGTATCAGTTATCTTGCCGCTAATACCGAATCTTTAGAATCTATACTTAAGTATAAAATTATTTGTAATGTGATTTTTTAAGCATAAAAACCATTTTGCCTAGCTCTGCCCCAGTTGAAATTATTTTTACTTGCACCAAAAAGAAACGGACTAGGTGACGTAAATCATTGCTGAAAAATCAAATGGAATTCTGATTGCCTAAAACATTGCTGAAACATAGTGCACATAATAATTTCCCTAGTTTAATATTAACTAGTACACATCAAATATTTTGCAATTTTATAAACCTATCTATGATTAGAGATTTAATTAACCAAGTATGACTCTAACGCAATAGTTTGGAATAAAGTAGTAAAGTTTTGATATAAAGTTTTCTAATATTCATTATCTAATAAAAACTTGGATTTCGAACCTATTGCTTAATCTCTCATCATAGTAACAAGTCGTTCCAAAAGAAAAGCTTTCTTCTTCTCTGTAAAACCCTTACCTATTATTCTTACATAGGTACTTGGAGAAATGCAGCGATACCTTTCAAGCCGTACCGGTGTGACCCTGAGGTATATGCCTGAATTTATGACGATTTACAAAAGAGAAACAATTGTACAAAAACTTACCTAGGTAAGCAAAATCGAGGTGGATTCCGATTTGCGCAATCACTGGTAATATGAGACTAATGGCTTTTAGATATTAAATTTTGTACATTTTGTTGACCATATACTTAATAACCTTTATACAGCATTAATATTGGTTACTTAATCAGATCAGATCGTAACTGTCCAATTCAATTCAATGTTCAGCACAGACACGCCAACAAGCTTTTGGTGCTCCTCCGCGGAGGAGTCAAACCACTGAATTTGAACGAATGAATGTGCAAAGCGATGTAATTGAATGAGCTGAAAGCAAAACTCTCAGTGTACCTAGATTTAGTGTAATGAAAGGTAACTTTAGAGAAGACAAAAAATATTTTTAAATTTTGTTCTTGTTTTGCTTACTGAATTTTTTGTACACAAAACGCGTCTAAAAAGCTTTAAAATATGTTTGTTCTGCAACTTTAAAGCTTAGATTACTAAAAATCGCGACGTGATGGACCATTTCTGTCAGATTCAGAACAGATTCAGCACACGAAAATCACCACCAACCCTTTAATATATTGGACCTTGTTGCCTAGTGATCTTCTACTGGGGTTATTTTAGGCCGTCCTCCTTTGCTGCAGTTAAAACATTCTTGAACTCATCTGTTCTCCTACGCGCTTGGGCTAGCTTTTGCTGCCTTCCTCAGGGAGACTGTTTTTATTTGTAGACAATACATACATACATCAATACACATATTCACTACATATAAATAAATTTTCTTTAAATGCTAAATACCTAATTGGTTGTCGTCATATTTGTCTCCTGTATTGCACTTTGTTATTGTTGTTTGTTGTCAGTCTATCCATGATTTTAATTTCTGTTCAATATTTGTTTATTTAAATTTTGTCTTGGCGCTACTTCTCCTCTGTGACAGTGCCGCTGCGTATATGAAATGCCTAGTGTTATTTACTTATTCAAGAAATAAACATTTATAAAGCTTTGTTTGTAACCGTCAGCTTTTCTTCTGTTGTTTTAACAACGTTTACAAGTATTATACATTTAAAAATCATTGTCATGACATTTGTATTCAATATCTTTATAAATAATATTTTTCCTATATATTATAGCCATCTCCATTATTCCATTCAAGGCCATGTATACCTCTTCTGCTGCAAGTGTGCCTTTCTCAAACGCTTACGGAACTGCCTTTAGAACTGGGCATCGTCCTACAAAATGCTGCATGTCTTCCATCTCCTTGTTGTAACTTAGTGAGCATAAGCCACCGTTAACAGTACTTCTTGGACAGCCAGTCAACCATAGCATATCCCCTCTCGCCTTCATTATCTAGGTTATATCTGTTTGTCGGAACAGCTCGTTGCAGTATGAAACTCCTACCTCATGGTTTAAATCTTTAAATAATTCTCACTGCGCTCCCTGCGGCCTTGAGTAAGTGTTGGCTTCGGCTCTTTTCTTTTAATGCAGTAAGAAGCTGTATCTTGCCTTCGATCCGTCCAGCGTGCGATGGGTTGCTTTTCAGAGTTACTGCATTTTGCTCGCACGTGTGTTGAAGCTTGGAAAACCATCCCAAGTCATTGCGCATCATTTTCTTAGCTAGGATATGCGGATGTCGAGATTCTTCATTCTCAAATAGCGCTCGTGCCACGAGTTGAGCTTGAAATGTGCCCTTTTTCTAGTCCTGCCTTTATTGCTAAAATATAATTCGGCTTACAGTCTGGCAGCTTAAGTATCCTCTTAATAAAGCAACATTGCAATTGATCTGCTTCGTAGCTTATTTCTCCTCCCCATATGTGAGCTTCATAACACGACACCGTTCTGCTGATAGCGTTGAATATTTTACCATTTTGCAGCTAGGCTTAAAAAATTTGTCCACGCTGAGCTTATACTCGCCTTCGCTTCTCTCGTTCTTGCTGCCACATGTTTTTTGCAACTCCATTGTTGGCGTCAAGACAAGACACGATTATGGATTGGAGCATTTTAACCACAGAATTGGTTGAATTTACCGGCAAAATGTTTTCTGTGTATCGAGCTCAAGACAATCTCAGGCATTTTTACAGCGTCCTTATTCGCATTGAATATTTTTGAATATCGAGCTAAATATAATCTCGGGTATTTTTCCAACAAGCCGTTTCCGAGATCAAATCAACTACGAAAATCAAGCGTAAGACAATGTCTGATCTTCTTGCCATTGAATAACAAGATAAAACTTATCCCGTGTGTTGTTGAAATAAGCCCATATCGAGCTGAAGTCAAGCTCTCCCGGACCAAAATTGGGATTAAGCAAAACTCCAGTGACTTATGTGTTTAGAAAATGTCTTGGCCTTATCTTGAGACTGAAGGTACGTAAATATGTGCGCTGGCAAAGTGGACAAAGAGTTAAAGTCAAGCTCTCCCGAACCAAAATTGAGATTAAGCAAAACTCCATTGACTTTTGTGTTTAGAAAATGTCTTGGCCAAAGGCCTTATCTTGAGACTGAAGGTACGTAAATATGTGTGCTGGCAAAGTGGACAAAGAGTTTGTCTACTCAGCAGTTTGACATGAGCTGTTTTCTCAGCGTTTGCTAATGTGATATACAAAAGATCTTTCGTTTCACATGAGAGCTAATTTTGGGATTTTAAAATCCGTACACAAGTCAATCCTCTCGTACTTGGATTGAGAAGGTCCTAGCTTAACCGACTTCTGACATCGTTTGGGATTTGGGATTGATTTTCTTATTTTTTCTGAGTATTTATTTCATTTTAATCAGCCACCTTCTGTCACTTAAATGCATTGTTAACTAATTTGGACCATTATATAATATTTGTTACATTATTTCTAATTATTTATCAATTATCTTTACTAATTTCTCTTTATTAATTTATATTGTTAAGGTTTTACGTGTAAAACCCGCACAACAAACAAAATTAAATATTTACAATTCAAAAAAAAAATACTAAAACTACCCACTAAAGATTTACTGTTTAATAATTAATTATACACAATGCATTTTTTATTAATTTATGCATTTATGCAGAATGGGAAAAAAAAAGCGACGCGTCGGCATAATTAATAACATTCGATTGGGCGGCGTTTGGCTCATTTCATGTTCAAAATCGCATAAAACAAGCATCAAATTAAATAATTAAATGAGATTAAAAATGGTTTGCTTGCTTGCGTCGAGATAGATAGAGAGAGAGGGTAGTGAGGGGCTGGAAAGGGGCGGGGCAAATCGAATTAACAAATTGCGCACTCAATCAAAGCGGGCTACGGTTAGTAGGCTTGGGGAAATTCAATCACAAAACTGGCATTGCGAAAAACTTAATGAAATTACACGTGGTTTTAAGAGCGGATGAAAGCGACGTTCAGAAAGTTTGGGTTTGTGTGTGCCTACAATCAATTAATTTGGCAATTTCCAAAGAATTCCAATTCAAATCCAATTATATTATATATGTATATAACTAGCTCAAGTCGGGGTCCTCAGATTATTTGTATACTAACAAAAAACAGAGCAATTTTTTGATCAATTTTTAAGCAGTTCAGGTCTAATTTAAAACGGTTTTCACTGCTAAACTGCTTCACACTGGTTCTTAAACCGCAAAAAACATAACTTACAGAACATCTATACATACAATAAACAAATACAATTTATAGATCAGAGATGTCGTATGCGAGTTCGCTTATGAAAGATGCTCTTATTCACACCGGAATAGAGAGACAGGAAAATCTACTTATGGAACAAAAAGTAACTTCCTCAAAGCGACAACTGTTAGCCCCAAAAAGTATGCTTTAAAAAAATTAAAGCCAAACATATGCGGGTTCGTGTCAAACAATGCCAAAGATTTGACAAATTTGTTTTTCTGTTATTTTTACGGATTTCTCTTTCTATGCACGGATATATATACGCATTTAATTTTTTGTGTTATTTTCTTTTTTTATGTGCCCAGACACCAAATCCAAACACAGACAGCCACAGACGGGCCATTCGCATAGACAAATAAACAAATCTCGTCAAGTGCTCGCAGCACATTTGCACAGCGGATGGCCCCGGCAAATGTGTTTGCGTTTGTCACTTTTGGGGCTCTGCGGCTGTAGCTGGGGAGGGGTGCCGGGCAGAGCAGGCTTAGCGAGCGTCAACACTCGCTTTCTCTCACTCTCAGTTGGCCACTCGATCCACGCAATTAATTTCGGTATCAGAGAACCAGCTGGAGTGCGGACAGGTGTGAGACAAAAATTTCATCACAAGGGTTACCAGTCGAGCATTTAAAATGAAACCCAAAAACCAAACTGCAGCCGCAGCCGCAGCAGCAACAGCAAAACATCAAAAGCTGACGAGTGGCGTGACAAAAGGCCAGTAGTCTGAGCAATATCCGGCAAAGGGAGGGCTCATGAATGGACAACGGTTGTCGTCCTGAGGCGAATGTATGAGCAGGGTGCTAAAGATGTCTGATTTTTAAGCTGGTCTGATTTTTAACTCTAAAGAGTTAAGTATTTGACAGACAGAAGGCAGTTTGATAACAGAAGAAACAGTCAACCTGAATTGAAACTGCAACATACACTTTCTGTCCAAAATACAAAATATTAAACTGAAATTGGTCTTATTAGAAGAATAGTTTTATACCAAATGGGTTTGATTGAGATTTCGGGCATACTGGCACGGGACCGGGTAAATAAAAGTAAAAACTATCGAAAGGCTATCTCATAAGTCAGACGTTCTCGGTGCTAGCTTGTCTATCTTACTTTTGCTTTCGAAAAGAGCATTTGACGGGCAAAGAATCAGCTTTACGGATATCTTAGGCGAACTATCGAGATCAAACTCTTTACTGCTACAGTATGAGCGAAATATGAATCGTGTTGACAATTGCTGCATAGTGTTTCGTTTAGAACAATCTAGAAAATGAAAACTATTTTATAATGTTTTTGTACTTATGAGATCGAAATAAGAAAATAATTGTTCGTTTGTTAGGGGCACTTAAAAATTAGAGATGGACTTTCCTAAATCGTTTAGACAAGTTTTATGAAAGAACTACTTATTTAGTTTTAGCGTAGAAGTATCGGTGAATTCCAATTTTATGCGTATCACAGCCTCCGACTCATTTGAGGCGAAATTTTTTGACCACACATCGAACAGCAACTTGTAATTAGACTTACAGTCTATCGGAAAAAAAAACAACTTTGTGCAAATCGGTGCAAAACAAACTAATACATTTTGTAAAGACCTTGAAACGACCTTCAATTTCGCGTCAAGCATAAATCGAAACAAGTCGAAACTATACACTTATAACCCTATCCCACTCTTTCAAAACAAAACAAGAAAGAAAGTCGGTCAAGCCCGACTATAACATACTCTGTACCCTTAACGTCTCAGCTCGCATTTGCTCAGAGTCAATCGGCCAGTTATACCCCGCGCACAACGCGGTGCATCTCTAAGTTTCACTCTCTCTCTCTCTCTCTCTCGCACTAAGATTGACTGTGTCGAACGGTTAGGATATGCTGCGGTGGTTGTTGGTGGGGTGGTGCTGGGTGTTGTTAATTGGCCGTTTTTTGCTCATAACTTGAGTATCGTTCATCCGATCTTTATCATTCCTTCGGCAAATCGATAAATAATTTTATTTACAAGGTATCTCTAGAAGGTACGAACGATCTATCTTCAAAACTGTAGGAGATATAAAGTTTTTTCAAAATTGCGGGGGCGGGAGGGGGCGTGGCAAAAATTGAAAATAAACTTGATTTGCCTGCAAGTATAAGAAATATATGCCCCATACATGTCAAACCTCTATATCTTACCATCTCTGAGATCTCTTCGTTCATACGGACGGACGGACGGACGGACAGACAGACGGACGGACGGACGGACAGACGGACATGGCTATATCGACTCGGCTGTTGATGCTGATCAAGAATATATACACTTTATAGGGTCGGAAATGATTCCTTCTCCCTGTTACATACTTTTGCACAAACTTAATATACTCTATGTACCTTCGGTACAGAGTATAATAAGATGACAGAATAGGCACATTCAACAGATAATTCCGATTTACGATTTGTGATTTATGATTGCCGATTTTACCGGCTGAATACTGTGATTGCCGATTAGGATTGAAAAATTTCAATCAGTCACAATCACTGTATAGAATTGGAACAAAACGTATGATTGGTTAACGATGGCTGGGTCAGCCTACCTTTGTGCAGACATTCATATGAAATTTTCTATTTAACAAATCTATAAATATTGATGATTTTGTGTGAGTGTTTTCCATTGGTTAAAAGTACTAAGGCCACAGAATATCTTAAAGTCTCCAATAAATTCCATTCAGCAGAGACTCATCAGCAATCGCAAATCTTAAATCGGTAATCGCTAATCGGAACTATCTGCTGAATACGCCCATTGAATCCAGTCACGCGTGATGTCTGAAAAAAGAATATTGAAAGAAAAACCTCTTAATGAATCACTCTTTATAAACCAAGCAACAATTAGTTTCAGCCATTCAGCAGATCGACAGATGATACTGCTGTCAATCCTAACAAAAGTAGCGGAACCTTATCTCCTTCAATATTGGTATAATTTTTGCCGTAGTAACTGTTCTTATTAGCTGGTTTCAGAAAAAAGTGCTATTAACTAATCACCAATAACACTTGGTGGCATTTATCATCAGTCTAGTGAAGAAAAAAATAACAAGCAGTGCAAGTCAGAAATAACAGGGGCAGCAAACAGGATTTGAACTGTGAACTAAACCCTGAACCGAACCACAAGGACGAAAATAGATGAACCCGAACCCGTTTCGAACCCAAGCTTTCGGTTGAGTTAAAAAAAAATAAATAAAATTTATTCGATTTGTTATTTTTTCCTTTTCGCACTCCCAATGGTTATTAACATACATACATGTATATGCATGAACATATGTAAAACAATTTAAATACGTAAAAAATTAGAGCGTGCTATTGCCTCCTCTGCCTGCATATGGACATATGTAAACAATCATACGTATGCGTAATTTATATTACATTCACATAGACCACAATACTTCCAGTCAGAGACATTAAATTGTAATATACTACAAATTCAATGTAAGCATCTATGTACACTGCATAATGCATAGAACGTTTTATTTCTCATCTTATACATATACATATGCGCCAATCTAACCAACTCGGTGCATGCTACTGCAGAAGAAATGTCAGCCGAATTGTCCAGCAACACACGCTGCGCTGCCAATTTAGCTATTTTTCCCACCAAATATAGCTTTTTTGTAAGCTCGAAAGCCGGAAACTATTCAGTTTTGCCGAAGCCGGCAATTCTAGCTTATTATTTGACATTTTTTAGCTATTTTAAATAAATCTCTTTTAAGTTTAAAAACATTTTTTAAGTTCGAAAAGTTTTTATTGAGAAGGTGTGAAGCAATGACGACAAATTTCATATTTGCAGAATATACATACAATGTAAGCACAGTTAAATCAGAATGTTACGAATGCAAACTAAACATGACCGGCGGGCATGCAGCAAAATTTAATGCGGCAGCTTTAAAAGAAGACATAAATGCATTTTTGATCAAATCATTGTGAAAAAACGTTCCAAGTGTGCCGAATAAACACCAATCGATGCTCAATTTTGTGAGTGAAAAACTGATTAAAGTGCATAAGAGAAAGCATAATCAATGTTTTGCAGAAAAAAATGTCTGTACATATCTACATTCATGCACATAAAAATAGTTAGCTAAATATTTGTATGTATGAATGCATGTAAGAATGCAAACATGGCTTATATACATAGTATATTTATTTTTAAGCGTGCGATATACTCGTGATTCATTTGAATGACAATAAATGAATTGCCGATGAATATAGCAATTATATATTCTATATTATTTCAGATTAGCCAGATTAGTGAAAGCAACAAGTCTGATGATGATTGAATTGGTGATCCATACCTACCATTGCTATTTCAAAAATGTGAGTAATCTCTGTTGAATTATGTTAATTATATTGAATTATAATTAACCATTGACCTTGAGCCAGCTTAAAGTAAAAACTTTGACTATAGTGTATACATCCCCTTCAATAAGTAGAACTCTTCGAAGGTAGTAAGAAACTAAGCTATTCTTCACATAACAGACACATCTGATAACCTAATAACTTCCATAAATACTGTAACAACATGGTTGGATTTTGGTTTTTTGTTTGCCCTTTTGTGCCTAGATTTGCAAAAGAATTTAAAGCAATGTTTCACGGAGGTGGCGGAAGCAGACACGGGACCACGAACCGCGATTCCCTGGCCAGACTTCAGGCCAACAGCTGAAAACTGATGTTTTTCACGCGCGAGATTTACGAGCGACGTGCATTTTGGGGTAAAACGTAAACGCACTTGACGCTGTCTGTGTGTTTCCCTATGTACTGTTGTGTGTGTGAGTGTGTGTGTGTTTATCTTGCCCCGCCTTTTTTGTAGGCCTTTCTGTCCCGGCGAGCAACAACAAAAATGCGGGCAGCCGACGTACACAAAAAAAAAACCACCGCAAAATGCGCTTTGTTCTGCAAAAGCTTTAAAAGCATTTAAGCAGTTTTGCTTCTTCTCTCTCTCTCTCTCTGTTTGAGCTGAAAAACATTTAATTTTACGCGAAAACAATGCAGGTCGTGAATGGCCAGAATAAGATCCACACAGCGTAGGAACTTACGGGCAATGGGCAACATTAAAAACTTCCGTTTCCGCAGCAAACACACAAAAGAAATGCAACGGAAATGCCACAAAGTTCAAACAACGAACACAGAGGAAAACCGCCAGGCAAACACTAACAACATTAAGAAGCAGGCCAGGCATTCCACTGGCCCTTTCACCCACCAACCAACCAACTGCTGCTGCACACTCATTACCAAAATTGCAATAAATTTTTTGTGCTCTGAAATTATTTGAAGTGCGCGCTGCCATACACATAAAAACGTCCATGTTGAAATTTACGAGAGTGTCCAAGAAGAATGCGCTAAACTTTAACACGAATGTACAGGAAAACAGATAGATAGAGAGAGAGAGATAGAGATAGAAAAGAGCAAACCGTTACTTGTTGGGTCAAGTGTGTGGGGTAACCCCCGAGTTGGAAGAACGAGAAGCGCTCTTAATTGCTTTTGTTAGTGCAACGACTAGGACCAAAGTCAACTGCTATGATCGATGACCTTCGAATTGAACAGCAAATTGCATTTCGGAAAGCGGAAACGTAATGGCATACAAATATACCGTTGGGACAACTTGCACTTGGAAAATTATTGTTGTGGGGATGCATTAAACCGGATAAAAGACATCCGCTGGAAAAACTTAGGTGGCATCAATTGGCGAACTATTGGACCAAGCATATTTATATTTATATTTTATTTAACAATGGATTGTGATCTAAATACTCAATCAACTTTAATAATCACTTTATGTAGCCCTGTACAATTCCAAATCAAACAAAAGAAAATTGAATTCAACTATTATAGAGCGGTTCAAAAGTTACAGAATATTGTCCAAGGCAAAAGGATTCTGAAACACTGTGTACCGTCTTACATAAATTACGCATACGCCATGTAGGATCACATGAGCTGCGCACAGTGTAACATTTTGACTATCTGGGGGGACTTAAATCAATTGCGGCCGTAGTTTAATTTGAAATGGAAGAGTTTTATAGCCATACGGAAGTATGTTTCTAAGATGAACATCATTGGACTAAAACTACTCCCACCTCCCATACAGCATCGCATTTTTCAGTTATAGCCAGAACACGGCCCATGTCAAATTTTGTAGAATTGTGTAATAGCATTTAAAATTAATAAATGCCATGTTCTCTCTAGAACTAGTTTTTGACCCGAACGTTCCTATGGCAGGTATATAGTCGTCTCATTTTGACTAAGACTTCGTAGAATTATGTGAATGCATATCATCTTAATAAATACTAAGTTAGAAGACGTTACCTTTGAAAACACAGAAGTTTTTCTCACAAAAACTAGTTTTCCGACCAATCGGACCTATGGCAGCTATATGCTATAGTCATCTTATCAGTCCGGACTCAAAGTGCAAAGTTTGGTAAAGATAGCTT
This sequence comes from Lordiphosa magnipectinata, assembly GCA_037044535.1. Taxonomy (NCBI): domain Eukaryota; kingdom Metazoa; phylum Arthropoda; class Insecta; order Diptera; family Drosophilidae; genus Lordiphosa; species Lordiphosa magnipectinata. Next base: position 313,952 of record JBAMBO010004042.1, read on the forward strand.
TAAAGCTGACGGCGTAGGTAGCAAAAAACATGCGAATTACATTTATAATACTGTACAAGTAAATCTTAAACTATAGTTGGCTAAACTGATTACAATTGTAAAAAGTAATTAAGGTATACAAAAAGTTTTCAACATGGTTATATAAGAACCGTCCGTTGAAATTAGCCTAATGTAGCTGTTGAATGATGCCTGTTATAGTTAGGTAGAGCCTAGAACAATTCGCTTATGATGCTGTTGCGGTATTGCAAAGCGTCTTTGATGAACGCTGCAAGGGCTATCCAATTTACTCCGTTGAGCAGATCGAGAAGTTCGTTTTCCGATAGATGTAGTCGCTGGAAGTGCAACATACGTATCTCCTTTAAGATGGGGCAGATTCCAACAAAGTGAGTCACATCTTCCTTGGCACACTTATTGCAGATGGTACAATCCTATCTAGTGCTACTCCTGTGAGGTTGAAAATTGAGGCTAGAGTTTCACATCTCGCCCTGAAAATAGCGTTTATCCTCTCCACACCTAGACTGTCATTGAAGTAATTTTTTGTTCCGAGGTTGAGATCCAGGGATTTATACAGAGTCCTCTCTGTGCTCCTTTTTCTACTTCTCCTTTCTCCTTTCAACTTCACAGATTTTGGCAAAGATTTGTGCGTAGGCTTGTTGCCACAGTAGATGGTTGGCAAGGTCGATACTGACGCAGCACTTGTTAGCGATGTTAGACCATATCTCAAAGAGCTGGGATCTTTCGCCCTGAAGTTGCCTAGCTATGATCTTCGGCAATCTTGAGTTATCCATCTTCATTACTTTGTTTACGTAGTTGAAGTGGGTATTCAGTGTGTACGTGAACAGCGAGGGCAGACCAGTTTCTATAAATATTGCGTAATTTGGGGAAGTTGAGGGGAGCCTAAATACTTTTTTGATGAAGAAGGTGAGGAGGCGCTCGACATATTCATAGGATGAGTGGCCCCATACTTGCGATCCATAGCACAGGATTGAACGTACAGCCGTTTGGAAGACTGCGTATTTTGTGCTTGGCTTGACGTTTTTCCTACTAAGCAGAGTTTTTCATGACGCGTTTAAAGCCACTTTTGCATCTTTCAGTTTCTCGCAGAGGTGAGCTTTAAATGACATATTGTGAGTCATTAGAACTCCTGGGTATTTGTAGCTCTTCACCCTTTCAAGGGTAGCACCGTCTATCGTCCAGTCTGCTAATCTTGAGTAACGACCGCCTCCTGTCTAATTATCATGATTTTGATTTGTCAGTGTCCATATGGACCATGAGCCAGAAGTAAACATAGACCGAACTGTGATTTCAGATTCACAAAGGAAACTTTGATTCGCGGACTATAGGCAATTTTGTACCTTGCCTTTGAGCAACAGTGACCATTTGGGTATCACAGGCTTCCCCAAAATTATGGAATTATTCTTATTAGAAAAATTCGTCATTGCCACCAAGAAAAAGTAAAATTTCAATTAAATTTGTCTTTGGTGGAGAAACCGCGGTACGCTAAAATGCCCTGAACTGAACTTTTTAAATGATACGATCTATTTTCCTGCTGGTAATGAAGCACTTTACTCATAAAATATATTAAATAACTTTGGTGAAGCTGGTTTTACCCTAAATGGTCAATGTTGTTCTAAGGAAATTGCTAGTACAAAAATGCCAATAAACCGCGAACCAAGGCTTCGTTGGTATAACTAACGAGAAGGCCAAGCTAACTTCGTCTGTGCCGAAGTTTTTATACCCTTGCAAATGCAAATGTCACAGTTTAAGTACGCTTACAAAAAAATGTAACTAAAACCTATTTTCCGACAGATAAACGTCTGAAAAAAGTTTTTCTCACTAATAGCCTATTTCCACCAAAGAAATGAAGCTTCATTTCTTGAAATGACAAGAAATGAAGAAAATGATATCATTTCTTCCATACAAATTGTTGTTGCATTTTGCCCTTCATTTCCTTCATTTCTCAAAAATGATGACATTCCCCACGAAGGAATTTGGTATTTTTTTTAAGAAGTACTCGCTACTCTCTGGCACTACTCGTTACTCTCTGGAAATAGAAAGTGTCATCACCAATAAACTATTGATTTGAATTTAAAAATAAGGCGCAATTTTGTTTATAATATTATATAATTTAGTCAAAATAAGTTGTTTATTTAGCTTTCTGCTGATTATTCAGGGCGTTCACAATGCGTTCGCCCAGGGTAATTGCTCTCCTGCCGGGTATGTCTTATGTTTATATGCAAAAACTCACCGTGAGTTTGAAAGTGGCGCCTGTTGTTTAAATCAAACCATTCAGCTGTTTTTGTCAACGTGGCATTGCGAATATCAAAATGATGAAGATTTGTCAATGGAAACAGCATCATTTTTAGAAATGAAAATGATAAGAAATGAAGCCAGTGGAAATAGGCTATAAGACTCAATTTCCGACCGATCGGCCCTATGGCAGCCTTAAGATATAGTCATCCGATTTCGGCCCAATTTTGCTAATCTATTTGAAAGCATATAAAATAAGTCATCAGCGAGTTTAAGGACACTAACAAAACTAAACAAAAAAATTTTTTACCAAGACTCATGTTCGACCGATCGGTCCTATGGCAACCATAAGATATAGTCACCCGATGTCGATCAACTTTTTCAAACTAGTTTGAAAGCGTTTAATATTAATAATCACCGACCTTAAGAACGATTTACTTAAAAACAAAAAAGTTTTTTTTCACTAAGACCCATTTTCCGACCGATCGGTCCTATGGCAGCTATAAGATATAGTCATCCGATTTTGACCAAAATTTGCAAATCTGTTTGAAATTATAAAATATTATTAATGACCGAGTTTAATCACGTTAACATTGAAAACAAAAAAGTTTTTCTTACTAAAACCCATTTTTCGACCTATGGTTCCTATGGCAGCTATAAGATATAGTCATCCGATTTTGACCAAAATTTGCAAATCTGTTTGATAGCATATAATATTATTAATGACCGAGTTTAATCACGTTAACATTGAAAACAAAAAAGTTTTTCTCACTAAAACCCATTTTTCGACCTATGGTTCCTATGGCAGCTATAAGATATAGTGATCCGATCCGGTTGGTTCCGACATATTAGCAGCGTGCAGTAAAAAGAAGACTCTGTGCAAAATTTCAGCTCGATATCTTTAAAAAAGACTAGTTTGCGTAGAAACAGACGGACAGACAGACAGACAGACGGACAGACAGACAGACGGACGGACAAAGCTCAATAAACTCAGCTCGTCCCCCTGATCAAGAATATATATAGTTTATGGGGTCGGAAATGAATATTTCTATGCGTTGCAAACTTCTGGGCAAAATTATAATACCCTTTGCAAGGGTATAAAAACGCAGTTCTGTCTAGTTATAGGCCAATATGAATTGGTTTGTGGGTGAGTTTAAAAGTGGGACTCCATATCGCGGTTTTTTGGCGGTCGAGTGTTAGATTGAAGTGAATTTTTTATATTGCGTTCCCAAGGACTCTGTCCACATTTGCTGAATTTTCCAGATTTTTATCTTAAGCCATTAAAAACTAAGTTAAAATTATTGTCGCTGTGTGTTGCAAGTACAAAATTACCCATAAAACCGAGGCTTTATTCGTAAAACTGGGTATGAGGCGATGCTTACAGAGTTCCTTTTTATCATAATTTTAGGGTCTTATGCCGGGTTTCTAAAAAAAGTTGGATTTTGTCGAACTGTGTAGTTATCAAATCCAAAAGCTTTAAAACTGTGGCAACATTGGCGACTTATGCCAAAATTTTGACCATTCAGGCCAGTTTGCAGTAGCGACAAAGATATGATTGAGTTTGACACTTTCCAAATTCCCGCTAAAAGGGATATACAGTTAAGTTAGTAAGTAACATAACTCTCAAATTACGAGAATTCAAAGCTACCACCTACCAGGGAAAGCACTGATCTACTTGAGCTTAGTTTGTAAGGAATTACGCTATTTATAGGTTCATCACCCGCAGTATTCCCCAGAGTTAGGGAGCCACATATGATGTTGTTTTTGCAGGTCTGCACGCGCTAACAACAAAACCTTAGCTCGGAAAGAAAAAGAGGAGACCACGCATATGAATTCGTTGTTGCTTTATGTAGGCTTACGGCGCGCGTACCACCTATGCGCGCCAGCTTTTCCTTTGCGTCAAGCAACAAGGAATGCGTGGCTTGCGGAATAGGCTTGGGCACCCCTGCATTGCCGAAAGAGGCCACATGTACAACAGCTGTGCGCGTCGTTGTGGTAGCTTACTCATACTTTGTCTGTGTCTGTCATATGCGAGTTTTTAGAAAAACTTTAATTACAGTTGTATCAATTTTGCACGACAATGCCTGTTGAAATGAGTGAAATATCTGTCATCTGACGGTTGACTTATGCTTCACCCTTCCCCTTTACTATATGTATGTAAATAAGTATATTCAAATTCAAAATCCTTTGCAATTTGCATTTGTAATATATGGAAAATTTTAAATACAACTTTGCTTTCAACTTTTGAAATGTTAATTGCTGTACTCAGCGCCAGAGTACAATGACAGTTCCAGACAAATACTCACACACACACACATTCAACTGTCAAAAATTTTCAATAGCCATTCACTGACTATCCGTTCCCCCATTATCTTGTCCCTCTTGGCACACAAAAGCCATATTGATACTCTTTGTATCAGGACACACAATTTTTTGGTTTTTGTTTCACTCGCCATGATTTATTAATGATGCTTATTATTATTGCTTAATTGCGGATATTTGCATTCACACAATCAAACACACACACACACACACACAGCGAAGCACACTCGCTCGCTCTGACACACATTCAGACACAGGACATGTGTCAGCGTATGCGTGCATTTAATTGCCGCAAAGTGAAAACACTCAACAGCTCCGGCTGCACTTTGACTATTTTCTATAATGAAATTTAAATAATTTTCCATTAAACGTCCAACACGCACCTAGTGGACGCATTTTTGATATGCGGTTGGCTTTTGTGCGCTCAGCTTGAAATTGTTTCGGGCTTTTTGGTTTTGGTTACGATTTCCGTTTCTATGAAATCGTTATGAAAATTTAATTAATTCAATTAAGTCGCATTTTTCAACAGCAGAATGCACACGAAATATCAAAAACGGACATTTTGAATCAGTAAGCAAAGATAATCATAAAAAAAAAGAAAGAAAAAGGAACTAATTTGTTAATCCGCTTTACAATGCATTTAAATAAACCATGCTCAAAACATTCAGGTACACCACAAAATAAAATACAACGTTGAGGTGAGATTAAAGCATATGAATAAATAAATCGATTACTTGATGAAACAATGATTCAAATAATGTAAAAGTTTTATAGCCACAGCTATCAATTATTTTAAACAATATATTTTTATTTTAGTTTCTCATTTTAGTAGCGGCTTTAGACTAAACCACAGAGTGAAAGATTGCATATACTGAATATGTATGTATAACAATAGAAAGATTTTTCAGTAAACAACACTTCCATTTTCTAAGCACTCCAAACAGCATTGAGCATACAATGGGACAGCCCAGGTGACGCCAGTCTGATATCTAGCTTTTTAGATCATTGATTTTCCTATGAAACAATTGTTGATTCCTTCGTTATACCTAAAACTCAGAATGTACACTTTAACTAAGAAAAAACCAGAGCGTTAGTTTAAGTCCTGTCGAATTCTTTAAGAATGCCACCCAGCTGTGCATCAACATGATGACGCACGCTTATAATCATATATATAATGCAGCCATGAAGTTGCTTGCCTCGATTTTGCTAAGACGACTTAAGAAGGTAACTGATCATAATATCCTGGGCGAGTTTCAATTTGGATTTCGCCGAGGCTACTCAGCAGTCAACAGCATATTTGTGCTTACTGCAATTGCCAAATCTTACCTCTCCTCAAAGGGAAAGCTGTATATCTGTTTTATAGACTTACATATTTTGCCGAGCACTAGATTCAGAATGTTTGAAGCCACTGTTTGATCTGTAATGTGATATGCATCTCACGTCTATTGGTACTGCCAATATGAGGAGGTGGAGCGATTGCAAAGGCTATGTATTAAACGGATATTTAAACTACCCCGTACTACTCCAAACTATGCGCTCCACTTAGAAACCGGCCTGCATTCTTTATTCTTGTACGGTCTGCAAAACCACTTCACATACATAGGGAAAGTTATGGATATGCCGAATTGTAGACTTGCCAAAACAGTCACTGCTATGATGCTGTCGGAAAAAATCACATTTTTGACAATTGGCTGTCCTTATTTCAGGATCATGAGGTATCCGTAGACCTTCAAACCGTCCGATCATGGGAAAGATCTCACCAGTTGCTGTTGGAGAAAGCTGTTAGCAGAGAAAGAGACTCTTTTCAAAGTCAAGCCAGGCAAAGTGTGGTCCGAAACATTTACAAAAAACTAGAGCTGAATCTATTTTCATGACCGTTATGACACTCAAGCAATCTCACTTATATGTCGTGCCCGCTGTGAGATGCTTAGAGCTCTGTTAACACAGATTGTAGCCTCTGTAATTTGCACGCAACTGAAGAAGACGTCATTCATCTGCTTGGGGTATGCTCAATTTTAGCTGAGATAAGAAGCGCCCATCAGGGAAGCCGTTTCCTATCAGAAGCAGACATCATAAATTGGCTAAATGGCAAGAACTGGACAACATTATTCTCCTTTCTACAACAGGCGCTAAAATATAGAACCGCTATTATAAATTAATTTTTGTAACTTTAATATTTAATCTTTTCTCCTTATTTTTTGTCTTGGTCAATGCTTAAAACGAAAATTATGTTTCATTGTTTTAAATTTTTGTTTGTTTATATCGTTAACAATGTGCAAAAGCTCAAATGCTATGGCTGACGGTTAAAAATCAAGCCAAAATTTATATTAGTTCATATCTACTACTAGTGTTCATAGTGAATTATCATTTCATTTCTGTTATGCTTATAGATGTCACATCTAATGTTATTTGTTGATGTTTTTTAATCCATTCATGTTAAATATAATGGAAGAAATAAAATTCCTAGATTTAAGACTATGACTAGATTTATGCGGAACGTTAATTAAAACAATATTTTATACAAATTTAGTTTAAGTCGACCCGACTTCGATATACATGATACTCAGGGAAAGTAATTTCCCATCCCTTATATTAATTAACAGAGTTTCATGTTCCGAATGAAATTGCTATATTTTTACTTTTTTCAAAACAAAGGTCCAAGCGAGAACAGCACTAGATACACAAGAGAGAAACCACCAGTCCAATAGAATTTGGAAAAATCGGAAATGAGAGAGGCTGGCTTTTAGGTTCACTCTACGTTTTGGCTGGCAGCGCCAAATTCTGGACACATTAAACGAAAAAATTAAAGTCTTAAATGCAAATCCAATTCAACTTTCAATTTCAAAGTTGATCACAGAATTAATGAAAATTTACTTTATATACATCTAGCAAATGTAAGAAAGCGTAATTTTCCACCGACCAACAAGCATTAATTCTTAAAACAAAGAACTTTTTCGTTTTGGTGTTGCGAGAACATGAATCAATTCCACTTTGAGTTGAGAACATGCCTCATAATTCTGCTATTTACAAACCAACCTTTCTGAAAATTTCACAGATAATAGAGTACCTAATTGTGAGTTTTGATTTTGATCCTGCGATTGTTTTTTTAAATGTTCATTTATAGGAGGAGGTTGTATACGAGGATGAGGGCATTCATTTCTCGGAGGTAAGAATTGAATATCATATATGTAGTTCATTTACCGGAAAGGTAAATGTTATCTATTTGATATGGCAACGAATTGTGATTTATTTATTATCAATATATAATGTTAAATTATGGAACGAGACTTTGCACAAGGAAGACGACAGTGAACCAGGACCGTCTTTTGGGGGCACCACCTTAAAAAGATTTTCTTACTTTCGCATTCAAATTCCATGGTCGATCGCCAATTAATTTCTGCACGTAAATTCGTTATAGTTCGTAGTCCAAAGACGTAAGAATAATTCCCGAATTTTCGGGTTGGTTTACCTTAAAGTGAACATTTATCAGAAATTGTTATCAGTAAACACATAAAATACTCAAATATGACTGAACTCCAACAGCTTACTTTCCGTAAAGAGGCTATTTGAAGGTCTGGAAGGATCAATTCCGTCTATGGGGCAGTCAAATTCTTGAACTAACAAATATTTATCTAGCCACCTTAAATCCAAGTTTGGTTGTTCTTCAATAACTAACAAATGACCAAAAAGATCTTAGTTTTAGTCTTAACCTATTTGAAGGGTTTCGGCTTAGAAGCACGAATTAGCGGTTCGGTACGTTTAGTTTCGGTCCGGCTTGCATTAGAAGTTACAAACCATTAGAGTGTCAGTAATGAGTCTGCAGTTGATTCTTGAAAGTTGGGAAAAGAAAGACAATTCGAGATCAAGAATGTTATATGTCAGATGAAATTAATTGATCGAACAGCGAATCTCTGGATACAAGAAAGAGTTTGTTGCCTTGACTTTTGAACTCTTCAACTTTGCTTGCTCTATGCGCTCAGTTACTTATACTCAATCCCCTTGTCTATAAACCCACAGTGAGAACGATTTTAAGAGCAAAGATCTTAGAAATTTAGGTACGAATAAAATTTTTTATTTGTAATAGGGTATTTGTTTCTTTTCCTGTATAAAGATTCACCCTACACCTTCTGTCCTGTCATAATTTCAATTTAATTTTGCCAACATATGTGAAAAATGTGGCTTCTCTCACTTTCCATTGTGAATGATTTGCATAATGAGGCTTCCCAATAATAAACCACGATGTGTTCCCCAATGTGCTGGTTTTTCCTGATTTTTAAGCACATTTAATTAGTGCATTAAAAAAAGCCAAAGCTTAAAAAGCGTTCAGCGCGAAATTGTCTTTTTCCAACAGTCATTTGCATAGGCCGATAAATAAATAAATGCCCATAATCATACATCTGCCTGTGGACCCGTTAATCAACCCACTCAGCCCCCGAGCCCAACGAATTGAATAGACTTTATGTGCATTGTCTCGCTTGATTATGCCCAACCAGCATCTGATTCTTATGCAGGTTTTTTACGCATTCGCGACATGCAGACACATAAATTTCACAGCAGCTACCAGCTCCCTTCCCGTTGGTGAGTGCGCCGCAGTGCGAACCGGCAGCAACAATGTTGACTCAGACTGAGATTGCTCCTCACTCTTGCTTGGGGTTTCTTCTCTAGTATTTGCTTATAATTTGGGGCCTTAAAGTTTTGGCAGGGTCAAGTGGATGCATTAAAGCAAAACAAATGAACAGCATAAAAGTAAATACGAAAATGAATACGGAGCGTGTTAACCAACCCCAATAATTTAAGCAGAATTTATGGCATTAAGCAAAACAGATACGCATAAAGGAGTCGAGGACCTAAGAGCATGGTCAATGGCCCAGGCAAATGTTTTTTCATTTTCTTTTTTTTTTTTTTGTGTGTGTCTCTCATCTAATCCTTACAGGACATACGCATATACACAACCGGAGAGTGCGAGACTCCCGGCATTTCATTTAACATAAATCAAGTGCCAGCAGTTCGTTCTCCCTCCATGAGTGTGTGTGTGTGTGTGTCTGTGTGCGTGTGGGGTGTTAATTAGTATTTAATCTATGAACCATAAATAAATCCCTTCTGCAAGGACACTCAATTTCCTTAGGCTTGAGAAATGCCTTTTTGTTGCTGCCTAATATATTGCCAATTGTGTCATAGAAGTTAAGTCAACTAATTGCAGCATTTACTTTTTATACCACTGAAAATAGGTGGAGCATGGCATGAAGGGTATATTGGACTACTTTCTTATGGTAGAAAATTAGTAAAAGGGATGCAAAACGATTGAAGCAAAATTATTATCAAAATGCACTATTCAAGCGTCTAAATGGACAACAGGATATCTTATAAAAAGTTTTTTTCTTTCTTTAGAAAAATAGCTTTTACACAACCAGTCACCTTCACCAGCTATTGGCGCCAGCTGTGAAGTAACTAGCCAGGAATAAGCTTCTCAAACTTTGCCGTTCGGATTCGGCGTTAAACTGTAGGTTCCCTTTCTCTTGTGCGAAAAATTATAAGCACACACGCCAAGAGATTGAGAGAAGCTCGGCTTGTGGCCCTTGGGGCTGTGTAAAGCCATTTTACATTTACAACAGGACATCGATCATTAAACTTCTTCTCCTTCTTCTTTATCGGCCCGATGTTGCATCACAACCTCCATCAGTAGATTAAAGAGAGCTGGCTAAGAGATTTGCCATCAAACTGTTTTGCAATACATATTTACACACCAGCCACCCGGAGTGCGTTGCTGCGCCCCCTTTAGAATTTTAAACACAATACGAAGAAGTGAAGCTTGAAATACAATTGCCATCTATCAAATCTTCATGATAATCTAAGCGCGTAAAATTTTTTTTCCACTTTCACGAGTTTTTGGTTCGTATGATCTTCACCTCCTATTTACCCGTCTACATATCTAAACTCATATAAGAATTTCGCAAATGTTAAAATTTTTTTAAACCGATTGACCGACACCTCCTTTTTACCCGTCTTTAATTGACAACTATTAAATCTTCATGATAATCTGAACTAATCATAAAATGTTGTATATATCCGGATTTTTGGTCCGATTGATCAATTTACCTGTCTACATTATAAATTTCGCAACTTTTTGGAACGTTGGATTTAACCATTAACGCGTTTACAACTGCCATCTATCACGTCTTAATGATGCCCAAAACTCACAAAATTTTGCAATTTTCGCAAAACTCAAATAATAATTTTGAAAATTTCGCGATTTTTTGGACAGTTAGGTCTACACTTTCTATATTTACCCGTCTACTATTGCCTTCTATTAAGCCTTCATAATAATCTTTTTCATATGAAAAATTGGCAAATTTCGGGATTCTTTTCACCGTTCGATCTACACCTCCTACCCCCTACACCCGTCTACATTGCCATCCATAAAACCTTCATAAAAATATTAGGTCATACGACAAATTTTCAAATTTTTACCTGTTCAATCCACGCCTCTTATTTACTTACGCCTGCGCTTTCGTAAATACTCAAATGAAAATTTGACGTTTTTCGCGGTTTTTGGTCTAAGCCCCTTATATACGCGTCTTCAATTGTCATCTATCGAACCTTCATAGTTATCTTAGGTTCTTTGAAAATTTGGCAAATTTGGAAATTTCGCGATTTTTGTTTACTATTTGTTCTACATCTGCTTTATTTACCCGTGTACTCTAGCCGTCCATAAAATCTTCATAAAAATCTGAAATTTATGAACAATTTAGAAATTTCCCAATATTTTAGAACTTTCAAGGTACACCTTTCATTTGCTCGGTCTATAACTTCCATTTAACCGTCTATATATGCCATCTAAATATTCTTTTTAATAATCTAAGCTCAAGAATGATAATTTTTGTAAATTTCGGCATTTTTATACATTTTTTATAAATTACATATTTTGCATATTTATTGCATATTTTGCGATTATACACATTAAAATTTATTTGGGTACCCTTCTATGTACGTAACAGCAGAGCCGACAATTAGAAATATAACAATACGGAAAGTCGGTCAAGCCAGACTATCAGGTCTGTTCTCGTTTTCGATGTCGATCAGATCAGGCGGAATCGGAAGTGGTAGCTGTTCCCGTTTCCGAAAAACGATCAAGTTTTTCCGTTTTTAAAAGTTTTGCCTTTGAGTCAGTGGAATGTAAAGTAATTGACAATTTTCATGTCAACGGTTATAAATTTCGTCTATCAAATATTTTTATTCTTACAAGTCAAATATTCTGAAGTTTTTAAAGTATCCATAGATATATTCAGCATACAACTTGATTTAAAATAAATTTTTTCAAAGTTTTACCTCAGAAATTGCATGTAGACGAAAGCAAATCGATCGAAATGAAACCAAGCTGTTCGCAATTCCGCATCAGGGCATGCGCAGGGTTGGTCGAAATTGTTAAGGTTGCCATTCAACTGAATTAAAATTCGAAAACGATTCGAACATTCATTCGAAAAGAAAATCGATTTCTATTCCATTCGGAAACGGGAACATCACAATGAAAACGATTCGGAATTCCAATCGTTTTACTTTTTAAATCCACTCGGAAATGGGAACAGACCTATATGATATATTTTGCACATGCGAAAGTGAATATATGTATACACTTTATAGGGCCAGAGATGCTTTTTTCTGGCGGTTGGATACATTTGCATAAATGTTCTTTGTACCTTTGGTACAGAACATAAACAGACACTAAATCAGATAAATATACATATCGGAAAACTTCACTGCCAGCTTGCAATGAAGCTTTGCCTGCCTCCCTACACCTCTCCCTACAAACAAAAACTTAATGAAGTTTGCTTCACCGTGTAAATGCGGGCTAATAATGTATATAGGCCTCAAGTGTATACCTATTGTATTGCAATTTTAAATATATTGGGAAAAACGTGCAACGAACCAAGGTTCGAACCAAAACCAACGCCCAAAAACCACGAACCTGAAATTTACATTTATTTAATAAATCAAAGGCGATATATAAGTACAGTAGAAAGTATGTATCTAAATTTGACTCTAAAGTCGGACAATTTGAGTTTTAAGACAATTTCCTCAAAATAAATCATCCCCTCTTACCTTGTGTGGTTGTCAAACTACACTCAGGAAAAATTCGTTCTATATCTACTTACATAATATAAGGCTGAAAGGCGAGGCTGCAGGTTCCGACGTTTGTAGACGCTGCAAATGAAGACGTAACCGTGTGAAAGTAGATCATCAGTGATGGTGAATATGTAGCTGATCAATGTTGATTCAATGTTGATGAGACGGGACTTTACTGGAAAAGAATGCCAGACCGGTCGTTCTTAAACAGAGAGAGATATCTATTCGTGGACCCAAGGTTTCATGCATCTGTTGATTACAGATTAGAATCCGCGTGTATTGAAAAGTGTCGATAAAAAGCAGCTTTCAGTAATTTGGCGTTGAAACATTAAGGCATTGATGACTAAAATAACGTTTGAGGAATGGTTTCATAAATGTTTCTGTCCGGAGGTTAGGGCATATTTGCTTTAGAAAAACGTATCCCAAAAGGCTTTATTATAGGTAGTCTCTTCAATCATCACAGATTGATGAAGATTGATTTAGTCTTCTGTAAAGGACCAGATTGTTGCTTGGGCTACTGATGCAGGATTGGAAGACTACACGATCAATATGATGTTGGACAGTTAATGAATTTGGACAGAGAGTCACTTAAAAATGAGGAACTTATATAAATGAGCGAACACAAACCCACATAAACACATGAGGAGGGAAATGTGGCAGAATAAAGTGGCGATTTAATTTCCATTGCATTCTTTAAACATTTTCTTGGACAGGTTGTTGAATTGATTAAGAACATGTCCCTTTCTGATTCATTTCAAAGACATTTTAAACAGAATCCAAATCAAAGCAGTAAACCTTGAACGTATTTCTAATACCCAAGACTTAAATATTTTGAAATCCATATGTTAAAATGAAGTCTAAATGCTTGAAGTTTGTTTATCTCTAATTTAAATACCATTTCCGTAATAAAAAACAAGTGAGAAAGTCGATCAAGCCCGACTATAAGATACTCTGTACCAGTTAATGCCGTCGCTTGCATTTGCTCGCTCGTTATACGTGTTATACGGTGTTATACGCTCATCTCCAAGTTTCTCTCTCTCTCTCCCAAAGATTGTGTTTGTTTGAATACAGCAGTGGTTGGCTGGAATAGCGAGAGGGAATGCCGGTTAACTTTTTTTTGCTCATAACTTGTGTATCGTTCATCCGATCTTTATCATTCCTTCATCAAATCTCTAGAAGGTACGAACAATCGTCAACACTGTGGGAGATATGACATTTTTTCCAAATTGCGGGGGCGGGCAAATATTAAAAATATACTTGATCTGCCTTCAAGTATAATGAGTTTTTGTCCCATACATGTCAAACCTCTATCTCTTACCATCTCTGAGATCTCTTCTACATCGACTCGTCTGTTGATGCTGATCATGAATATATATACTTTATAGGGTCGGAGATGATTCCATCTGGTTCTTACATACTTTTCCACAAACTTAATATACTCTGTGTACCTTGGGTACAGAGTATAAAAATCGTTTTCTTCAAGGACAAAATTCATATAATATAGGTCCATGTTAACTTTCTATAAACAGGGTGTTAATAGGTCGATTCCTTTGTTCCATTTTACCATTTTGTTTTTCTCAGTCGCTTTCAAGTGTCAAGTGCGCGTGTGAGTGTGTGAGTGCGCGCATGTGTGTCTATCATAAGAAAAAGTGTCAATAAAACAGTTTAATTGATTGTGCGCTAAGCTGTTGCCGAACACACTGCCAACTTGGCTCACATCTCACCCTCGATGGGGGTGGGCCCTAAAAGTATTTTGATGTGCTGGTGGCGCCATCTGTTGATGGCGGGCGTTTCTCTTTGGGTTGCTAAACTAATGCGTACATTTGCATTGCAAATTGCGCATTTAAAAGCGCGACAATTACAAACTTTCCCCTGTATGCCCCCACCCCCACCCGCAACACTGTCTTTAAAAGCAATTAGCGATTAGCGTGCGAAACTTTTCAACTTTGCATAGCTTCGATTAAGGCAGCAGCAGCATCAGCGGTGGAGGGGAATGTTGGCATGTGTGCGCGAATGTTGACAACTACACATTAGCTTGATTTGCATTCACTTAATTTATTTTTCGTTTTTTGCATTCCCCCCTCCCTTCTTGCCATCTGTTTCGTGTCGTTGTTGTTGGACAATTTCAATTTGCATTCAGAATTGTTCATTGATTTTCGCATTTGGATTTTCTCGCAGATTTTTAAAATGCATTTTGCAATTTCCTGACTTACAGTTTTAATTGTGTGTGCATTAAAATCAGCGCAATGATGCATTTTTAATTCAAATTAAAAATCGTTCGTTGTGGAAAATTTATGCAAAAAACTAATGAAAGAAGAAATCGAAGGAATGGAAAAAAAATATTGGGAAAAGACAAAAAAAAAAAAAAAAAATTAAATTAAATTCGAAACCCAAATTATGTGGGAACAAGTGAACGCAGATGTTAATGTTTGGATAAAGTAAATTTCATAGGCTCACATATACACATCAGAGAACTGCAAAAATCACATTTTTTTTGGTTGGCTTATACACAAAAATTCTTACTCACATTTAATCAATCAACAAAACTCAGAGCAGAATATATTCAACTCACAGCGCAATCGCATCGAGCGGCGTTATGTGATCCAACGTGTATGTTCATATTTATTCATCGAACAGAACTCAGTGCTGAAAATATTCAGCTCATACCGGCAGTCGCATCGAGCGGTTGAGCTAGAGTTTTTTGATCGAACGTTTAAGTGTTCGATCGAACAAAACTCAGCTTTGACCGGCCACCGCGTTGAGCGAGAGGTTTCACTCTTTCCATCTCTCTCATTTTCATATTTGTCAGCAGCGCCGTCACTGCCTATGCATCTCTGCAAGAGTTTATTCATACGAGGTGATTTTCGCTCACTCTAAACAATCGTCGTTGAGCCAAACGAACAATCAGCCGAACTGATTGGAATGAAGTCGAACATGATTATAATCAGAGTGCCAACAATTGGCTCGAATAAAACTCTGCTACGAACATGTTGAGTATACAAGTTTGTTGAATAGAGCGCGAAGGCTGTTTATTCGGGTGTTGAATAATGTGTGAGCGTTTTGCAATCGAACGAAGCCGTTCTCTGATACACATACAAGCTGTGAGCACTATTGTTGTACATTTCTCCTATTTTGTCCATTTACTACTGTGGGCAACAATCCGGGAATTTGTTTATAAATCAAAAAATCTTTAGATGTATGTTTTCCGGCTCGAGGTCAGGATGATAGAAAAAAACAAACTAGAAACTTTTGCAAGATGAAATGAAATCTGAAGCTCCGGAATTCAGCTGAGGCAGTACCCTTGGCAAACAGGAGAGATGCCCTTAGAAAGGATGATGCCACAAATCCTGAGATACAGTCCCTAAGCGATGAGATATCGAAGCTTGTCAACCTCCACAGGAAAAACATGTGGTTGCAAAAGCTTGAGGAACTTGACAAAGGCTCCAAAAAGCTTTGTAGCACTATCAAGCAACTCACGTCAGACCTGGTCACGGTCTCGTTCGGAGGCTCCACAACATCCAACGCCTCAAAAAGCGCAACTGCCTTCAACAGGCAGTTTGTTGCACACCCCGAACATTCCGACAGGAACAAAAGAAAGATCGATCGCAAGATCCGAAGTCTCCGCTACGATGAGGAACCGGTGTCATTCGAACTGGCCATTAAGAACTCCAAACCCTCCAAAGCCATCGGACCCGATGGACTCGCCACCATCATGGGGCATTAGATTCCTCACGCATGTGTTCAACTTATGCCTGAGAACTCTGATGATACCTAGTATCTGGAAGACTGGGAAAATAGTCCCAGTCCTTAAGGTTGGCAAACCAGCGGACCAGGGTGCGTCCTATCGGCCGATCACGCTCCTTTCCCCTGTCATAAAGATCCTAGAGTCCCTACTGCTCCCTCATCTTAAGGAACACCTTCCTTGAGCCCCCACCAACATGGCTTTAGATTGGGACACAGCACCACCTCTGCTCTCTGTGAGCTCTCCACCTCCATAGCGTCAGGTCTAAATAGCACTCGCCCCCACAAGCGATCAATTGTTGTGGCCCTTGGTCTCTCTAAGGCTTTCGACATGGTCAGCCACACAATCCTTCTCCGAGACCTGTTACACAGTAGCCTTCCAAACCATTTAACAAGATGGATGGTTACCTATTACCTACCTATGGTTCCGTGGCAAACTCTCCAAAACACGTGAGATTAAGCAGGGAGTACCACAAGGCGGCGTACTCTCTCCACTGCTGTTCAACACGTACCTTGCCGGCATACCACCACCTCCTCCTGATGTAAAAATCGTCACCTATGCTGATGACTGCTCCATCATCACAACCTGCAGAGATGTGGGAGCTCTTGAACGAAAATTGAACCAGCCTAGCTCGCTTTTTTCATGACAGAAATCTGAGCCTGTCCGCTCCCAAATCGTCGGCAACCCTCCTTACGACTTGAACTAAGGAAGTCAAACAAGTCCTCGATATTCACATCGACGGACAACGAATCCCAACAGTTAACAACCCCAGGATACTGGGTGTTACGTTTGACTCCCTCTTAACCTTTGCCAAACAAGCGAAAGACGTCATCAAGAAGGTAAGGAGCCGAACCAAGGTTCTGAAAGGTATAGCAGGTAGTACATGGGGAAAGGAAAAGGAGACCATAACCACAACCTATAAGGCGATCGGGAGATCCATGATCAACTATGCTGCCCCCATCTGGTCGCCGTCAATTAGTGACACCAAATGAAAATGCTGCACTCCGGATCGCCACCGGCTGCCACATCATGGCGCACCCCGATCATCTGCACCAGGAGACAGACATTTTCCCAGTCCTTCTACACAACGAACTCCTCACACAACAATACCTAATCGGATGCCTCGAGGAATCCCACCCAAATCATGCCTGCACCCTCCTAAATATGTCTCAACGTCCACGTGCAGTACGAGTCGACCTCAGGAATGAGCTTGCACCCGTCCTCCTACTCCTAGGTGATGGCCCGCACACCGCCACTGCATGCGCAGAGGCCAAGAAGCAGGCCCACACCTCCATCGTAGCTGAAGCCATAGGAATCTACCGGCTCAACGTAGTTCCTGGAATAGAAACATTTTGCTTCAAGTTGTTAGATGTTAGATGTTGCTCAGTGGAAATAGCCTATTACCTATCACTGTTATAAACAAGAAAGAAAGTCGGTCAAGCCCGACTATAACATACTCTGTACCCTTACACTCGCATTTGCTCAGGAGTCAAACGGCCAGTTAACACCCCGCGCACAACGCGGTGCGCTCTCTAAGTTTCTCTCTCTCTGTCTCTTTCTCCCTCGCACTAAGATTGCCTGTGTTGAACGGTTAGGGTATGTTGCTGTGGTTGTCGGTGGGGGGGTGGGTGGTGTTAACTGGCCGTTTAACTGGCCAATAACTTGAGTATCGTTCATCCGATTTTTATCATTTTTTCAGCAAATCGATAAATAATTTTGTTTACAAGGTATCTCTAGAAGGAACGAACGATCTATCTCCAAAACTATAGGAGATATGAAGTTTTTTCCAAATTGCGGGGGCGGGAGGGGGCGTGGCAAAAAATGAAAATAAACTTGATCTGCCTGCAAGTATAAGAAATATATGCCCCATACATGTCAAACCTCTATCTCTTACCATCTCTGAGATCTCTTCGTTCATACGGACAGACAGACGGACAGACGGACATGGCTATATATATCGACTCGGCTGTTGATGCTGATCAAGAATATATATACTTTATAGGGTCGGAAACGATTCCTTCTCCCTGTTACATACTTTTGCACAAACTTAATATACTCTATGTACCTTCGGTACAGAGTATAAAAAGAAAACTCGCTTGCTTATATCAAACCTAATCACAAAAGATTTTGTTAAATGTCAAATAAAATTGACATTTCATATTTCTGAATTGTGCCATTCTAAAATCAATAATCATAAAGCCTTTACTTTAAAAGAACATATCAAAAAGTCACATCGATATATTAATTTCACAAAAAAAATGCCTCACTCAAGAACCAAAAAACACCAACACCAGCCATCAAAACTCATTCAGCCTCCCCAAACTGAGGAACCTCGAACTCCCCTTGATAGGCATCCGCAATCTGAGGAGGATTTCCTGTTGACTCCATCCAAGGTCAACGATGTTCTGCAATTTATGGATATTATGATCAATGCCAACAAAATGGAGGAGTAAGTCTATACATACATTTTGTAATCGAATACTTATTGAAATTTCATCAGCACCACCAAGGACAAAACACAGAAGCCCGTTGAGGTTGACATCAGTGACTCGATGACCGATACGAACTTTCTGGTCATAAAACGTAATCCGTATAACGAGCGTATATCCTTGAAGAGGTCCAAGTCTAGAACCAAAGCGGTGGCTAATACAAATCAAATGACTTTCATGCGTCAAATAGATCAGAATATGGCGGAGAGAGTCCTGGCCAGAAAGGAAAGAGAACGTGTGGCCGAAAACTTTCGTCGTTTGGGAAATCATGAATATCGTAGGAATAATTTTGATATTGCGGTTACATTATATAGCAAAGGACTGACATATATTAATGATACTCCAGTGCTCTATGTCAATCGCGCTATTTCATACATCAAGTAAGTTATAATTAGCTAAGGTAAGAAGTTAATTAACAATTATTTCTTAAGGCTACGCAATTATAAACGTGCCATTATGGACTGTGACTATATACTAAACAACTTGGACGGAAAATATCTGCGGGCTTGGCTTTATCGAGGTGGCGCCTACAAAAGATTAAATGATGAGCGAAATTTTGAAGAGAGCATTTATAATGCAAAACGATTAAACTCCAAAGAGAGTGAGTATATTGAATCATTTTTGGAAAAGATGCGCACTTTGCTTTAAGAATGATTTGAAGTGATGTAATGACAGAATAACAAAACTGAAACCAAAAATTTTAAATATTGTTCGAGAAAAACCTGAAAATAAATGCAATTAAACTAGCAAAATAAATCAATTTATAAAATTTTTTATTTAAGTTTTTGGGGCAATGAGATTTGCGGTCAGTGAAGTGACATGAAGCGGATAAAAGTTCGAACCATTCCAATCGGTGCTGGGCACCATTTTGGATGTGTAATGGGAATGCACGATAGGTTTTGTTTGGACACTTCGCTCTAGAGCAGCTATGGTCACCAGCACCCTATGGGGGGGCGAAGACATTTCGCTATTTACACATATACGAGCCGAACGCATGCCGATGCTAAGGCCAAGAGAGTAAACTGCCTTTCAGTCGCTGGCTAGCGTTCGAAGAAGCTAGTTTGCGGTGCTTTATTTTCGCACACCAATACACTCTCACATTTTGGCCTCGCTCTTGTTGACCAACGCTGTTCTAGAGCAGTCCTAGTCGGACTGTCTAGTCGGAACACATGCTGCAGTTCACCAAAATAAGTACTTTTGGTGGCATGACATTTAACGAAAATAGTCACTACACAATTTTTTTTTTGCATGAAATGAGTCCATTTGTTTGCATGAAAAAACATATGCTATTCGTATGGCTAAAAGTCAGCATATCGTGAAACGGTTCAAACTGAGTGATGGAGATCGAACACGAATCAAGCATTGCGCTGGTGTGCGTAGCAGCGAAACGCAAAGTAAACATGTGGACCATTTCAATATGAGCAACAACCAATAGAACAAATGCCTCGTAAGAGTACAAAAAGTTGAACATAGCGCATCGTAAGAGAGCAAGCCGCAGAGCGTACTATTAATAGAACACACGCATTCTCTCTCTCTATACGTGTGTCGGCTGTGACGCTGGCGGAATTATGAGTTTCTATCCCATGGGCTAGGCTTTTGGCATTTTGGACAGCAGTGCTCTAGGAGTAAGCGATTCCTGAAAAAGAATCAGACAAAATTACAAAAGCTATATAAACAACTTACTCACTTTTTTAGGCTTACGAGATGTCTGTCTGTCGGTCCGTCTGAATGAACGCACAGATATCAGAGATGGTAAGAACATAAACTTTTTATACTTGCATGGCAGATGAAGTTTATTTTAAAATTTTGCCACGCGCTTCTTACTTTTTATACCCTTGCAAAGGTATATTATAATTTTGCCCAGAAGTTTGCAACGCATAGAAATATTCATTTCCGACCCCATAAAGTATATATATTCTTGATCAGGGCGATGAGCTGAGTCGATATAGCCATGTCTGTCTGTCCGTCCGTCTGTCTGTCCGTCTGTTTCTACGCAAGCTAGTCTCCGTCAGTTTTAAAGCTATCGTAGCTGAAATTTTGCACGAGAGCTCTTTTGGTACATGCACGCTGCTAACATTTGTCGGAACCGACAGGATCGGATTACTATATCTTATAGCTGCCATAGGAAACGATCGGTCGAAAAGTGAGTCTTAGTGAGAAAAACTTTTTTGTCTTCAAAGCAAACGTCTCCAAACCGTAATTATAAGTTTTCTATGCTTTTACACAATTCCAGCAAGTTTTATGAAAATCGGCCAACTATATAGTATAGCTGCCATACAAAAGATATGTCTGAAAAAAAGTCTTAGCATGAAAAACCTTTTTTGTTTTTATGTGCTATCGCTCCCAAGTCTTGTTACTGATCAAAATTATATGCTAATGTATGCATTTATTTTGATTAATTTTGCCAAGTATGATCCGAATGGGATGACTATAGACTTACAGCTGCCTTAGGAACTATAGGTCGAAAAAGTAGTTCTAGTGAGAAAAGCTTTTCTGTTTTCAACGGTAGCGTCTTTATACCTTCCACTTGTGAATAATATTAGTTTCCACACAAGTTTTGGGAAGTTTGGTCAAAATCGGATGAATGTATCGTATAGCTGCCATATAACAAACTGGCAAGACAAATGGTCAAGAGTAGTTAGGCTGCTCATCTTTATTGCTGAGTTTGGGAAAGTAACTCAGCTCTAGAAAATGCTCGACGAAAATCTTTTAGTTCCTTAATTTATATAAATTGTACAAGCTACATAGGGTATATAATACTATCGGTCGTAGCCGAAGTTAGCTTTCCTCTGATTTTTATACTTGTGAACGAAGTTAGTATCATAGATACATTAGTTTTTGCGAAATATTTTACAGCAACGGACCGTCTTCCGACGCCTCTAACAGGTTATATTCTTGACCAGTATCCAGGAATCGTTAAAACCATGACTCGTCTGTCCATCATGTAGTCTTGACAGTTCGATTTAGCGGTTTGTACCGGGCTCCTTTCGTTTGCGTCCGTATGAACAAACAGATCTCAGAGATGGTAAGAGATAGAGGTTTGAACATGTATGGGACATATATTTCTTATACTCTGCAGGCAGATCAAGTTTACTTTTACAAATTGTTTACCACGCCCCCTCCCGCCCCCGCAATGTTGGAAGATAACCTCAATATCTTCCGCACAGTATTTTCAGATAGGTTTTGTACTTTCTAGACATACTTATAGTGAATCAAGATTATTGTATCGATCTGCTGAAGAAATGATAAAGATCGGATGAACGTTTACTCCAGTTATGACCAAAAGAACGTTCGCTGCCGCAGCGCTGCTTTTAGCCGCTACTGCAAGTACAGAGTATGTTACAGTCGGGCTTGACCGACTTTCTTACTTGTTTATTATGATTCTGCTGATATGTCAAAGCAGCACAAAATGTTGTTGCGTTGCATTGAATTTTTTTGCCCAACGCTGTTCTGGATAATTCCGAGAAACTTTCTTGCTGCTGGTTCCACTGCGAATTCTGTTTTGCTCCAAAAGCACAAGCAGAAGCTAGAGCTTATATACCACAGAACAAACTGCAGTGCTACTTTCTTAAATTAAAATCAGTTCATTTCAATTTCAATTCTCTTCGCTATTTAAGAAATGCCAAGTTTAAATAAAATATGCTCCATTTACGTAGATATAGGTAAATTCCCCTTACCTTCGATAGTTCACAGCTTTTACCAAAGCAGTTAAAGAACTGAAGCACTAAGAAATCTTCTTCTTTTCACTTAGCCAATCATTTAAGATTTGCTGCCTTCACTTAAGTTCCTTTTTTTTTTCCTATTTCTGTTCTCATTTCCGCTTCAATATGGCTTGGCTTGGCTTATCGACTCCTCTGTCAGCTTCAACTCCTTGACAGGCGGCAACAGCACCTCGGATTTGGTATTTCAACAACTTTCAATTGAATAGCCGCACTTTTTTTGCTTTCTCTCATTTTCTAATTAACTGCAAGCACCAACTTGCTCATAAAAATCATCCAAGGAAATATAAAAAAAAAAAAAAAAGAAAATACCCAGCAATTGATTTTTATGAAGGAGACGCATTGAGATATTAATTGAAAGGTGTCTGCTTAGTTTTCTTGCTTGCTGAAATTTCATAAGCTCAGATAACTTCCAGTGCCGCCTGTAGGCCATTAAAACAAAATGCTTACAGTTGACCCAAATTGTGATTTGGCCTGTGCCTAATGTTCTACTCTGGACCAGCTTTGACTTTTCCTCAGCTTTGCAGGCAATTTGATTTTTTAATTAAATTTATTAAGGCAAACAGCATAAAATTTTATGTGGTTAGTTCCAGTTTCGGGGTCACATGGCTAATGACTGTTTGGCCAGAGAGTCGGAGAATCGGATTTGGACGAGTGCAAGATGCAAGGCATCGACTGAGTCCGGTCCATTCGGACAGTAATCTGCTGCTAATGCCTTTTCCTTCTGACTTACTCAGTGTGTTGTATGTGGCTGTTTATTCAATTAAATTTTTCTTCATGGGAAATGTTAGGTTTCATTCAATTTTGTGCACCATATGCACAAAGGACCCGCAAGATTCAAAGTGCAATATATGATATGTGTATATTTGTATTTTCTTAACATATGGCAAATATATTTACATTTCGTTTAAAATGAAGAACATAGACAACATTTTGCCAAGCAATTAAAGTAAAATTACTTTAAACTTTCATTTTAGCAATGCAACGCATCAGCGTCGCTGCTTAGTACATTACAGTCGTTCATGTTTTCTAAGTTAGATACCGACACCTGGAGTTCTTGCATCTCTGAGCTCAGATTATTCTTATAGAGCTTTGAATACCAAAAAACTACTATAAAGTAAACGAGGTAGTAACTTTTAACAAACTAAGGACTATGTAAACTTCTACTGGAAATTCTCCACTTTCTCCTTTAAATATTTACGTTTAACGATTTAATAAAAGCAACATTTCAGATCCACCACAAAGTAATTTCAGCTTAACCACAAAAGCAACTCACATAAAAGCCATCAACCTCATGCGAGAATTTGCGGAAGTTATTTTGCGCTTTTAATAAATTTCCAATATGTTTGCTACACCTGAGCCAAGAGGGAACTGCCCCTCGGAAACGACTGAACATGAAATGAAATGAAATGAAATTTAATTTATTACAACACAGCACAGCACACACACACACACACAGCTGAAGCTGAAGCAAAAGCAGCTTATGCTTTCCGTTCATATCTCTAAAAAGTCGTCAAGTTGCGTATACGCAACGTGTAAGCATCGTAAACATTTCCAAATAAAATGTGTTTAATTGCAGTACAAGAGAAAAAATTAAATTTATTTAAGCAGAGTGCTAAACAAATGGAGATGACCAGAAGTAATTAAAGCCTGGCCAGGCAGGACACTACCAGGCGAAAGTTTCCACAGCCACATTGTTAGTTCAATCGCATGGAATAATTTATTAATTAACTACAATTCGAATGAATGACTGAACGGGCGATTACGGCCGGGGTGGCAGTTGCTGTTCGGAGTCGCCAATTCGCTATCGCACGTAACAGGAGAATCAATTAAAAGCGCTTTATGTGCGCGACAGTCTTCGACTTCGACTTCCACTTCGCTTTCGATTCGGTTTGTGTCCACCCACTCCTCCTGCTCCTGTTGGGACAAGTTGAGCGCGCCTGCCAAGTGGAACTTTGTTAGTTTCTAATTAATTGTTACAGTTACCGACGAACCCAAAAGCCGGAGCTGACTGCAACAGCTGCCTCCTGGTTCGCCAATTCTCGCCCATCCTTGGTTATTTATGTCAAATGCTCAACATTATTTATGTTGCATATTTGGCGCATTGTAGTAAATTAACCAGAAATACTCGTGGAAGTGTGCACGGAGTCACAGCTGGCATTTCTTTTTCCTGTTTATTGGAAATGTCGCAATAAGTTTGCAGTTATGACAATTTTATGAAGCAGATTTCTGCTTGAGCGCTGTCGTCATTTGCGATTTGGTTGATATTAATGAAATGTACACGCGAATGCCTTATATTTTTGCGTGGGTGCGAGGGATATGAGCTGGCTAATTTGCCATATTCTGGATTCAAGAATATGGAGTATCTTGCTAGCCTTGAAAACAAATGTTTCTTCCCAAGTTATTACTTCAAATCAATCACATCCAACAATATGCATTTATTCAAATGTTCTAAACATGAGTTCAAGCCTTTACCGACTTTCTGAGCCCGCTCTGTGAAACAGAACTAAAACCAAACAAAAATAAAAATAATATACAAAAATTTTGTACGTTTTCCAGCAGAAAATCAATTTTATTTTGATAATTTTCGCTCGTTGTATCCAAACGTTTTAACTGATTTAAAAACAAAGTTATACGCGACTATTGGGAACTCGATAACCATTCGATTCAAAGCTTGATTGACTCCAACTCACATTTTTAAATTGAGATATGGCTTAAAATGTAATTGTAACTGCCGGAACATCTAAAAAAATATTTAATATATATAAAAACAAGAAAGAAAGTCGGTCAAGCGCGACTATAACATACTCTGTACCCTTACACTCGCATTTCATCAAACCGTTATAAACCATTTGAAGAAGCTTGGATTCAAAAAGAAGCTCGATGTATGGGTGCTACACGACTTGACGCAAAAAAACATTTTTGCCCGTATGGATGCATGCGAATCGCTTCTGAATCGCAACAAAATCGACCCGTTTTTGAAGCGGATGGTGACTGGCGATGAAAAGTGGGTCACTTACGACAACGTGAAGCGCAAACGGTCGTGGTCGAAAAGCGGTGAAGCTGCCCAGACGGTGGCCAAGCCTGGATTGACGGCCAGGAAGGTTCTTCTGTGTGTTTGGTGGGATTGGCAGGGAATCATCCACTATGAGCTGCTCCCCTATGGCCAAACGCTCAATTCGGACCTGTACTGCCAACAACTGGACCGCTTCAATGCAGCACTCATGCAGAAGAGGCCATCTTTGATCAACAGAGGCCGAATTGTCTTCCATCAGGACAACGCCAGGCCACACACATCTTTGGTGACGGGCCAGAAGCTCCGGGAGCTCGGATTTTCTCTCTGTCTCTTTCTCTCTCGCACTAAGATTGCCTGTGTTGAACGGTTAGGGTATGTTGTTGTGGTTGTTGGTGGGGGTGGTGGTTGGTGTTAACTGGTCGTTTTTTGCCCATAACTTGAGTATCGTTCATCCGATCTTAATCATTCCTTCGGCAAATCGATAAATAATTTTGTTTACAAGGTATCTCTAGAAGGAACGAACGATCTATCTCCAAAACTGTAGGAGATATGAAGTTTTTTCCAAATTGTGGGGGCGGGAGGGGGCGTGGCAAAAATTGAAAATAAACTTGATCTGCCTGCAAGTATAAGAAATATATGTCCCATACATGTCAAACTTCTATCTCTTACCATCTCTGAGATCTCTTCGATCATA
Organism: Lordiphosa magnipectinata; assembly: GCA_037044535.1. Taxonomy (NCBI): domain Eukaryota; kingdom Metazoa; phylum Arthropoda; class Insecta; order Diptera; family Drosophilidae; genus Lordiphosa; species Lordiphosa magnipectinata. Next base: position 340,305 of record JBAMBO010004042.1, read on the forward strand.
CAGACGGACAGACGAACATGGCTATATCGACTCGGCTGTTGATGCTGATCAAGAATATATATACTTTATAGGGTCGGAAACGATTCCTTCTCCCTGTTACATACTTTTGCTCAAACTTAATATACTCTATGTACCTTCGGTACAGAGTATAAAAATTCCTATAAAAAATTTTGAAATTGATTTTTGAGCTACGCATTTCAAACTTCATAGAACGTGTTCAGAACATGTGTTGCCTTCAACTTAAAATAAGAACAAAATTTTCTTAAAATTCTTGACAACAAATGTTCCTAATGTTCCTGGAATGAGTAAACTTGTTCTCAATCGGATAATATTTGCTTTATACAACACCAAAACCGGTTCTCGGCAGAGAGAAAGAGAGTGAGTTGGCTCCCTTTTTTCGCTCTCTCTTGTTTTTTGCAACTCAACTCAAGTTTAAGTAGCTCTCTATATGTGAATCTGCAAAAGTGCGCAACGGCTGAATGTGCTGGCGCGTCATTTCATACGTTAACTGCAGAAGGTACCGGGATCAATTCACAGTCAAGCACGAATAAATTTTTCTGTGTTATTCTCAAAAACTTAAATCTAACGAGTCAGGTGGAGTGAGTCGTTGAAGTTTGTTGTACAGCAGTTTTCACATCAATAGGGCAACTGGAAGGTTGTACGGATTACTTAGGCAGCTCTCTTTATCCCAAAAGTTTCTATTCAATATGTCAAATTCGAGTGACAGTAGCTAGAATGTATCTGATTCCTACACTATTTTATGGCGTAGACGTTTTTGGGTATTGAGATGCAGCTAGTATGAATAAACTTAAAGTCGCCTTCAATTCTATAGCTCGCTATATATTCAATAGAAATAGGACTGAACACAAAACGTTTTTTGCAAATAAAATTTTTGATCTTTGCCTTAGCCAACGGATATAGTTTCGGGCCCTAATCTTTTTACACAACATAATCACTCGCAGAGAACCAATTTAGTTGTATGAGAAGCTTAGATTTGCCATATCCTCTAGAACTAATAATTTAATATGCCCTAAAATTAAACTGGCTAGTTCTGAGAAACAGTTCTTCATATATGCTGCTCGCCACTGGAACACACTACCAAATTTTGTAAAATCCACAAAAAGAGCTACGCAATTCAAAATTAAACTTAAAGAACATCTTTAGAGACAAAACATATAATACCAACTTTACTATACCTATTATTTTTTGTTTGTTTTCTTTTTTTTTTTCTTTTTGGCTCCTGTTTATCAACATTAAATGTATTTATATCCACTTTTCTGGTGTGATTTATGTTTATAGAGACGATACTTATTAGTCATAACCATTGTTAGTCTTAAGGTATTATAAGTAAACAAAAATATTGTAACACATTGTTGTGACTAGTGCTGTTATTGAAAAGATATAATCTTGATGCACAGGGACTAAAAACCAAATAAACTAAACTAAGCAGCGATGTCTCTGGTCCTACGGGAATATATGTATGGAAAAGCAGCATCATATCTAGGCGCCTGATTTGTCTCCCTTCCCTTCCAATCCAAAAGAGGTATGTCACCGTTATCTTTTCCTCCCAAATCTGAGGAATCCGCTCACATCTGATCCTTAATCAATCAAATTTTTTACCCAGTCGAGTATAAAATGTTCTTGAAAACGGAACAATCGGGTTTGTTCCACATATCGACGTCAATTTCCTTATGAACTTGTGAATTTTGAATTCAAATTGAAAAAGTTTTTAATGTAATGTGACAAATATATCTTATTACTTCTATATCAGGTCGAAAGTAAATTGTAATTATTTGACAATTTTAATTCGCTTGGCTTGGAGCAGTCGCTTTCAAACTGTCAAACTTTCTAAACCATATCTAGTGACCAAAGATGTATTAGTAAAGTTGTAAAGTTGTAGGATTTCAAAGCGATATGAGAACGTTTATACGGACGTCGCCGTCGAAATGTGGAACATACCCGAATATCAACTCAAATCATATTCCTAAAAACATAACAATATGAGCTCGATTTGAAGTGAGAACATTGTACTACAAATGAGAAAAAACGTTCATGCACGGATTTTGGTAGCGTTTGTGCTCAGCTTGAGTCCAATGTTTTTGGTTTTTTCCCTCTGTGTACACTTAAAAACAATTCAAGTATTATATAAAAGGGTTCATTTTGGTTCTAATTAAGAAATTCTAAATTAGTGACCTCTTATGTATGTATTTGCAAAAGTACACTAAAAAAAGAAGTAGAAGAATTAATTTGAGTATGAACGCTCTTGAAAAAATATTTATTCGTTCTTGAATTTTCAGGAATTTTGCTCTTAAAACTTGGTACGGAGATACTTGCGAAATGTGTGCGAAATCGCTGCACATTATTTCGCCGATAGCAAGTGCGAAATAAGACGCTAATCTCTAGTTGGTTTGTTTACAAATTCCACTTGGCGGGAACATTTAAATTAATTAACAGCGAATAGATATGGTGGCCTCCAATGATGCAATAGTTGATACAATAGCTTTCTGTGATTTGTAAGAAGCGGTAGTGAAGGCACCTAGGGCTCGACAGAGTCTGGTTAATCCTTTTTTGCAAATAATTAAAATGGTTTTTAGGTCCAACGTGACCTTTATTTGTAATAGGGAAATGATTCTCTATGGACACGACTAGGGAAGGAGCTGAATCGACGGCTGGGGCCATGGAATCTCGTTGTCCTGTACCTAAAATGCAACGGCACAGATTGGGAGATGTCGTCTACGACTTGCCGCGACAAAAACCATTGCAAAGTTGTGCAGCTCATCCGTTCGACATACAGAATCGCCGTCGTCCACGAATGAATCACTTAGAGCTGGGCCAAAGTCCCTCATCACCAGCCAAGAAGCTATAGGTTCTGTAAAAGAGAATTAACGCCAACAAGTCAGGCAAGTAAGACATATGTGGAGCTGACGAAGCCCAAGCCGCGTTGCAATGGTCTCCTAGAAAAATCAAACCATTGTGAATTACATAATTAAACTCAATAATTACTACATTTACCATCTATTTTAGGGGCAGCACCTTTACTTTCCCAGATGATCTTTGTCAAGCCGCTATCATAATGCTGCCACAGCACAATTTTCTCTTTTATTACATAAATTAGGGTCACCTTCTCCTTCAATGAAAAGTTGCCCATTGCACACACTCGTACAAGGCACACACTTGACCCTCAATGAAAAATATGGCTTACATATTCACTGCGTGACTATCGCGTGACACATTGACGTCGGTTGGCAGCGCTGTTATATCGATATGCCTCTTTCGCGCTTAAGCTCCAGATCAACTCACGAAATAGCAACCTGCGAAATCCGTGCGAAATCATTTTTTTTACATGGAGTTTTTGATTTCGCGGGTATCTACGTACCAAGCTTAAGATAGAGCTAAAATCGTCCTCAATCTGGATTTGATAGGCAAGGGGAGTGAGGATAAGTATCGGAGCGCCAGGTCTTGCTTAAGCCTGGTTGTCGAGTAAGCTAAAGCGCCGTCGCGACGGCGTTTCTTCCCACCCATCCTCCACCACCCCCCCTCTGAGTGCAAGATCTGAGTAATTTCACACGAAATTGAGTACAAGAAATTGAAACCGAAACGGAATTGCATTCGGTTTACTTTTCAAACAGCATTATAATTGAGAACATGCCTGTATTCTTATCTTGAGGTGGCGTTTAAGGTCATCACACAAATCGATCAAATAATTCTTTCAATGTTTTCATTTGTGCTAATTTGATAATAATTACATACATTCGGTTCTTATGCACCCTGATAAAATTAACATTCGTTAAAATGATAATTTAAATTCTAAAATTTCAATTTTAATTTCATAAGCTTAAACACTTTAATAAATAATAAATTAATAAATACAAAACAACTTTCAAACTGATTAAAATTGATAAATCAATTCAAGCAATAAAACGACTTAATTCTCTATTATTCTTTGCCAAACTCTTGGCAAAAGTTTCTGCTTAGCTTAATTTGGAAATAAAACTTTGAATTTAATCAACAGACAATGTTGAAATTAATGAGCCGGGTCTACGCCTGACATGCACTTCATACACTTATTTCCATTAAGAGTGTTTCCAATTCACTTATTGATATTTTCATCTAAATTTGTTCCATTCTCAATTGAATCATTGAATCGCCTTGTCAGACACATAGCCATAATTACCCGTAAAATGTCTAGCACCCAACAATTGACAACACAACACATCACACTCACAACTTCCTACCCCGCCCCTCGTATCAAACTCTATGCATGCTGTACAATGCCCACACATCGTCAACAATTCAAACGTATATGAAAAAAAAAGGAATTGACTGGAGTCCCATGTTCATTTCCGCTTTGGTATCCTTGGCCTGTATGGACTTTCAACTGCTGTCAATGCTATCAATACTATCAATGCTCTCTAGGCGCCAAGTCCAGTAAAGTCGAGCTTCAGTAAAAGAGAAAAAAATGAACGCCAGCGGAAACGGAAAAGGCTTAACAGCTGCGCTTACCAAGGCGTGAAGAAGGGGGAAGTGCTGGCTGGACACTCACAAACCGTAAGCGCATAATCATGAAAATTGTCAGTACATAATGCCTCAAAAGGCCGATGGCAAAGCCAATGCTGAAGCCGAAAAGGCGGAAAAGGTTTTTACTTGCAACTTTACTTACTTTACACGCTTGACTTTTAGGACGTAAACGCTGCCACAGTGGGATATGCATTTATTATTTTAGTGTAAAAACATAAAGAAATTTTTTACATATTCACTATCGATCTTGACGTTTGATTTGCACATAGCTTACAAAGAACTTGGTGCCCCAGAACTTTGAGAGTTTTCAGCAGGCAAAAATTTATTATTTTCTAAAATAAATCCATGTCGATAATTTAATGAAGTAGAAAAACTGAACCTAACATAAAGGATAATTATATTTTGATACCCATTACTCGTTAAGTAAAAAAATTAAACTAAGTTCTTGCAAATGCAAAAGGGCGATTTTTGAAAATAAACAACAAACAGAAAATTTGTAATATTGAATGAAATATTTGCATATCAAAGCCAGCCATTTACTTTTTAAAAGTTATTTCATGTAAATGTCGCCCGCGGCTGAGCCTGAGGTAAACCATCCATAAGCTTCAATTTTGGCATACTTTTTCCAGCATTTCGGGCGGCATCTAAACTATGGCAAAAGTTGTCTTTCAGAGCTGAAATTGTGGCTGGCTTGTACCTGTACACGAAAGACTTCACGTAGCCCCACAAAAAACAGTCAAGTGGGGTGAAATCACATGATCTTGGAGGCCAATGGACTGGTCCAAAACGTGAGATAAATTGCTCACCAAACTCGCCTCTCAATTGGTCTATGGTTTCTCGTGCCGACATGTCAACCAAGTCAAATTCTTCCATTTGAGGCAAAAAATAAAAGTCTGTAATCATCGCTCGGTACTTTACTCTATTGAAAAAGTATGGTCCAATGATGTCGCCGGCCCACAAACACCAAATTCTGCAATTCAGTTGGTTGACGTACCCATTGAGCCAAAAATATAGCTCTGAACCACTTTAAAATGGGGCTTAAGCACTTTTGAACCGGCACACGACTTGGGACATATCGTTCTTTTCTGATCGACATGAATATACTGTGAGCATTTCGTGTAGCACGGTTCATCGACTTAGATGTCTATAAAGAACAAACCAAAGTACAAACGACATACAATGCTCCCATATTCACTTTTGCAAAACTTTTGCGATATTAAACAGGTTTTTCAACCATATTTGCACTCTAATTCGCCAAATTTTTGCGAAAGCGAAAATGAGAGCATGCACTAAGGGTTTTTTTTTCATTTTTTATATGGCATAAACTAAAAAAAATGTTCTGTTTTGTTTTAAAATAACCTTTATTATACTCTGTACCGAAGGTACATAGAGTATATTAAGTTTGTGCAAAAGTATGTAACAGAGAGAAGGAATCGTTTCCGACCCTATAAAGAGTAAATATTCTTGAACAGCATTAACAGCCGAGTCGATATAGCCATGTCCGTCCGTCCGTCTGTCCATCCGTCCGTATGAAATAAGAGATCTCAGAGATGGTAAGAGATAGAGGTTTGACATGTATGGGACATATATGGGGTGGGAGGTGTTAACTGGCCGTTTGACTCGTGAGCAAATGCGAGTGTAAGGGTACAGAGTATGTTATATTCGGGCTTGATCGACTTTCTTTATTGTTTTTATAATACCCTAATTAAATAAAAAATCAAATGATAACATTTTTGACGATCACACTGATTGAGTGGTGCACTGTCAAAGTCAGCTGATTACGCAAGTGGTACAGTTACAGTTTGTGTACAGTTAACCGTCACACATTGCTTAAGTTTGATTGTTTACGTTGGCCACATAAAACAAAAAATACAACTTTAAATGATGGAAAATCGTAGTTCAGGTATGTAAAGCTAGAGTTGAATAACATATTCGTCAATTTGAAGTGTGTTTGTCCTTGTGTAACGTGTTTAATTCATGTGAGTTTTTTTATTTATCTTAGCAAGCTTAGCTGTGTTTCGTGGAGTAGAACTCTCAAGGCACTCCGAGGTGCTCAGGCTTTTGAATGTGGAGTTGCTAACTAAAGTGTCCAGAATAATATGCAACTAAATTTGTTTGCTTTAATTAGCTTTTTCTCGAAAAAATCTACTTTTTCCAGAAGGATATGCGTTTGAACATGTACAGCTGCTAGACATTTTTGTCAGCCACAAACGCTCAGAGGCCGCAGTCAAAAATTTGCGAAAAAATTGGCAAAAACCACTTAAGTAAAACCACCGAAACACAAGCAAATAAAAAGGTACGCGCTTTTGTCAAATATTTTGAAAGGAAATGTATAAAGGGCGACAAATACTAAGATTTAAAAATAAGCATTCTGAATGACTTGATAAAAATAAAGTAATTGACATCGAAGTAAATTGTGGATCTACGAATAATGGAGGTCGTCCAAAAGTGGATTAAAAGAATGCGAGCTCCTGACATAAAACGAAAGTTGGCGACAGAGCTTTCAGAGGTTAATAATAACTCGTTTCCTTGGCTTGTACATGCAGCTAGAGTTCGTCTAGTTTAAAAACAAAAACCTTTGTAACTAAAGCATAGTTAACAAAGATGTTTAAAATTTGTTAACATTAATAAAATTGTTATAAATTGCTAAGATTGAGAAGATCGCCCTTGAACCTTTGGTCTGCTGTTTAGGACCAAATTTTTTGATTAAATTTGGCCCAAATTGGTAATTTTAAATGTTCTTATCTATAACCAATTGTTTCGGTCAGTACAATTTAATCCACAGATCAAATCTATGGAAAAACATATTTATTTTGAATTTTCCAAATAATTTTAGATACCATGTTCGGGGAAGGGGATGTACGTAGTAAACAAAAACCGAAATTCTACTTTAATTTGAATAATTTATGTGCAAAAACTTAACTTCTTAACTTTCAATTTGAAGTTCATGCCAAGAAAACGAAAAAAACCCATAGTGGAATGGCTGAATATGTTTGTTTGTACGTTTACGTTGGTTGGACCATGAGGTGGTCCAGAAGTAACGTGAACGATTTCAGATTTCGGACCGATTGCAAAGGTATGATCTGACCCAGCAGAGAAAGTTGGATGGGAGACCTACCTGTTTAACTGTATCAAAGGCTTTGCTGAGGTCCTAAGACTAAGACAAAGAATGGGTCGGCAAAAATATTGTTATTGGGAAGTAATTAAAATCTCGAATAATTTAGGTATGGCAGTAACCTTACAGATTCGTCTATAATTGGCTATATCAGACCTGGACCCTTTTTATACTCTGTACGGAAGGTACATAGAGTATGTTAAGTTTGTGCAAAAGTATGTAACAGGGAGAAGGTATCGTTTCCGACCCTATACAGTATATATATTTTTGATCAGCATCAACAGCCGAGTCGATCTAGCCATGTCCGTCTGTCCGTCCGTCCGTACGTCCGTCCGTCCGTCAGTCCGTCTGTATGAACGCACAGATCTCAGAGATAGTAAGAGATAGAGGTTTGACATGTATGGGACATATATTTCTTATACTTGCAGGCAGATATTGCCCCAGAAAAATATTGCCCGATAAACGCGAGACTCTTTGGATGTATTATAATATTATAGTCGGGGGCAAATGAACTGCTACAGAGTATGTTATAGTAGGGCTTGACCGACTTTCTCACTTGTTTATGAATTGGAACAATAAACGATTTATTCCCAAAAAGAGGGAAATCACCAAGCTCAATGGTTTGATTAAGCAGCTTTAGAAGGGGATCTGAAGGAAAATCTCCACAAAATTTAAGGACGCAGCTTTAAATAATATTCAGTTTGGTCTTACTAATCAAGAGTTAAACAATACATTCGATCGGTTCATTTGCTGAAGCCCAAGTGCCAAGTTTCATTTAGATCTCATTAAAACTGAGAAGAGCTAGCATACAAGCCGCAGACAGGCAAAAAAAACATGGAAAAAATTATCTGAAAGTCTTGTCTGTTGTCTGAAAGTATTTAAGAAAAATTTGTTTTATTTTATTAGATATTTCGAAGCGTGATCTAACCCAAGCCTCTCTTTTTTTAAGGATATAAATATGCTGAATTGGACGATTCAAGATTTTTAGGTTGACAGTTTTAAAATGAAATTGAAGTAATGGTCGAACAAGTCTTATGCTATATGCGGTTGTCCCAGACATCAGATTCTAGACTAGCGCTTGATTTTCAAACTGATACTGCGTACCTCAGAAAACGAAAGCTTTGCGAATTAAAACCTACTGTTCAAAGCCAAGTATATATTATTCGTACGGTTTTCCTTTCATAGCACCCAGTATCCAAACTTTGTATGTCACTTCACATCAAAAGTCTTCGATAGAACGAAGCAAGCTAAATACTACTTTTTTTTCGTGACTTTTAGTTCACAAAATCCCACCGTGCTTGGAAACCGACTGCGAAAAAAAAAATTTGTAGAGCGGAAAGTAATTTTCTTGCGCTTTTTATTTGCTTCGTTTTTTTTATGGGTCGATTTTGCTCTCCACTGTCCTCCGGTTTTACTGTCCCCCTCATATTAGCTGCCTTCTTAATACGAAAAAAAAAAAAGAAAAGAAAAGAAAACTTTACTTTCACATGCCGGCCGCACTTTGATTTTGTTGTCTGCCTTTTTTATTTCCTCTGATTCTTGTTGTTGGTGCTGGTATTGTGGATGATTGGCGACGGGTGAGGGGATGGCTGCTGGCGTTGGCAAAATTCAACTTTTGCACGTTTCGATTGTGTAAAGTTTTTATGGCTTTTTGATTTTTTCACTTATTGCCTTTGCCACCCAGCAGGAGGTACGAGTAGTCGGCGTGTCCAGCGGCCCCTGTCATCATCAATAAGGGGTAGACCCCCCCCACCCCTGCCCCACTCACGCCATAGGAGGCACTTAAATAATTACAAAATAATGGATGAAAATGGCAAATTGTCCTCAAGAAATGGGAAACTGGAACACAAAGCGTAATGCAAATCGTGACTAAGTGCCGGGACTTGAGTGGGAGAACTCTTTCCCATAAAGTCAGTCTTCGGGATGTTGTTGATGATGATGATGGCAAAGAGGTATGCAAATATTGTCAAAAGTGAAAATCAGGAAAAGTGCTTTCGGGCCTCTGTTTGTTGTCCTTTGATTTGTGATTGTAAATATTTAATGGAGCAGAAGTGAGTGCAAGAAGGTGAAGAAGAGAATGTATGAGAATGAATGTGGGCATGTAAAAAGGATGGATAATATTTCTTTATTTTCCGAGTTATTTTAAATGTTTATGTTTTTAGAATAAGTCGACACCAACTATCAATGGCGTAGATAGCTTTTTGCAATGGGGGGAGATGAGGTCAAAATTTGAGAAATTTGTTTTTCGGTTTTATTTATTGTCTAGTATTCCGGCCTTTTCTCAGAAAATTATTCAAAAGTAAAATGATTTGATGGTTTCTTTTTAAACCAATTTTTAAATATGCAGGTTTTGTAATACAAAATATATATATGTATATGCTTTTCGCCAAATATAAAATAGATAATGAACGACTTACCCCAAGAATTTAAGCTGATTGCCTAGTATGTCCCCCTTAGCTCAAAGAATTCCCTTGATGGACCGCAGATTATAAAGAGTTTTCATGCAATAAAGTTGCGGCAGTCAGCCATAGTCTCTTTTTAGAGCTTTATCCTTAAGCCGGGTATCCAGCACCGCGGAAACTAAAAATTCCTGCCAAACTTCATATAAAAAAACTGTGCCAGGAATTTATAGTTTACCTTTTCGTTGCTTGAGTATCCAACAACATGAACGAAACCCATAGTTTCTTATCGATTGTTGGCCTATCGATCGAAAGAACAGCTGATACACAGCTCAGGAATATATTGGTTGAAATTATTTTGGACGTGATGAGCGAAAATTTGGGGTGAATGCTTTTATGTTTTTGTTATGAGCTGTCATCTTCCTGGGGAACCAGCAGCGTGCGAAGATTGGTAGGGGATAGTGCCAAGGGAACACTTATGCCCAATTGCTGAGGCCGCCCGAGAGATGCCCTCCATGGACACAAAGGTCGATGGGATGTCGTAGATTGAGACGACTTCTGAGCCTGTTTGTCGCCAGATCATAGGCATGTCTTTAGAAGTGGGCCACCAGTCCATCATGATACCTGCTGGTGTGCATATTAATGGGGGGCGCATAATGGCAAAGCGTCCAAATAGCAGTATATAGTTGTATGCCTCTCATTCCAGGGACCTCACATAGAAGATTCTAGGTACTTAAGGGTAGTGCAGCATGCCGTACCCCATAACGGGATCCCCCAGATTCACCACTACGAAGCTTGAGAAGCCAATCGAGCTTCAATGTCATAGCTGCAACCGTAGCTACTACCCAAGACACATTGGCCGTGTTCAGCAGAACAACTTGCTCCCTGATCAAGTATAAATTTGCAATTATCTTAATACTGAACTCGATATATGCGGCATCATAATAGCCAATTTGAGGTATCATGATACAGGAGCATGTATCAAAGAAAAAGTACGCTACTTTAAAGTGATACTGCTCCCTCCAACAGCAGAAACTATTCGATTTTCGATGTTTTTCTGATACCTGCTCAGGGATCAATTATTCTGCTGAACACGCCTATTGACTTTCCTGGTCAAGCGGCGGTCCAGAGATACGCCAAGGTATTTCACCGCGGTATCTATTTGATCCTAGGAGTCGGACTCGAGCTACTTTTCGGGGTCTCATAGCGATTATGTTGAATATTAGAACGATTAACGGCTATGTTCCAGCGGTTTGCCCATAGACCAAAGCCATGGCACTTAGTTGACAAACTCCTTAATATTAATGCGAATGTATTTAAGCAATCTTGTATCCGACCATGAAATACTTCATTTGATTGGCGACCAACCAAGATGTCATACTTCTTTAGAGATTGGAATGACATTATAAAGTTGTGCACATAATTGTGCTTCATCCGGACCACACTGCAAAGTGACATTCTTAGCCATCGGATTATCATTCCCTAGTATAAAGTAGCACCTACTCACCTGATCATATTAATAGGTACACACCGGAATTTTTTAATTATAGATGGTTTTTTCGTACTTTAAGTGTTGACAACTTTTTAGTTTTTGGTTTTTTGTTGTTAATGTCTGGCCACATTGTGACAAAGAGTTGAAAGAGGGGCTGCCCCGTATATCAAAGCTTTTCTATAAATTGCGAGTCCACCACACATTTCGCCTGATCATAATAATAGGTACAGTCTCCGTTTCTCACAAGTATCAAGTGAATAATTTTGTAATCAGTGATCTTTTTGTAACTAAAGCTAAATTAAGTATAGCTCCTGTCAATACAGAGAATTAAATAATTTTTTTTTTCAGAAAAAATGGGTCGAAATTGTACTAAAGAAGAAGCTCGATTGGTTTTTAGTCTGAGAAAAGAAGGCAAATCTTTACGAGCCATCGCCTAATTAATGAACAGGTCTCATAATTTTGTTAAAAATGCATTAGAAAGAAAACCAAAACAGGAAACCCGTAAAAGGCCACAAAAAACAACAGAAACCCTTGACCACTACATAGTAACTTTGAGCAAAAAGGACCCATTTAAGTCATCGAAGGCTATTGCAGCCGAAATTGGGAATTCAGTTAGTGCTCCAACTATCCGAAGACGACTACAAGATGCCAACCTACCAGGAAGAATTGCCAGAAAAGTCCCACTTATGCGCAAAAAAAATATCACCATGAGGCAAACTTTCGCAAGGGGCCTCAAAGACTGGGTAGGATGCACCGGGGAGAAAACATGGAGAAACATATTATGGAGCTATGAAACCAAGATTAATTTGTTTGGGAATGATTGTGAAAGGAATGTTCGACGCCCTAATGGAAAGGAATTCCATCCACGGTTTACAAAAAAAACAGTCAAACATGGAGGTGGCAATATAATGGTATGGGGTTGCTTCTCCTGGTACGGCGTAGGTCCAATTTATCAGACTACGAACAAAATGAATGCTGAAGAGTACAAATCCATATTGGAAACAGTTATGGTACCGTATGCTGAGGAAAATATGCCATTACGTTGGGTATTTCAGCAAGAAAATGATCCTAAACACACATCAAGGCTGTTATCTAAATTTTTCGAGGACCAAAAAGTTGACGTTCTGAAGTGGCCAAGCCAATCCCCCGACCTTATCCCCATTGAAAACTTGTGGGGAGACTTAAAAAACAAATTGGCAAAGCATTCATTTTCAAATAAACAAAAATTATGGGAAAGTGTCAAAAAACTGTGGTATGAGACACCAGTAGAGACCTGCCAGGCTCTTATTAAAAGTATGCCAAAAAGAATAGCAGTAGTGGCCAAAAATAAAGGTGGATACACTGGATACTAAGTTAGGAAATACTAATTTACCTAAAAAAAAGAACACAAAATGGAAATAAAAATTTTTTTTCTTACCAACACATGAAGTGTACCTATTATTATGATCACACTGAAAACGTATCTGAAACACAAAATGATCTCTTTTATGTTATATTATTATTCTATGTTACAATTAAGTTTATTTTATTAAAAACAAATAGTTTAAGAACCAATGAGAACAAATTTTAAGTTTGAAACAATGAATAAAACTGTTTTCTGTTATTTTAAAGTCAGAGTTGATGTGTGTACCTATTAATATGATCAGGTGTGTACTTCCTCTGGAAATTATTTTATTTTTTTCACCTTTTTAGTGGATTGTCACCCTGTTTTAGTTATGTTCCACACACACATAAGAAATAACCAGCAAATTCCTGGCAGGAATTTTCCGCAGAGCTGGATACAGGCCTTTAAATAAAAATTTTAGGTTGAGCACAATTCTCTTTTACCGTCTAAAAAATGTTTTAAGTGCGGGGCAAACTGAGTTGATTCATCAAACAATTTTAGGTGACAAAGAGTTTTTCAAACCACACAAAACATAAAAAGGATTTGACGCGATGTAAAGAGCGAATTGCCACATTTGTCCGAAAATTTACACAAATTATATTTCCAAAAGTGAATTTCAAAACAAATACATAGAACTTTTGTAGGTAAAATATAAGAAAACAGAACGCCGCAGGGAAAATCTTTTTTTAAGTTGTGCTATAGAGTTTATTAGTATTTATGCACAATCCGCTTAAAAAATTAACATTGAACTTGGAAATGCTAATGTTAATTCAATTTTTGAGATACGTTGTTGAAAAATTTGTATTTTTATTGTTTATTTGACGAAAAACAAACCATGGATGACTCGCAGTTTCTTTGCATGAAAATTCTTCATAATTCGCGATCTATCAAAGGAAATTTTCTTAATAATATTCTGATAAAAGGCAGGGATACTATTCTATTACCTTGTTCTTAACTTATTAAATAATTTCTTTTACAAAATGAAGTCAAGTTTTTAAGACTTAAATCTTAAGTTCCTAATCTTAAGATAGCAGAATTTTAGTGAATCGTAATGTTCAGTGTACTACATATGTACATATAATTCAATTCTCAAAGTCTTCTTTTAACAAATTTTATTTAAATTTTTTTTTAAGTAAAATATTATAAGCTTACTTGCATTGATATTCATGTTTACATACTAGTATTTATATTAGCTGACTAAAGTTCCATTTTATATTTGCTGTTTGCATTTTGCGCATTTCATTGATAGAAACTTGAATTGAAATTGTCCACTCATCTAATTTTTTCGTAAATGTAACAATTCCAATTTATATCCCTGAAGGCCCCCAACAAGTTTAAATAAATACAAATAACTTTTATTGACAGCAAATTTTGCAAGTCTCCCTCTCTCAACACACACACACACACGCACACACAACTTCATGCAATATATAGCTGCAAATGCGAGTAGGTTAAAAATAAAACTCTATAAAATATTTAAAATTTATTGCACAAAGTTGACTTTTTATATTTTGTTTGGGCGTAATAAATAAAATTAAATTATATGCCAAATCCATAAAAAACTATAAGCAATTAAAAAAATAAACACGTTTGTAAGCATTTTACACGCGTTGTGTAACAAAATAAGTAACAAAAGGTGATTAAGCCGCACCGAAGTTGGTGTTACCCTTGCCAATAAACTTTTAACATCAAGTCCTGGCCACTAGACAGCCTTACAAAAAAATTGTATGAAAAATGTAAGGTCTTATGGGCGCCCCTTGATTCGTATGTTTATGGTGCATATTTAACGTGAAAGCAAAAAAAAGTTGAAAAAGATATGTTTTAAGGGGCGCGAAGAGGCTCCAAAGTTTTCGATAAATTTTCAATTGGAAAACATATGTTTCAAAATGGCAATAATTTGACATATTTTAAAAATTGACGACCCGACGCATGTAGCACAGATTTCATTGTGGAAATTTTGATATAGCTTAAGGCGTTTGGGAAATTTTTAGTTCATACTTTGTGGCCTTCTCGCGCCCCTCAAAACTGGAATTTTTTTGAAATTGTGTAATCTATTATACAAAAGGAATACGTTAAGGGGGCGCCCTCTCTAATTTTTAATTTTTGCCTTAAAAAAGGTTTCCTATTAAAAGCAATTTAGTAAAAGCAGTTTAAAGTAACAAAGTAATAAAAGTTATCTAGCATAACGTAATTTAACTCAGAGCTCGCACGACATATAGACGGTCAACTGACACAGTAATTAGTGTGGATGGTTGTCTGCAAGGCTGTTTTGGTTGCTGGCTTATTACAAACCAAAACAACCAAGCAGCATCACGGACAACAAAAAATGGTTTCGCTTTTAAATGCTTGGTTGCAGGTTACAAAAACCAGAGTTCTTTGGCATTTGAATAAAAGTTTGTTTCAACATTCGATATTTTTGACCCCAAATTCCTTCAATCATTTCAAAATTTCTCATAAAATATAACATAAATATTAGTCAAAGTTTAACTCTGGCTGGCTCAAGGTCTATATGGTTGAGTATAATTCTATATAAACAACACAAATCAACATATATTAATTACAACATTTTGAAATAGCAATTGGGTATGTCCGTACCACGATCACTGTTTTGAGAATAATCAAATTCTCTCATCAGCGGACTTGTTTTGAAGTTCACACTTCAAACAAACAAACCAGTTAGTATTTAGACACGCTCGAGCGCCGAATAAAGACATAGGAATTCCCAAATTTTGGCTATGGTGTTTTGTTTGGAGGTGTTTGTTTACCAATTTGCTGTAATTATTGGCTATTAATTGGGCTATCCGTCCAATGATCCTAATTAGTAGGGCCAAGAGTTTTTTTGTAAATACACAAGCGTGAGCCAGCCAGAGGTAAATTTTACCTAAAATCAAAAACAGGTCACTAAACCGCATATGGGCATTTCCACCAAAAGATCCACCAAGCTTAAAAACACTCTGTTTTAACAAATTTTCAAAAGGAAACAATTAAATTGAACTAATGTAAGCTAATCTTACAAGAGATCATAACCCACTTCGAAATATTCGCGAATTTTCTAATGTGGACATAAATATTGCACATTTTTTTGATAAAAGTGCTTATAGATTGCACTTTCTTTTGCTGTCTAAAATCTTTCCGAGGGTACAAAAGAATGCATAAGAAACTATTAGAAACTATGTGATTGCAATTAAACGAAAGGTTTTGCTTCCAGCAGCAGCCTGCAGTGGAGAAAGAGCTGTAACAGATTTGTTGCTTGCCCTCATGTTATGTTTTAAATGTGAATAGCTTGACAAGTTCATGGTAGAATTATGATGAAATGCAGGCCAACTGCACTAGTGTGTATATACATGGGCGACCCTGTGGTTTTTAAAGCACAATGCACCCTATTCAGTGGCATAGACAGCTTTTTGCAAAGGGGCGATGAAGTCTAAAACTATCGAGGGTGTCACAGAAATCACTTGAGATTTTGGTATAAACGTTTGCATTTCCAATTTAAATTGTATATCTTTATATGTGAAGTGAAAAGTATATGGGCATTTCCACAGAAAAGTCCACCGAGACCAAAAAATTAAAATTACTTAAAAGCAATATTTTTTATCATTTTTTCATGGGGAAATAATCAAAATGAACTAATATGAGCCAATTTCAAAACCAAACCCAAACCCATTTCCAGATTTTCGAATGCAAAGCCGCGCCATTTTTCTCATTTGGATACGTTTTGTTGTCATAAAAATGCCTTTAGATTGCATTGATTTTTGGTCTCAACTATTTCAAAGGGTACAAAGAGTTAAAAAATAATGCAGAAGACACCATAAGAAACTATATGATTGCAACTAACTGTAAGATTATGCTTTATATTTAAGCAAAACCAACATAAATATAATGAGGAAATTTGAGTAACGTAACGTCAGCGTACTTAAGCAAATAAAAAAAAATTGGCATAGCATTTTTGAATAAGATAACCTGGAAAATAAACTTGTATTATTTCAAATCATACAAAAAACATTTGTATACAAAAAGCTTTGCCCAATTCGCAGAGTTTTGCATTTTTCTAAAACAAGCCAAAACACACTTCCGTTTTATGTAACGTCACGCCAGCATATATGATTGCTTATATCTTTAACTCCTTATGATCGATTGATGTCACTGTTTTTGGCTGATTATAGTGCTACTTAATTGCTACCCAAATATAGAACCATCTTTTTAAAAATCCAAGATTTTAATATTTTTCAAAGAGATCTTTTCGTACGAACGTAACGTCACGTCAGTTTGGAAATGCCCATATCCTCGGCTGCTAGATCAGATGGTGAATTTGAGCGATTTTGAACTACATTCAGAGAAAAATTAGAGAATTTCACTCTTGAATCAAAAGCATTCGTTTTCAAAAGTACGGTAAGAGTGAAAATTCTTGATCCAAGAGCGAAGTTCTTGATCCAAGAGTAAATTTTTGATCCCGACATTCCTGATTCAAGAGTTTCAGCTCGTGATCCAAGTATGAATAAATCTTGATTCAAGAGTTTCAGTACTTAATACGAATAATTCTCAAAATAAAAAACTTAAAAAGAATATTTGGGGTGATGGTGTGAGAGACACGATCGACCCGACCCGACCCGACCCGACCGACGTGGTCCCTCTCCCCCTCCCCCACCACTCACCATTATCAACCAACCAACCACCAGATTGAGATAGCCACATAGATATATGTAAACAGGCGACAGACAGCCACTCGACTATCATCTTTAACTCATGGATGATAGTCGAGTGGGCTAAGCGACATTAAAAGCGAGGCGACAAAAACACACTTATAAATAAACGCAGTTGACTTTCGTACGCATCGGACAACGACAAACTGCGCATGCGCTCTCTCTCTCTCGCTGCGAGAGCGATTCCAACGCTACCCTGCATGGGAATATGTCTAGTTCACAACCAGAAATGTACCTGTCTCTAAAAACTTGCAACTGGCTGCACTTCCTGTCGTCCATTTTACACAGACATGTCATAGGTATATTACAATTGTCCCCGGCAGCAGCCATTTGCAACCAGTTTAATACCAGATGACATAGGCGGGAGAGAATTGTCCCCTGCAGCAGCCATTTTCAACCAGTGAAATACGGTTCGGAGGTTCGGACCTTCTGAAGAAGATGGTTCGGACCATCGTTTGCTGTCGCCAGATGTCGTGGTGGTACGTGATACGAACATTATAGTATCAAATTCTTTTTGAGAAAAAAGTGTAGACTCTGCAGTCTGTCTTTCTAGGATGCTTAAAGTACTTGCACTTGCTACTGAGCTGCTGCTGCCTTGTATAGGTACTAAGGGCAATAAGCTTAATTCAAAATTAGATAATTTCCCCAGCGCCAAGAGAGTAGGTAAGTTTGGAAAATCGTAAAAAACCTCGTTTTTTAAAACCTGAATCCGGATTTTTGTTGCGACTCACTTTCCAGTCACCTTTAACTAAATGACATAAAGCTATGATTAAGCTTTCAAACATTTATACAAAATTAGAATACCTTCTGCAAGGGTATAAAACGCAGAGTGAGAATCATGCAAAAGAAGATAAATAAATAAATTTTTGTGCATGGCAATGCGATTGAATTTTCGTTTTTATTGATATATATTTTTTTATTGTTTGGTGGGTGAGCAGGGGTGGAGTGAACAATTGTACAATGCACTACAGTAAATATTTTAAATATAGCCAATTTTTTTTATCATTTATATTTCAGTTTTAATTTATATTCACTTGAATATTTGTGTTGCATTTTTTTCAGGAGGGTTTTCCCGAAACGAAAAAAAAGTCATAAGTTAATGGTGGGATTGCCAATTGAATTTACATTTAAAGGTTGATATTTGTAATAGGAAACCGTTTACAGAGTCAGCGCAACTTTAATGGCTTAGAACTGGGTCAGTTTTTGTTGTTTACTTTTTATGCAACAGCTTACTGCTGTTTGCACATGTAAATGGTCTTGTTATACACAAATTCGCTGCATATTAATGAGTTTTGCAAGTTCGATTAATCTGCCACTAAAAGAAATATTTACCACTCCCCCAATTAAAAGTTTTTGTATCTATTTGTGTCTTATTTGCTGTTGGATTATAATGTTGGCTGTGTCATGCTCATCCTTTCTGGTTCTCCCCAGTTGGAACTGCTATTGCGGTTTGGGCCAAAAGTTTTGTGGTCGCTGAGCTTTGATTTGCAAAATGCGAATGCGGGTCCCGTTATATTTTAGCATATTAAATTAAAGCAAACGGAAATGGAAGCAGAAGGTGGAGTCAAACCCAGCAGGCACAGCTGCTGGTTGGAGTGATAAATTTAAGTGCCTGGCTGCTAAATAAGTGATGCGGATGTCTCCGACAAATGGAGATAGGGGGAAACACAGAAGCCGATGGCATACAAAAAGCACAAAGCAGAAGCCGCGACTGAGCTGCTGAATAAACAACTTTTGCATTTGCTTTCATGAACTTCAACTGGAAATCGGCTTAAACATTACAGGGAAACGTCATTGTTATTGCTATTAATGCCATTTGCAAAGAGTATATTAGTACTGGACAAAATGAAATCAAATACACCAAAAGAGACTCAGCTGAGAGAAGGGATCTGATGTGGCTACACTGAGGTTGCTAGATCCACTAAAATAAATTTGTTCTTTCATTGTTTACCGTTGGTAAATTCCATTTTTTTTATACTCTGTACCAAGAGTTTCGAAAAGTATGGGACATAGATTGCTTAAACTCTCGCGCCCCCTCAATTTGGAAAAAACGGCAAACCTCCGACAATATAGATTTATTGTAACTTCGATCCGCCAACGGATTAGTAAAGATCGGATGAACGATAGCACTAGGCAACAAGGTACAGTATATTAAAGGGTTCGTGGTGATTCTAGATGATTTGCAACTTTAAGCTCAAGTTACTAATAATCTCGATGTGATGGACCATTTCTGAAAACAGATTCGTTTTTAGCACATGAAAATAATATTGAATCACCACCAACCCTTTAATATACTGGAAAAGGTCTAATTTTGTTGCCTTTGTAGCCAAGTTATGAGCAAAAGAATGTTCCTAGCGTGAGCGCTACAATCTGCTGCTACTGCAGCAGCATACACTTTCGCAAGTACCTTCGCAAGTATCTTTTAGTCGGGCTTCACCGATTTTCTTACTTATTTTAGCAAAAGCTATAAAGAGACCAGAAACAGGGTTTTCTAGTAATTGCGACTTTATGGCAACTTACCCATATATCTATTACTTTGCGACCAGGCAACAGCAAAAAGTCAGCTGTGGATTGTTTAAAAATACAAAGCGTATTTCAAGTGTTGATATAAAGCAGTTTATTAAATTGGGAATGGAAAGGCTCACTGAGTTGTTCTGTAACGTGTTCAGTGAGTTGTTCAGTCTCTCTTGCTCAGTGAGTTGTTCCGAGAGGTTCCGAGACCTGTTAAATTAGTTATTCAGTCTCTCTTGCTCAGTGAGTTGTTCTGCTGGCTGTTCATTGTGTTGTTCAGTCTCTATTGCTCACTGAGTTGTTCATTCTCTCTTCCTCAGTGAGTTGTTCAGTGAGTTGATCAGATTCTATTGTTCTTTGAATATAAGCCAGTACCTGAATGTGGGACCCAGCAAATAGACCGTCAATTTGTTCGAATGATAGCTTATCGTTACCATGTCTTGGGTTAGTTGACGGTCAAGTGAACAGCTGAATAACTGAGCAATTGAACAAGTGAACCACTCAATAACTGAGCAATTTGAGTGAGTTGACTCACTTTGAAAAAAAAAAACTAGAGTTTATGCCAAAAAATAGAGGAAAGAATATACCCTTGTATGACGCCACTACTTTGAACATTTGCTTCCCAGTTTGTTATATGGCAGCTATACGATGTGTTCATCCGATTTTGACCGAACTCCCCAAAATTGTGTGGAAACTGATAATATTCACAACTGGAAAGTATAAAGATGCCACCATTGAAAACAAAAAAGTTTTTCTCACTAGAACTACTTTTTCAACCGATCTTTCCTATGGCAGCTATGTGCTATAGTCATCAGATTTGAATCAAACTTGGCAGAATTGTGTGGTAGCATATAGTATTGATTAGTAACAAGTTTGGGATCGATAAAATTGAAAACAAAAAAGTTTTTCCTACTAAGACTTTTTCTCAGATATATCTTTTGTATGGTAGCTATACTATATAGTTGTCCGATTTTCATAAAACTTGGTGGAATTATTTAAAAGCATAGAAAACTTAGAAATACGAGGATTGGGGACGTTTGCGTTGAAGACAAAAAAGTTTTTCTCACTAAAACTAGTTTTTCGACCGATCGGGCCTATAGCAGCTATATGATATAGTCATCCGATCCGGCCGATTTCGACAAATGTGCAGCGGTGTATTTGTACCAAAAGGCTTCGTGCAAAGCTTGGTTAAGATAGCTTAAAAACTGACGGAGGAGATAGCATAGAAACTGACGGACGGACAGACGGACAAGGCTATATGAACTCAGCTCGTCATGCTGATCAAGAATATATATCTATATATATATATAGAAGTCACTATGTGAAATGCAGAGGTCATAGGCCAGGCTTCTCTCATGGAGGCATTTTGTGGAGAGCTGGTGGAGGACGAAGCATAAGTAGTGCAGCGTATAATAAGGGCGTATAAGAAGAATTTGGGGGAAAGATCGTGGAAGAGCAAAGGAAGCTACCACACCTGGCGTGGGCGGAAATTGGAACTAAAGAATTCAATCAAATTCAGTTCGGAGTTGTTATACTCTGTAACAAAGTTACTCAGAGTATATTAAGTTTGTGCAAAAGTATATAACAGGGAGAAGGAATCATTTCTGACCCTAAAAAGTATATATATTCCTGATCAGCATCAACAGTCGTTTTGAAATGGTTGTTGCGGAACACCGTTCAGCCCGCTAAAATCACAGTTTATCCGGCTTCAGTCAAAGATCCCTTAGATAGACCCTTGAAGCTTGTATAATTTATATAAATTAATGTTTTAAAACATTTTTATCGAACATTCTTTTTCCAGACGTTTTGGCTCGCTATATACGATTTAACAATCCGGGCCGTATGTATAGCGGCATTATCATGTTGATGAATCCATTTTAGATTTGCCAAAAGAGTTTGGAAGTGTGGAAAGGCCTCTTTCAATATACCATTATAACACAACGCATTCATGGTGGTTGGAATAAATTTAAGCTCACAGGTGCCATAATAGGAAATGGCCCCCCATACCATAATACCTCCAGCACTGCTGTGGAACTTATCAAGATGGTGTGGTTCTTTTCGAAGATCATGAAAATAGTAACTGTAGCCATCGGGGCCCTCCAAATTAAACTTTTTTTCGTCCGAAAAGACAACACGTTGCCACTCCGAAGTCCAGGTGACATGTGCGCGCGCGAAATCAAGGCGTTGTAACTTCCGAGCCGGGTTAAGAGGTGGCTTCTTTTTGATTTTTAGTCTCTTCAGGTGTGTAGCATTATTAATAACACGACGCATGGTTGTCAAACTTGCTTTAACGTTGCAGTTTTCCCTTATCTTGGCCAAAGAGTCGTGCGAATTGGAAGCTTCTCTTAATATAAGTCGCTTGTTCGCGATGGTAAGCACACTGTGGGTGCGGCCCTTCATGTTTTTACCATAATTAGCCTCATTATTTAAAAAATTTGTTATGGCGTGACGGCTCTTGTCGACTTTTTTTTGCTATTTTGGCAATAGAAAGTCCAGAATCCTTGTAAGCTTGGATTTTTCCTTTCTCCGACTCAGATAATGAAGTGCCACGCCCCATTTTAATTTTTTAAAATTTTATATACACTTCAATTAAAGCAAAAAGTTTAAGTAAACCAAAATTTGTGTGCACGTGTCAACGATACCGACCAAATAAAATGCATGTTCTATTCAAGTGGCGTAAAAATTCCATTGAATTTTTGCGAATGCTCACAAACTCCAAAACTTGGAATATACCAGAAAGAGCGAAGAATGCTTGCACAAAGATAATATGCAAAAAATACCGTTATTCTACCATTTCGTTTTCGAGTTACGAGCAGTTTTAAAGAGAGCATACAGGGTGTCCTATTCAAGTGGCGAGCAGTGTAATAAGTACATTTCGAACTATTTTTAAATTTTTTTGATCATACTCTTAGATTTTAATGGTTTTAAGCTCAACCCGATTTACTTTTAAAATAAGAGAAAAATATTCTTAGTTAAAGTCAAATAAAATCTAATTTCAACCCCAATACATTCTGGAAACAAACCAAAAGTTTATATTATAAGCAGGGAATCAAACCGAATCGTATTTTGGTTCCGGTTCCAGTTCTACTACGTACCGAAACTTGTGTTTCGGTAAAAGGTTCTGTTTTGGTTCTAATAATATTTCGGTATTCGGTTCCGTACCGGTATATTGGTACGTACCGGTATGAACCGGTAAAATATGAAGAAAGAGCGTTCATTGGTTATGCATTCATTCGATTTTTTAGCAAAGACTTAATAAAACGATTTTCTATTTAGAATGTCTCTATACGTGTTTTTTCTCTTCACGGTTTGTCGATATGGATTTTTCTTTCTGTCTCTCTGTCTGTCTGCTTGTCATTTTAATTACAGCTTCTGTCTTCGCCCATCTTCTACTATCTACTGCGTTCTACTCTCGGTTTCGTCATCGTCCATTCTCTATACAGTGAGACCATCATACGATTTTTTACCAATACCTTGACACTTAAATATCGATAAATTTATACATCTTGGCGGGCATTTTCAAATAATTCCAAAGACTTCAATTTGGAAAACGTTTTAAGCTCAGAAAAATTGATCACGATTGATGCCATTAATCAGTTATATGAAAATACTGAACTATTTTGTAGTGTCCTGCTTCTAAAGTAATTGTGCTGCTTTCCTTATTAAGTTATAAGTTGAACAGAAATGGATAACACAAGAACTTTTTAGTTTCGAGGTTAGCAATAGCATGACATTATAATGTGGGCCTAAGAATAAAGGATGCAATATTTTTCAACAGACAGGTCTCGTGTTTTTCTATTTTACAATACAAAAGTTTGAAAAGACCAGACTCCTTTTTTTTGTTGGAAATTGCTTAAAAGTCCCCCAAAACTAAGTGTCAGCTTTGAAGTCTAGTCGTTGCACTCAGAACCGAAACTGTACCGGTACAATGTTTAGGTTCTTTTCGGTCTTTTAGATTCCAAAAATATCGGTACTCGTATACCGGTAAATTTCAAATATTGGTTCCAGCTCCGGATCTGGTTCTAAGTTTTAATCTGTTTTTTCTGGTATACGGTTCCGGTTTTGGCTTCGGTTTGATTCCCTGATTATAAGTACAAAATGGTCTTGGTTGAAAATATGCCTCTGTATTTAATAAATGAGGCTTGGAAAATCCAAAGGAAATGAATTAACCCAAGAACAAGATGGTTTAACTGTACGTCCGAAATCTATCCTAACTCAATAAACAAAGTGTTAGAACCAGGAGGGAATTTTAAGAACAGATTCGATTTAAAATAATTCGAATTTTTAGTAGCACACTTTTTGGAGCTAGCATTGTAAGTGTAGTGTGTACTTGAAGTAAGTACGCACTTTTCTTACATTTTTGGGTTTACTGTAATTACGAATAGAGCTTAATTCAAGAAGGTTTGTACTCATTTTAATAACATTAACAGTAAATTTTCGATTCTAGAACGTTTTGTACTTATTTGAAGTACACCAAAGAACAAATCATACTTGAAATTTTAAGTACAAAACGGTATAAATTCTTCCCGAACGATCTAGAACTCTCCCTGCCGTTTTTGGAAACTAACAAGTTCTTCGCACTAAAACTAGTTTTTCGAACGATCGTTTCTATGGATCCGTCCCATCCGGCCGGATCCGACACCTGTGCAGCGTATTAGTACCAAAAGACTTTGTGGAAAGTTTACTTTGGGTAACTATCGTATCTAACTGGGTAATTTTGAATAGTTCATTGTTCGGAGAAGTAGTTTATGAGTAATTTAGTTTCGATGTAGCCCGCGACCACACTTCTGTTTTCCATTGGAATTTATTTTGATTTGAGCTGTCGTCACCACCATCTGCTTTGGCATTGCACCAGTCTGCACAAAACAGTTATTCACCCATTCAATAAATTGCGTCATAATGACCATATAAAAGCAAAGTGCGAAACTTCAACAGCAAATCAGTTGCACAATTTCAGTCACACAATGCACTTGAAGAAATTTGTGTTGCAATTTTTGTTAATGGTTGGCCTGGTTGTACTGGTGTCATCCACTGGCAGAAGTAAACGCTATTGCGAATTGCCGCTGTGTCGGAATTTGAATCTGGCCTGCAAAAACAAAGGAGTGGGTTAACTTATTGAATGATCATTTGAGTATTTCCATTAAAACCAAATGCCTGCTGTTTAGAATCTAACGGCATGCCATCGTGGTGCCAAGGTGATCAAAATGCACAAGTACAAAGCGCCTCTGGCGGAACTATTCAACTCATTGCGCAATCGGGTGGCTGGAGGGCATTATCGGAATTTACAAAAGGCTGCGCGAATGGGTAAGATGATCTGGTCCACTGAACTGGAGTGGTATGCCCAATTGGATGCGAGCCGTTGTCGCATCAACCCCAAACCCTGCATGAGTTCACCCTACTTCTATTATATTGGCCGTCTGATTGATCAACATATTTACCTGGAGCGTGACGTAACGAGAGGCAACTTTGCGATGATGCGGGAAAGTTTCGAAAAATGGTCTTCAGAGGTGCGGGGAATATCCAGACCTGAAACTCTGAAACTGCCCTACCGCATGGACAGGCCGTAAGTAGAGGAGCAGTAAGCTGACATTAGCTTTAATTGAATTTTTTCCCTTCTCCAGAAAAAAGTCCACATCCACTTTGCTCATAAATGAGCGAAATTCACAATTCGGTTGCTCAGCTGTAGTCTATCTTTATGATGGATTCAATTACTTTCTCTTCAGTTGTACCTTTGCCACAGAGAATCTGGTTCATCAACCCATCTACAAATGGTCCATTCAACCGGGCAGTCAATGCCAACAGCGAGATAAGATCTATACAAATCTCTGCTCTAGCGGGCAGAATTACAGAAACAATGAGCCGACTAATGGTAGCGAGATCTACGTGAATTACGATACAAAGAAATGAGTAAAAAAAAATACATAAATAAATGAGAAAAATCTACAAGTTCAGAGTCAGCCCTGAAATGAACTGAGTCGCCATGCATCTTCATCGTGGAACATCCTAAATATTTCATGAGCAGCAGCTTTAGCAATAGACCAACACCAAAAGAAGCGACAAACACACAGACAGACAGACAGAGAGACAGAAAATGGCAGACTATGAATAATGTAAAAAGTGTGAAATGCGCCTAATGGTGTGGCCAAAGCCAAAGTGGGGATCCAAAAGGGACCAAAAGCTCGTCAAATGGCGCATAAAATGACAATTGACAGCTGATGATACATGTGCAGTTTAGTGTGTGTTTCTTCTTAAAAAGTCTGTTTGTGTCTGGGGGAAAGGCGTAGCTTACTTTTAAACAAAGTTGAAAAAAAAACTGCATTAGGAAACTTTTCCTAGCTATGTTTTAAAGAAAGGAAGTATGGAATTCGAAAGAATATAACTATAAGTATAAATATATAATATAAACATCTCATCCCCCAGGTCGATGTGCCAGTTCGTTTGTTGTTAAACATAAACAAAAAAATACAAAATACATTTACAGTTTTCAACTCCTTCAACAGACAAGATTTTATTTTAAGCATTAAATTTTACCCAGCGAACCAGTTTCCGTCCCCGCGAACATGCCCTGCAAGAGTTGTCCTGAATTTGAAAACAATGGCATTTTCTTTCCCGGCTGCTTTGAACGTTATGGTGGCTCATGTACCGACAAA
Organism: Lordiphosa magnipectinata; assembly: GCA_037044535.1. Classification (NCBI taxonomy): domain Eukaryota; kingdom Metazoa; phylum Arthropoda; class Insecta; order Diptera; family Drosophilidae; genus Lordiphosa; species Lordiphosa magnipectinata. Next base: position 367,074 of record JBAMBO010004042.1, read on the forward strand.
AATCCCGGCAATATTCAGGGTCTGCACATTTTGGCACACCGGGTAATGCCCAAGTTTTTCGATGGCATCGAACTGGATTATATGCATCGTTTGGCGCCAAATAAATATATCACAGCTGCCTGGATATTGAGTCATGTGAGACCATCGGGATTTCGCTTTGGTGGACTCTATACCTTTCGGGTTAAGGACGACATTATGGTGAGTGTGGATGAGTAGTGGGGTTTGTTACGCCCTCAGTTTTCTTTCTTTATAGCTTACTCCCACCATTATTGGCGACATACATCCCTCTTCGATGGCCGCCAATCTCAACATTTTATATTACCCGTTCAAGTCCTTGCGCATGGAGGCTGTTATGCAAAAGGCCAATGAGGAAACACCGGTGAATACTCAATACACCATTGAATGGACTCGACCCTGTGATACATGGTCAGCGGATTTTTATAATGTGAGAAATGAGATTGGGCGTTGCACATTGTCGGTGATGCGATCGATCTCACTGCATTGGGCAGTTGGCGCTGAGCTGTTGCTTGAATGGAATGAGCCGAAACAGCTAATGAGGGATCTTGCTTTCGCAGCGCGGTAAGTTTGGTTAGTTGTGTGTTTGCACGTCCGCGAATTTAGTTGACAGTATTGACAAATTATGGTCGTCCAGAAACATCGAGACTTAGATTTTCAGGAACTAATGGGGGCGTATGTAGTGAGGTAAAGCGGCTGGAAATCCCAGCGCGATCCTGGCTTACCGCGTCTCAAGTCGACTCACTCGTTGTTGACCACCGGTAACAGAGCGATGCAACCGCAAAGTTTCTGGCTAACGTGAGCGGCGAGCCCTCCTTACAGGGTACCAAATATAGGGTTGGTTCGTCGGGCTTGGTAACCACCACCATCAAAAAGACTCCACCAATGAAAACTGCGACAGCTATGCCTCTGATACGGACCCCCTCTGACGACGACCCACGCCAACGTTTTAAGGACCATGATTTGAGGATATGCACCTGAAATGTTCGCACCCTCAACAGAGATCTGATATCCAGTAGATGAATATCCTCGATAGATATTCATCGGACGTTACCGTTCTTTAGGAAATGCAATGGGTTGGACAAGGGCGCAAGTTGAGAACGTCATCATCAAACAATGCACCCTGGGAGATATACAAAAGCGGACATGATGCCAAGCACGAGTTTAAGTGCGGCTTACTGTAGTTAGTGAAAGACTTGGTCGCTCTGTCATCAGCTTTACACCAGTTGACAATGTGTTAATATTGGTGTTATCTGTGCACACGCAACAACGGAAGACAAGGAAGATCTCGACAAAAGACGAATTCTGATGAGCGTCTGGAACAACTATACTAGCGCTGTCCCACGACATTAAGATCGTGCTTGGCTATTATAATGCTAAAATTGGGAGAGAAGGAGTTTTTGGCTCGATAGTCGGTCAGATTTAGCCTTCACGATACAACCTCGGGTAATGGAGAGAGACTAATAGACTTCGCTGCGGGCAAGAACATGGTCATAAGTAGTAACAGATTTAAACATCGCGACATCCATAAGGCGACCCTGAAGTCCACTGATCAATTAACACGAAACCAGATTGATCATGTTGTGATCGATGGAAGGCACTCATCGAGTGTTCTAAAAGGGGTTGCGATTCGAGGTGCCAAAATAGACTCGGATCACCATCTTGTTGCAGTGAAAGTACTCACGCGGGTTATTGTGAAAGGGTATGATGGTAGTAAAAAAACCTTCGCTGGGTTTGGCCTGGTTAGCTGCCGTTTTCTTTTTCTATTGCACTTTGAAGTTTTCAGCTTCTGATTGGGATTCGCAACTTCATATCTCCTAAACTATTTAAAATTTTGCTTTGACGTCTTAGAGGAAGTTGTTGCTTTGAGCTGAGCTTACAAAACATTCTAAGTAGCAAGTCAAAAAAGTCACATCTTTATACTCAAAATTACAAAAATGTCTTAAAACCATCATGTTATCCCCTCATTTTTTACTGTTTTTCAACTTTCTCTTGAAAACCGTAACGAATTTGACTAAGCAATGCAGCACAAAAAGGTCGCTTGGACTTAAATAAACAAACGATTGATACATACAAACTTCATTCGATTGGTCCTTTGTATAAATCAAGAAAATAGCAAGAAAACTTAAAAAATGTAATTTAAAAAATTTAGTTTTTTTAATTTTTTACCGAAAATGTTCGTTTTTTTCGAGTTTTTATGACAGTTGTATGTGCTTGTGGGCCTATAACTATATGAAAGAGTAACTAAATGAAGTTGGTTCGTTCTTACGGTTTGTTTATTTTGGTCTAAGCTACAACTTTGTGCTGATGGGTGTGGGTTGTATTGTGTGGGTTTCAAGATAAAATTGAAAGAAAGTTGAAAGTTGAAAAACTGTAGAAAAGTGGTCAAAACTTGTCTTTTTTGGCCAAATTCGTCTAATTTTGAGTATGAAGATGTAATTTTTTTGATTTGCTACAAAGAAATGTTTTGTAGGTCAAACCAAAAGCAACAACTTTGTAGAAGATTTAAAAGCGAAATTCAAAATAGTTTACGAGATATGGAATCGTTAGTCCTACTCTGAAGCTGAAAACTTCAAAGTTCAATAATTAGAAAACGGCAGCTAATTTAGATTAGACTCAGACAGGGGTTTTATGCTACCATCATACCATTTCAGAATTTTTTGGTCTCAACGCTATCAACTTTTTTGAGTTCAAAAATGTGTTACAGTGTACATGTAACTGCGAGCTTTACGCCGGCCACGGGCGAGTATCACTCTAAAATACTCGCGGCTTACTCGCCTTGTTGTTGTGAAACAAAAACAAAACACCAGCAGGCTTTATGCTGCCAACATCATACTATCTCTTTTGCTCTCACAAGTTGTTGTTTTTGCGTGCTTGGGTTACTCGTGTGCGGGCTGTGCTCGTAACCGCTTTGAGAAAAAGAAGACAAAATGTAGAATCAAATCTTATGGAAGATATGATATATTATTCCTTATTTCTTATCATTTCCAGAAATGAAGTATCATTTCTGAAATATTTGATCACCAAATAAAAATAAAATAATGGTTGCATTCAGCAGTACTTGGACGTTTCCAAATTAAGATCCAGTGTTTCAACGTCCCCTGGCTTGGCTTATAAAGACCCCTTTTGTCTTTGCTACCGACTTTCTAAAACGGCAATGAATGGGATTTTCTTCATGATCCTTCGCTATGCTCACATCATCATCCCGAAATAAGGAAAGGCAATTGTCAAAAACTTGAGCTCTGCCTGACAACATCATCTGAGGGACTGTTTTTGGCATGTTCACAATTTGGCTTATCCATAACATATTGCATGCAAGTAAAATACAAGAATAGCAAAATCATTCCAACATTCTAAGGGCCGTTTTCTCATGTTCCTATATTTGCTTAAATCGAAATCCACCTAGATTTTGCAACTAGGTGGTTTTTGTGCAATTAGTTGTCTCTTGTAGGTTGATTATAAATTTGGGCATTTGCGCCACGGTCACACTGGCAGGAGTGGAAAGGCACTAATACATAGTAGGTTGGCAGCACCTCTGCACATGAGTGCATAAGTGCTTTCTCAGCTTGGGTCCTTTTAGTTCAGTGTGCTTATGTCACTTGAAACGGGAGGTTGTGTCCGGTTATGCATTTATATGTATGTAAATCTGTAACTGTTTGTTTTTTTCTTCTACACAAACAGTAAATTTCTCTGTGTTTGACGTTCCCGCTCCCGCTCTCTGGCGCTCTGAGAAAAAACGTTCAGGTCATTTTCTGCTCTGAGCGCCATACCTACTATTGTTGTATCATGCCTCTGCACTCGCAGAGTGCAATTATATTGGAACGAAAACATAACTGGAGGTATCAAAAAAGCCAATTCTCGTGCTATTGGTCGTAATTGGGGATTTTTCCCTGAAATAGTACACTGGCTGTACACAGCTGTTGTACGTCCAATACGGAATCATCGTATGGTGGCTGGCTCTGGGTAAACCTTCCGTCCTCAGAACCATAAAAAAAGTTCAACCGTAGTGCTGCATTATGAATGACTGGTGTATTGCGTACAGCACCAACAGATTGCCCTTAACATAATGTTACTCTTTATGCCTCTAGATCTTCTGGGTAGAGAAATCGCCAGTAATGCCGCTCTCAGGCTGAGAGAAAGCGGTACCTAGAAATATAGTAACTCTGGCCACTCCTCTATACTTCTGCATCAAGTGGCGGTACCACCAACGCTTGACTACTGCATCCCAACAATAACGTTCACCACCATGTATAAAGTCACCATACCGAGTCGACTGGACTGGAACTCAATACCTCACTGCAAACTGAATGCCATAAATTTCTACACTGATGGCTCCAAACTGGATGGACAGGTAGGAGGAGGAGTCTTCAGTCCAGAGCTGGGGATCGAAACTTCATTTCGACTTCCTGACCATTGTAGTGTTTACCAAGCAGCCATCCAGGTAGCCATCCAGGAGGCTACCAACCTTCTGGAAACCTTCGCAATCCAAGGAATTTATGTCTTCATTTTCTCAGCTGCATTAAAAGCCCTTGACGGTTATATTAACAATATCAAAACTCTAACGGAGTTAAATGAGATGGCTCAGCACTTTGAAATCGTTTGGGTGCCTGGACACTGCAACATTGAAGGCAACGAGATGGCCGACCACCTCGCTAGACTTGGCACCACCACTTAGCTCCTACCGGATAAGAGCAACATAGGGGTGCCTCTTGCGACCCTTAAGCTGCAAACAAAGGAAACTACCTATTGAATAACCATTAATCGATGGCAAACAACTAACACATGTGAAGTATCTAGGCTTACATAGTCTACTTGTAATATTACAAAATCTAAGGCGTTACTCCGTCAAGATAGAGTGCATATTCCCCTACTAGTGGGCGTCCTTACTGCACACTGCCTAATAGGAAGACACGCCACTAGGCTCGGCATCAGACACAATGACATCTGTAGAAGCTGCAATTCAGTCTCTTCTGTCATTGTCCAGCTCTTAGCAGAAGGCGACTCGCAGTTTTGGGTCGTCCTTTTCTAGCGGACGATCTGTCAGACATCTCTGAAATAGATCTAGCCTTTCTGCTCAAATTTGTGCTATTTTCGAAATGGTTTAACGGGAAAGACCCCCTCTCTACGATAGCAACGTAGAAAGGGTTATATGGTAACACAACGGACCTTCATTGGCCTAAGTGATGAAATGGGATTCTCCCATTAGAGCCATTGCAACCTAACCTGACCTAACTATGCAGTACACTAGCTCGCCATTACAATGATTCGGCAGTACACAAGTAGTTTTCCATTTTTTTGTGCATGCTACTTGAAAATGGTCAACGAGCTTTGAGCTTTAAGTTTACTCGAACCGCATATGTAGCAAGCGTGATTGAGCAAACACGTGTAAGCTCGCTGCAGTTTTCTAATTCGAACCCTTCGGCTCCTTAACTTATCGAGGCTAAGGCTTTGAATCATAGCTTCTGACAATATATATGAAACTCTTAGGACTCTATTTGCAATCAAGCTCAGCAATTATTTAGAAGATTCGATTTATGGTCCCGAGGGACCCAAAAACCCACATGAAACCGATTCTGCGGGAGTCGTTTCAAGAACGAATGCAACCTTGATATAATAATTATAAAATTAGTGAGTTTAGCTGGCTCTAGGTACGAAAAAGTTGCGTTTCTTCACAACTGTAAGCAACTTATGCCATGTACACCAAAAAGAGCTGATTGCCTATACAGTACTGTTTTATCATTCTCCCGAATGAATCTTCAGTAGGCTTTTCGCTGAAGAATATATGATGCCCAACTGCCTCTCCTTACAATCATTGCTTTGATCAGTTGGGAACTGCAAAAAGCAGTGAAAGCAAAAATAGACAAGCAATGAATGATTTCAACTTTTTGGTGGTAATGCTTATGCTTTATGGCTGAACTTTCTAAGTGCAAAAGCTTGAAGCTTTTAAGCGAGCTTAGAACTGCCCGTTAATTTTGAATGCGAATGCATTCAAAAAAGCGTTTGTGTTGTTTCTGGAAACTTTTGTTAGTTTCGTTTACAAAACACGCTGCCTTCTCTAGTATAGAAGTTTGTAACTTATTTGGCGACCTTTCTAATGTGTAATTTGTGAGTTTTGCTGCATTTTTTTGCATTTGTTAACAACAGTTGCAACTTATGTAAAAAGAGCTGGTTGCCTACACAGAACTGTTTCATCATTCTCCACATTTCAACGTCGTTCTATTCAAAAATAAAATTACAAACTAAGATTCAATTTTTAATTCCCAAATCTTTGACAATAGAAATACAAAAACTGGCTTTGTGAATCCCAGCGTCACTAAAGAAGTCCTCAGAGAGATATGGTTGTCTCGCCAAAGTCTTTTACTCTAATCAATGCCTTTTTCGAGAGTGTTGCATTTTCTTTGTTGCCTTGTATGGACAACGCAAATACTTAAGTTGATCGTTAATTTATACTGCCTTTCTGTGTCTCCCACCAATTCCAGCTACGCGCATCACAATTATTCCTTTGCGGCCTCCGCATCCCGTCAAGGTCTCGATGTCAGCTACTGGCAGCGCATACATCCACAAATACAAATGGCCAATTTGTTGGCGTGGAATCGTAGTACTCGCAAAACGATTGCCACCATCTGCTATCAATGGAATTTTTGGAATTCGGAAGTGCATGGCATGTTGGACTCGGATGCCTCTGTGGGCTTCATGTGGACCAAGTAAGCCACAAATCAATACAGAGTTAACCTACATAAAAATTACTTTACTTATGTCCAGATATCTTGTCCATTTGCCACTGCAAATGGGCTTCAGTGTGGTGATGAGCATGCCGACAGATCGTTTTGCCTTCGGCATGCGATTCGTACTTGATCCCAGTGGTTTCAGACGTGGAGACTAAAGCTTTATACATATATATTTGTATATATATAGTTTATTTGCCAAATTAAACAACAATGTGATCTAAAGGTTAATAAATGTTACAAGTTTGGCCACACACTGCACTCTAAAGGTTACTGCGAGAGAGCTCTGCAATATATTTTACTGTGCCGAAAGTTGCAAGCAGGTTCTTTTGCCCCAATGTACGAGTATTTGATTTATGAGCTTGGTAGTCTAGACATACTAAATATTTTTTAATGCCATGCTTGGAAAAGTGCAGCATAACAGAAAGAAAAGTGAGTGTAGTAAGCCAAGAGCAAATATATATAAATCTAAAATAAATACAATTTACAGATTTCTCAGTTGAGTTGACTACAATTTACTAGAACGATAATGGCTCCTAATCCCTCGCATAGACAAGCGCACACACACACACACACAGAGAAGTCCCAGATGTTTCGTCAAATGACCCACAAAAAAGGCAAAAAGTAAACTTTGAATTGATTTTCAGGCAAACTTCTGGGTAAACATTGGTTCGCTTTAAAAACTTTCCAGGCAAGTTTTCAATTTTCCACACACTCACACGCTGATAAAAAGCAAATATTAATATTTCAATAAATGCGGAAAATCCTTTTCTGCCTACAACCCAAAAAGTTGTCCGTTTGTTGTGTTGCCGCTGCTGTACGTACGCCCGAGGACCTCATCTCGCACGCTTATCGACGCCTTTACAAATCATTAGATTTTCATATCCGATGAATTTTACAACAACTTTTAAAACATTTACCCACAGAACAGAAACAAATATTTTTCCTCACTTTTTTCTCGCCTTTCTGTTTCCTTTTTTCCCATTTTTGTTTGCATTTTCGGCATCGACATGTCAATTTGTTTGTTTTTCATATGGGGACGGGGCGCAAAGTGTATGTACTATATTTCACTGTTGCCTTATTCATGCGCCTGTCGCCATTTTATGTTTATTTAAACTTCCTCGTAGGCGCAAAATGAACAGAAGTGTCGGAGTACGCAGCAGGGCAAACGACAATGGCCAACCAACCGGGCGGGATAAGAATGAGAACAAAAAATAATAATAAAGAAATTCATAATAAATTATTATCAATGGCTGAACACAGAATGAACGCTGAAAGGTTTTCGATACAGACAATGAGCAGGCCAAGAAGAATGCAACGAAATATGTATTTAATAATGAAATTAATAAATAAAGATTTCAGGATGTTGTAAAAAGTGGAGGAGGATCGTCGAATAGGTATGCATTATGAAGAGCCGAAAGAGCAAAAATAAAATTAAAGTAGTGTAAATGCAATAGGCTTTGAGGCTGAAGTGTAATAGCAGGCGTAGCGAATATAAAATAGCTAATGCTTTTGTAGAGCCGGCGCTTTCACAGTCACAAAGTAATAAGTAGCCTTGAAAATACGTTTTAAGCTCTGCCCTTAGACCACATCCTATTCTCTTGAGCTGAAATCTGGGGAATTTCGATTGATTCTGGATTTCTTACCGCCATGTATTTCAACTTGGCCTGAAGCAAATTTTCGGCAACTTTCGGTTCAGTGACACATCTATATAACACGCAGTCATTTCACTCAATAAAGCAATTCAACAAATCGTCAACTCAACACAAACAAATTTAACACAAAACAAAGTCATCACCAAACCATTTCAACTCACGTCTAAATATCAGTCATTTTACCCAACACAACAATTTAACACACGCCAATTCACCACCAAACCAATTAAACACAAAGAAATTCAACACAACACAATTTCAACACACGGCAACACACATAAATATATCACAAAGTCGTTTCTCCCAACACAATTCAACACTACGTCAATTGAACACAAACATTTAAATTTAATACGATATTCAATTTCAACACACGTCTACACATAAATATATCACAAAGTCATTTCACCCAACACAATAATTCAACACTAAGTCAATTCAACACAAACAAATTTAAATTAAATAAGTGGAGCAAGTAAATAAAATGCAAGTATGAAGTACCAACCTCATCAGGAAAAGAAGGGTGACACACTGCGGCCCAATTTTACGATATTTTACGAAAAAAAAATTCCGGTCATAATCAACACTAAACAATTTCAACACGTCAATTAAACTTACGTCATTTCATCACATTACAAAATAAACAAATTAAATTTTAAAATTTACCCATCTTTTAAACTGCATCACTAGTTTATTGATTGTCATAGAAATTTTAAGAGTTATAATCAGTGTTGGGCAAATTTTAATTGATTAACAATTAAAAAATTAACAATTAATTAATTGTTAGTCGCACCTATCGCAGTTAATAATTAATTAATTGTAATTGCAATACCTTACGACTAACAATTAATTAATTGTTAATCGTCAGTTTCTACAATTAACAATTGATTAATTGTTAATCTTTTTAAAAAATTTGATTGAAAACTAACAATTGAACAGGGTTCGAAATCGCCCTTTGCTCGCAACTCTCGAGAGCCAGCTCTATCTCTCAGCTCAAGACACTCAGCTCTTGGCTCTGAGCTGAATGGTACAGATTGTGAGCCACACCTCTCGGTTCTAAGCTGGGAACCACAGACTTAGTGGTTCACGAGTTTTTTAAACCTATTTACCGTGACTGACGACTTATTAAATCGCGAAAAAATTACCATAGAGGATAAAATATAGTGTTAATGAAAAACGCTAGTGCCAATCAAGTGGAAAATCATACCAAAATCAATGCATAAGTGCAATTCACAGCTAAGGGATTTCCATGATAATAAGACCGCTAAATGCTTAAGAAACTGCTTTTCACGGCAACAACTACATAGTGAACCCCGAACCATGGATGACCAATACTGAAGAACATAGATAGAGCTCGAAGAATGTTTCAGTTGCACCATATTCACTGTTAATTCAAAAAAAAAGAACCTGCCAGATGTACATATTTCATAAGCGTTATTCAATAATATATGCAAACGACATTTGTTATGAGTGAGGCCAATTCAGACACTTTCTGCAATACATATACCGCCTTGATATGTGTTCAGTCGCAAACAGCTCAGAGTATTATGGCTCACAGCTGAGAGCCGAGTGCTGTCGCTCACACGCTAAAAGCCGTTCAGTGCTCCCGGCTCACGATCAGCGGTTCTGAGCGAAAAACTCCGAACCCTGCAATTGAATAGTAAGATTTGTATGTTTTTTTTTTTAATTTTTTATTATTATTATTTCTTATAATAATTAATATTGCATTTAAGAACTAACCTCATTTCAAACATGCTATCCGATAGACTGTGGCTCTTTGGCAAATCCGTCATTGTGGCAAAAGAAAAAAGATGTTACAAAAACGTTTCGAATTTCGGGATATCGATTAAGCAGCTCCAGTTCCTGATTTTCTTCTGCAAGAAACTGAAGCATCAAAAGTTCTACTTTAGTCAAAGGAGCATCAGAGGGCAGTCGGTTCACATCGGTTATCACCACATCAGAGTCAGAATCAAAATTGAAAAAATTATTATCTTGGTTTTGTTTTTTTTTCTTGTTACCATTGTCGTTTCATTTTCAGTTATGTTCTTTGATATGCACGTTTTAAAAACTTTTAAAAGCTTAGAGCGATCCGCTGGCTCTAAACATGTCAACCACTAATTCTTAAAGCGCGGATATGATAAAGCTGAAATAGCAGCATTTTATGGATCTTCAACAGCACGTTACGGGATCATTGAATGAATGAAATATTTCACTACGTTATCGTCAAATCACTCTTATGATATTTTTATCTCAACAGATTTCTTGTTCACACTTTCTTTGTTCTTGGTTGTATGGCCGGGTTGTTTCTTCTCTTCCGTCTTCTTTTTAATGTATTCCTTGTACTCAGTCAAGCAGTCATTTCCGTGTTTTCTCTTCAAATGGCTTAAATAGTTCGATGTACAGTTTAAATAGCATCTTACTTTGGTGTTTCATTTCATTTCACATTTCATGCATAAAACCGTAATATTATTGCCTGTTGATTCATGTTCTAAGAATTTAAAATAAGTTCCGTCCAGTAGAAGCAGTCGTGGTTGCGAAGATGGTAAGGAGCTACCTTCTGCATCGCTCTCTGAGGAAGGTACAATATTTTCTGCAGTGCTCAGAGCATTATCCAAGGAATTGTCTTCATGCATTTTAACGGTCTGGTCCATTTTATTTCAGTATTTATTGTGCTGATTTAGTCTCTTTTTAAACTTATGCTTTTTGTCTGAACAAAATTATTTTACTGTAAAAACTTTGAAATGACAAATCACACAGCTTACTTAATTGTTAGTTTTAACTGTAGTCCAAACCAATTGAAAAATTCAATTGCAATTGATTTAGTTGCATGTTACAACTAATTTAAATTAATTCAACTAAATTAATTGCAAGCTGCAACTAATATTTTAATTGCAATTAATTTCAATTGCAATTGAATTAATTGATTCAAATTTTTAGTTGATTAATTAATTGATTGAAAATTTAATTGATTAATGCCCAACACTGGATATAATGCGTATTTTTCAAAACTTATGCAAAATTTGCGAAAAAATGTAATATATGGTAACTAAATGAGCAAAAGCTTAGCCAAAACTTATCGTTAAGGCTGCAATGACACTTTCAATTTTTAGGGACAATTTTAGTCACAATTTTCCGTCTGTGAGGAAAAGTTGTAGGTGTACGGAATCAAAGTATGCTTGAATTGACCGCAAAATGTTTTTTAAGAGGCTGAGATGAAACAGAGCATCGACTTTTGTCCATTAACGAAAAATTGCGACAGTAATTGTCCCTAAAAATTGATAGTGTCATTCCAGCCTTATGCTCATAAAAGTAAAATTATGACATTTTTCTTTAAAAATGTTGATTTGAAAACTAAGAAAATCGTGGTTATTGACCAAGTTATAAGTAAACTTCAAAAACAGTACGGAAAACCCGGTTTTTGGGGATAATTCGACTTGCGCGACCTCTAAACGTTTTCCGAAAAATCTGAAAAAAAACCTCAAAAAATACTTACCCCTATAAGCTTTCAGAAAATGCCTGAGCAAAAACCAAAATTTTTTTTGAGACACCCTAAGGAACACTACAAAACAATTTACCAAAACAAAAAAGATTTTAAACATACATTATTTTACCCGTCTGCTCCGTTCGGAGTTTGGAGTTGGATACTGATCCGTTATTTGGTCAGTAAGGGTCTGTATATCACCTATACGCAATTTTCCGTGTCCGTCTTGTAGTTAAATCTCTTGTCTATTGTTGTTTCAATTATATGTAGCATCTCTATAGTAAAGCGTTTGCTGTAAAAGTAAAATTGGCTCAAACAGCACCTCCAGGAGGGCCGGGGCCAAGCTTCTCTCAAACTCTTGGCGTGTGTGCTTATAATTTTTGCGCACAAGAGAAAGGGACCTACAGTTTAACGCCGAATCCGAACGGCAATAGTTAGAGAATTTTTGCTTTTTCATGGCTAGATACTTCACAGCTGGCGCCAGTAGCTGGTGAAGGTGATCGGGTGTGTAAAAGCTTTTTTCTAAAGAAAGAAAAAACTTTTTCTATTAGATGGTCCGAAGCGGGATCGAACCCACGCAACCTCCCTCACCAGCAGCCACACATACAACCGATACGCCACGCCCGACCACCAAGCGTTTGCTGTAGTGATTTTTTTTTCTGTATGATTGTTGTTGCTTCAAAATTCGGCGAGTGTCCACTATCCATACATACATTAAATTGACGTGTGTTCAATTGACGTGTTGAAATTATCTTGTGCTGAATAGACGTGGAAACGTCAATGAACTCAGTTCTTTGTATGGCGATAAAGCACCATCAATAACCACTGTATTTCGCTAGTATAGTGAATTCAATCGTATTCGTAGTTCGCACAGCGACGGATTCCGAGAAGGTCGTCCAAAATCTATTATAATGTGCGTTAACTGATAACACAAGGCAACAAAATTAGACTTTTATCAGTATAATGAAGGGTTGATGATGATTCTAGATCATTTTCGTCTGCTGAACACGAATCTGTTTTCAGAAATGGTCCATCGATGTCGGAGATTTTGGTGTAATTTGAGCTTAGGGTTGCAATAAATGCCTATTTTGACCCTTATTAGACGCGTTTTGTGGGGATGTTTATATATTTTTGTTTTGTACCCACGTATAGGGTATTCAATTTTCAAACTAGAGTCAGATGAATTACAAACGTGACTGCTTTATAAATGCATTTGCCATATGTAATGAGTTGTCTGTTGTTATAAATGGGAGGCATTTGTACTCCACCGCATTGGTCATCCATGGTATTTTATCACCGCTTAGTCCTATCTCAGTCACGGTTATGCAGTTATACTTAGGTGCACAGGTTTAATTCGGAAAAAAGTCGTAGTAGTTGGTGGTTCTTTGACCATGGACAATCCCTAACTGTCGTAAGCCCTTCATTACGGCTCAGTACTGAATCAAAGCTGAATCAGCACTGATTTGGAAGCGCTGATACTGAAATCATGGCTGCCTTTAAATGCATTTCAGCCATGAATTTAACACAGACAGCACCTTCTACTTCATGACCTTCTCTTCTATCAGGCGTGATTTCAGAATCAGTCACGAGTTGGAGCATTTCCTACTTCTCAGGTCTGAATCAGCACTGATAAATTCAGTACTAAGCGAATATCTGCAGGGAGCTGAAATTTTGGAGTAAAGTTCACAAGAAGAAGAGTGTATATCACCTTCTTTCTCATAGTCCAGCGCTTAGCAGAATTTTTTTCGCAGTACTAGGTCAGCCATACCGACAGAAAATGCAGTTTGGAGTCTAAATAGAAGAAGTATAGAACTAAATTGATGGTGAAAATGTAATTTTGCTTTAAAAATCAGTGGGGATTTCTCGTGTTCGTTAAGCAGTGCGCACGTTAAGTGAACTTAATACTTCGAGTGCTTAAATGTAATTGTTACTGTGTTTAGTAGAGAATGTCGAAAAAGTTGCTTGAAAGTGTTAATTTGAAAGCTTTACAAGATCTTTCTTATTAAATGCGCTTAAAAACCTGAAAGACCAAACTATTGTTTTAAAAGAAAGCAGCAAAAATGCCACAGGCCAAATGTTTTTCTTCTACTTAAATAATATCAAAACGGAAAAACCAACCAAAAAGAAAGAAGGATAAAACTTCTTTGCCTGCCACATCGACCAACATTTATGCTTAAACCAAAAAGCAAATACTTAAACACACACACACACACATACTTGTTGTTGTTTTCCTTTTCGTTTGGGTTCGTCGAGTGGAAAACATATTTAATTAAAGCTATCCGCATATTAAAAACTTTTTTCTCGCTCTTGTTTTTCAGCTTGCTTTGCTGTGTTGATATTTTACACTTGGTTTGAGTTTTTTTTTTGCTGCATACTTTTCGGCCAGCCGAACTTAAGCTTGCCACATTACGAAGCATAAACAAGAGAATTTTCCGAGTAAATAGCGGGTAGGCGAATGCGAAGGAGAAGAGGGTGGGGGGGCTTTAAAAACAAAAGTGCCCCAAGGCGCCAACGCGGGTCACTCAAGTTTTATAAATATGCAAAATTTTAATGAATTTTTGTTTGCTCCCTCCCCATAACATCGCTGCTCCCCCCCCCCCTACAAGGAAAACATTCACTGCATGAGGGTAGCCCACATTTAAGCAGCTTTAACTGCGGGTCAACTTTTTAGCGAAGCTTTTCATTTTCGATAAGAGGCCAAAAAATGGAAATTAAAGCAAACAAAAGGCAAATGTTTTTTTTTTTTGTTGCAGTTGAACGAACATTTTATACACTTTAAAATTAAGTCTATACATGTACGGAAGTAAATCAACTTGTCAGAAATGTGTTGCAAGCAATCGACGGTCACCTACAGGCACGGGTAATTGCAAGCCGTGTTCAAGCTTCGTTAAAGTTCTCTGGTTTGTATGATTTTTTTGTATGTATACTTTCATAAGTTAGGAGTTTAACATACTGAACCGACCTTCATAAAATTTCAACAGTATGTTAACGTCGATCAGAAAAGATACTTAGCTATGTATCGATTCGAAAGTGATTTAACCCCACTTCAAAAATGGTTTCAAGAATATTAATTCACAACAAATTGGTAACGCCTTTTAAAAACAGATAGTATAATTTCAGTCTGAAATTTCACACATATTTTCAGTCTGGAATTTCACAAAATTGAAATTCTCAAGCCCTTATTCGCCAAATTTGGCAAGTAAATATTAAAATTTGCAAGTTTGTGGTCAATTCCAATTACCATTGCTATTCCAAAATGTTATGATTTATCTCTGTTGAATTGTGTTGATTGTATTGAATTACACAGGTCGACAAAATCCAACTTTTTTTAAAAACCCGGCATGAGACTCTTAAATTATGATGAAAGGGACCTCTGTAAGCATCACCTCATACCCAGTTTTTCAAATAAAGCCTCGGTTCGCGTTTTATGGGTACTTTTGTGCCTTACTTTTTAAGGGTTTAAGATATAAATCTGAAAAATTCAGCAAATGTGGACAGGGTCATGGGGAACGCCATACAAAAAATTCACTTCCATCGTACAATTGGTTAAGGTACCTCCAGAAGGAGTTAAACCTTAACTCTTGAATATCTTAAAAAGCCCACGGCAGATTTTTATTAAAATCAATATTTCTGATGGTATAATGGACTATTGCATTTCCCTAAAAGATGGTATTCGACAGCCAAAAAACCGCGAATTGGAGTACCAATTTTATATTCACCCACGAACCACTCCATATGGGCTATGAGCTAGACGTGAAAATAGACCGAACTGTGTTTTCAGATTCACAAAGGAAGCTTAGCTTCGCGGTCTATAGGCAATTTTGTACCAGCAATTGCCTTAGAGCAACATTGACCATTTAGGTTGAAACCAGCTTCACCAAAATCAAGTAATAAATTTGATGAGTTAAGTGCTTCATCACCAGCAGGAAATCAGATCATATCATTACAAAATGTCTAACAGTGTTATGCTAATTTTCCTTGATCTGAAGCATTCAAAGACTATTTCACTTCAATAGATCTCTGATTTCGGTAATAAGAATCTATTCAGTTTGAATTAATCGAATGGAGTTGAGTAACTGAAGCCGTTGATTAATAAACTGCCATGATTGCTGGAAGACATTTATCATTTCTTAACATTTTCAACTCAATAACATTTCGTTTTATGGCAAACAAAGTTGGCTGTCTCACAATTTTCAACTTGGTTCAAACAAGCAACCATTTTCGAAGCCCTTGATACATTTAGGCGCGTTATTTTCCCGAAGTCATTACCTCTGATATCACCACTGATTTCCCTAATCTCTTGCTTTGATCGTTTTCAGATTGTCTCCAGTGGGAACCTCTGCGAATGGCGAAGACATTTAAGAGCTCGCGCACACTTGCGGCTGAAAGATGTTTTTCTCAAGCATGATTACGTACTTCGCCTTGCTTAAGTAGCAAAATATCATAAATTCCCAGATGAGTCATCTCAAACAAGAAACTCAAAAGCTACAGCACAAAAGCACACCAGCCGAGGCATTTAGGTGGCATAAGCAAAAAAACACCAAACACACAATACAAAGTTTAATGATATATTTTTTATATTCGGTGTATTGAAGCTACCTACTACTCGCAATTGGTTTGGTACACGGTTTTTTGGTGATAAAATGAAAGCGAGTGAATATTTTTCAAAACTTTTTTCTGCTTCAAAATTCGAAATAGCCACACTCAAAAGTTTCTGATGTTCCCAATTTCTTAATGCAATCTTGCACCTCGATTATTTCGTTCTTGTTCTTCTTGTTGGTTTGAATACACATCTGTGGGCGATCCACTGACACAACATCAATATATTGAATGGGATTCCTAGAATGGAAGTGCTGACCATTTAATATGTCCATATTTAGGCAAAAATAGCACTCCTCAAGAGAGTGGTTACTTCGCCAATGCCAAATGGTGGGCTTCGTAAATTTCAATTTGCGCATTTTCCGGTCATTAGACCATGCTAGCAACCCTCGGTAGCTATGATCGCATATACTTTTTGGTGCAAACCAAATGGTTTACAGATACGGTATCATAAAATACCCATCGTATGCATTCGGAACCAAATTTGAAATGATGCGGGCCTTCTTCGCCGGCGTAAATAGTCCGGTACTCCAATTCGCGGTTTTTTGGCTGTCGAATACCATCTTTTAGGGAAATGCAATTATACCAACAGAAATATTGATTTTAATAAAAATCTACCGTACGCTTTTAAAGATATTCAATATTTAAGGTAACTCCTTCTGGAGGTACCTTAACCAATTGTACGATTGGAACCAATTTTTTGTATGGCGTTCCCCATGACTCTGTCCACATTTGCTGAATTTTTCAGATTTTTATCTTAAACCCTTAAAAACTAAGTTAGAATTGTTGTCGTTGTGTGTTGCAGGTACAAAAGTACCCATAAAACGCGAACCGAGGCTTTATTTGAAAAACAGGGTATGAGGTGAAGCTTACAGAGGTCCCTTTTATCATAATTTAACGGTCTCATACCTCGTTTTTTTTAGTGTTTCGTTTTTTAGTGTTTTTCTGTGTTATAACACAGTGGGAAACTACTCAAAACAGCCTGGGAACGGGACCAATAAATTGTGAAACTAGAGGCATTAAGGAGCAACACCTTCTCATACCCAGTTTTTCTTAATCACGTCAAGTTCGCGTTTAATGGGCACATTTATACTAGCAACACACAGCTACAACATCTGTTGCTGATGCACCAAAGATGAAGGGAGTTATCACAATTGTTTATACAAAATTTCCGCCTCCAATGGACAAGCGGTTAGTACCCCGCCCAAAGAGGTCTAACTAGGAAAATGGAATCAATGGAAAACCACTCAATAGAATTTTGTAAAGCAGCCTTTACACTTGCCATATATCTCTAAAGACACGATATAATAGTGTAATAGGCAAACATATATCTCTGACGTGAAACTTTTGCCTTCTCTTTAGACAAATATGAAATAGAACCGGTTCTATTTGATAAAAGTAACTCTGTTGAGACAAGGCTGTCAATTTTGTGGAGTTGCCATTTCCCCAAAAAAAAATACTACAATTTTAATCGATATACTTGATTTTATTTATCGATTACACTAAATTGAGAACTCTGAAAGTTGTTTACTTGATTCAAGTAGAAAATAAAAAACTATTCTAACTTGCATTTATTTATTTGCGAAAATGACACACAAACGAGTAAGTGTAAAACCGTTGCAGAATACGCATTGTGGCTAACATACTATATTAATTTTAGACTTCCGAATGGTAAAAATGCTAGGTAATAGCACTCCTGGAGTTTTATGAAAATGAGACACTCCTATACGACAGCAAGAGCAAGTTGTACAAAAACAGGAAGGCTCGCCAAGCAGCGTTATTTAATATAGAGCACTTCAATAAATAAAGACATGAACTTCTAGGACATTAAAACTCCGATTAAATGAAAAAATCAACAAAGAGCGTTTTGGCTTGAGAAGATGCGCTTTTTGAAAAATGCGCCCATCGAGTTCCACTTTTGCAGTGAGTGTTTGATAAAATAGGTATCGTTTTATATAACAGATTGGTGATGCATCAGATCCTTCACTATCAGAAAAGTCGATTTCCGAGCCGGAAGAGAAACGTTCTAGGGTCGACGAGAAGGAAAAACTCATGGAGGAGGCTCTTTCAGTAATAAAAAATCCAAATCGGAAATTCTCCTTTTCAGTGGACGCATTTGGAGAATTTGTAAAGGATCAAGCGGCAAAAGCTCCAGAAGACCAGCAAGATGAGTTCTTCATTGAAGTAATGAATTTTGCTGTTCAGTGCAAAAACAATAAAAGTGCAAACGAAAATGTTTCATTGGTCAAATTGTATTATTAAGTCAAATATTCAACGTTTTTGATTGCATCTGCTTGCCAGGGGACTGCACCAATGACATTAAAGTAATTTGTGTAGTGTGCCCGTATTTGTAATTGAATCAAATGGGGATCGATTCTCCAGACGCTTTCCAGTCCATTTAAGCTGGCACCTGTTTGACGCCAGGGTCCTTCAGTAAAAAAGGTTGAGAGGAGATTATTTGATTGTTATCCATTTTCACACAAACAAGTCTCCCTTTTTTTCCCTTGGGTAGTGTGTCAGAAATTGTTGAACCAGTCCTGAATCCGTTGAACTAGCTCAGAACATCTAGTTCAAGATTCTCTGTTATTAAAAGTGTAATAGCTAATCCTAGCTTCTCTAAAGAGTTTCTCTTTAGCGAATTTTGACAACCGACTCTTTAGAGAAATATGATAAGTGTAAAGGCTGCTTAAGGTTGTAAATATATTGAGATGCTGACCAATAAAATAAAATGCCCTTAAGAGATGGTAACATGCATCGAAAAACCGCGGTAGTGGGTACCACATTTGACAGCACCCATTATCGATTCCATACAGGCCATAAACTAGAAATAAAAATATAGCTTGGATATGCCCACTGTAACGTCAAGAAATGTTATGAGTTTAGTCGTGGAAAAATACATTCAAAGCCTCAAAAAAACAGAATACTTCTGACTAAAAATAGACACGGCCACAAGATGAAATGGCGTAATTTTTGGTGTAAATGTCCAATTCATCGATAACGGTAGAGCTGAAAGCATCGTCCACATCCCAAAATCTCTGCACTGAAATAAAGTCCATATTGACTGATTTCAGGAACTGCTAAATAGTTGCGAGGCTGAAGATGATGACAAAGAAGAAGGTGCTTAGGATTTGGATGATAAAGGGCTGCTCAAGAATTTGAAAATTCTTTCAATTAGGTCGATGAAATGTGCAGTACACACCCTTCGCTGAACGATGGGAAATGGGTTGCAAAGGTGGATTCAATGCCAAAAGATATTTTTAATCCTTTCAGTGTGAAATTCGGTTTGTAAACTCTAGGCGCCAAATAAATGGGAAAAAATGCTTCACTCTTGTAAACTACTAGCTGATCTGAATGAAATTCCGTTGGTAAGTCTTTTTCAACAAATAATTGTAAAACTACACTCCGAATTTGAAAAAACCACTGGCAGAGTCATGACATGGATGCGGGGGTATGTTCAAGGATAATTGTTGCTTTCCAGACGATATGAATAAGTCTATTTATAATCTCTTAAGGGCAAATAAATTGAAAAACTTTCAAACTTAGAGAAAAGAAACTTAGTTTAAGCTTCTGTACCTAATACATGAGACAACTGTAATTCTAAGTCTACTTGTCCTTATCTAATACATGTGATACATTTGTGTCTTATATACTCAGTTGTTAGATTGAATTACATCTCTTTATTGATTATCTTACTTGTCTATTTGAATATAGTGTGGTGTTGCTTTTGCTTACTAAGTACAATATGTATTTATATTTATCCTTTCTTGTAATGTATTTCCCCTCTTGCACACATGTGCTTGTAGGCGTGGGAACGGCTGTGACCATCTGGTGTTACCTCGGCTGTGGTCCCTTTTCATGCGATCATATTTTTGTAACGTCTTCTGATGTTGAGTGCGAGGGTCACATGGTTAGTTATGAACACATGTTCAGTTATGAACAGTCGTAACGGGGAATAAGCAAAGTAGTTAAACGTCGACTTTGAGCCAATGTATGTAAAGATTCGATTTGTGGGCTCTAAAAAATCCCCAGATCGGAAAAATCACATATAATTGGACTCTCAGGATTAACTTCAAGCTGATTTCTATATTGGTTCTATACCAGTGGTGTTCAAAACTCACACAATCAAGCATTGCGCTTGTGTGCGTAGCAACGAATGCCTCTGCCTCGTGAAAGAACAAATACGCCGAACACGCGCATCGTAAGAGAGCAAGCCGCAGAGCGTGCTATTTATAGAACTCACGAACTCTCTCTCTCTCTCTCTCTCTCAATACGAGTGTCGTCTGCGACGCCGGCAGAATTATGAGTTCCTATCCCATGGGATAGACTTTTGGCATTTTGGACACCACTGTTCTATACTGCTGGCGGCCGCAGCGAAGCGCTACGGGTTAAATGCCAGTATAAATATATTTTTAGGCCCCAGGCGATACATTTGATTTAAATTTTCCAAAAATGTAAATTTTTAATTTTTTTATTAAATTTTTTGGCAAACTTTACGAAACGAGTGTTATTCCCCATTTCAACTGCAGCGTATTTCATTTAAAACAAAAGAGAAATTGCTGTAATGAGCACACACACTCCGCCATTTGACCTGAAGGCTATTTTACCTTTCGAAAGTCATAAAATCGTAATAAAATTGACCAACTTTTAATTTAATTGCCTGAGCCACTTTTCGCTGAACTTTTTAATTCAATTTTCAGGCACCGCAAATGCTATTTGACTCGGGCAACGCAATTCAGTGACTACGCGCATTAACATAATCAGCTCAACATGTGTGTGTGTGTGTGTGTGTGTGTGTGGGCGTGGCCGAGGAGCTTAAGGCGGCAGCAGCTGAAATAACAGCAACAAGTGGCCAAGCACCCAACAGCTGCTCCTGTTGGCCAACAATTTTCAACTGAATTTCAAGTAAGTTGCTCTTACACAGGGCAAAATAAATGCTCTTAAACGCATTAAAAGGCAGCAAACCGTTTGACCAAACCAGATGAGGGTTAGGGGCAGAATCGGAGTGGGACTAATGCGCCTGCTAAGTGCTTGACTAATGTGCTGCTTAGCTTTGGCTTTGCTCTATGATATGAGCTTAGGCCAAAGGGATTTTATTTGAAGCCATGCAGATGGTGCATGTCAATCAGTTGAGGTCTCGAGAACATTGAGATTTACTGCTTGAAAATTGATTTTGAGTAACATTGAACTACATATTTAAAGAATCACTGACCACTTAGTCAAAGAATGAAGAAGCGGAAGAATTACTGAAGCGGAACCCACTTAGAGGAATCCCTCAATCTAAAGCCGCAATTGGCGGCAATTTTTATTGTCCCTATTACTTTGGCGCCTTCCTAACAGCCCAGGCAAGAACCAACAGCTGTTCATCTTACAACAGGAAACGGAAATTGTCTATGGGAGCCAAAGTGCGTTTTGTATCCGTTTCACTTTTGTGGGCGCAGGAAAGTTTTACTTTCGTTAGGATAAATTTTATTTCTTCTTGCTTTTCGATATTGATGTTGATGCCAACAGAGCAACACTTGAGGGAAATGGAATGGTAGGCCCTTAGCGTCTCACAGTTGGACAGTTTAAGTGTTGTCTGTACAAAGTATAGGTTATTTTTATATTTTTTTTCTTGTTATTGGCCTGGGGCGGAAAGAGGAGGATGTGTGCTAACTTAAGCGCATTTTCTAAGTTTTATTTTTCGCTTGACGTTCAAATGCTCCCAGAGGTCGATGGATGGGTGTTGCTTTTATGAAATTGAAATGAAATTGATATGAAATTGAAATGAAATTGAAATGAAATTGATATGAAATTGATGTGAAATTGAACTGAAACTGATTTTGATATGAAATTGAAACAAAACTGAAACGAAATTGAAATGAAATTGTAATAAAATTATAATGAAATAGAAATGAAATTCGGGGTTGACACAGAAATCACTAGAGATTTTGGTATAAACATTTGCATTTCTAATTTAAATAGTACAACTTCATATGTAAAGTGAAAAGTGTATCTTCGGTTGCTTCAGATGGTGAACTCAAGCGATTTGGAACTAACTGCTCAAATCTACATGGCTTTGAATAGTCGGTTTCAATTCGCTTTACTTTCGCCATCTGATCTAGTAACCGAGCTGTTTTGTGCCACTTCACATATAAATTCAAGCAGTTTCAATTTGAAAAACAAGCGTTTATACGAAAATCACATAGCCTAACTATGCTATACACTTCTAAACGGGTCTCCCAACTATGTTTCTCTACACACTGCAACTTCACTTCGATTATATTAATAAGACTATGCAAATGCCATCCACGCGTCTTCCAAGAAATGTCACAGAACACCTATTAGAAGCAAAATCACAGTTTGTCGGAAGGTGGGAAGCCTTGGCGTCGGAACACAATATTAGGTGCAATATACAAGACCACAGATCATGGAACCATTGGCGGACAAAACTGCTGCAGAGCATAGACAGCACGGAAAGGATTGGCTTTGAATCACAAGCCCGTGAAAGTCAGTCTCGGGACACTTACAGCAAACTGGAGTATAACTTAAAAGATAAAAATTATTTCATTGACAATTTAGAAGTGGCAACAATATCAGTCATTTTTCGAACGAGAACGGAAGTGCTCAACCTAAAGTATATGCCACATATTTCAAACCCCAGTCATTGCACGCTCTGCAACACCGGAGAGATAGAAGGCACCGCCCACTTCTTTTCTCGCTGTCCAATTCTGAAGGAACTCAGGGTCCTATACTGGGAAAAAGATACTCTGACCGACCAGGAAATGCACAAGGTCTTAAACGGAAGTAATTGGCGTTCGCTCACTTCCTACCTTAGAGAGTGGCTGCAGTATCGACGCGATTTTAATGGACTATGGAGACATGTAACCAGACATCGGAATCGGGGAATCGGAGTTTAGGAAAATGTCACCTAAATTTGGCTAACGGCAACATGCCACATGCAAATAATAGGTTGTCAAAAAAGTCTTGCGGTATTTTTATTGAATTTTCAATTGTTCATAAAATTGGTTATAATAATGCGATTTAAGTCAAATATGCGCCGTTTTGTTCGATGACGAGTTCCCAACGAGATGCCAACTTCATAATGCCCCTCTTATAGAAGCTCGCTTCCCTATTGGCAAAAAACTCGGAGAGCCAATTTTCACAGGACTCTCTTGTGGCCAACTTCCGACTACCAAGCTCGTTCGCCATGGACAGAAATAGGTGGTAATCACTTGGTGCGAGATCCGGACTATACGGTGGATGCAAAAGAACCTCCCATCCGAGCTCCCGGAGCTTCTGGCGCGTCACCAAAGATGTGTGTGGCCTGGCGTTGTCCTGATGGAAGACAATTCGGCCTCTGTTGATCAAAGATGGCCTCTTCTGCATGAGTGCTGCATTCAAGCGGTCCAGTTGTTGGCAGTACAGGTCCGAATTGAGCGTTTGGCCATAGGGGAGCAGCTCATAGTGGATGATTCCCTACCAATCCCACCAAACACACAGAAGAACCTTCCTGGCCGTCAATCCAGGCTTGGCCACCGTCTGGGCAGCTTCACCGCTTTTCGACCACGACCGTTTGCGCTTCACGTTGTCGTAAGTGACCCACTTTTCATCGCCAGTCACCATCCGCTTCAAAAACGGGTCGATTTTGTTGCGATTCAGAAGCGATTCGCATGCATCCATACGGGAAAAAATGTTTTTTTGCGTCAAGTCGTGTGGCACCCATACATCGAGCTTCTTTTTAAGTCCAAGCTTCTTCAAATGGTTTATAACGGTTTGATGACTCATGCCCAGCTCTTGGCCGATGCTACGGCTGCTACTATGCCGGTCTCTTTCGATCAATTCAGCGATTTTATCGCAATTTTCGACGACAGGCCTTCCGGACCGTGGCGCATCTTCGATCACCTCTGCACCAGAACGAAAACGTTGAAACCATCGTTGTGCGGTGGAAATGGAAACTGTATCGGGTCCATAAACTGCATAAACTTTATTGGCAGCATGAGATGCATTTTTGCCTTTATCGTAGTAGTACTGTAAAATATGCCGTATTTTCTCTTTATTTTGCTCCATGTTTGCGACGCTATAACTCACGAACGACTAAAAACAAACAACAATAAATCAAACACGTGTTAGCGCGTGAAAAGAGCTTTCCAAAAAGCTCTAGCGTGAACCGATGCGACGAATACAACTAGAACTACGCGCTTGCAAAGACAAGCTTGCGGAAATATAAATATAATTTTTTATATTTGTATAATCATTGTAAATCCTTTTAATGTTTGAAACTTTTCGTCACTATAAGATTTTTGTACCTATATATATATACACGCATTAATGGAAATCAATGAAAATAAATTTCAACTTCTACTACTGCTACTACTACTAGAAACCATCGGTCGGAAAATGGGTCTTAGTGAGAAAAATTTTTGTGAGCAAAATTTGCTCGAAATCTGATAACGATAGCTCGGAAGTAAGAAATATTTTTGATTTTAGAGTTAGGGTTCTTAAATTCTGATATTTCCAAACCATTTGCAAGGGTTTAAAAACTTCGGCATAGACGAAGTTAGCTTGGCCTTCTCGTTTAAGTTTCATTTCAATTTCATTTGAATGCATGACCTGTACACAAAAATTTTAACACATTTTTTTTTCCAGTTTGACGCATTATAGTGCAAAATTTGTTACAAATTCATTTTTCATAGTATTGTCCATTGCTAGCCACTACTTTTCACTAATACTACTAATATGAGTATTGTATAGAGAATTGGTGGATAAGGAATTAATCTGTTTCTATGTTAATAACCCTAGGTGTAACTGAATCGATTTCGCCCAACCTCTCTCTATCATCTCTTCACTTAGTTATACTCTTGCATACATATAAGTTCACTCATGTTCACACATACATATTTCTGTCTTATTAATTGTTATGCCAAGATTGACCACTTGCTCTACATATTGGATTGGTGTACTATTTGGCTGTAAATTTGATAGTGATTCAGTGCTCAGCAGTTTTTTACAAATAACGATACACATACATTTAGACCAGAGATGGGCGCGTCGCGACGTTCCAATGCACACGAGGCAGCGAGCGCTGTCTCGTGTGCATCGGACCTCTGCCGCGGCCGACTGCACAAAATCACACGTACGCTATAAGCATTGAAAGCTATTTATAGAACACGAATGCGGCGCACGCAAATTGTGCTTGTATGCGTGTGAAAAGTGTGACGATATGTGTGCATGCCCATCTCTGATTTAGACGGATTCAGAGAAAGTCTATTACATTGAGCCCATTTACTGACCTTAGACAGTTCACTGTTACATAAATTAACACACTCATTTATACTTCCTAGTGGACAACTAACATACAATTGGACATCATCAGCATACATGTGGACATTACAGTATGACAATGAGACAGGGAGATCGTTAATATGCATCGAAAACAGAAGAGGACCAAGAATTGAGCACTGAGGTACACCGCACTTGACATTCAAAAATGTAGACATTTCTTCGTGGGTAAATACTGCTTGTCTTCTACCACACAAGTACGAAGATACCAGTTTGATGGCAGTGTCAGTAAAGTTGAAAAACTTGCTTAATTTTGTGCATAATATGTCGTGTTGTACTGTATCGAAAGCCTTACTAAAATCTAGTAATGTGAGAAATGTCACCTGGCTGTTATCGAGTTGCCTTCGAATGTCTTCAGTCACATTTAAAATTGCTGTGATGCAGCTTCTATGCTTTCGAAAGGAAGATTGCATGTTGTTTAACACTGGGTTAAGAACTAAAATATTGTTTATCTGTTGCGACATTAAATGCTCGAATACTTTAGATAAAAAGGGCAGAATGGATATTGGGCTGTAATCATTGTTTGCCTTTGGAACAGGGACTATTTTGGCAATTTTCCAATTATCTGGGAAAGTTGAGGTAGTAAATGCGGTGTTACATATATGAGTCACATAGTTTAAAATTTTTGGCAATATGAGTTTGAAGAATTTTTGGTGCATATCATCCAGACCGACCGCGCTCGACTTAATTTTAAGGACACATTCGAGGACTTCACTTGGGTTTACACACATAAAACTAAAGCTACTATCACAGTTATTAGCTACTACAACGTCAAGGTAAGGATTAGTCAGGATGTCAGGTACGGTCATTTAAATCAGTAGTCACTTTATTAAAGGATTTCGTCTTACCAATTCCCAGTTTCTTTAATTCAGTTAATTTCTGTTTGGTGGATATTACACTTCTAAATTTATTCGTATAATGATTACGCTTTTGCGGTATTGATCATATTATTCACAAGACTTCTAAGTATTTTAAACCGCATATAGTGATCAGAAGTCTTGTACCTCTTCCACATTTTATAAGCTGTATCACGCTCTGTAATTTTTTTCGCAATATCCCGTGAAAACCAAGGTTTATGCCTTTCATTATAAGTTTTGCATCTTAATGGTACAAATTTGTCATATAATATATTTATATAAGAGGAGAATTCACTTAACTGGGAATTGACGTCTGAAAAATTAATTGAGGCATCAACAGATACCATCTCGAAAAATCGATACATCTTTTGATGTGATCTACCAATCGAACCAATTTTGGAGTTCTTCAAACGAGCAAAGGTGCTGATCTTCACGGTCATGCGTCATCGACAAAAACGAATAGTAGTCGGAAGGGACAATGTCTGGGCTATACGGCGGTTGAAGTAGGACTTCCCATTTCTGCGTTTCAAGGTATGGTTTGACCGGCTGCTTAACAAGCATTCTCATATTGCAAAACTACCTTGTCGTTTCTTTGCTCGTATTCTGGACGTTTTTGCTTCAATGCCCGGCTCAAACGCATCAATTAAGTTCGGTAGAGTTGCCCTGTGATGGTTTCACCCGTTCATAGCACACCGCGCCCAATTGGTGCCACCAAATAAAGAACATGACCTTGCCACAGTGAATATTCGGATTTGGCACGAAAGTTTTTTTTTACACTTGGAGCATGTTGCCCGTAAGCTTCTGGCAGCATTCGATGGCTTTCAGCTGCATTTTGCATCAAACGAAAGCGCGAAATGTAAACCTTCCCTCAAATTGTGTTTTGTTGGCACAAAAGTTGACAAAAACTATGTTGTTTACACTTCAGACTATGAAACGAGAGCAACAATAGATGATGCTCCAAAATGAAAATTGTCTAGCCATATCCTTAAAGCCATTTCTTAAAAATCCGTTAAATCTTTATTGAACTTTCAGTTTCATTTTAATTTCATTTGTTTTATTTCAATTTCTTATTAATTTCATTTCATATCAGTTTCATTTCCATTTCATTTCAATTTCATTTCAATTTCATTTCAATTTCATTTCAATTTCATTTCAATTTCATTTCAATTTCATTTCAATTTCATTTCAATTTCATTTCAATTTCATTTCAATTTCATTTCAATTTCATTTCAATTTCATTTCAATATCATTTCAATTTCATTTCAATTTCATTTCAATTTCATTTCAATTTCATATCAATCGGGGGTGACACAGAAATCACTTGTGATTTTCGTATAAACGCTTGTTTTTCAAATTGAAACTGCTTGAATTTATATGTGAAGTGGCACAAAACAGCTCGGTTACTAGATCAGATGGCGAAAGTAAAGCGAATTGAAACCGACTATTCAAAGCCATGTAGATTTGAGCAGTTAGTTCCAAATCGCTTGAGTTCACCATCTGAAGCAACCGAAGATACACTTTTCACTTTACATATGAAGTTGTACTATTTAAATTAGAAATGCAAATGTTTATACCAAAATCTCTAGTGATTTCTGTGTCACCCCCGAATTTCATTTCTATTTCATTATAATTTTATTACAATTTCATTTCAATTTCATTTCAGTTTTGTTTCAATTTCATATCAAAATCAGTTTCAGTTCAATTTCACATCAATTTCATATTTAAGTAAAGTCAACAATTTGAGTTGGATCAAATCGGGTCACCCACACCAATATGTACAAGTCAAGTTTATTGAAATTACTATTTTGTAAAAATATTGCAAATATTCTCTATTTCAATCAAACATTCACTAATCCACTCGAATGATTTCTTTGACAACTTTACGCCCATGTTAAAATGAGAACTGCATTTCCATTCAGTTTCGTTTCACCGCGAAACTCATTTCTATAAAATAATTAAACTGTCATGAGGCCTGTCAATTACATGCCAAGTTTCTCCGTATCTATATGCCCTGGCAGTGGCAAACAGCATTTGAATGCAGTTTTCTATATATATATATTTAAATTGGAAATCAAACACAGCTTCAGCTGTCGAATATGAGTGTCTGGCAAGCGGAAAGCAACGAGAAGTGAATTGCCTTTTTGTGGCTGAAGTGCAAACTAGTAGATTTATATTTATAAAATATAGTTGTATAAATAGGTTCACCTTCATACATACTCAATTGAATTGAATAAATTTTTGTTAAAAGCTTTAGTTGCCTGCCAAATGCATTTTCCCCATAAGCCCGAAAATTGCGTATACGCAATATGGCTTAAGAGCTTTGGAAAAAAAAAACTTTAAGTACTCTGCAACTTTTCAATTGCCAAATGAAAATGCTGATGAAGGGGGTGGAGCAACTTTTTGCACACTTTGCCACTTGTTTATTTAACACTCCGCCTCGTTGCTCCAGGCTCCCACTTTCTCTCTCCCAGCTCTCATCTCAGCTGCGGTTGCAGCTCATAAACGTTTCGCACTACATTAAATTTTATTTAGCACTCTGCGAGTCCTCACTGAGCGCTCTCTCTTGTCTCCTGTGCCCGTCGCATTCATATTCATTTGTGTTAAACGCAGCGTGTCACGCACACATACAGGCGGGCATCCCTCCTGCAACCCCCTCATCGGTGTCTACTCTCTACTCTACATAAGCTCTAAAGTTGCTTGTTATTTTTTCAGAGCATTTCAAAGTTTGTAGGGATTTTAGAAACCAAAGTACAGCTAACTTTAAGTTTAACTATTTTTTTTTTTTTTTTGGTAGTTACTTGCTCATCAAATTTGACTTTGATTACAGTTGACTTCATATTGAACTCTTTATGCTGATATGGGAAAATGTGAAATAAATGAATGGTATAAAACGATCATTTGCTTAGGAGCGAAAAGTTGAACAGTAAGCAGTTTATATGAAAGAACCTTTTCTATAATAGTTTATAAAATATTTGGCTTGAACAGCAGCAAATACCAAGACGAGCTTATCTCAATATCCTGGCTTATTCGCATTTAATTACAGCTTCTTACTTCACAGCTGGTGCCCATAGCTGATAAGGGTAGTCGGTGGATAAAAAGTTTTATTTACTTTTTGTTACGAGGAACACCATTTTTATTGAAAGCTTTTAATACTTTATTATAAAGTTTGAACTTTTTACAAGCACAAAATAACTCTTTTTTATACTCTATACCAAAGGTATACAGAGTATATTAAGTTTGTGCAAAAGTATTTAGCATAGAGAAGGGAAAATATTCAAGTAAATAGAAAGTGTAGACCGAACAGTCCAAAAAAAACCTCGAAATTTTCAAACATTTATATATGAGTTTTCATTGTCATGAAGAAGTAAAGAAGTAAGTGAAGTACAAACCTCAGCGTGGTTCTTTAACTTTTGATTTTACTTTGTATAGATTCCTATGGTATTTTCATCACGACTTGGCTCCTCTTCTTATCTTAAATAAACGCCCTCTTAGCTTGCCAACTGGTCGAAGCACGCACATCAAATGAACATTACGCATACGCCACGTTGTAGAATGTACAACGGTAGAAGAATACAACAAAGGCTGTCATTTAAGTCAATTGGCAAAACCTAACGATGCAGCATCTACGCACACTCGCCCACACTCTCTCATACACATACATACACATCCATATGCACATATTTACCCAGCACCCACTCATTCTATAGATATAGTCAACAACTCATGCAATTGAGTGCAAATTACCGAATTAGCCAACGCTCACCTCAACGCTTTCGTTCTGATGTTTTGCTTTCAATTAAAGCTCTCCCTCTCACTCTACAAGGCGCGAGGGGTGGGAAATGTCCAATAAAAGCGCCGAATGACAACAACGTGCAATAGACGCGCTATAGAAAATTAACTTGACCAAACGCCGAACGTAGCGGAAACAGCCATCATTTTTTGGCACGTAGTTGATGCGAACTGTTTTATTGTCACAGTAATTGGGGTGTTCTGGTGCCAAATATCATGGTTAATTCTCCTAAAATCGGTATGTATCTATATGTTAGGTACGCCAGTGTGTGTTACTTTCAATCAAGCAGAATG
The DNA here is from genome assembly GCA_037044535.1 of Lordiphosa magnipectinata. Lineage (NCBI taxonomy): Eukaryota > Metazoa > Arthropoda > Insecta > Diptera > Drosophilidae > Lordiphosa > Lordiphosa magnipectinata. Next base: position 397,807 of record JBAMBO010004042.1, read on the forward strand.
TCATTGTTTCTCACAAACAACCAATTTATAGTTTTATATAAATATCGAGCGAAAAAAACTAAATTTAAATAGCAACATTACCAACTCCAAGCCAAAAAATTGCAATAGTTACACTAGTTTACAGTCGAGCTTGACCGACTTTCTTTCTTGTTATAGAAAAATTTCAGTGAACAAAAAAATAAAGGAAAGCTAACTTCGGCTCGACCGAAGTTTATATACCCTTGTAGCTTGATGGCATCACTATTTTGAGCAGTTGCTTGCCAGTTTGTTATATGGCAGCTATATGATATATTCATCCGATTTTGACCGAACTCCCCACAATTGTGTGCGAAACTAGAGCTCGCAAAACACTGTTAACACTATCAGCGTGTCTCCAAAACACTGTTCTGTTACAGACACAACGTAATGAGGTTTCAAAAAAACACTTTCAATTCTGTTTTGCTCAATTGCTGTTTTCGCTCAACCACAGAGCACTTTTTTCTTTTCTGTTTTGCTCATGTCTTTCACTGACCGTTTTGCCGAGAGCCGACTTCCAAAGTGTCTTTTACAAATGTAAGACTGGTTGTGACTGGGATGCCTGTGTGGGTGTGTGTGTGTGTGTAATTGCTTAACGCCTGAAAAACATATTTATTTAATTATGTACATTGTACATAAAATACATAAGCCCACCGTCTACCACACGAACAAAACAAATAACACTTTTTGTGTTTTGCTCATTTGAAGACAGTTTTTCGTGAGCGCTCGCTCACAAGTGCCCCTCTCAGTTGTTATTGGCAGACAGTCTCGTTTGTTTTGATCAACAGAAAATACATGAGGAGAGAAAAAAAGTGTTTTGCTCAGTGAGAGACCGAGTCGGCTTTGTTTTTTTCTGTTTTGTTAGTGGGCTGATCGCTCTGAACAAAGTGTTGAGGGTTATTGGCGAGCTCTGGTGGAAACTGATTATATTCACAACTGGAAGGTATAAAGACGCTACTATTAAATACAAAAAAGTTTTTCTCACTATATTATCCGCGCAGACACTGCCTCCCAGTCTAACATACTTTCGTGAGCAGAGTGGGACATCATCAATACTACTCGGGCCTCACGGCTTTCTCCAACATTTTTTCCAGAGTAGATCATCTTTGATTTTCCTGTGGGGGAAACATAGTCGGCGCTGCCTGTCCATCGGGTTTCGCTTACTCCAAGAATGTCCATACTATATCTGCAGAATTCAGCTTCAAGTTGCAAATATCTGGCGTTGCTGTTGTGGTATGCCTCTACAATTGGCTATCTGATGCATCAAGTAGCGTGTAACTGACGTTTCGCAGTATATACCGTAAGAAAGGGTTGATCCTAATGTTCGAATATTTGACGGTCGTCAGTTAGGGGGGGGTTTTGAATATCTCCGTAGATGCTCGAAAGGTCCTGATGTTTCGGTAGACCATGTAAATGGGTCATTGCTCCCCTATCCTGAACAGTGATGGGGGTCGCCATCTTAAATTTCAGTAACCCACCAAATGCCCACCAATACGTAATTCACAGCTGTGCAAAAGCGATTTTCGTTAATTCCATAAACAATTTCAAAAATCGTCGAAGACGCACTAATGGCCAATTCGGTCTTCTATAGATTCGCCTTCTCACAATTAGCACACCACGAACCGGAGTCTCGTGTTGCTACCGCAGAGGAGCACTTGACTCGTATCTACGTGGAGTCGGAAGTTCGTGAGCTGCTTGAGCCGACCGTACAATGTCCAGTCGACTCCGTCGCTAAATTGTATGTTTAATTGACATTTTTTGATTGTTAGGCTGCCATCACACTGGCTTCTGATGCCACTGAGACATGATACATCTATTGCTTTAGGCCTGCTTTAAATTACGGTGTTCTTAAAAAGATGGAGTCTTCTATGAATTTGACAAGCTATTTCAGTATTTAAAATCATAAACAAATAAGCAGGTGCTACTAGACTAAGGCTTTGCCACGATGTTCGTCTTAAAGCTATGCCACATGAAGCTGCTAGTGTTGCCAGATAAGCATTTCGTGTATCAATTTAGCTGTCCTGCCATAAAATTAAATTCATCCAGCTAGTTCAAATGCAACAAAATGGTTGTAATTAGAAGATCCTTTAGACCACACGCTAAAGTGGCTATAGTTAACATCCGACCACCGCATTGGCTAAGTTTGAAAAATTTGCCATAATTTGAGGAAAAATACTCTTCAAAGGCCAATTTAGACGCTTTTGGGTTTGCGGATGCTGCTCCAATGATTTTTTTTAGGCTACTGTCACATAAAACTCATAAATATTTTTGCCAAATATATTTTTCCCGATATTTTGAAAACAAGAGCTGATGGAGAAAAACCGAGACCCTTTTTGGAATCAGTCCACAAAACTGGATCAGAATTTCTCAACGAAAAGGCTGGACCAAAATGGCTGTTGGCCTGTGTTATTGAAACGCAAATTGTAATATTTAAACAAATTAAATATTTAATTAATTTGATACAACCTATCCAGAAAAATATCGTTGTTTACATTTCCTAAATTAGTTTTTCTGATCAAAATTGTTTGGGTGGTGAATTTTGCTAAATCTCATAACAAAAATTGAGTGATTTAAAGCCAACCGAAAGAGATTTCTGGGCCACCGAGAATTGGTTTGGGGTTGGAATTTGGTTGCAAAAGATTTATCCGATTAATTTTGGCTGGTTTGGGAAACCCTGGCTTAAATCAAGTTTTACTGGACTTCAAAAATCGGACTTAAGATCAGAATTTTATTAACTATTTAATCGTCAACTTTTTATAGCTTGATGAAAAAAAGAAACAATTAAATTATTTCTGAGAACTCTGATATTAAGGACGCTACCATTAAAAGCAGGCATCAATGATCACCGTTTAAGGCCCAAAAGCATAACTGTTGAAATAACCGGGTTTCTTCAGTTCTTCCATGTGGTTGTTGTTGTTTACCAAATGATTTGCTTCATTTGTAATTGTGTTTGGTCATCACTGACTACTGCATCCAATTATTATTATTATTATTATTCATACTAGTGCTACAAGTTTTGTTAATTTATCTTACTGCACTAGTCTCACAAATTATTTATCATTATTCTTAACATAGATTTATAATTAAAAATTTAAATATTGAATGGCAGAAATGGAATGGAATATATCTTAATTAAATATTTATACCCTTGCAAAGGGTATTATAATTTTGCCCAGAAGTTTGCAACGCATAGAAATATTCATTTCCGACCCCATAAACTATATATATTCTTGATCAGGGCGACGAGCTGAGTCGATTGAGCTTTGTCCGTCCGTCTGTCTGTCCGTCTGTCTGTCCGTCTGTCTGTCCGTCTGTCTGTCCGTCTGTCTGTCCGTCTGTCTGTCTGTCCGTCTGTTTCTACGCAAACTAGTCTCTCAGTTTTAAAGCTATCGAGCTGAAATTTTGCACAGAGTCTTCTTTTTACTGCACGCTGCTAATATGTCGGAACCGACCGGATCGGATGACTATATCTTATAGCTGCCATAGGAACAATCGGTAAAAAAATGGGTCTTAGTGAGCTAAACTTTTTTGTTTTCAATGTTAGCGGCCTTAAACTCGGCCATTATTAATATTATATGCTTTCAAAAAGATTTGCAAGTTTTGGTCAAAATCGGATGACTATAACATATAGCTGCCATAGGACCGATCGGTCGTAAAATGGGTCTTAGTGAAGAAAACTTTTTTGTTTATAAGTAAATCGTTCTTAAAATCGGTAATTCTTAATATTAAACGCTTTCAACTAATTTTAAAAATTTTATATCTTATGGTTGCCATAGGACCGATCGGTCGGAAATTGAATCTTAGTCAGAAAAATCAGAAATGACATTTCAAAAACAGCATTTGCAAGGGTATAAAAACTTCGGCACAGACGAAGTTAGCTTGACCCTCTCGTTTTCTATTAGTTCTGTTTGTCTAGAGTTTACACGGCTCTCTGAAGATGTGTTTTGAGGTCTTTACTAAATGTGTGTGCGCCACTGATAGTTTTAAGGTTGTGTGGTAATTGTTTCCAAAGGCGAACAGCGTTTACGAAAAAGTGTTTATCGGAACATGCCATTCTGTTTCTCACGCAGACAAGATAGCTGGTTCTTCTGGATGAGGTAAAGCTAAACATGTTAAACAAGTCGTCTGGATTTTGTCTGTAGATTATTTTGTGAATGAATAAAAGAACTCTATAACTAATCAAAGCGTTTTGGCTGAGGTCATATATTTTAACTGCAAAGCTTGTGATGTGATCCCTTCTTTGTAGCCCATAAATATATCTTGCAATACTATTAAAAGCTACATTTAATTTGTGTTGGCTACCATCATCACATTTACCAAAAATTTCGATACCGTAAAAAAGTACAGGAACAACGGAAGACTTCGCAATCAGCAGTCGTATGTTAGTATAGGTAAACAACTGGGTTAGCGATAGTTGCCTAAGCAGTGCATAAGTCTTCTCACCTGCCTTATTTATATGATCCTGCCAGGAAAGAGTTTTGTGGAAAGTTATTACAAGGTTCTCAGCCTTATTAACATACAGTAAAGCTGCTCCATCTATTTCTAATTTTGCAACGTTTTCAGTACTTCGATTTGATGGGGTTGATGCTAAGTCCATTTTTCTTGGCCCATTCACTAACATTAAACAGATCAGACTATGATAGCTTTAAATAATTACGTAGCGGCTTGATAACGCTCTTTCCAAAAACTGATTGTCTTATAGTTACTACTGCAGCCAGATGTAATAGTATGGTTTGAGCATACATAAATAATGAATTAATTGAACTTAGTATTCTGCTGTAGAGGATTGAAAATGAAGTGATAGCGCCACGAGAAATCTATACCGAAAATTCAACCCTGCTTTGTGGGATACAAACTATTTTTACGACAGACACGACACTGCCACCATCAGCGGGATTTGAAATGATGATTTGAAATGACGGCACTTATTTAAACCCCAAATACACGTTCTACAACACAATATGTGGCCTTTGTATTCTACGGGTACGAGAGGACGTCGAGCATTTCATCGGCATCTGCCCGATGCTGGCTTTACATCTACAGAGCTCAGTGCTGTCTGAGGCGGAAACACTAGAGTGGATGAACGGGAGAAACTGGACGGTGCTTGCAAGCTACCTGTCTTACCCCATACGGTATCGGCGAGTTCTCATATTGCTACTATCAATTAGATTAAAAATACTTGAACTTCTCTATCAATTATGAAAAAAATTTAGGTAAAACATAAATTAGTAAATAGCTGACGGTTTCTATGAACCATGCCAAGAAACGAAACTACTACTAATACTATTAATTCAACTTTCGCTTGGCTTGGGAATTATATCCAACATTTGGATATAGTTAAGATATTTCTAGCAAAACACACAACAAATTCGCTTTCAAGAACACTTCTACGCTCAATTTCGTTCAGTTCAGCTAGCATTTCACGAGCTATCAACCGAGCGATACACGCGTGCGTGACACTCACGTAACCAATAAAACAATAACAACTTCCTTCGCCTGTCTCGCACGTTCTCGAGTCAAAATGTCATTAAAAGCAATTTCGGTGAGGTCTTCAGCTAACACACACACGCATACACACACATCCCTTTTCCGTCCAGTTGGGCATTAAGCTGTCGCCGAGTTTGGCTTTTAGCAAAATCAATTTTCATAAATTTTACAGTTGTTGCGCCAGTTGCATTTGACTGCCACGCCCTATTCCAACTCACCTTTCACCTTTGTCACGAACTTTTTTTTTCGCGCGGCAAAAGTTCGAGGCATTGCCAAAGTTTTTGGCAAACGTGGCGCATTTTTAAATGGTCACGTTTTCCAGTTTAAGCGCCAGGCAAAAGGCAACAAAAAGAGGGAGAAAACAACATCAACATCAACATCAAAGCGGCGAAAAGTGTAAACAGGCGCGTGTTGCAGAAATGGGCGTGCCCATAGCCGCCCCATTTTGACATTTCAGTTGCCACAAAGTTGCAGGCGGTGTGAAAAAATGAATTTGCAGCAGGCAACAACAGCGAAATACCCACAAAACTTGGCAAAGTTTGTAAACTTTTTAAACGCGCATTACACGGACTGAGCATGTTCAAGTCTTACGACTTAGCGGAGCAAAAGAATGCGATGAAAACTTCGTAGAGAAGAAGCTAAAAGAAAATTGTAACACAATTTTGGCAATGCGAAATGCGATGCTTTGGTATGTTTGATATATTGGACAACTGGCGGCACCCATTCGATTAAAGGCAACAATAAACATTCGACTTTGATTGGATCTGATGCCATGACAAAGAACGTTTTTTTATAGGAGAATGGTGTTTTGTAAGTGAGAAACTTGAAAATTGGCAAAAATCGAATAACAATTTGATTTTTATTTGAGATCAAAGATTAGATCAGACAGCTGATGTTGATTAAATTGTAAGATTATATAAAAACGAAGGGGCGAAGGGGACTTTTCTGCACACTTACAAAACGTCAAAACTAGAATGCGGATAACTTTAAAAACGGTTTCTAAGTAGACTTATGATAACACCTCGCGAGTCTTAAAACTAACCTTTTAAAGAGTAAGTTCCATAGTTCCAATTCATTCGGAACTAATCCAAATGCTGTTTGCCACGTTTTACTCCCAAAGCAATTTGAGGCGATTAGCTTTTGATATATTTGCGACTTCAGTCACCTTGCGACCCCCCTAATGACATAGATTTCAGTTAACCAAGATTTAATTTCGCTGTCCAAGCCCAATCAATCGTTAAAAGAATCCTCTACACTCAGAAAATTATTTTGCTATATTTAAGAAAATCGCCCTAAAACTTGGAAAATCGACCAGCAATTGAGAAAAAATTTCTCTATTTGAGACATTTTTTTCTAGTAAGTAAAATTATCCCAAAAATGAAATTTTTAGAATCGCCTTAAGGGGAATTATATAGGAGAATTTCAAATTTTCAGAGCGAATTTGGGGCTTTTTAGGATAAGCTGTTTCTTGAGTGTACAAAACGTTACGCTTTGATCTATACGAGCGATTTTAACTTTAGCGTCAGTCCTGATGCTATCGGGTTGATATGCTGAGCTCGCGCTGAAACGCTACCCTTATATGGTTTTCACACTGAGCTCATCTTTGGGAAACGAATGGAATTTTTGAAAGATGTGAAACACCGAATCACACTGCCCACATCCAACATTCAACATCCACCATCTTTTAGCAATCAGCTGATGCATGTGCTCAGCTTGCAAACAAAGAAAGAAAATTTGTTCAAATTGTAAAACATTATAAATAAATTAGCAATTGTTGTATCTGTAGCGCTGCAACCATACCAATTGTTACAGACACTTATGGTGTAGCTGGATTCAAAGGAACAATGGAAGAATTCCAGGACGAGGAAATGTTTGCATGGTTTCTAGTTTCAAGATCGTGAGAGCCAAATTCACGAAAATAGGAGGATCGCTTCATTTGATGTCCGGGAACAACTAGATCGGAGCAACACTTCTGCAGATTTTAGTACGAGCAGATCAGATCTGGTATAGCAAATAATTGTGCCAGCAGAAGCCATTAAAACATGAATTCCAAATTTTATTGAAATTTTAATTCATTTTATTTTCAGCTAAATATCGCACTGGTGGCTATCATTGACGTCGAACTGCAGCTAGTCATATCAGGGTATATTTCTGCAAACAACGCATTATGTTAATAGAAATGACCAAATCAATCAAAATATTTGATTAAACTTTCAAGCATTATCCACAGTGTTTTATCCCACATTATGGATGCAAAATCACCCCAAGAACGAGTGCAGGTTCCCGTGGTGGAGCCATGTAGAGGCCGCCGCCTGGACCCACTTTATTTTTTTCAATTCTGCAAAACGTAAAACTAACAAGTGATCATTTGCAACTTATTCGTAGCCAAATAAAATACTTACTAGAACTTTTTGGTCAAAATGTCTGCCTTTGTTAAAAAATACCAGGCAATGTCCTTCATGGACTGGACCATCTCCGTGTACAAATGGGAGTTCTTCCTGGCCCTCAATATTCTCCTGCCACATGTCGATGAGCAGGTTCTCCATCTCCCCAGACCATTTCACTCTCCAAGGAATAAAAATTGTTAAATTACAGATATAAAAACAAATACGCATGTTTATCAAACATACAAGCAGTTGCTGGTTTCGACTATTTTCTTATTGCATCTTGCCAATCATTGTTTACATGTTCACTGCGAATACCAATTTCTTAACAGTGAATGACAAATTTTTAGTGTTGCATCAGAAAACTATCGGCTGAAAATGTAGTCGAACAGTATGAGATAGGAACGGCAAAACCTTACGGCACATCCAGCCAATGGATGGTGGATGTGGAATGTAGCCCAATGTGAATAGGCTATTAAATAGTGTTGCCTACCAGTCGTCGACATCCAAAGAATGTACAATGTGTAAGTTAAGAGCAGTGGCAAATACCACACATTTTTCCAGTGTCTGCCCTATACTGCGGAAATTAAGAATCATCCACGGGAGTCATACTACCTTATTGCAGCATCAAATAGCACAATACCTAAATGGATAAAGATTGACTGCCCTCACAAACTTATACGCAGCAGATCTAAGCTGAGAAATCCTAATCTGTAGTATTAGATACTACACTCAAAAAACAAGTAAGAAAGTCGGTCCAGCCCGACTAATATACTTTGTACCTGCTTTGTATAGCTGGGATACATGTACAGGCCTGTTCCGGTATTCACATATTTTTTCGATTTCAAATGAAAACAAAATGGAACGATTTTATTTGAGTTGTTCTGGTATTCGAACGACTTTCATTCGATTTGCAATTCGAATGTTTCATTTCCAAAATGTTTTCCTGGACGACTTTATCACCTCAATCAGCTGGTGCAGCAAAAAAATAAAACGAGAAGGCAAAGCTAACTTCGTATGTGCCGAAGTTTTTATACCCTTGCAAATGCTGTTTCTGAAATGTCAGAGTCTAAGAACGCTTACATAAAAATCAAAAATTTTTCCAACTAAAACCCATTTTCCGTCAGATAAACATCTGATTTCGACCAAATTTCGCGAATCTTTTTGAAAACATATCAAATTAACAAACGCCGAGTTTAAGAACGATAAAATTGAAAACAAAAAAAAATTTCTGACTAAGACTCATTTTCGTCCGATCGGTCCAATGGCAACCATAAGATATAGTCACCCGATATCGATCAACTTTTTAAAATTAGTTTGAAAGCGTTTAATATTAATAATCACCGACCTTGCGAACGATTTACTTAAAACAAAAAAAATTTTTCCACTAAGACCCATTTTCCGAACGATGGTTCCTATGACAGCTATAAGATATAGTCATCCGATTTTGACCAAAATTTGCAAATCTGTTTGAAAGCATATAATATTAATAATAGCCGAACTTGAGGACGCTAACAGTGAAAACAAAAAAGTTTTTCTCACTAAGACCCATTTTGCGACCGATCGGTCCTATGGCAGCTATAAGATATAGTCATCCGATCCAGTCGGTTCTAACATATAAGCAGCGTGCAGTAAAAAGAAGACTCTGTGCCAAATTTCAGCTCTATAGCTTTAAAACTGAGAGGCTAGTTTGCGTAGAAAAATTTATGTACTTCGAAAAAACCGGCAACTGCGAGAATCAACGTGCATAATGGATCTTTGTGAACTTCAGTAAGAAAGTGCTGAGTTTTCGAAACAATTTAACCCCTTATTTCATATGCCACCTAATTTTTAGATTTATTCAATCCTATAGAGTTGATTAGCGGACTTTTTCAATGCTTCTGAACCGGATTAGACCTGAGTCAAATCATCTTTTAATCCCGAAGTCAACTCAATTAGCGGCTGTGCTGAGATTTTTGGCCACTGGGTCATATCAACTAGGAGTCGCCAAAGATTATGACATAAACGTTGGTAGAAGCTCGATTCCTAGTACGACTGGCTCTAACAACATATTTTGGTTGTTGCTTAGTGCAGTTTTCCGGCGACGTTTTGGTAAGGGAGCAGGCGATATGACGTCGACCTCAATGGTATGCGCTCGTTTTGAGGTTTCAGGGAGTGGTCCATCAATTACTGCATTTTCCTTGCTCTCATCTGCGGTCGGTGGAGTCCCAAACGACTTCGCCCCTCTATTCCATTGGCCATTTTGTATAATCCACACAAAGCAGCGATGGATTCCTCGGCAGGTGTTACAGCCATCTGCATATATGGCCCGCCCCCTGTTGCAGAAGCCTCCTTGCGATTGTGTGCAAGCTTTTTGCGAATCGTGGCCTTTCAATCTATCCAAACCTAAAATACATTAAGTATTCTCTTACATGGCGTTATTTGATCATTTTTTTAAATACCTTTTTCCATCTAGCCATGTCTTTAATGGGAGGACCCACTTTGTTAAGTGCAGCCGAAATTTTACTCCATTTGGCATCAGCAGCCACCCTGTCGCCCTTCACGAATCCTTTTGCCAAATCGGGATTTTCCATCATCTGAACAGAATCTCCTCTTGCTCGGCACTCTTGTGTTTGCGCCTAAAAACTATCATTAATAATAATTTAAAAATTTTATCATAATATTTACTCACATTTTTGGCAACTCAGCTATAACACTGTGTATCTAACAGCTGTCAACAGCCACAAATCGATTGTTTACACTTGAATTAATTTTGTATTTTTAAATTCTTTTAAGCAATTTTTTCGAACCACCTTTGCTTTGTAGATTAAAAAAGAAACAGAGATAGTTCTTTTCTAATTATAAAAGATCAAATCGAGGGTATTAAAGAATGTTGACAACCCTATTCAATTTCATTTCCAGCGTTTCATAAAAAAGTGAAAACCAGAACAGGTTGAACAAAATATGTGAATTCGATTTGGCTAGCACGGAAGAAAATTAAAGCATTTCATAAAATTTATTTATTTTTATATAACAAATTTTTTTTAAATAAATGTGAGATTGCAGAAAATATCTAAATACACTAAACATTGATACAAAAATTATTTTAAGCCATTATTTTGATACCATTAAGTAAAAAGACGCATTTACGTTTGAATTCATCGACTCCGAGCAATGTGAATTCAAATCGAGTAAATCTATCGAATTGTGAAAACCGGAACAGGAAACCAAATCGAATTCGAGCAAATTATGTGAAAATTAAAACCGGAACAGGCCTGATAGTATGTCCGGAGTGAGCATCTGCAGGATTTATACAAGTCAAAATGTGTAGGAAAGCTTACATATACTTCTCGCTGTGATGGCTGTGTCGTAGGTGAATCGACGAACTGTTTCCGATGAGTTTAGAAACTGATAAATCCGAAGTACTGAGCATGTGCACCGAGTATAGATTTGCGAAGTTGCGTCGGTGGTAACCTCGCATTGAGGCCGTTGCTTCGAGTGGTGGTCGACAAGCAAGTTTGCCCAAGCAGGGTTGAGGTTGCCTTGCGTCGAGGACTTTCGTTTGCCACTAGTTGTAGACTTCGTATGAGGTTGAGAACTTGTAGGTAGACTCAGGCTGGCATCAATTGCCAAACAAAAAGAGTCTGGAATTGTAGCAGTTTGCAAGTGATCGGTCAGGTATGGGGATCGTTTTGCATGAACATCGGCGATGATGAAAGATGCGATGAAGATGCAAATTAAGCTGCACGATGTACTTTCAGAAGTATAAACGATCGTATGGATGGACAATGGAAATCGGCGGAGTTTTGTAATGTTCAACCAACGTGCGATCTAATACATGCACGTTCAGGGTCGGCTGCACACAATGTAAGATCTGGAAAATTGGTCGGATACTTGATCAACCTGAGTTCAGTTACGTGTAGGTGCAGCGTCGGCTGGACGTACGTAAATAGCAGGCGTGAACAGCAGGTGTAGGGCGCAGGAACCTTTTCACACGTGGCTAGCAGGCGTAGGCAGCGGTTGCAGGGCAGGTTGAGCGAAGAACGCTTTCTCAAGTGGACAGCCTGACGTACAAGGCATTGGCTACAGCAGGATGCGGACAGCTAGCCGTGCAGACCCGGATACATGCTGGCACGGGGGCGACAGATAGGAGGCCGATGTCATTTCACAAAAAAAAACCAACCCTTGCTGTTTGTATTTGTGTGTGTGCGCTGGCGTCGCTGGCAGAGCTTGAACGCATGTGTGTGTGTGTGTTTGGCATTGCTGTTTCACAATTTGTAAAAGAAATTCCATTGCCAAAGTCACATCTTGGCTGCTGTTGCAGGATGCGAATGCGCCTGGTTAGAGCAAAGTCTCCTCGATGATCGCAAGCTGTGTGCTGTTCCATGATTCTGTCTCTCCATGAGCGGCGAATCTGTGTTTGTGTGAGAGCGCTCCAAAATGTGTTTAAGTGTATGTGTGCGCGCATCACTCTAGACCAAAAAACATCGAGATGCTTCTGTTGATCTGGTTGGCTGGAACTATGGTGAGTGATTGAGTTGGAGTGGAGTTCTCCAATGGATTTCCAGTTTTGTCGCCACATTCGTTTTCGTGGAAAAACACATGGCGGCTGCTGGGCGTATGAGTGTGTGTGTGAGTCTGTGGCCATAACCATCTACCTACAAAACCTTGGGTGAAGTAATTGCTGGAGCGGCAGGGGGCGTGTCAAAAATTGAAAATAAGTAAGTAAAAGTAAAAGTAATTCTTTGTCCCATACATGTCAAACCTCTATCTCTTACCATCACTGAAATCTGAGCGTTCATACAGACGGGCATGGCTATATCGACTTGGCTGTTGATGCTGTACAAGATATATACTTTACTTTATAAGGTCGGAAATGATACCTTCTCCCTGTTACATACTTCTGCACAAACTTACTCTACTCTGTGTACCCTTGGTACAGAGTATAAATAAAACAACGGGGATAATAATTACAAATTCATTCCATAAATTCAATTTGATTTAATTTCATGTAAGCTGATAAATGTTTATACTTAAATACTTGCAAACGATTATACGCTTCCACGTTATTCTCATCCAGTTGAGAGCTACTCATTAACGTGTCATATCTTTAAGCCAGGCATTATCCAACGGCAAACAACCCACTTGAAGTTGACCAACCTGTCACCTTTACAATCTCTTCCCATTTCGACCCAACCATCGCCCCATATTAAAAATACGCTCTGGCAGCGTCATTTGGTGCAACCACTTAAATGGCAAGTGTAATTAGCATCATGGCCGCATGGCAGCTGCTATTAAACAGTCCACACTCAGGCAAACATAAACTCTGCCGGGGCCAACGCGGCGTATACGCAACGCCAAGCGGCAAAAGCGACAAGCGCCTCTGTTGTCGTAAACTCTGCTAAACTGTTTGCCACTTTGTCGCGCAAAATGCTAAACTTTGTCGACGTCAACGACGACGATGGCGATGAACTCAAAACAAGCAGAGACCAGTGAGCCAACCAGCCAACCAACCAAGAGGACGAGAAGCTGGAGCCATCATCAAAAGGCTTAAGCAGCATCAGTCGACGTTGCCGCTGCCGCAGCCGTAGTCGTGGCAGTTTTTGCCACCAAAAAATGGGCGATGGCACAACGCAAACTTCACGAAATAATTTTGCATAAATTTTTGGAAAATTTGCTTTTGGCTTTGCCGCTGTTGCTGCTGCTGCTGGTGGTCCTGACCTGCGACGGCAGCTGCGGCTTATTTACAAGTTGCCATAATATTTTGCGTGCTCGCCCCGCCTTGGCCCGTTCCGCCTGTTGTCGACAGCCATTTTCACGCTTGAACAAATCACAAGCTGCTTAGTTTCATAATTAGAAGCGTCACATTTTCGGGGCGCTCGCAGTGCAGACATAAAACTCGTTGTGCATTATGCCAAATGGCAGCAGCTACAAGAGAAGAAGGTAGCAGCAGGAGCAAACCCTTCAGTAAAAGTTGAGTACCCCCCCACATACAAGTAGAATTCATAAAGTTCGGCTAGGCTGATATACAGAGCAGTAGATCGTAAACGATTATGGGGGTAAAACCATGTACGAAATTGCATACGAAATTACAGTCGAAGTTCTCTATTACGAATTTCCGGTACAAGGAAGTTCTCTACAATAACGAAATCGCTTCCTGATTACTGCAATTTCATCCCCTTCAAAGTAGTTCCTCCCGGAAAAAGGCTGCAAAGCCCTCTTGCGGTATAGCTATCAATTCAAGAAAAGAATTCCTTGAAAATCGTGTGTCTTTCAAAAGGAACCGTCTAGAAATAATAAAGATATCAAAACTGGAATTCCAATGAATCTAGATAACAAATTCCAAATGCTACGTTGATGGGACTCCTTGTACGCAACGCTCGTCACAGCACACTCATCACTTCATCACTTGCAACACCTTTTTTTTTACTGCATAAGCTGCAATTGTTGCTTTCCATTGCATTTAGCAAAAAAAATCAATTTAATTCATTCATTTTGATTGATGTGTGAAAGCTTAACAAACAGACCAGATCAGCTGTTGTGGATGCGGAAATGGACGCTGAACGCAATAGAAACACCTTTGGAGACTTACTATCGATGACAGAACGCGCGTATGTGGAAATCGGCTATAAGATAGTCAAAGACCAAATCGTAAAATTTTTGCCGTCTTTCATTCGACGGCTTAAGAACCAAAAACAGACTACAGTAAGAGAAGAATTTTATTAATATTAATAACAATTCTATAAAACCCATCGAAAATCTCTCCTGTTCAATTTAACAGACATTGTTTCACCCGACAGCCACTTGTTTCTGTCGATGACGCGTGGCTTGGCATCTCCTTTTTTTTGGAAAGAAACCGAAATTGGGTTGATTCTGGGATCGTCTTAAAGGACAGGAGATGTTTTCAACAGGGAATTCGTATGCTACCTTAAAAAATGCGGAAAAGTGATTGCTATCGATAGAAAGTTCTTTGAATAAACTATATTGCATTTCGTTCTCAAAATAAAAGTTGGGAGTGTTAAAAACACAGTATATTGAAGGGTTGGTGGTGATTCTAGATGATTTTCGTGTCCTGAACACGAATCTGCTTTCAGAGATTTTTAGTAATTTGAGCTTTAAGTTGCAAAAAGTGCCTGTTTTGACTCTTTTCAGACGCGTTTTGTGGGGAACCTAAAACTTTGATTTGACTTTTTTTGATATTATCGTAAGTTACTACCAATCCTTCAATACTGGGAAAAGTCTAATTTTGTTGCCTTAAAACCATTTGATACACTCAAAATTTCAATAAAATTTCTTTTTGTTTATTGGTTGCTAGCGATTCTAGTTGATTTTCGAGAGCTGCATCAAATTCGTGATTTTTACTAATTTGAGCTCAAAGATGCCAAAAATTTACTTGCTAGTACCAGTAAAGTAATAGTTTACAGCTTTTTAATAAATTATCCCATACAGAAGATATATTATGTTTGAGACTTGAGTTCGAAAAGATACAATTTTCTATTTATTTTTCCATTCAAATTTGACTAGATGAGGACAACTAGATCTCGCAACCAAATTGTCATGTTAGTGTGTTGGTTTATCCAACAGCTTCATTCAATTGTCAGCCTTCTGTTGGTTTTTAGCTACGCCCCTGACTGCCGCAGTCAATGTCACCGCAAGCAACAGACTGTGCCAGGCAGGCAGTCGGGCACGCAGTCTGTGCTCTGGCTTGTCATTATTTTAATAAAGTTATTTACCTGAAAGTATGAAACAACATTTGTTTGCCAGCCAAAGTAAGGCATGAAATTAGGCGCAATTGTAACAGAGTTGCCAACTTGCCATAAACACAACGCCAGGCAAACAAATGACACACACACACACATATACTAGCAAAAGACAAACTTGGTCCTTTGGGCGGGTCCAGTGCCAAAAAGAGGTTGCCTTTTCCTTCAATTCTCAACTCCGATTCAGTCTCAGACTCCCAGCCTGAACAACTTTTGCTTATTTATGTTGATTTTCTAGCCAGACTTGGACTTGGACTTTGGTCGGAAATGGCAAACATAAATTAAAAGAGTTTTTTGACAACCCTTGGAAATTATGATACTTATTATTTTGAGCAAGAACATTTTTTGTGGGACAAAGTTTTCATTACAACTCCAACAAAGCCAAACCGAGCAGGTGGAAACAGCAGGTAGGATCACATTTGTTATTTTTTTTCTTTGGGAAAATGTCGGTGCATAAATTTGGCCAGAGAGCTGGCCCAGTTCACATTTGCATGTCATGGCACCTAATCACAAACGGATAACGTACCCAGATGGAAATGCAGCAGTTACTGGGGCAACGTCCTTGTCTTGGCTTTGGAGAATCTTAAAGTAAAATTAGCTTTTTGGCTTTAAGGCTTAAGCCTTGGCAACGGCCAACGAAAATCCTTTTTGGCTGTCAGCACGCCACTTGGCAAACAAAGGAGCTGAGGAAGGGCGAGGGCGCTGGAGCTGGAGCAGTAAGTAAAAGTGGTTGGTTGGCGTGTGAATCCCAGCATCTAAGTCAGCATAATGCGCTAACAAACACTTTACTTGTGCAGTCGGCAACTGAGCGAGTGAGCAAGTGAGCGACTGGTTGAGTGAGTGAGTAGAGCAAAGATTTTTGTAGATGTTGTAATAGTTGAAGGCTAAACCGAAACGAAGAATGGGTCTTTGGATTGTAATATTTGCTTAGATTACTGTAAAAGATGGGTAAGAGAATTCTGTGTTTATTAGAAAAGTGAGCTAAAATCCAAGAGTATGTTGAACAAAGACACTTCAACGCATGCAAATTAGTTGATGCCGCACTGGGCATTACTTTGCGCTAACACTTGAGCAAATTAAGAATTGAAGTTCTATACAACTTCAATTTAAAAGTCTAATTGTTCTATTCACCGCCTTTTTTTAAATTTCAATCCTACTTAGAGATGGACGCGGACCTGCTACTGGCCAAATACTTATCTATTTTCATTTTCGAGTTATGAGTTAATTTTGATTATTTATTTTTTGATGCAATTTCAAATTAGAATTCAAATTTAAGTCATATTCTCCAACATTAAAATGCTAAAGCTAAAAACATTTTCGCGCCAGTCAGAAAATTTAACTTCGCAGCCCCTAGCCCTTGCTGGTACACAGATGGCGCCACCTTATATACACGTGTGGAGGTTCTAGTTCATCCAGCACAGTTCCAGTCACAGCTCCAACTAGTTCGCACTGACAGCTCGTTACTCGATTGAGTCCCGCCTATTATTGTACTTCTCTAACTCACTCACTCACACACAGACACACATTAAACTCTTGGCATTCTGTTAAACTTATTCCCCGCAGCTCGACGCCAAGCAATAAACCAACTAAATCTAAACTGTGTTTTATATTAAATAAACAAAGTGGCATAAATCGCCACAGTTGAGGTTGAGTGGATTGTTGGTTTTCATTAAAACGGCATCAATTGGTTGGTTTTGCGAACAATTAAAAAAGACAACAAAATTAGACTTTTTCCGATATATTTTCGTGTACTGAATACGAATCTGTTTTCATAAATGGTCCATCACGTCGGGATTTTTAGTAATTTGAGCTTTAAGATACAAAAAATTCCTTTTTTGACTCTTTTTATACGCGTTTTGTGGAGAACCTATATTACTGTTTTGACTTTCTTTGATCTTATCAGAAAGAAATACTCGTCCGTGTTCTACAAAACTCTAACAACCCAAAAGCAATTGTCGGTGTTCCTGAAACCTCTTTTGGTTGTTTTTAAATGTTGCGAATTTTGTGGCAACATTTGGTCTATGTTTTGCTAATAAAGAGATTTGAGTCAAATATAATAATGAGGAACAAATCTTGAATGTTTTACTGATCGAATTGCATTAATATTATTACAGATTTGATGAGTTTTAAGTTATACAAATTAATTTTAAAACATTGTCCACCAAAACAATGCAAAAGTCAGAGAGCAGCAGAAAGCAACAATGAGCAAACCTGCCAACTTCTTCCAATTATGACAAAAACATTTTCGGAGTTTTAATTTTCTTTTCAAAATAAAAAGTTTGTACGCTTAAATGAAGTATAAATTGAACAAGATTATGTGGATAAATTAGCAGTTTAATATAATAAGATTTAAGTGGGTAATTCAATGAAGTATCGAGAAAACTTTATCGATAAAATATATCGGCGAGAATTTCCAACTACAAAATGGAAGACAAATTGTAAGCGGTGAAGTTTTTAAGCACACTTTTTACATTTAAATCATTGAACTTTTTAGAGGGCACTAGATCAATAAGTTATGATTTTCATGTTTGATCATCAGCGATCTTTTGCCCAACTTCAATGAGATTACATTTATTTTGATCTTTAAGAATTTTAGGATGATTTTATGGTGGAAAAATAAAACTCCGGAGGAAGAGGCAGTAATGCCATATGGGAAAGCAGTCGAGAAGTAGCTTACCCTTCATCAGAAATCAAAAGTGGATTGCATTGTTTCTGCAACTCTTGTTGCGATTTCGTTTCCCTCGTCAACGGCCTTCTCTCGGCAATATCCAAGACCATAAATGCAACCGCGGATATTTTTGAATTTATATTTGTGCACTCCACTCACTTGTAAGCTACAGGGTTGTCAATTCAAAATAGTTTTTAGGCGGGTCTGCGTTTTCTTCAATTTTTTTCCGATAGAATTGAATACTAATGGCTTAAGAATAATTTCTAGTTTGGAACTCAGTGCATTCCAACAACGCTTTCAGCATTTTGTTTAGAAACTCCAAAAAAAAACTTTAATCCAACATTTATTCAAATTATTTTGAAGCCAACAACCCTGCCGTGGCAGCCACAACGCAATTACTACCAGTCAGCTGTTTTTTGCCACTCTCTTCATGCGACTCCGAAACTAGCTTCGAAAAATGAAATCTCCGACATTTGTGGAACACCGACATTTGGATTGGTTGTTTTCAAAAACAACTGACCCCAAAATCTCTAGAGATTTCTAGAATACATCGGACTAATTAACTTTGAAATAAACCATCCCAAACAATTCTACGATTTTTTCCAATGAAGATATACACCATTTTTAGTAACTGTATCCGTTTTCACAAAAAACCGATTATATTGTTGCTGCCCCAAAGTATGCAATGGGTGTTGTTGATAATTTTCATTGAAATTCTATACAAATTACTAGCCGGTTGTACTGTTACTGCCAGGCATACTTTTGTGCACTAGACAGTTTTGGTTTTTTATTATTATCGAGGCTATGTATTCTAAATGGTATATGTTGGCTTAAAAAAAATTTTACAATTCTTTGGGATAGTTTATTTAAAAGTTAAGAAATAATTATTTACGATAATATCAAAAAAAGTCAAAACAAAAGTATAGATTTCCCCCAAAACGCGTCTGAGAAGGTTCAAAATAGGGACTCTTTCCAAATTTAAGCTCAAATTACTAAAATCTCGACGTGATGGACCTAGCCCTTTACCCATTAAAAATGGGTATTTACTAAATCAGATCAAGTTTGTTTCAGATTTGGAGAATTTCTCCAACTCCCTTTTAACCGCGAAAAACGGTCAGAGTCGAAATTTTTTTTAAGTTAGAACCTCGTGGCGTGGCATATTAAATTAGGCCCAACATCTATTTATTCTGAAAAGCACAATAAGATCCGAACAAAAACACCAAAGGTATGCACGAAATATTCAGTGCGCCATACCATTTATTTGAAATTTATTTATACTATTTTGAAATGAAAAGCAGGCCTATCAAAAACAGTAAATTCCAATTCCAATTTATGAGAAGCATGTCAAGCCGCACGTCGAGTACCCAATAATAACTTAGGAAATCAAAGCCATAGAAACAAGATTACTTGGTACAGGGTATTTGGTTATTATTTCCCTTTGATGTGGTTTAATTTCCTTGTCGATCTTTCTTCTGTCTGTTGGTCTATTTTTTTTGGCTTATTCTCATCCGGTTCTTTAGTTTTTTTAATCATTTTAATTTATTTCTTTCGTTTCACCCGCACTTCTCATCCTTCATCCTTTTTTTCGGCATAATTATTCTTTCTTAGTCTTTTTTTCATTTTCATTTCTCCCATTTTTATAATCTTGGAGTAAGCCCGGCATGAGCTTGAAAATGAAATCTCGACTTACAGAATATTCTACACAATTCAAGCTTTCAGGGATTGGCCCAAGACTTTCGAACTTCTATCATTCCAAATGTGCTTACTTCAATACCTTTCGAGATCATATGTTCATAAATTAGAGAGCATGAGCGAAAAAATGAAAGTTGTATTTTAGACATGCGGCAACATAAGATGGCGATGGTGGAGTGCGAATCAAATCAATTTTATATAGTTTTATTTTGGCCTCTTTGAATATGAAGGAGGAAAAGAAGAAGAAGGATCAAATCAATATTACATATCGAGCTCAACGATAATTTCGAACATTTTTATTTATTTATTTAGTTTATAGTTTAACAATGTTCTGCTTAACTTTAAGAAGGCCTACTTAGGAACGACAATAAATTATTTTTTATTACAAACAAGGAGGAGTGAGTTGAGAAAGTATTCGTGATGGATTCGGAAGGGTTCGTGATGAGCGTAGTTTGTTAGGCAAGGCTGTAGATAAATAGGATAAAAATAAAAAAGATAACAAAGCGATAGAGTCGATTACTCCTGATAGGAGTTTATGAATAAAAAGGACACCATGGCAAGTTCTGCGGTTCTTAAGAGAAGGCAGGTTGATTAAGCGTAATATGTCCTTGGAACGAGGAAAATGTGTGGAAGGATCCCAGTTTAAACCTCGGAGAGCGAAAATTAAGAACTGCTTCTGAACTGATTCCAGTTGATCTTGATATATTTGATAGTATGGAGACCAGACACACGACCCATATTCAAGGATTGGTCTTACCAGGGAAACATACAGTTGCTAAGTGACGTAGGAGTCATTAAATTCCTTGGACCATCGTTTAACGAACCCGAGAACTCCCATTGCCTTGTTTGCAATGACCGCTATATGAATATTAAAACATAACTTGGGTACAAATTGTACACCCAAATCATCTTCTTTATCAATTCGTTCCAATCATATAATCAAACTCATATGGTTGAATACGACTAAAGGTCATACATTTACACTTGCTGAGATTAAGAGGAAGCCTATTCACCGAGCACCAGGTGTGAAAAGAGCTTAAATCGGATTGGAGGAGGAGAGGAGACGCCGGGTCATTATACGACAAACAAAGTTTTAGATCATCGGCATACATAAATGAATGCAAATGGGATAAAACCTGTGGGATATCGTTTATGAATAGGTTAAATAGTAGTGGGCCTAAATGAATACCTTGGGGAACCCCAGATAGTACATTAATGGAGCTGGATAGTATAGATTTGAAACGAACTCGTTGAGATCGATCGCTTAGATATGACTTGATCCAGTTGAGGAGGAGTGGAGGGAAGCCGAGCAAACTCAATTTATGTACTAAAAGCTCATGATTTACGGAGTCAAAATCCTTGCTGAAATCAGTATAAACTACATCAGTTTGCCGCTTATGGACAAATCAATTGTTTACCAGAGTCGTAAATTCCAGTAAATTCGTAGATATAGAGCGATGCTTCATGAAACCATGCTGAGATTTGGATATTACCGAGCGACAAAAAGGTTGTAGTTGGGAAGTCAGGATCTTTTCAAGAAGCTTTCGAATATCCGATAGTTTCGATACACACCTGTAGTTCAATGCTTAAAATGATCCTGCTATGGGATCAAATGGTGCTTTTTTAAGATTACCCATTAATAAATGTAATCTTTATTAGGATTAAAAAAGTCGGATCAACTCAATCTTTTTTCTGATCGGGTCAAGAATATCAGGGAATACGCTTTTTTCGTTACCGATTGGTATTGATTTGATACCGTATGGATTAATTTTTTCTTGGACTGTAGTTCATCTTTAAAACTTGCTCTCTTCTTCTTTCTTCCTTATCATTTTGATCTTTTTCATCATACATTTGATCTAATTCAGTTCTCTTTCTTTACTTATAACTACTTTTTTCATCATCCATTATTCCTTATTACCAACTGGACTTCCAGCTACTATCTTATTGTCTCCTCGTTTTTTCTTTTTAGTTCCCTTCATCCTTCTGAAGCAAAATTTTTCAAATATCGATGACACAAATTCATAACTCGTCAGTGCAAAAAGCAATAGAAGACATTAACCGAATACATTAATAGTGCGTATAATTTTTGCTTTTTTAAGTTTAAAAATAGGTTGGGCACTTGAATGAGATGGGATCAATCAAATTTGTGGCGCTAGTTTTCATCTTTGACTTGCTTTTTCAGCAACGGCGAAGCACTTACAAATTTATTGTAGAACAATATCTTGAATATGAAGTTAACATTCTAGCAAGCTCAGCACTAAACCACTAAACATAAATGAAAATCGTACATATTAAAAAATGCAAAGAGGTTTATTTTCCCAACACCTCAATCATTATTAAATAGCCTAAAATTGCCAAGGTTGGCAGTCAACTATCAATAAACGTCAAACTCAAATAGCCATAACCCAAAACTAATCAGCAAACAGTAAAGCAACAAGCTACATGTCTCTGGGACTTCTCCGTCTTCCTTTATAGTTCGTTTCTGTCTACCGTCTACTGTCGGTGTCAACGGCAGCCAAAACTTTTGCCTGCACTTGAGAGTACGAGAGTATACGCCTAGTTAGAGGCAAACTGTCGACTGTCCGTTTGCCAACTCCCTTAAGACAAAATAAACTTTATAGATTTCTAATGCCTTATCGAACTCCACGGCTTATGAATGTCTGAATTCTAGGACCTCAGCTGCATGGAAAACCCTTCGACAGAAGTTCCACACAAACTGCAGTCAAAACTTTTTGGCCCAACGACTTGGGCTTGGTTGGTCTGCTGTGGCTGTTGGCAAGTTTAAGTCCAAAAATTGTTGGCAAAATAATTGTGTACGCCTTGCGGTTGTCACACTAACATAAGTAAATACTTACACGTACATATAAGCGTTTTGGCAAATATTTAAATATAAGAGAAGAAAAATAGAATTGACCCAATTACAATAAGTCGCCTAGCTGATGGCAATTTTACGATTCGGCTGACACAAGAAAGCGGCACCTTTGGCTGATGGCCAAAAGATTTGTGCTGCATACTTTTGACTGTCTATATATGTGCTAAAATGTATGTCTGAGTAGCACGTCGTATTTGGGCTAAATTTTATTCAAAATAAATACCAGGGGAATCAATACGACGTCTTCCACGATCAAGAAGCATTATGAACTCTAATTCAATCAGAATGAAAGTAAAATACTTTTGAGTGCGCTTCCTATCATGGGCATGTGTAATCCTCAGAAAAGGTGAAATCCAGCGAATATGGTGAGTTGTGTACCTAACTAAAGAATTCAGCCATCAATACACAGAGAAAAACAAGTAAGAAAGTCGTTGTAATATACTCTGTACCTGCAGTGGCAGCTGATACGCGAATTGTTGAAATTTACGTTCAACAAATCAAGTCAATTGTGAAAACTCAAAAAACAAAATCTCCCTAAGCGATAAAGCTCATTTCCCGTTAAACGAAACCGTAAACAAACAAAAAAAATCCTCAAGAGATTGAAGAGGTAGCACTTCATGATGAAAAAGTAACTGTTTCGTGCGGCGTTTGTGCTTAAATGCAAGATGAAAATGTCCAAATAACCGTCAATCATGAACGTTATCGCAATATGATAACCAATTTTTTGAAGCCAATTGTTCGTCTAAAGTGAATGGTGCACTACTGGTTTCAATAAGATGGAGCTCCACCATACACAAGCCGCGCCATAATCGATTTTTTGAGGTCATTGGCTCTGGCTGTTTGATGTCAAAAAATAAAGGAAAGCTAACTTCGGCTCGACCGAAGTTTATATGTAGCTTGATGACGCCACTACTTTGAGCATTTGCTTATCAGTTTGTTATGTGGAAGCTATACGATGTGTTCATCCGATTTTGACCGAACTGCCCAAAATTGTGTGGAAACTGATAATATTCACAACTGGAATGTATAAAGACTCTACCATTGAAAACAAAAAAGTTTTTCTCACTAGAACTACTTTTCGACCGATAGTTCCTATGGCAGCTATATGCTATAGTCATCCGATTTGGATCAAACCATAATTATGCAGAAGCATATAATATTGATTAGTTACAAGTTTGGAAGTGATAGCATTGAAAACAAAAAAGTTTTTCCTACTCAGACTTTTTCTCAGACTTTTTTTTTGTATGGCAGCTATACTATATAGTTGTCCGATTTTTAGAAAACTTGGTGGAATAATGTAAAAGCATAGAAAACTTAGAAATACGAGGATTGGGGACATTTGCGTTGAAGACAAAAAAGTTTTTCTCACTAAAACTACTTTTCGACCGATGGTTCCTATGGCAGCTATATGCTATAGTCATCCGATCCGGCCGGTTCCGACAAATGTGCAGTGTATTTGTACCATAGGGCTTTCTGCAAGGTTTGGTTAAGATAGCTTTAAAACTGATGGAGGAGATAGCATAGAAACTGACGGACAGACGGACGGACAGACAGACATGGCTATATCAACTCAGCTCGTCATGCTGATCAAGAATATATATACTTTATGTGGTCGGAGATGCTTTCTTCCATGCGTTACAAACATCTCGACAATTTTAACACTCACGAGGCATTGATATGAAACATAATGCTAAATTAAAGGCTTAATTTTAAAATCACAAGCTCTCTCAATGGAATATAAATCAGCAATGGCAATCTTTCAAAAGAAGAAAACTAACAAAAAGTAGAAATACCAACAACAACATCACATGCTGCTGTGTTCTTTTTTTTTTGCTATACAACAGTCGCAATTCACTGTCACTGTTCAGTCACTGTTTGGTCATTGCTTACTCGCTTCATAGTCACAGTTTGGTAACTGCTAAATCACTATTAAGTCACTGTTTAGTCACCTTTTAGTCACTGTTTAGTCACCTTAAAATCACTGTTTAGTCACCTTTTAGCCACTGTTGAGTCACTGTGTAGTCACTGTATAGTCACTGTTTAGTTACTGTTAAGTCACAGGTAAGTCGCTGTTAAGTCACTGTTAAGTCACTGCTTAGTCGCTGTTTAGACACTGTTAAGTCACTGTTTAGTCACTGTTAAGTCATTATTTAGTCACCTTTTAGCCACTGTTGAGTCACTGTTTAGTCTCTTTAAAGTCACTGTTTAGTCACATTATGGTCACTATTAAGTCACTGTTTAGTCACCTTTTAGCCACTGTTAAGTCACTTTATAGTCACTGTTTAGTCACTGTGTAGTCACTGTGTAGTCACCTTTTAGCTACTGCTAAGTCATTGCTTAGTCACTTTATAATCACTGTTTAGTCACTGTTCAGTCACTGCTTAGTCACTGTTTAACCACTGTATAGTAACTGTTTAGTCACTGTTCAGCCACTGTTTACTCACTTTAGAGTCACTGTTTGGTCACTTTTAAATCACTGTTACTTAACTGTTTAGTCACCTTTTAGTCACCTTTTAGTCACCTTTTAGTCACTGTTTAGTCACCTTTAAGGCACTTTTAAGTCACTCTTTAGTCACCTTTTAGCCACTGTTGAGTCACTTTATAATCACTGTTTAGTCACTGTTCAGTCACTGTTTAGTCACTGTTAACCCATTATTAAGCCACTGTCCTCCCCCCGGGACACTCAACAAATCAACAACACTATATGCATGACGTCAGCGTCACGTGACGCTGAAATCAAACTTTACTCCTACTAAAATTTTCCGTACCGAAATTGAAGATGTTTCACATCAAAAACAAGGGTCCGTCGAATATAGCCAACCTTGTATGTAGTTAAGTAATTGCCCGCTTCCGTATTCGCCGTTTTAACAGGTTCAAAAGTGATTTAAAGCCATATCTCCGAAATGTTATGAGTTAGCTTTGACTTGGACATTTGGTATGTAGGTTGTAAATATGGAGTTTCCCATTTAATAACTGGTTCCAAGTTTGGCGAGTTCAAATGTTAAAAGCGATATTCAGCCAGTACAAACTTGAAGCCAGTATACATAAATATATATGTATACATATTCCAAGCACCCACACAACAACTGTGTCGAAGAAATAATTTTTGTTGCATTACTGTAGCATACTTTTCCGGGCAACAGCTGTTGCCCAGCTGCGTAAGTGAAATATTTCAACACTTCTATGCAAACATTTAGAAAAATTCCTGCATTGCCTACATGTGTCCCTTGTATCTGCATTTGTCTTTCCCAGCCCTCCCGCACCTCGCAAACCCCCCCACATTATCCATCCATTTGCCACCTACCCCCGTTTCAGTATACTGACAGAAGAAAGAAAAGTGAGGAAAACTTCTCTTTGGCTGTTCGGTTGTTCGCAAAACAAGTGAAGCGCATTAAAATGCAAATTTTTTGTTCCTTCCATTTTGTTACTTTACGCTTTTTGTTGTGATTTGTGCTGCGGATTGTTGGGCTGCTGTTTTCACAGTTTAGTTGTGGGCGTGGCCATACATGAAGCTGAAGCTGCGCGGGAGGCGTGTCTGATGCGGCTGCAGCCTTTTGTAAAAATCGGATTTTTCCGCCATGCATAATCAGTTTGCATTTTTATTTATTTATTTTACGCGCGTTGTTTGTTTTTTTCTGTGGCTCTGTTTCTTATTTCATTTTGTTTGTTATTTCGCTTTGTGGGTTTTTGTTGGCAGCGGCGCATAAAGTAATTTATTTCACTTGAACACATTTGCCTTTTCGTTTGTTATTTTTTGTTTGTTTTTAAACAACGCCAAAATGTTGAAAAAATCGCAATGTGGACTACGTCTCTTTGTTGATGCATTCCATATAGACCAAATATCTGGCTATGTTTTCTATGTGCATTGAGTTATGCATTTTTAGGCATTCATTTCAGACGATTTGCACTTTTTAACCGCATGTCAAAAACGGTTTCTTGGTCTCTATGAATGATTTGCGTATTTTTTTAGGCTTCAAAATGCGCTCATGTGTGAGATTTATTTGTCGGAAAAAAGTTTTCCGCATTATGAAAACCAATTTTTGCTGCAAGGGAAATTAGAATTCTATTTAACAAAGGCAGGAGGGGAAAAACATTTTCAATTTTTTGTTGAGCGTAATTTTTGTATCAAAAGGCTTATTTTGGGTTAAATTTTGGGTACGTGAAATAACGCGCAGTTTTACAGTAGGCGTTATACGAGGGCAGTTTGAAAAACGATAGGTTTTTAGGTCTTTAAAGCATTTAGTTCGTGTGTTTTAGCTATTGATTACAGACAACCTGTTGAATTTCAACGAATGCACTCTTCACCTTAGATTTTATTGCTTATAAAGTGGTTAACAGCATTATGTTGAGACCGTTCAGACACCTTAGAAATCGTCGGTAAAGCGCATGGAATGACATTGGTTGATCTGATAACACTGTGATGTTTCCATCTATTTCGGGTCCTAGGAATCGAACTGCGTCATTACTTTTTATACAATTGCAAAGGGTATTATAATTTTGCCCAGAAGTTTTCAACGCATAGAAATATTCATTTCCGACCCCATAAACTATATAATATATATCATGATTAGGGCGACGAGCTGAGTCGATTGAGCTTTGTCCGTCCGTCTGTCTGTCCGTCCGTCCGTCTGTCCGTCCGTCCGTCTGTCCGTCCGTCCGTCTGTCCGTCCGTCCGTCTGTCCGTCCGTCCGTCTGTCCGTCCGTCCGTCTGTCTGTCTGTTTCTACGCAAACTAGTCTCTCAGTTTTAAAGCTATCGAGCTGAAATTTTGCACAGAGTCTTCTTTTTACTGCACGCTGCTAGTATGTCGGAACCGACCGCATCGGATGACTATATATAAAAAAAAGTCTTGCGGTATTTCCGCAAGCTTGTCTTTGCAAGCGCGTAGTTCTAGTTGTATTCGTCGCATCGGTTCACGCTAGAGCTTTTTGGAAAGCTCTTTTCACGCGCTAACACGTGTTTGATTTATTGTTGTTTGTTTTTAGTCGTTCGTGAGTTATAGCGTCGCAAACATGGAGCAAAATAAAGAGAAAATACGGCATATTTTACAGTACTACTACGATAAAGGCAAAAATGCATCTCATGCTGCCAATAAAATTTGTGCAGCTTATGGACCCGATACAGTTTCCATTTCCACCGCACAACGATGGTTTCAACGTTTTCGTTCTGGTGCAGAGGTGATCGAAGATGCGCCACGGTCCGGAAGGCCTGTCGTCGAAAATTGCGATAAAATCGCTGAATTGATCGAAAGAGACCGGCATAGTAGCAGCCGTAGCATCGGCCACGAGCTGGGCATGTGTCATCAAACCGTTATAAACCATTTGAAGAAGCTTGGATTCAAAAAGAAGCTCGATGTATGGGTGCCACACGACTTGACGCAAAGAAACATTTTTGCCCGTATGGATGCATGCGAATCGCTTCTGAATCGCAACAAAATCGACCCGTTTTTGAAGCGGATGGTGACTGGCGATGAAAAGTGGGTCACTTACGACAACGTGAAGCGCAAACGGTCGTGGTCGAAAAGCGGTGAAGCTGCCCAGGTGGCCAAGCCTGGATTGACGGCCAGGACGGTTCTTCTGTGTGTTTGGTGGGATTGGCAGGGAATCATCCACTATGAGCAGCTCCCCTATGGCCAAACGCTCAATTCGGACCTGTACTGCCAACAACTGGACCGCTTGAATGCAGCACTCATGCAGAAGAGGCCATCTTTGATCAATAGAGGCCGAATTGTCCTCCATCAGGACAACGCCAGGCCACACACATCTTTGGTGACGCGCCAGAAGCTCCGGGAGCTCGGATGGGAGGTTCTTTTGCATCCACCGTATAGTCCGGATCTCGCACCAAGTGATTACCACCTATTTCTGTCCATGGCGAACGAGCTTGGTAGTCGGAAGTTGGCCACAAGAGAGTCCTGTGAAAATTGGCTCTCCGAGTTTTTTGCCAATAGGGAAGCGAGCTTCTATAAGAGGGGCATTATGAAGTTGGCATCTCGTTGGGAACTCGTCATCGAACAAAACGGCGCATATTTGACTTAAATCGCATTATTATAACCAATTTTATGAACAATTGAAAATTCAATAAAAATACCGCAAGACTTTTTGGACATAGGAAGTATCGGTCGAAAAATAGGTCCTAGTGAAAAAAAACTTTTTTGTTTTCAATGTAATCGTTCTTTAACTAGGGCATTATTAATATTATATGCTTTCAAACAGATATGCAAATTTTGGTCAACATCGGATGACTATATCTTATAGCTGCCATAGGACCGATTGGTCGAAAAATGGGTCTTAGTGAAAAAAAAAACTTTCTGTTTTGAAGTAAATTGTTCTTAAGGTCGGTGATTATTAATATTATATGCTTTCAAACAGATTTGCAAATTTTGGTCCACATCGGATGACTATATCTTATAGCTGCCATAGGAACCATCGGTCGAAAAATTGGTCTTGGTGAGAAAAACTTTTTTGTTTTCAATGTAATCGTTCTTAAATTCGGCCATTATTAATATTATATGCTTTCAAACAGATTTGCAAAATTTGGTCTAAATCGGATGACTATATCATAAAGCAGCCATAGACCCGATCAGCCGGAAATCTCTTAGTGAGAAAAACTATTTTGTTTTCAATTTTATCGTTCTTAAGCTCGGCGATTGTTCATTTGATATGTTTGAAATCAGATGTTTATCTGTCGGAAAATGGATTTTAGCTGGAAACATTTTTGATTTTTATGTAAGCGTTCTTAAACTCTGACATTTCAAAAACAGCATTTGCAAGGGTATAAAAACTTCGGCACAGACGAAGTTAGCTTGGCCTTCTCGTTTTTTAAGTTTTTTAACAACTTTGCAATTTTTAAGGGAATAAAGTGTTCATTCTGCTCAGCCACCAGTACCCCACTCATTCCGGTTCCAAGATGTCCAAGTCCAACGGAGAGATATATTTCACCAATTTTTGTTACCGGTCGTGCTGAAGCTTTAGTCTCGATTTATGAGCCATCTCTAATTGAAAATACTTATTACCACATAGTGATATCTCAAGCTCGTTTGAATACGATGGTAAGACATTTTTAATTGTCGCAGAGGCAATCGATCTGAACATATTGTCAAAAGACATTAAAGTTTATGGATACCGTAAAAGATAGGAGGAAGTACTAGACTTTTTTGAAGTTTGAATTATGCGTAGTGGATTATGCGTACAACTGCTTTTTAGCACACAGAAGGATGTATATGTGCAAAAGTACCTAAATATACCGCCAAGAGGCATTTTGTGGGTAACGAAAGCCAGATGTGGTATGCTTTTGCTCCAGGGAATACACAGAATATACAGAGAATCTGAAGATATCCAGTATTTTCTGGGAAAATGTCTTGTACTAAGGAACTTCAGAGTCCTGCGCCTCGGTCAAGCCATCTTAGATACAAGCGACTTAATCGATGTGCTTAACTATTCAAGCGCAATCGATTGGGCAAATTTAAAATCAGTATTGGAGTATAGGGAACAAATTTTGTCTGCGTAGCTAGGTACTCAGACGCTGACAAATTTGCCAGCTAATTACAGAGCTCAGGAAATCCGCTCTTGAAAATTGTCAGAGCGCATTGTCAGAGCGAGTACTGAGCAACACCAACAATTCTCTACGACAATGAGCATGGACCTGCCAGCTCGTTTTTTCAAAAACAGCTGATAAATTGTCGAAGGGGGTCTGAAAACTATGAAACTTGTTTGATAATTGTCAGAGGTACCTTAAGCTTCACCCGTTGTTATGGCTGTTATGCCATTTACCCTTTCTGGGCTTTACTGCATGCACCCAAAATTGTCCACCAATTAACTATTTCTATTAGCAAAACCCCAAAAGTGGAATAACTAAATCTCTCAGTCCAACAATTTCACAACTTCAATTCAACTATCAAAACTTTTCAAATATCAACCCGAACACCAACAACAACAAAAAAAAACAAGTTCCACAGATGTGCTCAATAAGTTTTTTTTTTTTTTTTGAACGGAATTTCACAAATGGAAATGACCATCAATTTGTATAATATTATGTGGAAGTGCTTCAAAACTTTTCTTATAATATGCAAAATATTAAAATAAAAATGAAGAGTAAAACTTTTAACATATTTTCCCTTCTTTTTGCCCTTTTTTTGGTATTCAGGTGTTTTCGCACACACAAATGCTGACCATTGTGAGGGTCTATTCGTGTATTAAGCCATAAAGCATGATAAATATATATGCATGTATATGTACAATACAATAATCAAAAATCATGGCAACCGACATTGAAATGACACCTGTCTGTCCCGTCTCGCCACGCCTCGGCTCACCTCGCCTCGCCTCGCTTGATTTCCCCCCAAAAAGTTTCTGTAAAGCAATGCCATTGAATTTACATATTTTAGTAGAGTTCTGTTAGAAAAAGTTTTGTCTGTCTCTCTGACTGACTGACTGACTGACTGACTGACTTGACAATCGTCATTGCCGTTTCCAGTTTCCAATTGTTTGAAATGTACCGCAAAAAAGCTAAATCTACTGATGCTCATGCCATGGATGGCAAGGTGTTGCAGTTACCTAAGGTAAATGTATTTTCCAATTCTCTATTGGTATTTTCTCTTTTTTGTTTTTTTGTGTTGCAAATTATTTTGCTGCATTTGTATGAATTTATTGATTTGGACTTTGAATGTGAAAATGGGTAAAAATATGAATCAAGAGGCATGTCCAGTTTATGAATAGCATCGGTGTTCACTGAGAGAAAAAAGGTTAGGTATGGCTTTTAAATTGAAAACATGCTACATAACTATGTGCCTGCATATCGGTTAAGCAAAAAACACCTCCATCTTTGGGTGTAATCGAGAATTCGGTATTCCCATTGGATTCGAAAAACAACGAGTTACACAAGTTTATCTTTGAAACATTTTATTTGCTCTGGGATTCAAACTGGCGGCCCTTGGACTGAACACGATTGGAATGTTGCTGCATGCCAAAGCTACTACTTGTATTGAATTGAACCTAACATCTGCCCTAAAGTAAACACCAATTATTTCTTGCATATCGCATAAATGTCAAATAAATAATACAAAATTACAATCTTTAAGAGACTTACCCCTAGAATTTACCTGCATTAGCATTTTCACTACTTCGAAAACTTAACCTTCATTGACGAAATGCGTTGAACAACTTTATGTATGCAGTCTCCGCTTCGGGAATCACTTGTGGAATCGGAATTTGAAAATATGTATATACCAAATATGGTTATTTTTGCGGCCATAATTTGTCAATTTTCCCTTAACATCCCAAAGCCTTTCCATGTTTTGCATGGTTGTTACCATGGTGTAATTATATATATAATTTTCATTATCATCATTAAATAGGCTGCCTTTTTTTGGGGTACCAGTAAGATGGTGAAAAACACTCAGTAGCAAAGGGGATGTCAACGTGCTCTTTTAAGAAAAAGAAGGCTGTTGTCTTCAAACTCATCTTGTTCTGAAAAATCATTTATGCATTCGTGTTCACACGAAAGAAGCTGGATTACCTCAATGGGAAGGGAAAGATTTTTATGTTTTTTTATGCGTCGCGATAAATTTAGGGAAGAAATTATTGGATCTGATGTATCCAAAGCTCGTTTAAACACATGGCCCAAAGATTCAAATCGGCTGTGCTTTCTGGAGTGATGAAGTCTATCCGATTTATAAATTTTGTTGCGGGACTCAGACGCTTCTTCACCAAAACAGCCGACTGGAAGCACCGTATTTTCCATGATTTGCCTTGAGTGCACAATAATCTTATAGAGAGTTGGTGTCATGGGAAGCCATGGATAACTGTCCACAATCATTTCGCCAGTTTAGTGACAGCATGCCTCGAATTTTTTTAAATTTATTGGCAACTGACAGGACAAACATATCAAAATGATCCTCAAATTGTAGATAATTTGTTGGTTAACTCCAGTTATTTCAGAAAATGTTTTGAAGTTGGCAAATGCGCGACGTGCAGTGTTACCGGTATTTGTATTTCCAAAGCCCCCCTGCTTCGGCTTATCGACCTTCAAAGCGAGTTTTGCCCAAAACATTTCCTGTATATTTGCCTTTCGTTTTAGTATCGCTTGCTTTTCACATGGAGTAGCAATTTGCGATTCTTTTAACTCAAGCTTACACCCAGCATGCAAGACGAACTCAAAAATTCGTATCCAGCAATGAAGTGGGCTTACTCCATATTTCAGATTGTCTAAAACTGGCACAAATTTGAAGCACTTGAAATTTTTATTTCCAAGGAAATCTCTTTGGCTTGAGTGGCATATGGGGCATGATTGAAATGATTTTGTGTTCGTTAAAGCATTCAGAACTTTTCCATCAATGGCAGTGAGATATGGACTGAATCTTACATATACACATTGAGTTGATTTCAACATTTCAATTTGTAATTTTATGTCCTCGTTCTCTTTTAAAATGACTTCTTTTGTTTCTTTGAGAAACTCTAATTTTAGTGGACGACAAAACCTAATAGACTGAGGGGTGCGATTGTTCCACAACAAATTTCCGGATGAGTCTATCAGTCGAAGAGGCATTATGGTGGTGGCAAAAAGGCATGAGTCTTTGTCACACGATCTCTTATCTGCGTATGCCAGTACATTCATCGAATCCATACCTGACAATGAGCTCAGCAGATAAAAAATCAGTGTGCTGATTGGCCAATACACCATGGATAACATCTTTTTGAAGTGTCACAATCCGAACAGCCTTGTGTTCCAAAAGGTCTTGCAGAGAGACCTTGGCTACAGTCTCTGATACATCAATTTTGTCTGGTCTGCATTGCTTCTTTTGCTCTGCCACATTTTTATAAATTGGGTAAATATCTACATTTCTCTTACAAATGTCATCTCGGATAGCACAATACTGCTCCTTGGTCAATCCTTGATCCAAAATTAACGCCAATGCTTCATCTTTGGTCGCACTTATAGGCTGATCAATGGGCTTTGTCAATCCTTCCCTGACTTGCTTGGCTTTTTCCGGAGTACGTGCAAGTATTTGAAGAACTGCAGCAAGATCATGTAGTCCATGTTTTCGGGCAGCTGCGATTGCTGCATGAACTAGCAAGAAAACATCATCACCTTGGAATTTGGATAGTTCCGCTGCTTGCAGTCTTTGAGCCTTTTCGCCTTTCGATTCAAATGCAAGAAGTGGCCGTCCAACCGGTCTATTACTTTTTTTTAAAGGCAAAGTTGTAGTACCGTTTATCCATTGCGAATGTCTTCTTTCAAAGT
The DNA here is from genome assembly GCA_037044535.1 of Lordiphosa magnipectinata. Lineage (NCBI taxonomy): Eukaryota > Metazoa > Arthropoda > Insecta > Diptera > Drosophilidae > Lordiphosa > Lordiphosa magnipectinata. The sequence goes on from JBAMBO010004042.1 coordinate 431,901, forward strand.
TCTTATAAGTGCTATTACATTTAAGCCAATTATAATGCAAATTGTTGCAAAATTGGTGGCTTTTTACTTTTAAAATATTTTCATCAACATTATTGCACGCATGCAGTTTAAAATATCTTTGAATTGCCTTCTTTCGTTCGTGCCGGCCCCTCTCGCCATTCCACACAGCAAACAAATCGACGTTGGAAAAAAATGAGGTTACCTAATAAAAATGCAAATTGCGCCAAAAGAGAGAAAAAGAGGGAATTAAGACAAATACATGTTAACTTAGAATTGACAACGCTACAACAATCACTTGGACAAACACATAAACAATTCTAAACTCTTTTACATAATCCTTTCCAAAGTTGAAATTTGTTAATAAAAATCCAGCTTTAGAAGCGCTTATAAAAAGACAAAATATTAGTATACACACGCACAATTTAAACGATTTCTTATATTAAACACACAGTGCAAACCTGCAAAATCAGTGTTCATGACTTGATTTTCTTCTAATTGTGTTGCCATCACAAAATATTAAAAACCAAACTCAATGCAAAAATTTACAAAACTTAGCCGCACGTGCTTTCGATAGCAACAGCTGACTTAACAGCTGTCATTCTCACATGGGACTGTTAAATTTAACATTTTGAGTTTGGGGCATAACAGTCTGATGTTTTCTTAATGCGTTAACAGCAAATTTGTGCTAATTAGAAAACTTTTAAAAAACATGCAAATGCCAGATAAAGTGGTCATTTTCCCCATGGTGCACTGTAGAGGCACCGTCTATTGGACCAGCATTGTTCAATGCGAAATTTAAATTATTGTATGAAAATCATTTAAAATTTGTATTCATATAAATTATACGATCTGCAAGGGTTCATAAACTTCGGCGAATCCCAAGTTAGCTTTCCCCTATTTTTCAACCATAGGTTAAGTTTTAACTGCGAGTTTTATAATATTTGGCTTTTAGTTTGATTTTTTTTAATATTTTCATTGCTTAGTTGTATAAGGATGCTTAAACTCTTTAGATGTTTTTTTTTGTTCATTTGGTTGTGTATTTGTTCATTCCGAAATGTCACTTTTCGCACACCATTAAAAAAGAGTACTAAACCTACTGCGATAAAAGCGCCTGTATTCATTTTACGCTTTCCGAACATCTGATATAAAAAGTTTTTAGCATTAAACTAAATTTTTATTGCTAGCAGGCATGAGAAGGTAGCTGCTGGCTGGCAGTGGATCAGGCAAAGACCGTTGATGATTTGGCAGAGATGCCAATGAAACAGCTGTTCGGTTAACTAGCCTCATTTCTGGTGTGGTATGTTCCTGTTTTACAGTTATGTGCAAGCATTACGTGACCTCGAGCAAGCAAAAACTAAAAGTTTTGATTATTATAAAATCGTAATCGTAAAAACGTAAAATCGTATCGTAAAAACATACACATATCTAAATTTGCTACGGTATTCTCTTGTGGAACAATTTAAAGCACACAAGCTAAAAGTGTGAGAGAAGCCTCATATATTTTAAACACTCACATTTCTTCCGCTCGGTTGACTAAAATTTTTAATAAATATTTCTCTACTCACTGCTATCTGGAACAAAAAAAAAATCATATCAAATTAAAAAAGTGGAAAAATATGTTTCCATACTATTAATTAGGAAATGGAAAACCAGTTTTTATACTTAATATCCGCCCTAATCAAACAGAAATCAATAGTAATTTCTGCACCTGTAAAAAACCACAGCAGCTTCATCTAACCGAAAAGCCACAATTGTTTGCCCAGCTCGTCAGGCCCAATGATGAAGTTTTTAACAGTCGAATGAAAAGCTCATTGAATAATCCCACAGCAGCAAACAAAGACAACAGTCATATGGAACAACTGGCACGAGAAATGTCTCTGGAGTTGGTCCTCAGGGCAACAGATGGGGGGGATGGGAAGACTAAAACAATGCATGGCTAAAAAAGTTTTACATTTCTTTTTGCGTGTTGCTCCCTCCATCGTCTTTTATCAGCGCCTGTCATAAAAAAAAAGTGTGCAGCATTTTTAGCTACGTCATCAGAGCTGGCAGGGGTCACCCTCATATCTTGTCAACTTGGGTGAATGTTTAGAGTCTATAATCTTCAAATAATGGAAAAACTTTTGCTGTTAAGCAAAAGGAATGCCAAAGCTTAGATTTCTCCCACTTTCTTCCAGCTGAGTTTTCCATTTTTGTGTTTTTTTTTTTTTTCTTTTATGCAGTTGACAAGCCAGCCAACTGTTTTGTTGCTCACTCGATTTTCAATTTATTTCGTTTTGTGTGTGAGGTTTTCTGTTCAGTTTCCTTCTTCCTTTTTTTATGTTTCTGTTTCTTTGGCAGAAACTTCATCAACTGTTTGCTTCTACCTGTGGCTTAAAGTCTTTTACCTGCATCCCCTTGCAGCAATCAACCACAATTTTATTTTTTATTTTTGTTCTCCATTTTGTGCTTCAAATTAAGTTTGTGTCAAAAGCGAATCGAAGCAGCAACAGAAGCAAGGTTTATGTATTTTTTTTTATAATCACGCCTTTGTGCAAAGTTAATTTCGATTTTATTGCCAATTGATTGAGATTTAAATGGAATTTTGTGGTGTGGCACTTGAATTAATTCGTATAGAAAAGAGAGTGAAAAAATTTGATGTCGCCAATAAGCCATTGGTATTGGCCAGAAGGCTTTTGTGGCTTATTAATTTTCTCACTTTGCGCAAAGCGAAAAGCCGCCCATACAAATGTCAGCAGCAAATACAAATTATGATTTTACACAAAAATAAAATGGAATACTCAGTCACTAGAGATGGAAGAAGTTGAGCGAAATTGGTCTTACAGAACTCACGCTGTGTGTCGAACAGGGGCCCAATTTCAAATTGTTACTCGTAGTGTGAAAAAGGGTAGACTCAGTTTGTGCAAATGTATGTAGCAGGCAGAAGGAAACATTTCCTTCTGTACGTCCATCTGTCTGAACACTTAGATCGCAGAGACTGGAAGAGCTAGAGCAACAAAAATTTGAAAAGTATACTTTCATTGCCTGCATGCTGATCAATTTTGCTTCAAATGGTTTCACGACGCTTGTCCTGTTCCACATTACAAAATGTTAAATAGCTTCTACAAGTTTTAAGATATCGATATTTATATATATACATGCTTTTATTCTCTGAAATTTTCGGAAAGATCGGATAATATCTTATCTGCTATCTTATGTAGTAGCCGGTTTGACTCTGATGGGTAAACTCAATTGTTAGTTACAATTTGTACATTAACTTTTCGAGTCACCCTCGTACTTGTTCGAAAACACATTGCGGTCACTGGCGCCAGCAAAATAAGATCATACGATTGAACCGCTGCTTCATAGCTGAAAGCTCCGCTTAGAGCACATGCATAGGGCATGGGCATTGCAATTTGGTACAGTTAGAAATCATTCGACTGAGGTCTTTACTTCTGTTCGCACGTCTATTTATATTTTGGCGGCTGGCTATAAACTCGTGGAACTTATCTTTCGATTTATAAACCAAAGTGATTAAATCTTTCAAGAGACTGAAGAGTGAATAATTGTTGTGAATATTTGTGGAAAAAGGAACGTGAAGGTACTGGTGAGAAAATTTTATACTTATGAAAGTCGACATTTCATCTAGGATCACGTTTCCTGGGTGACACTCCGTCGCTAGGCAGCGGTCTGGGGTTAACTCTTGGCCAAGAAAGACTTTCTGTCGGCACGAATCGCCCTTCCGCCACCAGCAGAAGCTGACACCTATAGTCCGCATCATTTACATCCTCATCTATTAAAGAAATTGCCATCGACGGGATTTAATTAAGTCATTAATAGAGATATGCCAATCTAAATGATGGAGTTTATGCTTGCGTAACTAAAGCTTACCTAATACATACCTGATCATATTAATAGGTACATTCTTAAACTTTTTGTTTTTTATAAAATAAACTAAATTGTAACATAGAATAATAAAATAACATAAAAGAGATCATTTTGTGTTTCAGATACGTTTTCAGTGTGATCATAATAATAGGTACACTTCATGTGTTGGTAAGAAAAAAAATTTGTATTCCCATTTTGTATTCTTTTTTTAGGTAAATAAGTATTTCCTAACTTAGTATCTAGTGTATCCACCTCTATTTTTGGCCACTACTGCTATTCTTTTTGGCATACTTTTAATAAGAGCCTGGCAGGTAGAGACCTTACCACAGTTTTTGGACACCTTCCCATAATTTTTGTTTATTTGAAAATGAATGCTTTGCCAATTTCATTTTTAAGTCTCCCCACAAGTTTTCAATGGGGTTAAGGTCGGGGGATTGGCTTGGCCACTTCAGAACGTCAACTTTTTGGTCCTCGAAAAACTTAGATAACAGCCTTGATGTGTGTTTAGGATCATTATCTTGCTAAAATACCCAACGTAATGGAATATTTTCCTCAGCATACGGTACCATAACTGTTTCCAATATGGATTTGTACTCTTCAGCATTCATTTTGTTCGTAGTCTGATATATTGGACCTACGCCGAACCAGGAGAAGCAACCCCATACCGGTATATTACCACCTCCATGTTTGACTGTTTTTTTTTGTAAACCGGGGATGGAATTCCTTTCCATTAGGGCGTCGAACATTCCTTTCACAGTCATTCCCAAACAAATTAATCTTGGTTTCATCGCTCCATAATATGTTTCTCCATTTTTTTCTCCCCGGTGCATCCTACCCAGTCTTTGTGGTCCCTTGCAAAAGTTTTCCTCATGGTGATATTTTTTTGCGCATAAGTGGGACTTTTCTGGCAATTCTTCCTGGTAGGTTGGCATCTTGTAGACGTCTTCGGATAGTTCGAGCACTAACTGAATTCCCAATTTCGGCTGCAATAGCCTTCGATGACTTAAATGGGTCCTTTTTGCTCAAAGTTACTATGTAGTGGTCAAGGGTTTCTGTTGTTTTTTGTGGCCTTTTAGGGGTTTCCTGTTTTGGTTTTCTTTCTAATGCATTTTTAACAAAATTATGAGACCTGTTCATTAATTAGGTCGTAAAGATTTGCCTTCTTTTCTCAGACTAAGAACCAATCGAGCTTCTTCTTTAGTACAATGAGAATTTCGACCCATTTTTTCTAAAGCAAATAATTATTTAATTCTCTGTATTGACAGGAGCTATACTTAATTTACCTTTAGATACCAAAAGATCACTGATTACAAAATTATTCACTTGATACTTGTGAGAAACGGAAACTGTACCTATTATTATGATCAGGCGAAATGTGTGGTGGACTCGCAATTTATAGAAAAGCTTTGAAATACGGGGCAGCCCCTCTTTCAACTTTTTGTCACAGTGTGGCCAGACATTGACAACAACAAAAAACCAAAAATAATAAAGTTGTCAACACTAAAAGTACGAAAAAACCATCTATAATTAAAAAATTCCGGTGTGTACCTATTAATATGATCAGGGTACATATGTGCCTCAGCAAGTCATCTGCGTGGAGTTTAAAAGTCAGATTCGGTGCATCCTATGTGAATGATCGGGTGCAGTTAATTCATTATCTCTTTTTCTTTCGCACAAAAAGAAGAACAAATTCAAGTTCAAGTTCATCATAATGAAGTTCGAGTATGTACAAAACATGATTATGTTATTATAATTCCTTTTGATATTTGCTTGTGCACACAAAAGATCAGCTGTTCGATGCACTGTGGTTCCAAGTTTCTTTGAATGAACTGAATTGATTTTTTTTAGAATTTTCTTACCAATTCTCAGAAATCAAGTAAAGTAAAGTGAAAATCAATAATTAATTGAGTAATGTTTTCGTTTAATTTGCTGATTAATATGAGTCTGGTAGCCAATGGAGTAAGATTCTACATATATATATATATATATATCTAGTTATAAATTCCCTCTAATAGCAGACCACGACCATCTACGTCATCTTGGGCCCAACGATTACAGCGATGAGTAAATATGCATAAGGAAGTTGTGAGTATAATGGTAAATTGTGTCTTTTGGGTATATATGTATATGAGTATCTCCCCGGATTGCTGCTAATAACTCTCTCAAATGAATGTAACTGAAGTTGAATTGTTTTCTTGAATCATTTACGGAATATCATTTGATACTATAATGTTTTTGTATTACCTTTAATTTTTCTTATCTTGCATTTCTTATGATTAAGCTTAATATTCTTAGAATTAAAACATGAATGGTCACTACGAATTCAAATGAATTCTTAACTGATTTAATGGTCTGTCTAGTACTCATGCTCAACTCTCACAAAATAACATAGAGGTTAAAGAACCTTTACTATAGGGACAACGTTAAAATAAGTACAACGTTTGTCAAGGTCGGGAGGGTAAAGACGAGGGGCAAATAACATCAAAGCACCCTCTATCAGGTATGATCTTTCCAGAATCCTTTCTTTTGGCGTGTCGGCGCTTCCGTTTATGATTTAATTTGAAGTATTTGATTATTATTATAATTTTTTTTGTGGATTTCAAAATCGCGCATTAAATGTGGCAGCGTAACCCGTGCGACTAGGGTAGAAAGAACCCCTACCAATCCGACGAGCTGGACCCGAGCACAACAAGAATGCGCACTCTCGAACTTAGTCGTGCAACGAATTGATATTTTTGGCGTATAACATCAGCTATTGCAGTTCCTCGAGCACTACACTTATTGTTATCTTGTTAACACTAGCAGTCCTGGTGCGTTGCTACGCCCCTGTTAGTATTTTGATTCAAAATTGAAGAAACGAAGCGCACATTGCGTAATTGCCATCTATCAAATCTTCCTAACAATTTAAACTCAATTTTAAATTTAGTAAAATTCGCGATTTAGTGAACTTTCCGGTCTTCACCATCTATTTATTTACCCGTGTTCATGATGATCTAAACTCAAACGAAAATTTTGTAATTTTCCTTCTTTTAACCCGTCTTCATGACAAGCTATGTTAGGTTAGATTAAGTTGAGATGGCAAGGAACAGTAATCTCGGACACTTCCGAGAGTTTGAGTAGAAAGTGGTGACCAAAAGTTTTGAGTTTCCTTCTACTAAGAGCTGGACAATGGTAAAGAAGATGCAGTAATGTCTCCTCCTCTTCCTCACACTTGCAGCTTCTACAGAAGTCGTTGTGAGCTACGCCCAGGCGTACTGCTTGCCGATGAAGCAGTAGGACCTTTAAGAGCCCCAACCAGAAGTGAGATGTTTTCCCTACTTTGTCGCAAAAGACTATTGATTCGTTTCTGGTTAATAGAGGAACAAGTGACCCCACTTACTTACCGTGTGATGAATTTAGCTGTAAAATACCAATATCTAATTGAGTCAGTTCGACTGTAAGTAAACCAATTTTTACATTTCCATCTCTATCATGAGCATACAAATCGTAAAAAAAAACTCAGCCACTCAATTTTCTCGCCATAGAGTAAAATATGAAAATATTTCACCATGCCCTCAGGCAGCCTTCTCCCCAATGACGACGCACTCATCTACCTTTACAAATATGGCTTCTATATACCCAATAAAAAAAAAAAATAGAAATAAAAAATGTTTAACGAAGCAAAACTTTTTTGTGCCGCTTTCATTTCAGAGGTCGCTTGCACAAATGCAAACCTGCCAGGCATAGCGGAGAGAACATCAAGTGCTAAATGTGCTGAAGGCCGAAGGTCAACAACAAGGCTAATGAAGAGCCACTTAGCACCTGAAATTGCCACAGCAGATGCGAAGTAGTTTTTTAAATCCCGCCCTCACAAAAAATGGTGTCAATGAGGTAAGGAAAAATTAGGTTTATTACTGAGAAAATACAAAAGTTGTTACTTATATTTTATTGATTTTTAAATGCATTGAATGTTTTTTATTATTATGCATTTGAAAAAGATGTTTGTAAAGCATTGGATGTTCAATAGCTGGTAAGCAGAGCATTTTTGAAGGAAGACTGAAACTTTGTTTCTTCCTTGCCCGAACAAGAGTGACTATTTACAATGTGTCTTCTTTATCGGATTTTTTTTTTTGACATAATCATCATTTGGATAAATGTCGAAGTATCTGTTTGGCTGTTAGAGCACCGAGTGCCTTTTAGTGTATAAACAATTGCTTAATTATTAATAAATGATAAGTCCATTTTCTATAAAGTTACTAAACAGGGCTGCAAATGTATTCGGAGTCAAACCGCTCCGGAGTTGGAGACTCTGGGATTTTTGGGAGGTCCGAACCAAACCCGAGCAGAAAAATATTTCCCGAACGAACCGGAGCAAACAAAAATCAAAAATGGGTTCAGTTCAATATTTATAAAATAAATTTCTAGCTCCTATAATTGTAATCCCCAAATGCTTATTCCGTGGACATTTGATTTAAAAGAAAATTGCAAATTTTGTTGAAATGTGACGGCAAACAAGTCTGTTGATGAGAGGACCGTATGTTTCATAAAACAGTACTGTACAGACAAACCATTGCTATCTCATTGTAATAAACCTTCTCATCTCATTATATGGACAAAAGAATGTCCCAATTGTCATGCGATCAAATTCAAAAATGAATCCGCCGGGATGTGTTGCGCTTCAGGAAAGGTGAAACTACCGGAAATGGAGACGCCACTAGAACCGTTGAACGGCTTAATCATCGGCACGGATCCAGATTCAAACCTGTTTCTGAAGTCCATTCGTAGATTTGATTTATGCGTTCAAATGACTTCGGTCGGAGCAACAGAAATAATGCAAAATACAGCGGGAAATGGTAAGCCATTCAATTCAACCTTAAAAATAGAGGAAAGCTAACTTCGGCTCCACCGAAGTTTATATACCCTTGTAGCTTGATGGCGCCACTACTTTGAGCATTTGCTTCCCAGTTTGTTATATGGCAGCTATACGATATATTCATCCGATTTTTACCAAACTTCCCAAAATTGTGTGGAAACTGATAATATTCATAATTGGAAAGTAAAAAGACGTTACCAAACAAAAAAGTTTTTCTCTCTAGAACTACTTTTTCGACCGATCGTTCCTATGGCAGCTATATGCTAGAGTCATCCGATTTGAATCAAACTTGGCAGAATTGTGTGGTAGCATATAATACTGATCAGTAACAAGTTTGGGAGTGATGGCATTAAAAACATAAAAAAAGTTTTTCATACTAAGACTTTTTTCAGACATATCTTTTGTATGGCAGCTATTCTATATAGTTGCCCGATTTTCATAAAACTTGGTGGAATTGTGTAAATGCATAGAAACCTTATAAATACGAAGATTGGGGGCGTTTGCATTGAAAACAAAAAAGTTTTTCTCACTAAAACTAGCTTTTCGACCGATCGTTCCTATGGCAGCTATATGCTATAGTCATCCGATCCGGCCGGTCCCGACAAATGTGCAGCGTATTTGTACCAAAAAACTTCGTGCAAAGTTTGGTTACGATAGCTTTAAAACTGACGGAGGAGATAGCATAGAAACAGACGGACGGACAGACTGACATGGCTATATCAACTCAGCTCGTCATGCTGATCAAGAATATATATACTTTATGTGGTCGGAGAACCTTTCTTCTATGCGTTACAAACATCCGGACAATTTTAATATACCCTCTACAAGGGTATAAAAATCAAAGGCAACGTTTACCATAAAGTAGGCTCCATACATAAATTTTTACAAATCTACTTTAAGGGCGGTGAGGACGTCAATAACCTCAATTCGAATAACGCCAGGCGCATCGTCGGCGAGCTGGACTCCCTTTTGAAGGAGCACAATGAATTATTGAACTTCTTTAAATCACACATGCACGAGAATCGCAAAGTGACAATCACGCTATTGTTATCAATCCTGATAAAACACCATCTCGAGAGCAAGTGCGTAGATTTAATGCGCCTGCTGTTGACGACGTTGCTGGAATAATGGTTGGCGACCGCACAGCGACAAGAGAAATTGTGATTCGAAGAAGAAACAATAATCTGGAGTACATAGCCGACACACACCGTTCATACGACGCTCTCCAATATCCGCTAATTTTCTGGAAAGGACAAGACGTAGATTGCATAAATGTGATCCCGTCACAGATAATTCATTCATTTACTAGAAACAATTTATGTGGCAGAACAACGTTTGGATCAATTAAATAAAATTACATTAAAATATAAAATAACATAAAAAATCAAGAAATGACCAAAAAATATAAATAATTTGTTTTTTTTATCGTAACTTATGACAAAACCAACATGCCTTGTCGATTATGCAGGGAAAACCAAAGAATTTATCGTTAATTTTTTTATCTTTTGTATTAGAGTAGGGGACAACTAAGCTCGAACCTAGGTTCACCGACCACCTGAGCCCGCTCCGTGAACCTGAACCAGAGAACGGCTTCGTTCGATTGCAAAACGTTCATACATTTATCAACACCCGAATAAACTGTCTTTGCGCTCTATGCATCAAACTTGCATACATAACATGTTCGCCGTTAAGTTTTATTCAATCCTATTGTTGGCACTCTGATTATAATCATGTTCATCTTCAATCCAATCAGTTGGGGTGTTTTATTCGTTTGGCTCAACGACGATCGATTAGAGTGAGTGAAATTCATCTCGTATGAATAAGACGCATAGTTTGAGATGGCACTGCTGACAGATATGGAAAAAAAGAGAGAGAGAGAGAGCAATGCTCTGGAACTTACCGCTGAGTTTTGTTGGATCGAAAAACTCTTGCTCAACCGTTCCATGCTTTTGCCGGTATGACTCTGATTATATCCATATATATGAGCGTTCGATCAAATATCTCAGGCTCAACCGCTCGATGCGATTTCCGGTATGAGCAAAATATATATTCAACGATGAGTTTTTATACTCTGTACCAAAGGTACACAGAGTATATTAAGTTTGTGCAAAAGTATGTAGCAGCCAGAAGGAATCATCTCCGACCCTATAAAGTATATATATTCTTGATCAGCATCAACAGCTGAGTCGATATAGCCATGTCCGTCTGTCGAACGAAGAGATCTCAGAAATGGTAAAAGATAGAGGTTTGATATGTATGGGAAATATATTTCTTATACAGGGTGGTCATCTAGTGTTTGGATTTTGAACTATTCATAATTTGACTTTAAAAACGTCAAATGTCATTCGGAAAGCGACTAATATTAAGTAAAAACTTTGACATTTGCAAAATGCGTCGCTATTCGCTTGAAGAAAGTTGGGAAATATTAAAAACACATTTCCAAAATGGTGAGTCCTCGACTCAAACTGTGCGAAATTTGAAAAAAAAAACATTCAGCAAAAAAAATGTTCCGAAAACTCAATTTGTGGATCAAGTCGTGATGCGAGTTCGTGAAACTGGAATATTGGTGGATAAACCAACCCGTGTACGTACTCGTCCGGTGCGCTCGACCGAAAACATTGCTGCGGTTGCTGAAAATGTGCGTGAACAACCATCGACGTCAATTCGCCATCGATCTCAACAATTGGACATTTAGCGCACTTCTTTGATGCGAATTTTGCATAAAGACCTTGCCATGAAGCCATACAAAGTTCAATTGATGCAGCAGCTAAAGCCAATTGACCATCCAAATCGTTTACAGTTCGCAAATTGGGCGGAAGATCGTTTGGCCGAAGATGGTGAATTTTACCGAAAAATCATATTTTCGGATGAAGCACATTTCCACCTCGGTGGTTATGTCAATAAACAAAATTGTCGCATCTGGGGCACAGAAATTTCGAGAAGCCAATGCATCCACAACGTGTCACTGTTTGGTGCGGATTTTGGTCTCGAGGCATCATTGGTCCATTTTGAAAATGAAGAAGGAGCCACCGTGACCGTCAATGGTGAGCGCTACCGCTCAATGTTAAGTGATTGGTTCTTCGAGGAAATTAAAGCTGAAGACTTGAACGATATTTGTTTTCAACAAGACGGCGCTACGTGCCACACAGCGCACGCCACAATCGATCTTCTGCCTTCGCCCTATCTTCGAAAATCGAATAATCAGCAAATATGGAGATGTGAATTGGCCGCCAAGAAGCTGTGATCTGACACCGTTAGACTATTATCCTTGGGGAGCGGTCAAGCACAAATGTTATGCAAACAATCCTGAAACAATTGATGAGTTGAAGAACGAGATTCGTGTGGGTATTGCTGACATACGTGCCGAAACAATTGAAAATGTTCTCAAAAATGGGGTGGATCGAATGGGCTACTGACAAGTCAGCCGTGGAGGTCATTTGACCGAAATTGTTTTCAGCCGTTTTTTTTATGGCAAAATTAAATTCCAATTTTTAAATGGATCACCCTATACTTGCAGGCAGATCAAGTTTATTTTCTATTTTTGCAACGCCCCCTCCCGCCTCCGCAATTTGGAAAAAACTTCATATCTGCCACAGTTTTGATGATAGATTGTTCGTACCTTCTAGAGATATCTAGTAATCAAAATTATTTATCGATTTGCTGAAGCTAACCACCGCTATATTCAAACAAACACAATCTTTGGGAGAGAGAGAGAGAAACTTAGAGATGAGCGATTAATAAAAATATTGCACGATAAACGCGAGACTCCGTGGATGTATTATAATATTATAGTCGGGAGCAAATGAACTGATACAGAGTATGCTATAGTCGGGCTTGACCGGCTTTCTCACTTGTTTTAATTTATTAATTGTGAGTAAGAAATTTTGTGTATGAGACAATGAGATTGCAAGAAAAATGTAATTTTTGCAGTTCGCTGACCCGAACCCAAAAAGTTTTAAGAGTTCGAACCTCTGAGTGAATCCGTATCGTTTTTAAGAAGATTTGCAGACCGGCTACAAATTGCATAAGACGACTCTCATTATGAGTTCTCTTTAAATAAAATACTAAAACCCAAAGGTTCCCAAAGGACAAATGAAATGATGAATACCTGTTGCCAGATGCCTTAAGGTTCGATTTCGCATTAAGATTTTGCTCATATTACCCAATATATAATTTACCGGTATTATTATGTCTACATCTAACATGAAGATGCTTGGCCCTGGCCCTTCTGGAGGTGCTGTTTGAGCCAATTTTACTTTTACATCTAACATGAAAGCCGATCTTGATGAAACACTGGATAGATTACGTATTAAACAATTTTCATGTGCACTCAGCATGCAGGCTAGTCTTTATATTTCGAAAGGACACCGATTCGTGACTTTAAAAATTTTTTTAATTTTAATCTTCCAACTTCAATTGAAAATTACTAAATTTCCATATGTATTTCACTATAAGCATCATCATGCACATATTTATTTAATCTATTATTATCAATTTGCATTTACAAGCAACAGCGGAAAGAGAGCCACAAAAATCCGGTAAAAACAATTTTGTTTGGCTTTTCATTGCCCTCCTGCAGCCAACCGCACCGCAAAAATGTCAAACGGCAACAACAATTTGGCAACTTTTCACATTTTCACATTTTGTGCTGGCATTAATTTTCCCGGTTTGCGAGTGTCAATAAGCCAACAATAATGCACTCGTTGGCATTTGTTCGACCCAAAACAAAAAAAAAAAAAAAAACAGACGGGAACGAAAAAACCAAATTAAATTTCACCCAGCAGCCGGAGGCGGAAGACAAAAAAAAAAGTAAACTGCAAATGTAATTTGTGTGCGAGTTTCCGTGGCCACCAAATCGTCGTTTGGGATACCCCAGCTGCACTTGGCTGCAGTTTTATTGGCCTCAGCCCATCCGTTTCTGGTTAACGTTGACATGTCTCTGTTTGAGATTGCACCTGCCTGCATATCCGTTGCAGGTCCCGGCAGCTTCGCCGACATCGTGGTCATCATCGTTGGCATCGTTGCATATTCATACGCGGCAGCTTCTCCACCATTGTTGTATGTATAGTTGATGCGGGCGAGCTGATTTTTATGTGGCTGACCATGGCAGGTTTGGAACGTTTGGCCATTTTCTGTTTGGTTTTTATGGGCTCAATGGATAAAAAAAAAATCAAGTGAGCTTTATGCTGTGGGCAACTATTCGACTATTTAGTGCTCTAGCGGTGGAAAATCGAATTGCAATGAAAGATTCAAGAAACATAAGATACGAATTATGCGTTTGATATAGATAAAGAAGGCAAACTGAACTAAAGTCAATTATATTTTTGCCAGTAGTTCTATTGCTTATGCTTGCCACTTGCCACTATGCTTGAGCGACAAGTCGCTCTCACACCTAGACCACTTTGGGCCCATTGTGATGCCATATATATTCCCTATTAACCCTTTTTAATGCTGAGAGGAGTCCTCGTTACTGAACCATTGTGCAGAATGAATTTGAGTAGAGCTGGGATCTCTAGACCGCAGGTCTCTGAGAGGTTGAGTAGCAGAGTTTGACCAAGTGTCCTGAGTCTCCTTCTACTCAAGGCGGGGCCATGGCAAAAAATGTGTTGTACCGATTCCTCCACTTCTTCGTATTTGCAACTTCTGCAGAAGTCATGGAAAGTGACGCCTAGGCGTGCTGCGTGTCTGCCAATAAGACAGTGACCCGTGGCAAGTAGTACACGCGCCGACGACTTGCCACGAACTGAGCACAATTCGCACAAAATGCACACTCACCATACAACCACTCCCAAAAATTTGAGCAAAAAACCCAAAAAATCGAATTGCTTTTGATTTTGGTCTCGATTTGCTTAAATGCGTACGTGTGACGCATACACCCATATTTCACTAGCACACATTAGCGTTTTGCGCAAAAATTTGTGTGGTGTATGGGGCGCTTTTGTACGTTTTTGGTCGACAGGATGAAAGGTTTTTCACCGATTCGTAGCGAGACGAAGTGTTTCAGCTTATGTGTGAAGCTTATGTGTTGCCCTATCGTGCTCTTTTCAGAAAGGAGCTCCATGGTGGTACCTATTTTGGCCAGTTTGTCCCCGCAGACTCATTTCCTTCTACGTTACGATGTCCAGGCACCCAACTAAGGTGTATACTGAAATGTCGTGCGATCTCATTCAGAGATAAGCGACATTCCGTAAGTGGCTTGACTATCTGAATATACAAATACTTTTCCTTCTTTGCCCGTGATTGTGCTAAGGCAGGTGGTGGCTTCCTGAATGGCTTCCACCTCTGATTGCTAAACACTACAGTGATCAGAAAGGCGGAACGATAAGTTCAAATCTAGGTTGGGAGAGAAAACACACCATCCTACTTTTTCGTTGAGCTTAGAACCATCAGTGTATACTGAGAAAAAAATCAATCTAAAACCAAGATTATAATCTTGAAACGAGACGAAACGGTGTCAGAATTCGACAGAGACGAGATAATCTTAACACAATTTTATATTTTCAATTTAAATCTTAATCCTACAATATTGAATTAAGATCGTGTAAACTCGACATTAAGATGAAACAATCTCATTTTTAATATGAAATAAATATAGATAAAAATAGATTATGCATTTTTTGTTTTTAGGTGATTGAGTGGGAGGAAAGGTTGGTGTGTGTGTGTGATTTTGTTGGTTTAGTTAGTTATTTTAGTACTTTCTGCGCACTGAAACACTGATACCACCGCTTTAATATCGAACGTCATCTGTTAGGCCCAACCAGTTGCAGTATAAGTGCAAAGATTTTCGCAGCCTGAGTTCTTGTACTGCAACTGGCTCGTCTAATCGTTTGTGCCAATGTGTTATTGAACGAATAGGTCGTGGTTCTAGTCTCAGCAGGGTTGGGGGGTTGCATTGCAACCGAAAATTGTTTATTTTTGTTTTATTTAAGCAAAATAAATCTATATATATAAAAAAATTTTCAACTGAAACTTTACAGAAAACTGTAGAATGGTTGAGATAAGTTGCCAGATGATAAATCTTATTTTTAACATTTCTAAGCTCAATTCAAAGTTTTTTAATCTTCTTTTTATAAGACTGCAAGGTTCTTGAAAACGAGATTTTCAATTAAGATTTTAGATTGATTTTTTTTTCTCAGTGTAGATGCTAATGGCGATAGCTCAGCAGTGGGAAGGGTTGTCCAAATCGGGTAGAGTTGGGATATAGACGTCGTATGATTTGTCGAACGGCGTTTGTGGTATACAGTCTGTATTTAATTGCATATCCTCCCCTCTACTTCTTCGAGTATGGTAGGGCCTGCCGAATTAACCCTCCTCCAGGCATCGGATTCTCGTAGTCTTAAGGCTGTTGTGGTAGCCATTTGCTTTGCTACAAGTAGTGTTAGAGTCGGAGTCCTTTGAAATAGCACTTTTAACGAGAAGGCCAAGTAAGCTTCGTCTGTGCCGAAGTTTTTATATCCTTGCAAATGTTGATTTTGAAATGTCAGAGTTTAAGAACGCTTACAAAAAAATCAAAAAAATGTTTCAAACTAAGTCCCATATTCCGACAATCGTCTGATTTCTACCAAATTTCGCGAATCTTTTTGAAAACGTATCAAATTAATAATCGCCGAGTTTCAGAAAGATAGAATTGAAAACAAAAAAGTTTTTCTCACTGACTCATTTTCGGACCGATCGGTTGTATGGCAGCCTTAAGATATAGTCATCCGATTTTGATCAAATTTTTTGAATCCATTTGAAAGCATATAAAATTAGTAATCAGCTAGTTTAAGGACGCTAAAACAAAATCAATTTCTTACTTTCTTTCTTGGCAACCATAAGATATAGTCACCCAAAGTCGATCAACTTTTCAAATTAGTTTAAAAGCGTTTAATATTAATAATCACCGACCATAAGAACGATTTACTTTAAAAAAATTAGGTTTTTCCACTAAGACCCATTTTCCTACCGATAGGTCCTATGGCAGCTATAAGATATAGTCATCCGATTTTGACTAATATTTGCAATATTTGCTGTTTGAGAGCATATAATATTAATAACGGCCGAGTTTAAGGACGCTAACATTGAAAACAAAAAAGTTTTTTTCACTAAGACCCATTTTTTCACCGATGGTTCCGACATATTAGCAGCGTGCAGTAAAAAGAAGACTCTGTACAACATTTCAGATCGATAGCTTTAAAACTGAGAGACTAGTTTGCGTAGAAACAGACAGACGGACATACAGACAGACGCACAGACAGGCAGACAGACAGACGGACAGACAGACGGACAGACAAAGCTCAATCGACTCAGCTCGTCGCCCTGATCAAGAATATATATATATATAGCAGAGCTCGCAAAGTATGCTCAACCAAATTTTTCAATGCTGTCTACTCACCGAAATGACAGGGAAAAATTTAACAGACTCGCTCACTCTCTCAACAGAACACTAGATCAGAGTTCCCCAGCGATAGCCCCTGGAGCACGAACATACTCTCCAATTCACACCGAATGCTTGCCGAATTCATGCATCACTGTTTTTTAGAGAGAGACACAGTCATATTTTCGCGCTCTCTGCTTGGGGAACCGTGCACTAGATTTTGCTTTTCTCGTGTTTTCTGTTTCATAGTTATCGATGAGAGAACACACGAAACTGTTTTACTATAACATTTTAATGGGGATAATTTCGTTCAGCTGTCAGCAGCTGAGCATAAGCAACTGAGCAAATCGAGCCAAGTGTCCCAGCAAAGTGTCTTTTTGTTGTTGTGTTACACACTCACCTTGGCCTACTAGGATTAAAATCTGTTTGAAATTATGCGAAATTCGATGTCTAATCTTTTAAATGCCTATTTTTAAGCATTATATAGGTAATACAGCAAATTAAGTTTGATTAGCCGTTTGCGTAAAAATCTGATCCAGCTCGATGGCATGCTACTGGATAATCTCCATGATTTATTTTTTATGTACAGTTCAGTAAGCGACTCAAACAGCTGGATCATCCCAAGAGTTTTCACGACAATCTCAGTCCTTAAAAACGTCGAATTAATTAATTGCAAATTAATTCCTTGGACTGATTTCTCCAGTCTGGTCCCCACATCAATTTTAAGCGATATGAGCTTGCATTTAAACATTACCTTTATAACCTCTTTTATGGACAGCTCTTTCACTCGTACATGATCCATAATATTTCTCGAGGTTATTGGAGCCATTTGCGGGGCAAATATCGCGATACACTTCGCAGGCTAACAGTAAAAATGGTCTGCTAGTCAGTAATAACAGTATTCATGATAGACGCAATTATTGTCTCTTCACCTCTTTACCTCGTTGACCTCATTAGCGAGTACTTCTAGATGTTTAGCCGTCAAATGCCGCCTCAAATTTGTAATATGGTGGCCTGATAGTTTTATCCCACATAAACTGCATAGCGATTCATTGGAAGTCTTGTCAAAGTTAAAAAAAAAAATGCACTTTATTATCAATTTTACGACCTTTGCACTTTATAGTCAACAATCAACTGCGTCAATGTTAACGTTTTGTTTTGCCTTCTACAGAAACACACAAACATGCATACACACTTACATACAGTTTACTGAGGCACACACACATGCTTAGAAGACACTTTCGACAATTTCTGCCCAGGAAAGTGTCTCATGAAAACAGATGAACAAAGCAACCGGAAAAAAACTCTCATTGATTGAGCAAAGAGCACGCTGTGAAAAGTGAGAGGTGATATGTCATTTCGGTTCACTTTTTTAAAGTGTATGAGAATGACTGTGAAAAGGGAGCACTTTTTGGGAGCTCTGATATATAGTTTATGGGGTCGGAAATTAATATTTCCATGCGTTGCAAACTTCTGGGAAAAATTATAATACCCTTTGCAAGGGTATAAAAATAAGCCGAGCCTTAATGTGCGTGGAGTGGACTTGCTGGCCTCTATCCATAATACGTTATGTGTGGCTTCAGTGTTCGGAGGCTCAAGAGGCTGCTTGACATGGTTGCTTACCTGCTTGTTTGCCTGGTTGCTTCGCAGGAACTTGGGATCCATATGTTGTTCAAATGTTTAAGCAACGTTTTTTCTTAGACTATGAGTTGCGCAGCATTTGGTAGGAACAACACGATATAGTCCTAGTAAATTAAAAACGTTTTTTATTGGTCGTTGTTTTGTTGTTTCTGGGCGTGATCACATGTATGTATGTCAGTTTGATTTGGCCGTATACATGAGTATGTAAGCAGATCTCCTTCCAAATTAAACAGATTTAAAACCAACCGACGACTTTTGGGTTGGAATTAAGTTGAATATTTTAAATTAATGTTTCCCTTTAGTTAATATAAATCATAAAAGTGCATAGCTCTTCTAAAAACCAACATTCCCCATCATTTCGCGATATCAACCGCACAATTATAGGGCACAAAAAACTGCTCTGTCTCTATCTGTTTGTGAGATATCCATGAATGGGTAGAAATTTTTCAGCCTTGGCGAATGTCAGCGTTTAAAATATGCACATTTTTGCAAATGACATTTCAGTCGCACCGCACTATCACTAATTGATATCATATGATGGAATTTATGCACAGAAACCAGACACCCAGCCACTACACACACCAGACCCACCGGTTGCCGGTTCCCCCAACCCGATCGTTAATCGCGCAACTCGGTACTTTTCATGTTGGTGCTCCCTTTGTTGTTGGTCAACTGTTGGGACGCTTTTTTTGCGGTTTGTCGCCGCGTCAGGGCCATCATTGCTGTTGTCTGTTGTCTGATGTCTGAGGTTGGCCGCTATGCGGTCTTTGGCTGCGGCCCGATCATTCATTTGTCAAGTTGTCAGTACACGGCGGCTGGGCAATCCCATTGCTGCCTGTGGCTGGCATTAAGTGCGCCATTTAGATTTTCATAGTTAATTTATCTAGGATGGCCTGGCAAATTATTGTAAATCCCATTGTCAACCAGATTGTTCATATAAATCCAAATTTCGAGTCTCATACATTTTGTTTGTTTTTTTCTGGTACTTAATTTAAGTTCACACAAGATGGAAGGTAAAGGTGATGCCATTCCAGCTGAACGCTTACCGATTGCTGCTCGACTTGAGCAATGGACACAGACGAATAATGTAACCCCCATGGATATGGGACGCATATTAGCAGTGATTTTTAGCTTTATACTGATCTGCTATATGATTGTCTTTGTGGCGCGCCTTGTGCTGGCTTTGGTTTTACCCTCACTGATGGTTCTGTTGCTGATTCTGATCTATCGCTTAGTCAACACTGCGGATTTACCTAATTCTTTGAAACTTGTGTGGAATATGATCGTGTTCTATACTGATATGATGTTTGATAATATCTATAAGGCAGTTATTTAAATCGAGCAGAAAGATTTATGAAAAATTTTTAGTGAAAATCCAAAATGTTATTTAGAAATTAATTTCGGGACTTGATATTATAATAAATATAATTTTTATTGATGTTTCAAACATTCAGCTAGAAATCAATTACCCTTTGTAGACGGCTCTCTTGACTCCCTAACGGTTCTTTGGGCAATATAAATAAGACTTTTCGGGGACTTTGCACAAATTTTATTCGAATTTTGAATTTCATATCATTTCAATATGTAATTTATAGCCTTTTATGCTGCTATTTCTCAGCACAAGCCATTTCCTTTCACTGCATTTAAAGGCCTAAAACAAGCATAACAACTAGACAAAGACACTGGCACAGAGACAAGCCATGTTTATGTCCCAGCCAGCAACAAAAATGGCAAACTGCAACCAGGCTGGGATTTCGCCGTCTCTCCCGAACCCAGTTTCCCCGCTGCTGGTACAGCCATTTCAGAGAATAGTTTGCTCTATCTCGATGTCTGTTGGCCAAGTTTGTCTCGTTGTTTTCACCACTGACCGTGACGCTCGTTTCGCTGGCGCGGTTCGCCCTCGTCGTCCACACCACGTTTTAGGAACGTGCGTTGTCTGCTACCTGATGGTTGACTTTCTTGCTCTAATGAAATGCGGTTACAAATGCAATTTTACATTTTTCAAAAAAGCATTTTATCTGTCGACGCCAGGCTCCAGGAATACAGCCAGGGCCAGGACACAGGATGGCAGTCAGTGCACGTGACATAACTGAGCATAGGTGTGTCTATGTGTGTGGTTGTATTGTGTTTGTGTTTCGAGCATGTTCCTATTCGGGCCAGGTCCCCAAGCTTGTGCTCCAGCTCTTTTCCCCTCTCCCCATTCTCGTCAGCTTGTTTGCACCTTGTCGAAATTAGTGTTTGTACCGAAATGAACACGATTTGTTTGACCAGCAGGTGTTGAAAATACACTGCGCTTTCTATGGTTGAGCTGGTTCGTGTCTCGTGGTGTCTCCCTTTCCCTCCGGCCATCTCTCTCGTTTTGTGTCATATGTGGCGTATGGGTAATGTTTTTCAAATTGTTGCGGTCATTTTGAGAGACATTCTGTTTGGGATTGTTTTTGTATGTTCAAGAGCTTGTATCATGTGGGCAATTGTTTTTTGTTTCGATTTTATTTAAGGTATTTGAGCATGTTTGATTGTGGACATTTTTTAAAAGTAGAAACATTTGTTAGGGAGTAGTGTCGGTTAGGCTGAAAGACACATACAAAATATGGTCTTGTTCGGTATCCATACTGTCACTGTAAGGGGTGGGTGAGGGGGTAATCGGTTTTAAGTTCTGTTTCTGTCAATTTGAAAATCTGGGTTCGGATAAGGAACCAGATTCCCTTAAATAAAAGGAATATTTTCACTGTTATGTAAACTTTTACTTTTCATGACATGATGATATCCAAAAACAAGCTCAGAACAAAATAAAATAGTGTGTCTAAATTCACTTGAATTCTACCGGAAGCGGGGGATGTCAGGAGCTCATTCAAAAACTAGTTGAATTATAGCCTGATTCCACTGACACATATGTATATGTATGTATATTAAACTGGACTTTTCTCCATACGATTTTCTACTTGTGAACTTCTTTGCACAAAATGGCTCAAAATATTGAGTATATTGTATAAAGAATTTATCAAAAATTTTGATGGCCTCGAAATGGCTTTAAAAGATTAAATTTACCCTTTATTTATCTTTGAACTATCAATGTAGGCAGATACATTTTCAAAAAACTTTTATTTATATGAAAAATCCAGTTTGTTTTTATATATATTTTAAATTGCAGATCAAAACTGCTTTAGTGCTGTTTTCCATTCGTAATTTAATGATAATGAAGGGCACATCTAAAGTTGTGTTGTTTTTTTAGCCCCCGAGTAGATACTTAGTTCAAGTCCCAGTAAAGGCATGTTAAACATTAACATTTTTATAAGTATTTCAGTAAGGAGCAAATTGGTATGAAAAACAAAAACAGAACCCCTCACCTAAATATAAAAAATGCTGAAAATCATTTATTTTTGTCTTTTCCTTTTAATATTTAGCAAGTAAGAAAGTCGTTCAAGCCCGATTGCAATACACGCTCAAAAAGAATCAATCCATACGGCATCAAATCAATCCCAATCTGTAATGAAATCGAGAAGGCCAAGCTAACTTCGTCTGTGCCGAAGTTTTTATACCCTTGCGAATGCAAATGTCACAGTTTTAGAACGCTTTTATAAAAATCAAAAATTGTTCTAATTGTTCTGAAAACATATCAAATTAACAAACGCCAAGTTTAAGAACGATAAAATTGAAAACAAAAAAGTTTTTCTCACTAAGACTCATTTTTGACCGATCGGTCCTATGGCAACCATAAGATATAATCACCCGATGTCGATCAACTTTTTCAAATCAATTTGAAAGCGTTTAATATTAATAATCACCGACCTTAGGAATGATTTACTTAAAAACAAAAAAGTTTTTTTTTATCAAGACCCATTTTCTGACCGATCGGTCCTATGGCAGCTATAAGATATAGTCATCCGATTTTGACCAAAATTTTTAAATCTGTTTGAAAGCATATAATATTAATAATAGCCGAGCTTGAGGACGCTAACAGTGAAAACAAAAAAGTTTTCTCACTAAGACCCATTTTCCGACCGATCGGTCGTCTGCCAGCTATAAGATATAGTCAGCCGACTTTGACCAAAATTTGCAAATCTGTTTAAAAGCATATAATATTAATAATGGACGAGTTTGAGCACGCTTTCATTAAAAACAAAAAAGTTGTTCTCACTAAGACCCATTTTTTGACCGATGGTTCCTATGGCAGCTATAAGATATAGTCATCCGATCCGGTCGGTTTCGGCATATTAGCAGCGTGCAGTAAAAATAAGACTCTGTGCAAAATTTCAGCTCGATAGCTTTAAAACTGAGAGACAAGTTTGCGTAGAAACAGACGGACAGACAGACAGACGGACAGTCGGACGGACAAAGCTCAATCGACTCAGCTCATCGCCCTGATCAAGAATATATATAGTTTAAGGGGTCGGAAATTAATATTTCTATGCTGGGCAAAATTATAATACCCTTTGCAAGGGTATAACAACAAAGAAAGTCGGTCAAGCCCGACTATAACATACTCTGTACCCTCACACTCGCATTTGCTCAGGAGTCAAACGGCCAGTTAACACCCCGCGCACAACGCGGTGCGCTCTCTAAGTTTCTCTCTCTCTCTCTCTTTCTCTCTCGCACTAAGATTGCCTGTGTTGAACGGTTAGGGTATGTTGCTGTGGTTATTGGGGTCGGTGGTGTTAACTGGCCGTTTTTTGCCCATAACTTGAGTATCGTTCATCCGATCTTTATCATTCCCTCAACAAATTGATATATAATCGAAAATCGATAAATAATTTTGATTACTAGATATCTCTAGAAGGTGCGAACCATCTATCTTCAAAACTGTAGGAGATATGAAGTTTTTTCCAAATTGCGGGGGCGGGAGGGGGCGTGGCAAAAATTGAAAATAAACTTGATCTGCCTGCAAGTATAAGAAATATATGTCCCATACATGTCAAACCTCTATCTCTGACCATCTCTGAGATCTCTTCGTTCATACGGACGGACGGACAGACAGACAGACGGACAGACGGGCTATATCGACTCGGCTGTTGATGCTGATCAAGAATATATATACTTTATAGGGTCGGAGACGATTCCTTCTCCCTGTTACATACTTTTGCACAAACTTAATATACTCTATGTACCTTCGGTACATAATTTCTAAATTTTTAAATTTCTAAATTTTTATATTTCTTTGATTTTCAGAAGTTTTAAAAAAACCAAAACTGGTGTGGGTCTTGAAGTGTATAAGGGGATGTCCTTTGGAATATGGCGGAGGAGAAAGGAAGAAGAGAGGTATCTTTTTATTAAGATTAAATTGTTCTCGAATATTTTGCTTAATTCAATCTTTTTTAAGATTACCCCTGTATATATGTAATCTTTTTCAGGATTAAAAAGGCAGATCAACTCAATCTTTTTCCGGATCGGGTCAAGCATATTCGGGATTACGTTGTTTTCATTACCGATTGGGAATGATTTGATCCCGTATGGATTGATGTTTTTTTTTTTCTTGAGTGCAGACGCCAAGAGATTGAGAAAAGCTCGGCGTGGCCTTTTGAGCTGTAAAGCCAAGTATTTATTATTTTTATATGCCTAGTTTGTTCCAATAACTAAATTAGCTTAGAGAGGATGATTTCTTTGAAAAAAAAAATGAGATAAATCAAGAATTCTGACTTTAGAGGCAAATTTGAACGATTTCTGCGCTTTTGACTTCAGATCAGGGCTTAATCCCGAAACGAATTTCGGTTCCGGTACCGGTACCGGTACGTACCGAAATGGATGTTTCGGTTAAAGGTTCTATTTCGGTTTTCAACTAATTTCGGTTTCGATACGGTACCCGGATTTTTATTTCGGTATACCGGTACGTACCGGTATAAGTATTACTTATTTTTATACCCTGTTCCCATTAAAAATGGGAAAAGGGGATCATGAAGATGTGCAAATGTATGTAACAGCCAGAAGGAAGCTTCTCCGACCCTATAAAGTATATATATTCTTGATCAGCATCAACAGCCGAGTCGATATAGCCATGTCCGTCTGTCCGTCTGTCTGTCTGTCTGTATGAACGCGTCGATCTCAGAGACCATAAGAGATAGAGACACAAATTTTAGCATGCACATAGGTGTATACCGTACCCAGTTCAAGTTTGTTTCAGATTTGGAAAATCCCCCCCCCCCCCCCTCCACCCTTAAACCGCAAAAAACTGTCACAGCCACAATTTTAAAGTTAGAACCTGGTGGCTTAATATATACTATCCTAGGCCTTATATCTAACTACTCTCCAAAGGAAAATAAGATACGAGCAAAAACACAAAAGTTATTAAACAATTGTCTCAATTGAACAGGGTATTTTGTAGTCGGGAAACTCGACTACAGCGCTCTTACTTGTTAATATTGGAAAAATTAAATTCTGAGATAAAGCTAATCTATTTTATTCCTGTGTAATAAAACGAGTCAAAATTCAATTCAATTGTGGTTGAGTCCATACAACATCTTAGCAGATTCATTATAAATTTTACGCCAGAGAATATCCGTTCCACGCTAACTTGCGTAGCTGGAACAGAAAGCAAGACTTTTGATATCACATGCAATTGTGGGAACTTTGTGGATGATTTTCACCACCAGTTAAGAATGTTTTCATGGTTTCGAACACATTTAAGTATGGAAAAAGTCTAAATGGAATCCAGTAGCTTATTTGTTGACACAAATTATGTTTTTTTATCAGCAAGTTTCTTCTCCTGCAATATCATATGTGCCTCAACTTCGTCGACGCTTATAGTTGAACTAGTATTAGAACTGCCTTCATCATTAAGCAGTGATTGATCAGCAACCGACGAAATTTGTGCATAAATATTTATTAAAAGATTGATTGAAGAACATTTTTTTTGCTCTGTACTTAGCGTTACGTTATAACTAGGGTCCAAAAATATGCAACATAAAAAAGCATTGTTTTCAAAAAGTGATTTCCCTCGCTTTCTTTGAACAAACGTTTTCTTTAAGAGGTCGAATTTTTTCATATTCCCAATTTGCAGTGTATCCAAATAACAAATAAAAATCACCCAAAACTAGATTTACGGCTTAAACTTTAGTTGTGGCCACCTCCGCTGATTCTAATATGCGTACAATTTCGCACTCTTTCTGCGTACTCTTTCTGGCGCAGAAGAAAGTCGCTATCTGCAGCCGCAAAACTGGAGCAAATGTTGAAGATGTCTTCCGGAAGCAAATATTTTGGCATCCTGACCAAAACTACGATGCGCTCTGCAAAGGTAAAAAAAACCGAAACTGTACCGGTACCAACGTTTCGGTTTCGTTCCGGTGCTACCATTAACAACGGTGAACGGTTTTCGGTTCTCAAAAAAAAAATTTATTTCGGTTCCGGTTCCGGTACGTGATTTGAAACGGTTTATTTCGGTTAACGGTTCCGGTTCCGGTATTAAGCCCTGCTTCAGATGAACTGATATGTGCTCTGTCGCAATGGACTCATAAATCAAAAAAGGTGGTCCAAATGTGGCCCACAAAAATTCTAGAATGATGTTGGCTATATGTTGTACACAAGAGCTGATAGAACACAACCCATGATATAGTTTTGTTCAATTCGATTTTAGTTTTATTTTATCATTTTAAAATAATCAGATCAAAATAGACCAGCACCAAAAATACAGGAAATCGGCGATGCATCAAATTAAGATAAATATATTATAATCGATTAAGGATTGAATTCCTTGCCGAAAATAAAATGTATAGTCTTCTTAAACACCCGCTCACATAATACCCAAAAAAAAATATATCAGAAATCCAGTTTTTCATTTTTCATCGTCCAAAATAATTCTTAGAACCATAAAGCATACAACTGACAGACCAGACACTACAACAAAAAAAAATGTTTACCACCATTGACAGTTTCAGACATGGTCGTGAATTTCACAATAGTCGAAAAAATAAAACACCCGCCGGTCAACAAGTGGGCGTGGCGCCGCCAGACATAAATCACAATTTATGGAGAGACTAAAATGGAGTCAGACAACCAGACAAACAAATGAGCAGCTCAGCCAAGCTCTTATTCTTTTCAGTTCGTTTTATACAGGTCGTAAAATATTTAATGGGGCAGGTTTTGGGAAATGATTTCTACTCATATAGTTGGAGGATTGCTCTAACCAAAATCACCCGAAACATTGATTTAAATCCATTGTGGAACCGTATTGAATCGCACATTTTTTTTGCACTTTCCGCTGGAAATGCCATTTGAAGTGCAGCCAAAATATGTCAGACACAAAATCACAAAATGCAGACGGCAGTGACAAATCAGCAGTGAGTGTGTGACAAATGACAGAACAGACAGACGGATGTCAGTGATTGCAAAAACATTTTGCTTTTCAATGCCAAATGTCTGAAGGTTCAGCTGCTGAATAGGCCTGTCATGAAATAGTGGGGATCCCTCCACTTCAGGACTTTGTGGCAAACTCATTAACAAGTTGGCACATAAAAGTCCACAATCTTGGCGGTGTCTGGCGACAAGCTGCCGCATTTAATGGCTGCCAGAATTTTTGGTGTTTAGAAGAAAACCCCAAGAGACTCTAGAGTTATTATATTTTTTTTTTGTTTGTGCTAGGCCAACTCAAATAGTTGGCGGCGCTGAGAAGTTTTATTAAAAGCCAACAGTTGGAGACATATGCTGTGTGCAAGAGTGTGGGGGAATTGTGCAGACAACTGTCAAAGCGGAAGAGTGAAAGACACGGGTTGATAAATACGACAAAACTATGGCGACAAAATGGCCAAGTACAGGTTGGATTGGGAATAGAAAGTTAGTTTTATGAAGGCTCAAGTGAGAATGAATTCTGTTAAGATGAATGTGTTTTTTTTTCGAAAATACATATATGGATAACTATGCTTTGAAAGATTTTCAAACATAATAAATGTGATGATTACTTTTGCGCTACGTTGTGTTCTTGGAAATCGTCAGCAAATCAAAGTGCCCAAACTGATAAATAGTGCTCTGGGTCTAAGAAGACGCGACAAATCTCCTAAAAGTTTTTAGCGGACGAACTTCTCTTTACGACGATAAATCTAAACATAAGATGATAAGAAGAACTGATGAAAGAGTTCGTTTATTCATCCACATTTTGTTTCAGCAGTTAACAAAATAATCAATTCAATTGTTGAAATCAGATGTTTGTCTATTGATTAAAATATCGATAATTCTACCGGGACTAAACTAGAGTTTAAAAGAAAGTTCTGAACCTGAGGCTGCGGTTAAGTTTGTTGCTAGATTCTCGACAAACTCAACATGAGACATTCAAATTCGGTTAACCTTAGGTCAGTTTGCCTAACCGTATATTGAGAAATCGGGACTAATTTCACAAACTGGGAAACAGAGTTTTAAAATTATTTAATAAAAATCAAAAAAAAATCGTAGAAAAAGCTTATATATTTTAAGGACATTCCTCGATTCCTCAGCTCAATTCAAAAATATTTTCTTTCAACAGGTTTCACAATCTGTCTAAAAATTCAGTTTTTTAACTCGGTCTTTGAAAGTTTGAGTGCCTTTAGCATTAAAAGAACTCACTCAAAATCAGAAAATACTGGCGAAGCCGCATCTGAAGAAACACTTAAATGACCAAACTTCAACACTATTTTGACCAAAACCGACAGAAACTAATATAGCGATTTTTGTGTCCAGCGGGCCAAAATACTTCAGATAAAGTTGGCTTGAACCACTGTGAAAAGCACGACATCCATTTTGTAGAGCAGTGTAATAGATTACCTAGTAGGCGCTATTGTTTTGGTACACCATTGAACGCATCCACTCCAACTTGACGGCTATGTGACAAGTGACATTTATGATATATTATTGCATCAAAAGTTTTTGGCGTCAGTTGTTTGCAATCATGGAATGGCGCTTGCTTGAAAATCGTGTTGTAGTAATTGGCCTGCATAAATGCGGCTATAAAAATGGTCGAAATCTATTGCGGAAACTGAAAATCACGTCTCGTAGAACTACCATGTACCATGAAGTATCAGTTTGAGGACTACAGTGCATGGAATAAACAGACCGCGCGAAATGCTCGACCGTCCGTGCACTGTGACGAAAACGCCAGACAAAATCCAAATAACGAAGCCGTCAATAAGATCGATTTCGACTCCTAGAAATCCACTGCCCAAGCAAAACATCATGTCTCGTGAGCCGATGAATATCCAGCAAGCACAGCATGTTGAGCGTTCATTCACTAAAACGTGACCTTGGGACTCAGTGCATGCAAGAAAAATTCGACCGGCCACTATGACTAACAACAGCATTGAAACAAATTGTAACAAGACCAATTAATCCGAAATCTTATGCAGTCGCCATGCTACAGCGTAATCGAGGATCGCTCCAACAAGACGTATATTGGACTTGTAATAACTGACGCAGGAAATTCTTCAATCTATTATTCGCCAGCGAATCTTGGTCAACACACTAGATCGATAGAGTGTATGCTGTGACATCAAAACAAGCTTCCGAACTCATTCCGAGAGTTCAAAAAGGTCACCTCCATTTTTGTGTAAAATTATTCAAAACTTCGGCGAAAGAGTATCAATCCGACGTTCGACAAAGATTGGGAAGCCTCTCAACCAGGGACCACAACTAAACTTCAACCGAAAATCTTTTTTTGGGTGATTTTTATTCCATTTCGATATACTTCAAATTGGAAATATATAAAAAAATTCGTCGTCTCTAGCAAAACAGCAACTGGATTTCATTAAGACTTTTCTCGCACTTAAACGTGTTCGAAACCATGAAAACATTCTCAACTGGTGGTCAGAATCCTCCACAAAGTTCCCAGAATTGTATGATATTTTAAAAGTCGTTCTTTCTGTTTCTGTTAAATTTATAATGAATTTACATTGAATGCAATTATATTACTGCGAGCAAATCACAAGAATGGTATATTAGTTGAATAAGACGTGGACGTATAAAATTCAAAGTTAAATTCGAAAACTAAAAATATATAATATAATATATGGTGACATGACATAAAGCACACTGACATAAAGCCGATTTGAAAAATTTCGATCACAACTCTGAAATAAAACTCAGAACTTTCTTGGGCCTTAAGCCCCTGGGCGTTAAGTCCGAATTTGGATTTGAGTTATTTGACAACAAAAATATCACGTAGAGAATGTAACAAAAGACTGAGGCTTACATTTAGTAGCCATTTAGTGATATTCCATCTTATATTGGCTAAAAACCGCGAATAACTCAACATGGAGAAAATTTTTAATAATAATAAGCATAGTCTAATAAAAACCCGAATTGGAGGACCATGGATGGCGGTTTGTTGTTTACATATAATCCGAAACCCTTTGGTAAGATTTTTTCTATAAGACATCAACAAGACAACTACAACATTGAACATAATTCGAAATCATTTAAGTAACACATATATTTTTGGCATACCTTGGTCTTAATTTTTCATTTTGTCAACAAAGATTTGGATACCTGACGATACTACAACAGAAGCTCAAGGTAGGGTATAAGCTTGTTGCCAATTTTGACTAAACAAACAGCTGGTCAACACTATCTGACTTTGTTAGCGAGTAGATATTTCAAAAATTTACGACTTAATGCCAAAATAAAGGGAATCTAGGCCCAATGTGCAGTGGCAAGCTGGAAGATGAAGTAATCGTCTTTCTAGATGATTTTGAGTATAAGCTGGTGGATCAGTGCAAAACTTGCAGAGTGTATTTGCTTATGTTTAACTCGGTACGACTCGCCGCATGTTCTTCTGGATGCAGGAGCCGAAGGTTGACAAAGATGAGGAGCACTGCCATCCTGGCCAACATTTTATAAAATTTTTGATCACGTCTGATTAAAATAGTCCTGACCATAAATGATACTTTGGTTGGGAAAAAATTGTACCCTAGCCGCGTCTCTTCTTGAAGAGTCGTTTACAACCTGTTTTTCAAATCAATTTCGACTCATTTGCGACTCATTTTCGAGTCTTTTTCTAGTCGTTTCTTAATGAATCACACTTTGAGCAAATGCATGAATCATTTTCGTGTTTTCCTCAAATCGCACATGAAACTTATCTCTTTTTATACTCTGTACCAATGGTACACAGAGTATATTAAGTTTGTGCAAAAGTATGTGACAGGGAGAAGTAATCATAATCAGGGTCGGACCCTATAAAATATATATATTCCTGATCAGCATCAACAGCCGAGTCGATATAGCCATGTCCGTCTATCTGTCTGTCAGTCTGTATGAACGCACAGATCTCACAGATGGTAAGAGAAAGAGGTTTGACATGTATGGGACATATATTTCTTATACTTGCAGGCAAATCAAGTTTATTTTCCATTTTTGCCACGCCCCTTTCAACAAGACTCCGCTCCAGCTCACAAGGCAAAAACGACTCTAACATGGCTAAAAAATCATGTACCGATCTTCATTTCCACGGATGATTGGCCTGCTGGTAGCCCAGAACTGAATCCATTGGAATACAAACTGTGGTCCGTTTTCGAGGCTATGGCTTGCTCTTCTCGATACACAAATATTGGACAATTTCTCAATCGATGAGTGGCCAAATAGACTTCGGCGTTGTTGGAAGGCACAAGATGTTCTACGATTTGTAGCTATTGAGTGACCAAATTAAAAGAAGAAAAAAGCTTTGAAAAATATTCGTTCGTCTCTCTACTCTCTCTCTGTCTCACTAAGATTGCTGCTGATACAGCAATGCTTAGCGTTATGGGTGGGGTGGGTGGTGTGTGTTAACTGACCGTTTTTTGCTCATAACTTGAGTGTCGTTCATCCGATCTTTATCATTCCTTCAGCAAATCGATAAATAATTTTGAGTACTATATATCTCGTAGAAAGTACGAACCATCTATCATCAAAACTGTAGGAAATATGACGTTTTTTCCAAATTGCGGGGGCGTGAGGGGGCGTGGCAAAAATTGAAAATAAACTTGATCTGCGTGCAGACAATAGGAGTCTACATTTCAAATTTGGTTGCTCTAGCTCTTCTAGTCTCTGAGATCTAGGTGTTCATACGGACAGACGGACGGACGGACGGACGGACAGACGGACAGACGGACAGACGGACAGACGGACATGGCTATATCGAATCGGCTGCTGATGCTGATCAAGAATATATATACTTTATATGGTCGGAAATGATTCCTTCTGGCTGTTACAGTGTATTTGCTTATGTTCTGGAGGCAGGAGCCGAAGACTGATAGAGATGAGGAGCACTGCTGTCGTATTAATGAGTTGTTGAACAATCCTCCATCGGCCCATTAGAGAGGTGATGGAGGAGATAGTGACAGCACTGATTTGCAGAATATGTTGAAC
Source organism: Lordiphosa magnipectinata (assembly GCA_037044535.1). Taxonomy (NCBI): domain Eukaryota; kingdom Metazoa; phylum Arthropoda; class Insecta; order Diptera; family Drosophilidae; genus Lordiphosa; species Lordiphosa magnipectinata. The sequence goes on from JBAMBO010004042.1 coordinate 463,904, forward strand.
CACATGTCCTAACAGCAGCTGATGCAGTTGTTCGGCGGAGTGGGCCAAATGGGTGGCCTTAGCTAGTTGCTGGGCCAGATAAACTCACGCACCCACTCCCCGCCGAACACATCCTCATCGGGAGGCAGTTCGGCTTTACAAACGCCTGAGAGTACTTCAGTGCCCTTTGCCCCCTAGGTATCCAAATCTGGCAGCAGTTATATTAAACTCAACTCAGTTCGGCTCAACTCGCAGAGCGAAGCCAATAACTCCGCCATGGACACCGATACCGATGCCTCTGCCGGACGCTCCCTCAATATTGATCTGTCCACTGCCCTTTCTGGAGCCAAGGCCATCCATCAGCTTATAGCCGAACCGGAGCGTTTCAAATCGTTGATTGTTCATATGCCCAAGTCGGAGGATGCGAATGAGCATCGAAAGCAGCAAATCAAGGATCACATCACCCCAACGCAAATTCAGCTGGCGTTGGCCTAGTTTTCTAATGCTTTGCAGTCGGCACAACTAAGTCCGGTGGTCAAGCAATTTGAGCTATCAAATGATGCCGCGGCAATCTAGAGGATTTTGTACGTGCGCTAGAGAAGAGTTTACGTATTGTAAAAAATAACTTTTTATTAATTCCATTAAAATCATTCATTTATTACTCCCCCATAGGCAATCTCCACTGTACATGGTGCTTCAAATACCGCGAAAATTATGACCCACATGTGTTGCCGGTCCCAACTAGTCACTGACATTGTGGAGTTGCTTTTCGCTCCTGCTGGCTAACCAAAGACAAATTTGCAGACATCACAGCAGTCGGAGGAAGTCAACATATTTCTTGGCAACAAATTTCGTTAGTCAAATTTAAAACAGCTAAGTATTCAAATTTTCTTCACAGCAAACCGAACGAGTTATATAGCAGCTACAATGTCCAGGCCTACAACAGCAAGGACGAAGTATCATTGAGCTATAAGGAAAGACAATGATCTTCCATTCACCATCCAGTTCAATAGTTTCGTAATGATAACCGTTCTTGTACAAAACATAGGACGTCTTCAAGGCATAATGCGGCATAATGGGCAGCAGACACACATCAATACAATTCACATAGAACTGCACACATTTGATATTTGCGGCCATGGGATAGACACTGGAAATGCTTTCATCGAATAGATAAACTGCCTGAAATGGAGGCGTCTCTTTGCTGAAGATCTCTCCGGCTTCTGTCATCTTTTCAAACGTATGCAGTGTAGTTACTCCTGAAGGTCCACTGGGAAAAAAGAAATGAGTTACACCTTCCGTTACCAGTATGGGACTAGCGCATGGCGGCGCATCCTTTTCATCTGCCAGTACATATTTGATATGGCTATCTTTCAACAGTTGTAAACTTCTCTGATAGTTTGGATGTAGTGCCACATGCGGCTTCAACTGACGAAAGCGACTACGCAGTCGCACAATAAACTCCTTACGCACCGACTGATGAACAGCCACAGTGGCCATGGGAAAGGACTGAAAGGGATTTTGCATAAGCTCCGCCAGACAATAAGCGGCCGTGTTGAGATCACCGTTCTCACAAACGCACATAAATCGCGCTCCGGGCCACAATTTGGTTGGCGTCAAATGTTCCTCCTGTACGGAATACGATTTAAAATGCTAACTAGAACATAACCAACATATTTTTACTTACGAAGGGTGTTAAGGTATTGTCACAACGCGGATTGTGCACCAGATCGTGCGTAACAAGATTTTTTGATTTTTCACACATTTTGCGGACGGAATATGGATTTTTTTTAATTAGACAATAAATTTTGGGAATATGTAAAATATGTTTAAAATTTACAGGGTTGCTAGAAAAATGTAATAAAATAAAGATCTTGATTTAAGGAAAATATTGGATCAGAATTGAAACTACCAACAATTTGTTCTTTTCAAAACTGTACAAGCTATTTGAAATGCTCAATACTCAGGAGATTGTAAGAAGCGCTCAGAAAATTGTACCATGGAGATGTACCTATTCAAAAGTTACAAAAGATCTGGAAAAGCAACGGACTTCTCCAAATACTCGAGCCCAAAATCGAATTTGCTATAAAAACTACCTTCCTAGAGTACAGAATAACTTTTGTAACGATCCAAAGAGCTTTCACCAATTCGTTAATACCAAACGTCGTTCAAATGCCTTACCTTCTTTTCTTTACCATAAACATGCCTCGTCTAACAAATCTCTTTGCAAAATTCTTTCAATCAACTTACTCGATCGTCCAATGCCAGCAATGGCTATTCTTATCCTATTTCTTCATACAATTTCATACATTGCCCCTCGATTTCTTTTTCTTCTGTCCTAAATGGTTTACTTTCGTTGCCTATCCTATCCACATCTTGTTTTCCAAATCACTTGAGCAGTCTAAATTTCCAACTCCATGAAAAGAATCATATCATTCTTCCCTTACATCAAAAGGGATCACATTCTGACATTTCTAACTACAGGGGCCTTGAGAAACTCTCTGCAATATCTAAACATTTTGAACAAATGAAAAACATCTCAGTTCCAACATTCCTGTCAGTGGCGTAATGTATCAATAATAAGTTGGGGGCGGAAAATTCGACTTATGAATCTATTAGTAGGTACCCGGAGTGGATCGCTACCATCCCCTTTAGTATTGTACACAAAAAGAAGAAGTGAACTCGTCATGATAACCTAAACTCATTATACAATTTCGCGAATTGGTGGTCCCTTCGATCTTTACCATCTATATGGTGTTCATAATAATCTAAACCAGGGGTGCCCAAACCTATTCTGCAAGCCACATATTTTAAAGGGTATTTTGCTATTCAGAGCGGAGACGAATCCAACAAATCAGAAATCATTAAAATCGGTCCAGCCGTTTTTAATTATAAATGGTGGAGCTAAAAATACTAATTTTTATTCTTTCACTTGGAGGTTCCATGTCTTTTGCATAGCTAAGAGTGCCGACTGTTCATTACTTTCGCTTTTCCAATTTTCCAAAGATCCTATTTACTGAGCTCTCAATGATATATATAGGATATTACTAAAGACCTAAGAATCGAAGCATGGAAAATTAGTACATCACTACCACCAAAGTTCCAGCGTCTGTTCTAAATACAATTTCCTGTGTGGTTCGCGTGATAAACTGTTAGACCAAACTCACCCAAATAAAAATAAAATAACTTTACAAACTTATCACTTCGATAAAGAATCACACAATCATTTCGCTATCTCAATAAAAATGTTGTAGGTCAAATTGAAAGAAACTTTGAAGACATTAAACAAGGACACCATTTTGAAGAACCTATAATTTACCTATGTTTCTATCAAATTCACTGATAACCACGATCTTTAAACCAGTTCAGATTTTCGTGTAACTTTTCTTAGCAGGAAGATGTTTCTTTCAAAGGCTTGCCCTATCTGGAAACAGACTTTTCTCAACAAATTTAATACAAAATAATGAAAAACTTTGATAAAATCATGCGGAATCGTAATTGGTAAATGTTTCAGCTTCCAAAAACTGATTGTGTTATTCGGCTTTTAGCCTTAAAACCCCTGTTATCTTAATTCGACCCTCTTGATGGCAAAGCTTCTCGGACGAATTCTTTGACCGTTTCCTAGAAATAACTACTCTTGCCAAATCCGATCAGTTGTAGCCGAGTTATTTCCCAAACTAAGCAATAGATAGCGCCAATACTTTTCATTTGGCTGGACAGTTTGTTAAATGGCAGCAACACGATATTTCACCCGATTTGAAGCAAACTCGCCAAAACCGGTCTAAAATCAAACTCCGAAGAACTAGTTCGGTTTGGATTTGGCCATGAACCGAACCTTATAAGTTTGTTAACTTCCCGAGCCCGAATCCAAACCGGACCACCTATATATGAAAAGAGGTTCGGTTCCACACAATCACTTTAAACTTTCTCAAAGTTATGTCGGAGAACAAAAATTTAAGATGCGTCTTAGAAATCATATCCAAAATCGACATATACAGCCATTTAAAATTTCACTTTCGCAAATATTTTGCGATCTGAAACGTTTTTGGAACGGATTTGCTACAAAATCGCAAAAATTTTTGGAAATGTAAAAATGGGAGCATTGCTGATAGAGGTAGTGTAATAGAGGTTTAAACAAAACGCGTTTCCTGAGTTTAATATATTGTTTACGAATTTGTCGCCCCTAAAAATTGCCGCCTGGGGCGGACCGCCCCCCAGCTTTACTTCAGGTCGATTTGAATTCCATATGTGGTGCTCTAACAATTTGTTGCATTTGAACAGGGACGTTTTATCGTAAAACCCCTCATTTGATTAACTATTTACTGAATCTTTCCATAATGTGGGTAATACCCTTGACCATAAACTTTCTTTTGGCACTCACATTGAACTTTCTGTGAATAACCCATGGGATTTTTTAGGTTTTATTAAACGTTGGTCTAAAGAGTTCAATGATCCCTACACGACCAAGCTCAAGTTTAAGTCACTAGTGAGGCGCGTTTTGGAGTTTGGTTTGTGTATTTGTAACCCTCAATCACTAAACCTGTGTAAACGCATCGAATCTGTCCTCCTAATATTATATATCCAGACTTAAGCCTTTAGGACCGTTTTCTCATGTTCCTGTTTTTGCTCAAATCGAAGTCCACACAGATTTTGCAACTAGGTGGTTTTTTTTGGAATTTTTAAAAATTTGATAAACTTATTAACAATTCAGACTTAACTGTTTTTAGCAGCAGTTTGTTGTAGTTTTCAAATATTTTTCAGTGTGATCGCAAACATAAAAATACATAATTTACATTTGAAATCAATGCGGATAAAGTTGATGGCTACGAAATCCACCTAAAATCAATATGAGAAAACGGCCCTTAGACTTACCTTCACTTGAGCATAGACGTACTGTATTGGGTATAATGATTCTGCACAAGCTTATAGAGGATAATATTGACGCAAAGTACCTACTCGGATGTGTTAACTTTAATGTCCTATCAAGACAAACACTTCATAGCTTCTAGTACTTCTTGGAAAGTCCTCCCTATCACTAACGCTGCGAGCAGGGTTATTTTTTTCCGGATCGGAAGGCGTTTCTATTATTTATTTTTTATGTTTTCCCTTTTCCGGGCTCTGCTGTTAGAACCAACGTTGCAAACCTCTAAAATTTTGCAGAACGTTCGGTCCGCGGGTTCGAACCCGTTGTAAAGTCCAAGGTTCGGTTCGCGGACCGGTTCCTGGAACCCTTGAACCCATGGATTTGGTTCAAACCTCGGTTCGCTTGAACATAAATGAATAGTTTCGATGTATTCCATGTGTAGAAGATTTGTAGAACACACGGGATTAAAATTAATTTTTACAAAAAATTTTCAGTCCTGTTCTCGTTTCCGAACTCGATTGATCGGAATTAGTAAGAGTTGTGATTTCCTAGAAAGGATTAAGGAATTCTGTTGAAACGTTTTGTCATCAAGAGTTTCGAATGAAGATAAATGGAAATTTTGATCTAATAGCCGAAAAATACAGTGGGTTTTTGGAAGCGGGAACCTTTAAGAATACCGATTCCGCATGATTTGATCGCAATAGGAAACGGGAACAGGCCTGAGTATTCTTTATTTCAATAATGTAATTTTAATTGTTAGAACAGTTTTTACCTTTGGTACTGAGCGTACTCTAGTTTTGATTTGAATGTTTACTCTCACACAGAAAAGCACATACATAGTATTCACTTTTATAATTCCTTTCCGACCAAATATTTATGAAATATTATGAACCATTTCTTAAGGCAAAGTTAGTGCGCCCTTTATAGCAATTTCATGTTCTCATATAATGAACAAGCAGCAGAAGCACTTCCCAGCCAAATAACCCAAGAATTTTCCGACTACACTCGAAGGCGCATAAATAAGACACTGGCAAACACACACACACACACACACACACACACACAGTCTCAACTCCCCGCACAACTTAGAAAACAAATCAGGCGCAGCACAAAATGCCAAGTAAACCAACCAAAACATTTCGACTCGATAAGAAAGTTGCACGCCAGACTTTGAGCTAAAAACCAACAACAACAATAATAAGCCAAGCCAAAGCCAAATCTCAATTCCCCGAGAGACAGGACAATGCTAATGCCATTTGCTCAAGTGCCATCAAGAGGAGTGTCGTGTCATATAAAGTCTAAACAAAGGTAATAAATAAGTTTTTTAGGGTGCCTCTGTGAGGGAGGCGTGGCACTGCTTAGCTCTTAAGCACATAAACTCCAAGTTTAACCGTGGAACATTTGCGACCAACATTGCATTAGCATTTGGGGCTGCAAATGTATTCAAATTCATATTTTGTTTTCTTTAATGTACAGCTGAATGCAATGAAAATTAAATTAGTCATTTGTTTTGAGGTTGAGTTGTTTATTTTCGTCCAAATACATACATACATACAGTTGTCGACGGTTACAGTCAGGGGATAAAATATGGGATAAGGTGAATGTGGACATTAAAATGGCAAAATAAAATTTAAGAAGAATACTTAAGAGGAAGACAAGTGGCTTAAAGGAGCAGAAAGGCTAAACTAATTTATAGCAATTGAAGGATTTGGCTCATTGCCTCTTTGACCCAAGAAAAATAGATTGGATATGGGAGTTAAGAATTTACATTCAATGTACCACACACATTTATAGCAAGAGTTAAATAGAAATTAAACTGGGAAACATGTCAAGAGGAGCTTAATCTTGGTGTGATACATAAAGTGGCACTTATAAGAGAAAGAAAATTGGATCCAATTTACATATCAAATTCCAGCGCACGACAGTGTCCCAAATTTCTGGGCTCATGGAAACTTCAGAACAACAAATTAACAGCCTCTCCGTCATGTGGATTTCAAAATGGTTTACGTCCCACCCGTTAACGCTGTTCACCTCTACAGCTACATCGGTTTTAAAATACGGATTTTCTTTGAATCCGCTTGGGTGTGGATATTCCCAAATTGTCAAATTATGTTCATATTTATTAAACAGGAAAATATTCCAAGGTACCAGTGCTACAATATATCCCAAAACAATATCAGAATTCTTACCCCTGAGACACATTTTACTATCTCCCAGAGAAACGCTTTCGTTCCTACCAGAAGTGTCGCAGAGTAGCACACTTCATCACGAAGGAAGAAGCTGTTTGGATGTTGGCTGTTTGGTTGTAGCTGTGTCAGAAAACTTTTCTTCATTTGTATTGGTGTCTACGCCGCCGTAAGCTGGGTCTGGGCACCTCTGATCGTTACTTTTTTACTTAATTTTCATGGATGAATATGCAGCTGTACCAACTTTTAGTGGCCACCACTGTTGACACTGCTCCAAATAAATCAACTGGTACAGAAATCAGCGTTGACTAGAATTAACTAAAACACAAGTGCAAACTAGTCAACTGGTTCATTCAATTATTCATTTTGTATGCAATTTCAAATTTGAATTTATTCTGTTCAACATTTTAATTAAATTTTTTACCGCATTCACACACACACACACACACAAACAGATGCATGTGTGTAGCATTCAAGCCACAAAAATTACGTATACGCACTGTATACATATATTAAATTAAAAAAGTTGACTATGCGCGAAAGTTTTATTTTTTATTTTTTTCTTTCTTTTGGATTTGGGGTTTTCGGTCAGTTAGTTTTTAGTTTTGGGCGAAATTGAATTTTTGAGTGTGCGAAATGCAATTTAATAATTTCGGACACAGATTTTAAGCTCCGGCTAGAAAATGCAATTCATATTTAATTGGCTGCAAAACGAAGGTCACAGGGGCCTGGCTGCACTTGAAGGATGTGGACGCAATGGCGACCGCTTGAAAATGTTGTTGTCCCAACACATTAACTGCAATGAAAATCCAAGAGCCAGCGAGCACACCAGGAAGCGCAAATAACTGTTGCCAAACGTTTCCAACGAAAAATATTCGCTTTGCATACTTTTTGGGGGTGGGGTGCATGTATGGGGGGGGAGGGGCATGCAACGATTCCATGCTGTTTTGGCGCCAGTTCCCATGTCGCTTGCCGCTTGTAGCAATGCATGCAAACAAGATTTAACGATAAAATTTTAATTAGTGCATAAATGGGCGCTTGATTGTGTGGGCGTGGCACATAGTGCAAGACATGTTGGCCATATGTACGCCAGCTCAGAGCAATAGGCGGAAGTGCGGGGCGGGGGGGGGGCCAGACACATTGCGGCTTTGGCGCGTTCTGCTTTTATTTGTTTTTCTGCCAAACCAAACGCAGCTGCTGATGCGTTTGAGCCGAGAGGAGACCGTTTCCGAAATTAAGCAATTTTGAGTGCCTGTCCCTGGGTATAAACGAGCATGTGCTATATAAATATATGTATTTTAGTATCAGAGTCCGTGGGCTTTCAATGTGTACTTTGTTTCGAAGACTGCTCAGCCGATAAGCGTTAATTTGAAAAGTTTAAGTGGGAAAAACAAAGCTACAGCAGTTTGAGAGCGACTGAAACCAGCATATTGGACAAGTGGAATGAATAGCAATGTAGCGATTGAAAATCTTGGTCATATTTGACACTATTGTGATGCTTAAAGTTTCTAAGTGAGCCGCATGGGGCGCATGCGGCAACCCTCTCTTGATCAAGAAGAAAACAAAATGGAAATAATGAGCCGAGGTGATGACTGAAGAAGGAGGCACTCGTAGGAAAGATCAGATCACCCGAGAGAGTCAGTAAAGTTATGATATTCGAAGCGTGCGGAAGACAACAGAAGTTATGCTCTCGTAGTGGAGGCTATTTTTCTAGCTAAAACTTACTAAAGCCAGCCCGTGGTGCTATAACGTCGTTACGGCTAAATTGGAATATTGTGTAACCAGTGATTAGGAGCCAAATATTGGCATTCGGGCAGCGGCGGTTAAATAATACAGTACGACCACCCACTACAACAATATTCATATCAATTGCCGTCATATACACGGCAGCAACAGCAACAACAGCAGCTTTAGCATCAGCGACAACAACAACAGCCGCTTCAGCAACAGCGACAACGACAACAGCGTCAACAACCGTTTCAGTACCAGCGACAACAGCAACAAGAACAGCAGTTGAGGCGGCCCAATTGACTTTGGAAACGGTGAGAGAGGACAGTCGAACCTCCTGCACACACGCATTGCACACATTGGAACACATTTTATTGGTCAGCATCTCGATATACTTGAAATCTTACAAAATTCTATCGAGTGGTTTTCCATTAATTTCATTTTCTAAGTTAGACCTCTATGGGCGGGGTACTAACCGCTTGTCCATTGGAGGCGGGAATTTGGTATAAACAATTGTGGTGACTCCCTTCATCTTTGGTGAATTTTCCAAAATTTTAGCTCTCACCTTTTTTTAACCAGTAACAGATGTTGTAGCTGTGTGTTGCCATTAAACGCGAACTTGACGTGATCAAGAAAAACTGGGTATGAGGTGTTGCTCCCTGATGCCCCTAGTTTCATAATTTATGGGTCCCGTCCCCAGGCAATTTTGAGTGTTCCACTGTGTAGTAGTTAAAAACTCTTTAAGCTTGTTGATTTTTTTGGAAAAATGTCTTGTTTTTAAAGTCTATATCTCATAAAGTATTTAAAATTTTCCTTTACTGTCTTCAGAAATTTTGTAGCTTTCAACCAGGCCTACAAAATACACTAAGAAAAAACTAGAACGAATAATTTGAGTACGAACGCTCTTGAAAAATTTTAGTCGCTCTTGAATTTTCAAGAATTTCGCTCTTGGAATCGAGATAAATTCGTTCTAAACGTTCTCAATTTGGTTTTTTATAGGCAAGGGGGGTGAGGGCAACTTAACTTTGAGAGAGTAGCGTTGGAGTCGCTCTCACAGAGAGTGAGGGCGCAGTTGATCGTTGAGAGAATGAGAGCGCAGAGAGTGAGAGCGCATGCGCAGTTTGTTGTTGTGCGATGCGTACGAAAGGCAACTGCGTTTATTTATAAGTGTGATTTCGTCGCGTCTTCTAGCTTACGGAAGTTAGCTGAGCTCGTTAAGCTTCCCGTCGCCTGTGTGTGTTTCAGTCTTTCGAGGTACCGTGTTCAAGCAGTTGATCGTTGAGAGAATGAGAGCGCAGAGAGTGAGAGCGCATGCGCAGTTTGTTGTTGTGCGATGCATACGAAAGGCAACTGCGTTTATTTATAAGTGTGATTTCGTCGCGTCTTCTAGCTTACGGAAGTTAGCTGAGCTCGTTAAGCTGCCCGTCGCCTGTGTGTGTTTCAGTCTTTCGAGGTACCGTGTTCAAGTCCCAGAAGAGTAAGCAATAAAAAAAAAAATCTATGTGGGGTTATCTCAAAATCAATCACAGTTTAAAACAAAGTTTGGTGGGTGGTGGTTGGGGTTGGTTTGGTTGATAATGGTGAGTGGGGAGGGAGGAGGGAGACGAACAACGTCGGTCGGGTCGGGTCGGTAGCGTCTCTATCACACCCCCCACCCCAAATATTCTTTTGTCTTTTTTAATTTTCAGAATTATTCGTTCTTGGATCAAGTACTGAAACTCTTGAATCAATAATTATTCATACTTGGATCAAGAGCTGAAACTCTTGAATCAGGAATGTCGGGATCAAAAATTCACTCTTGAATCAAGAATTTCGCTCTTGGATCAAGAATTTTCACTCTTACCGTACTTTTGAGAACGAATGCTCTTGATTCAAGAGCGAAATTCTCTATTTTTTCTCTGAGTATACTTCTTTAGACCAGCTCAAACAAAAACAACCGTCTTCATGTAGAATTTTTGTACATTTTAGTGATTTTGTTATATAAATAGAGTCAAATAAGGCACTTTTTATACTTTAAGCTCAAATTACTAAAAACCTCGACGTGATGGACCATTTCTGAAAACAGATTCGTGTTCAGCTTACGAAAATCATCTAGAATCACCACCAATCGTTCAATATGCTGGACCTTCTTGCCTAGTGTAAGTATCGAAAAAATTTTTCTGAGGCGATTAACTACTAAAGCGCAATTTCTCAATGTCCGGTTAGTCAAACTTACCGGCAGGTTAGCCGAATTGGCGTGTCTCATGCTGTCTTTGGCGAGAACCGAGCGGCAAAGTTAACCGCTGCCTCACGATAGGGTCAAATTTTAACCTGCCGGCAAGTTGCGATAGAATTATCGATATTTTTATCGATCCACAAACTGCTGTGTCCAAAATTTGTATTGTTTACTTTGTCAATTGCCAAAACAAAATGTTTATAAATAAACAAATTTCTTACATCCACTCAACGGAAATGGAAGATTCAGGCGGTAATACAAGAAGACACAGGCGCGACGAAGTGGAACTTTCTGTTCTGCAGAATAGAAGCCGCCTCATTCATGGCAAATGTTTTGAGCGCCACGCCGGAATATCCAAAATTTCACCAATGGCAAAGCAGGCAAACTTACTGCCCGCCGTCTGCAAAATCGAAGGACCCACCTGGCCAATGGCACCATCAACTGCCTAATGCGATGTGGAACACCGATAGTGAAAATATTATCCACACGCACGGCCAGCACCAGGAACGCTATTACCACAATGGCCAAAATGGTGGTGGTTATACCCATATAACCCAAGACGGAGCAACGAATAAATAATGCGAGAGAGTACAGGGAGAGTATTCATTTTTTTCCTGATCTGGATGATGCCAAATTTGTTTAACGATTCAGGTTAACAAACTCAGCATGTCAAATAATTCTTGCTAGGATTAGAGATCAAATTACTTCGCTAAGTAACATGTAAAACCTTAACTTCAGTTGTGATTCAATTTATTAAGATTTGGATTGTTAACAGGAATCGTGGATTGTTGTCAGATTTTAGAATTCAATTAAATATTTGTAAAACTTAAATATCATAAATAAAAACGTACCATCGTTATCAACCACATTTTCCAATCCTGCGGCTGAGCTTGCGATCATGCCACGAATTTTTTGGAAATAGACAAGACTCCAGCGGTGCTGTGAATGATGCCACATTTCGAGAAGTCTACCGCTTCTTAATTGAGAATTTTTTTCGCCATCGTTTTTTTAAATTATCGTGCTTATCCCGTAAGTCTATCCAAGTTCGCTGAACTCCGGCATGGCAGCACTGATCTCCAAGCCCAGGCCTTCTGCTTCCAGGTCTCCGCATCCCTGTTTTTGTTCTCCAAAATGCATTTTTTTGACTCAAAAAGTCTACAAGCGAATGTTCCTCAGCCGCGGAAAAGTTCTTCGGTCTTGGTCTTTTCGGTGTTTCACATTTATGCATCATCGCAAGCAATTTTATTTAACTATTTTGCCAAATAATTACCAGCGACAACAATAGCATTAAAAACAAGAAAGAAAGTCGGTCAAGCCCGACTATAACATACTCTGTACCCTTACACTCGCATTTGCTCAGGAGTCAAACGGCCAGTTAACACCCCGCGCACAACGCGGTGCGCTCTCTAAGTTTCTCTCTCTCTCTCTCTTTCTCTCTCGCACTAAGATTGCCTGTGTTGAACGGTTAGGGTATGTTGCTGTGGTTGTTGGTGGGGCGGTGGTTGGTGTTAACTTGAGTATCGTTCATCCGATCTTTATCATTCCTTCAGCAAATCGATAAATAATTTTGTTTACAAGGTATCTCTAGAAGGAACGAACGATCTATCTCCAAAACTAGGAGATATGAAGTTTTCTCCAAATTGCGGGGGCGGGAGGGGGCGTGGCAAAAATTGAGAATAAACTTGATCTGCCTGCAAGTATAAGAGATGTATGTGCCATACATGTCAAACCTCTATCTCTTACCATCTCTGAGATCTCTTCGTTCATACGGACGGACAGACAGACAGACAGACAGACGGCAACGGGCATGGCTATATCGACTCGGCTGTTGATGCTGATCAAGAATATATATACTTTATAGGGTCGGAAACGATTCCTTCTCCCTGTTACATACTTTTGCACAAACTTAATATACTCTATGTACCTTCGGTACAGAGTATAAAAGCCAAAACAAACACAGCTGTTTCGTTGACAGTGTTAGGTCACACTTTTGTAGCGATAGCAATTAATCGTTATCGGGCGAACCTGCCGGTAAGTCTCGTTGAGAAAACCAAAAGACTTAACCTCTTTGACCGGCCGGTACCTAACCGCAACTTTTGAGAAATTGGGGCTAAATTAACTAAACTGACTGTAAGTTATTTTCAATTTTCTTATGCACATGTTTTGGTGTTGTTTGGTAACTGTGCTAACAGTTACGGCGGCACTCCTCATCGTACCAAGACTGCTTTTGAGAGTACTCGGCGTATCCGAGTATCTCCTTGGCTGCCGTACTCATGGAGTGTGAGATAAGATTCCACTGTTCGTATACACCGGAATGGTGTGGTTAGATTTCCCTGTGTGTTGGCACTTCTAGAACACTCGATGAGTGCCTATCGTCGATCACAACGTGATCAGGTCGCCTTATGAATGTTGCGATGCTTAAATCTGGTACTACTTATGACCATGTTCCTGCCAGCGGCAAAAACTATTAGCCTCTCTCCATTACCGTAGGTTGTTTCATGAAGGCTGTTGAGCCAAAAACTCCTCTCCCGATTTTAGCGTTAAAATCGCCAAGCAGGATATTAATGTCTTGATCGGGGCACCGCTCATATAGTTGTTCCAGCCGCTTATAGAATTCGTCTTTTGTCGAGGCGTCGTTGTCTTCTGTGGGTGCGTGTGCACAGCTTAGACAAAGTCTGAGTGCGGCTAGTCGCATGTCAACTGGTGGGAAGCTGATGACAGAGCGACGAAGTCTTTCTCTAACCACAAAGCCGCACCCGAACTCGTGCTTGGCGGCATGTCCGCTGTAGTAGATCTCCAAGTGTACATTCAACTAACGCCCCTGTCGAATCCATCACATTTCCTGAAGTGCGATAACATCCGATGAATATCTCTCGAAGACATCCACCAACTGGATATCACCACCATCACTGTTGAGGGTGGGAACATTCCAGGTGCCTCTCCCGAAATCGTGGTCCTTAAAACGTTTGTGTGAGTCGTCGTCAGAGGGGGTCCGTATCCGAGGCATTGTTGTAGCAGTTTTCATTGGTGGAGTTTTTTGACTGTGGTGGGTACCAAGCCAGACGCTCTAACCCTATATATATTGTACCCTGTAAGGGGGGCTCGCCGCTCACGTTGGCCAGCAGCTTTGCAGATGCATCGCTATGTTACCGGGGGGGCTCCCTATTTCGCTCTGATGATAAATATTTGTCTTAACAGCCGAAAGGGCCAATGTTCCGAGGCGAAAAGTTTTAGCATAGTAGACACACATTCTACCCGCCGCACCGCAACCGGCCACGAAATGCGAATGACAACCACAACATAAAGAATCTCTCCAGCATATCCAAACTTCACTTTGGTATGAAAATGAATATTGCATCCAATGTTCATCACTCTTGTGTATAACAACAGTTGGTCATTTTAGTCCAATGCCCATGATATGTAAGAATCGTTTTGTATCTATTTACATGATATGAAATCTGTGTATTTTTATAGATTTTTTTTTAGTTACTTGGCATGTTGTGAACAGACGTGGCAAAAATGCTTTCAGCACACAATGTTTTGTAGTATTTGCGTTTATATTAGAACTAAGACTCAGGCACAGCCCTCTGAATTCCGTTGAAGCCATGGCAAAATAGTAAAAAGGAACAGAAAAAATAATACTATATATATGTTTATGTATATAGATGCCAGCAAGCGATGAGGCGCAACAGCTCGACAGGTACTAACTTTATTCAATATTGTAGCAGTTTTTCTTGGCTGTTGCTCCCTGCTTACCTCGATGTCTGTTTTTATTTATTTTCTTGTTCGTTTTGCCTGTTTATTTTTTTTACAGCTCACCTCGATTGCTGCTCGACATGCACTTTGCATACATTTTTGCTTTTACGATCTGACGCTGCTGCTGCGCTGAAATATTTAGTAGATAGTGAGCTATGTGCTTCGTGTGTGTGTGTGTGTGCGTGTGGCCTGTTGAAATATTTATTAAAATAACCAAAAGGTATGGAAAATATAACGAATACTTCTAAGAGTTGGCTCACCAGTTAGTGATTTGGATGTAACGAAAAGAGATTTTGGTTCAGCTGCAAAAAAAGGGAAATCTGAGAACGGGAGAATGGTATAAAGTTTAAAACAAAGCACTGGCTTTCTGTTGGTGCGTTGTTAGATCCAGTCTTCACTTTCTGATCACAGGTAAGAAACTCGAGAGAGCAATTGAGAGCCTAAGAGTTTTTTTTAAAAAAGTGAAAGTACCAAACTTGCAAGTTTTAGCAGGCTCAAGGTCATGTGATGTTTGCAATTAGCTTTGAAACAGGAAATAAAACCCACACAAAGAAGTCTGCTGTTTCAGCAACCTACCAATCTCATCATCATGCCCGGAATTTCAAAGCGGCTTTATGGCAAAAACCGCCTTTGTGTGTTATGTGTCCCCAACTGGCCTTACTGTATTAGCGAGAGAAATTTCCTTCACACTGCTAATGCAGAGATCAACAAGTCTGAGTGTAGAATTGCATTTTAACTGGTGTTTTTGTTTTATGAATGAAGTGAAAGACTCTATAAATAACTTTGAAGGACCACAACTTGCTGAGCTCCTCACAATCTCTTGGCGAGAGTGCTAATAGTTTTCGCTCAAGCGAAAAGGAGCTATAGTTTAGCTGAGAAAGCTGAAGAAGAGCAGGCACTGACACCGGCCAAAAATGATGATAACTCCCCCAAGAAGGAGGAGGAGCAACCGAACCCCGCAACTGACGAAACTGAGACTCGCACTGCTAACGAGTCCGAGTCGGATGTCAGCAAAGCAGAGCGCGCCATCATATGCCAATTGGAGTATTATATCGGAGATGTCAATCTTAATTGTGACAAGCTACGGTTGGGTACCACTCTCCATACTTATCATCTTCAAGCGTTTGGCTTCGTTTGAGACAGATTTCACCAAAATCATCGAGGCTTTGAATAAATCCGATGAGGAACTGCTGCAGCTCAGTGGGGACAAGCAAAGTTTGCATAACCATCCCGAGCGTCCCATAACCGAGCATAACGAGGAACGGCGCAAGGAGATTCAGGAGCGTACAGACCTTGGAGCTCCTAGACTTCTTTGCTCCCTACGAGAAAGTACTCAATCTGGCCTTGCGCAAGCATTATAGCAAGTCCACCAAATTGTATAAATTCACGGGCAGCATTTGCATTAACTTTGAGAATGAGCAACAGGCTCAGTCATTCCTAGAAAAGGAACGTGAATTGCTGTGCAAATGGCAAGTGGACTATCTCAAGGAGATGCAGGAGGAGTATCAAAAGAAGAATGAGAAGCGTAAGAAAAAAATGAAACCAAGTCAGAGCCGGGCATTGAGTTGCCCGAAAATGGCATAGTGGTGTTTGAGGATGCCCCAGAGACCTCCAAACGCGCGAGGAGATACGTGAGGCATTTGAGAAAGACAAAGATTTTGACATTGCCTACATTGACTTAACGCTGAATCCGAACGGCAAAGTTTGAGAAGCTTTGTAATGGCTAGTTACTTCACAGCTGGCAGCAATTGTTGGTGAAGGTGACCGGTTGTGTAAAATTTTTTTAAGGAAAAAAACTTTTCATTCGATTTTCCGAATCGGGTTGATCTTTCGCACAAGCGGGCACACACACTACCGCTGCACCACAACCAACTACTGAGAACGAATTTAAGATAGGCTTAAAGACAAGGGCGTAGCCAGCTTTCCAAAAAGGTAGGGGGACGATTCTTAAATATTTCTATAATTATATATTTTAGCATTAAATATTACAGTGTTTTTGGTGCTAGCCTATTTCGAACTAATTATGTTAATATGGATCAAACTGAACAAGACTGCATCATTGGTTTTGTTCTATCAGTTCTTGCTTACAAGATTTAGCAGAAAATCGAATTGGTTGATATACATATCTGGATTTATGAACTATTTGCGACAAATCATTGGCGCTATATAAGTATAGCGGAAAGTGTCTAAATTATACTCAAAATTCAGACAATTCTAGTTTTATGGCAATTTTCTCAAAATAAATCACCCACTCTTAGCTATTGTGGTTGTCGAATTTCTAATGGAACAACCGAGGCACGTAGACCAACAAATGATCTAATTATGAGAATTTTTTTTGCATTTATATCATCTTGTTTGGCAGAGCTATCGCGTGTTTAATAGAAAAATATAAGTTTTAATTTATGGGAGGAAAACTAGATTTTCACTCTAAATCTGTATAGGAACTGTACTTGATTCAGCATAAATTGTTATATGTTTACATGTAGATAATAAATTCTATGTTGACTCAAGTAGCCTTTTCTAAGTTCCCATAAAACTTTTCAGTGGGAATCTAGTTTTCCTCCCATAAAGTAAAATGTGAATTTTTGTCTAAAACAGGCTGTAGCTTTGCCAAACAAACTGATATAAATGCCATAAAAATCGCATATTTAGATCTTATGTTTGGCTATATGCTCAAATAACTTAACAATTTGTCCCATAACCGCGGTAGTTTAAACGGGATGATTTATTAAGGAAAAAAGGCCATAAATCGAGAGTAGTCTGACTTAAGAGGCCAATTAGGACACTTTCTGCTGTAGTTATATAGCGCCTTCAATTTTTTAAAGATGCATTGATATGTGCTTTATGGAAAATAGTTCATCAATCCACATATTTATGCCTAGAGTGGCCTCCATTAATCCTAGAGTGCCGAAAACTCAACATTTATGTTTTTCCGCCATATCTTGGAAACAAGAACTGATGGAGCTAAGCCGAAACATGTTTTGGAATTAGTGAATCTCCATTATTATAGATTTGATCTATGATGAAAATCTTTGATTAAGGAGGGCACCTGCCCCCCTCAGTGTGGGAGCAGTATGGGAATAGTGTGGGAACAGTGCAGCACGTGATCATGTTGGTGTATTCCCTGTTAGTTTTCTTCTTTTGACAGATTGCCATTGCTGATTTATATACCATTAAGAGCGCGTGATTTTGAAATTAAGCCCTTAATCTCAGCATCATGTTAAACATCATACTCTCGTGATTGTTAAAGACATTTTTTGGCAATACTGTGCGTTATGTCATATCTAGGGTCTTTGAAAAGTGTAGTTTTAAAAACGCTGACCTCTAGCTTTAAATTTTTTGGCTAAATCGCATAGAAACCAAAACAGAATCGGTTCCTCCGATTGTTTAGTTCTAGTCATAACAGTTATCAATTTTCGGTTAACAAAAAATATTAAATATCAGTTCCCAATTGCGGTAAGTGATCTGAAATGCCTATATCTTGGTTAAAACCTTCACAATGATAGCACCAAACATTCTATCAAATTTAAATTCTATCAACTCACAATCACCGTCAGTAACTGCTACTAATCACTGATGCATCACTGGTCAGCATTTACATCTGACGTCCAAGAGATTGCATCGGTTTACATAGAAACCAGTTTTGTTACTCGCTGGCTTTTGACACGCATGCGATTTTCAGCAAGTTGGCCTAAACCCACAAATTTATGTTTTAATTAAAATATGTAAATGCGCCAAATCGTGCAGCATATACATGTTAGAGGAGCAAGCGGGTCCACTGGCAAAATCAACGAAAAACATTTCGCCAATAATGCAATTGACCAAGTCTGGCTGTGAGTGTGTGTGTGCTTGTAACCAAATTTTAAAATGGCGAGTTTGTCCCAAAAACCCCCAACCACTAAACAAATTTTTGTTTATTTGCTTGTAATTGCAAACAACGGTTCGCTCCTCCTCTCTTGCGCTCTGTCTACGACCACTAACGAATTTATTTTGGTCATCCAGCGTTATTTGGAATAGTGAAAGTGCAGACATTTTGGTTTTAGTTTACGTAGTTTTTGGGCATTTAAAAACAAACGTTTTTCAAGGTTAATCGTTGTGAATTTAAGAAATAAATGATGCGGAAAGTTAACTTTGGAACTGGCATTTAATAAATTGCTTGTTATGCCCTAAACCCATTGAAATGAGTAAAAGGGGATCATGAGTTGTGCAAAAGTATGTAACAGGGAGAAGGAAACATTTTCGACCCTATAAAGTATATATATTCTTGATCAGCGTCAACAGCTGAGATAAAGCCATGTCCGTCAGTCCGTCTGTCTGTATGAACGCGTCGATCTCAGAGACTATAAGAGAAAGAGACAAACATTTTGGCATGTACTTAGGTGTACACCGTACCCAGATCAAGTTTGTTTCAGATTTAGAAAACAGATGTCCATGATAGCAACTTTAACAAAATAATACCCCGCGAACAATTTAGGTTTTTTGGGTTTTGTCACGTACACGTGGAGTACCGCAGGGATCGGCTCTGGAACCGTTACTATTTTGCGTTTATGTTAATGACGTACCTGCAGTGATGTCAAAGTGTGATGTACATATGTACGCACATGATGTGCAATTGTATGTCAGTCGTAATGTCAGTAAAATTAATGAATGTGTTGATGTGTCAAATTTGGAACTAATTAATTTAAGTGACTGGGCTAAAAGAAATGGTCTGGGACTCAACCCATCGAAATCGAAGTTCATGGTCATTCACAAAAAGCTAATAAATACAGATAAGATAAATAATTTAAAAAATCGAGATTAACACATTTGAGTATGTTGCGCAGGCGAGTAATTTAGGTTTTACCTTTAATTAGACAATGACTTGGACTGATTACATAAAAAAGGCAGTGGGTAAAACGTATGGGTTACTCAGAGTTCTCTTTATGACACAACATTTTCTGCCTGTAAATTTACGGCTCTTAATAGCAAAAACATATCTGACTTCTGGCCTCTTCTATGGTCTTGAAGTCTCTAGAAACAGTGATGCCATTTTTACACATAAGCTCAATGTTGTTTTTAATAACATTGCAAGATATGTTTACAATATAAAGCCAAGGGACCTCTCAACCGCTGCATGCCAAATTTTTTGAATTCCCTTGAATAAATGGATAAGCATGAGAACCCTCATACTAATGCAAAAAATTATTAATACGAAAGCTCCATTATACCTGTACGATAAATTAATATTTACCTTCTCAAGAAGAACCAAAAACATTATTTGCCAAAGATATACTCTAGCTAGTTCAATGAAGCACTTCCTCATATACGCTGTTCGCATCTGGAAAAATCAGTTATTAATACACCTTAAACAGTAACTAAAGTAAAAACTAAAAATCTCGATGTTAATGTTCATTTTAATACAATGGTATATACGTTAGTATAAGTTCATGTTAGTATAAGTTTTGATACCTGTCGTGACTAGTGAGCTAAAAAATGCTTCGCATGTATCACTAGGAATCATAGCTCGTAAATAACTCTCAACCCTTTTTTCAGTTTGCTCTGCTCACGTCACTGACCGAAAAACCAAATATAAAAGGGGCCCGGGCTTCCCGCAACCGAATGTGTTCTGTTATCGCGCTCACTGTTAAGTGGCTGTGGTTCACCACACAGCACTGATCGGTCTGACAGCAACCGAATAACAGGCCCAACTCAGTCAATTGGTCTTAAATTGCGTGCTTCTCGAAGAGCAAACTCTCAAAATGTTATTTGAAAAGGTTGCAGATTCAAGAGTTGCGCCAGAGTTTAACATAAGCAGAGAGAGTCTATGCGAGAGAGCCTTACACACTGATGCATACATACGAAGAAGACCTTTTGAATTCGGGAATTAGGCCAAACGGTCCCAAAAAGACCTAAGAGGAAAAAAATCAAAAAAACTGTGTGTTCTCTCCTCTCACAACCAAATAGAAGCAGAGAGCGTAGTTAAAGGTTATTTCGGTACCTCTTTTCAATGTGGTCGCACGAAAGCTGTCGTTTTCTGACAAAGGCAAAAAGGGGACCGATTTTTGCGACCTCTGCTAGGCATATTCCAATAAATACAAATGACGAGCTGAGTTAATATAGATATGTCGGGCAGTCCGTCCGTCTGTTTCTATGGTTTTAACTTTGCACAAAGTCTCTTGGTGCAAATATGCTGAACATTTGTTGGAACCATGACTATAGCATATAGCTGCCATAGAAACCATCGGCCGAAAAAGTAGTTTTAGTGAGAAAAACTTTTTTGTCTTTAGCACAAACGTCCCCAAAGCTGGTATTTATAAGTTTTTTATGCTTTCACATAATTCCACCAAGTTTTTGTGAAAGTCGGCCAACTATATAGTATAGCAGGCATACAAAATTTAGGTCTGAAAAAAGTCTTAATTTGAAAAACTTTTTTCAATGCTCTCGCTCCCAAACTTGCTACCACATAATTTTGCTAAATTTGATCGATGAAATCGGATGACCACATCATATAGCTGCCATAGAAACTATCGGTCGAAAAAGTAGTTCTAGTGAGAAATACTTTGTTTGTTTTTAATGGTATCGTATTTATACTTCCCAGTTATGAATATTATCTGTTTCCACACAATTTTTGAGGAGTTTGGTCAAAATCTGATGAATATATCGTATAGCTGCCATATAATAAACTGTTAAGCAAATGGTTTAGCTAAGAGGTTTATTGTGTAACTAACTTTATTTAATATAGCTTAAG
The DNA here is from genome assembly GCA_037044535.1 of Lordiphosa magnipectinata. Classification (NCBI taxonomy): domain Eukaryota; kingdom Metazoa; phylum Arthropoda; class Insecta; order Diptera; family Drosophilidae; genus Lordiphosa; species Lordiphosa magnipectinata. Next base: position 485,359 of record JBAMBO010004042.1, read on the forward strand.
CTAACAATTATTGTTGAGTCGAACGGAGCGAAGCGGGTGCCACCCGCGCGTGATCGAAGCCAAACTGCGCGCCAGGAATTCAGTTGCGTGACGTACTTCCATAAGTATGATCGATCGTCTGGCTGCGTTCAATGTAAGATCTGAAAAATTGGTCGGATGCTTGACCAACGTAAGATCGATTAAGTGTAGTTAAAGAGTCGGTTGCACGCGTAAATAGTAGACGTGTACAGCAGGTGTAGGGCTGGACGATGAACGTTTTCACACGTGGACAGCCTGACGTGGAAGACATTGGCTGCTGCAGTATGTAGACAGCTGGACGTGTAAGGGGTAACAGTCGTGTGATTTGCACAAAAACACCCTTTGCCGTTTGTAATAGTGTGTGTGCGCTGGAAGATGCTGTCTGTGTGTGTGTACTGCTTTGTCGCGCACAAATGCACAAAAAAACTTCGATATGTTTCTATTGCTGCTGTTGAGGATCTGACTGGCTGCTGTTGAGGATCTGGATGGCTGCTGTCGAAATAGCGGTCGTCTTCAGTTAGCTTGTAGTTGAATTTGTTGAGCGAAAGTCGCATGTCGATATGAATCCCATAATGGCGTCACTGTATGAATGTGTGCGGGAGAATTTCGTCAGAGATTGAAATTCATTTGTTTAACACAGTTTGGAAAAAATCTCCGCTAAGAATATGCGATGAAAATAATTTAAAACCCTAATTTATATAAATTTTATAAGCTGCAAGGGTATATCAATTTTGGTCTAGCCGAAGTTAGCTTTCCTCTATTTCTTTCCTCACATCTACACTATTTTTCTAAAAGTCCCAAAGTTTCAGTCTGATTTCCGATCTTAATCCTTTTGCAAATACGGGGAAAATCTCAATCAAAAACAAATCTCACCAAAACCAAAGTCACAGCAAACCCCAAATGTTACATCAAAACCACGAATATGAGACCACTAATCCCAGTCGCCAAAGCGAAATTGAATATAAAAAAAAATTCTAGATAAAAATGAAATCAAATCTGTTCGCTGCCTGAAATAAAACGCAGCTAAAGTATAATATTGACAACAAGTCAGCTACAACAACACAAATAAGCATATTGTGGCAGCAAATTTATTTTCAAGTTGTGTTCTCCTCCGTTTTGGACTTGTTTGTTGTGTATTCAGTGTGCGCCTTTTGTTTATGCTACACTTTATTGCGCTTTTGCAATTTCGCGTTTCCGTTTCCTGTCAAATCAGCCATAAAAGGAGAACCAAAAAAAAAAGTGAAAATCGTGACCCCGCCCATCATTTACAACGGCTGCCTTCATCTTCGAGCGCCTATTACATTTCGCAGTCGAATAAACAATGCCAACATCATTTGCACCTCCTTCATTATGGGGCTGCCTTCTCGTTATTTGTCAAACAAATAAACAGCAGGCAGTGCCGAATGTGTAGCGGAGAGAGAGGAGCGGGAGCGGGGAGGACAGCTACGTGCAATTGTCTCGCTTGGGCCATGATTTCCTCATCATTATCATGGACGCCTCGTGTTTACATTTTTTACAGGCAAGTGACAATTTATTGTCATCTGCTTCGTCTTCGTCTTTACGCTTGTTTTGTTTTGTCGTCTATTTGCATTGCCTTCATCTTCGCACTTTGGCAAACTGGTTGTAGTTTTCCCTCCACTTTCTTTTTCTTCATTTTTTATTTTTTTTTTTTTTTTGCGAACTTGCGAAATGAAGTGCAAAATTCAAACGGAAATTGAAATGGCAATGACAGAGTTGAGCTTTCGTTCGCTCGTTCGTATTTTGCTTTTACTTAGTGCCTTTCCTGTCAAGTCAACTCCTCCAAGGCCTGGACTTCTTTGGGCCTGGTCACATGTTCCCTGCAGCTGCATGAAAATATATGTATGAAAATCTTTGTATATATATATATATTTATGTTCTTTTTGTGTCGTTCTCCAAAATGAAGTTGAGAAAATGGCGATTTTTTCAAGCGTAAACTAAACACTTGAAATGCGAAAATAAATAAAACTGGACATCATGGCGATTTATTGGTGATGATGATGATGATGCAAGCAGCTTTACATTGGTTTCGAATTGGGCGCACAAAATGTTGAATGCCACTGAAGCATGCATAATAATGCGACAGTGAACTTTTTCCATTAAGTTGGTGCTTTGAGGAGATTAAAATGAAATGCACTTTAAGAATGCTAAGTTAATAAAATTATTATTTTGTTATTTTATTCTAAAGAAAATCTTCCTCTTCTCTTTTGGCACGATATTTGCATTACAACCGATTAAATGTCTCGGCCGATGCTATTAATGCGCGCCAGTCGCTTCTGTTAAGCTAAGCTAAGCACTAAGCTTGGCAATGTCCTGCCGCACCTGATCTTTCGATCGTCCCTTCCTGCCTTTTTTTCCCAATTCTTTCTTCTTCCAATTGTACACCTTTCCTATCCTACAACAAGTCGTATCCAGCGCAGCCGCTGTTGTTTTATGAGCTTGACTAGACTGGTGTCCCCATAGAGCTCATACTGTTTGTTATTCATTCGGATGCGAAGTCCATCGCTAACTTTTAAAGGACCATAAATCCTCCGAAGGACTTTTCGCTCGAAGACGCCAATCGCCGCCTCATCCGCTGTTGTTAATGTCCATGCTTCTGCGCCGTATTGCAGGACTGGCATGGTAAGCTACTTGTATAACGTTATTTTCGATTTTTGAGTTGGGACTCTGCTCTTGAACTCCCTACTGAGCCCGTAGTAGCATCGGTTGCAAGAGTAACTCTTCTACAGATTTCCGGACTGATGTTGTTATCGCTGGTTATCATTGTTCCGAGATAGACCAAATCCTTTACAACCTTAAAGTTGTACTCTCCCAATGTAGCGATTGTCCAAGACGCGTAGACTCTCGGCGCGTGGATACTAGGTATTTCGTTGGGTCCTCGTTTACCGCTAAGCCCATCAGTTTAGACTGCTTCTATATCTCTGAAATCGCCCTGCTTACCGCCTGTTCCTGTGTGCCGGTAATGTCAATATCTTCGGCATATGCGAGTTGCATTAAATCTTTATAAAAGATGTTGTCCGATCACTGGCGCAGTATATACTCCATCAGCAGATTAAAGAAGTCAAACGATAATATTATATATCACCCTGCCTAAAATCTCTTTTGGTATCAAATAGATTGGAGAGGTTTTTTCCTATTTTGACGGAGCTTTGAGTGCTTCGCAACGTCATAATGCAAAGTCGAACGTAATTTGCTGGTATACCAAAGGTAGACAGGGCTTCAAAGAATCGGTGTCTCGAAAGCTGATTTATAACACTAGGCAACAAGGTCGAGTATATTGAAGGGTCGGTGATGATTCTAGATGATTTTCGAGTGCTGAACACGAATCTGTTTTCAGAAAAGGTCGATATAGCCATGTCCGTCTGTCCGTCTGTCCGTCCGTATGAACGAAGAGATCTCAGAGATGGTAAGAGATATAGGTTTGACATGTATGGGGCATATATTTCATATACTTGCAGGCAGATCAAGTTTATTTTCAATTTTTGCAACGCCCCCTCCCGCCCCCGCAATTTGGTCATATCTCCTACAGTTTTGAAGGTAGATCGTTTGTACCTTCTAAAGATACCTTGTAAACAAAAATATTTATCGATTTGTTGAAGGAATGATAAAGATCGGATGAACGATACTCAAGTTATGGGCAAAAAACGGCCAGTTAACACCACCCACACTCTCACCATCAACCACAGCAACATACTCTAACCGTTCAACACAGGCAATCTTAGTGCGAGAGAGAAAGAGAGAGAGAGAGAGAAACTTAGAGAGCGCACCGCGTTGTGCGCGGGGTGTTAACTGGCCGTTTGACTCCTGAGCAAATGCGAGTGTAAGGGTACAGAGTATGTTATAGTCGGGCTTGACCGACTTTCTTTCTTGTTATACCCTTGCAAAGGGTATTATAATTTTGCCCAGAAGTTTGCAACGCATAGAAATATTCATTTCCGACCCCATAAACTATATATATTCTTGATCAGGGCGACGAGCTGAGTCGATTGAGCTTTGTCCGTCCGTCTGTCTGTCTGTCTGTCCGTCTGTCTGTCTGTCCGTCTGTCTGTCCGTCTGTCCGTCTGTCTGTCCGTCTGTCTGTCCGTCTGTCTGTCCGTCTGTCCGTCTGTCTGTCCGTCTGTCTGTCTGTCCGTCTGTTTCTACGCAAACTAGTCTCTCAGTTTTAAAGCTATCGAGCTGAAATTTTGCACAGAGTCTTCTTTTTACTGCACGCTGCTAATATGTCGGAACCGACCGGATCGGATGACTATATCTTATAGCTGCCATAGGAACCATCGGTCAAAAAATGGGTCTTAGTGAGAAAAACTTTTTTGTTTTCAATGCCAGCGTCATAAAACCATTATTAATAATATATGCTTTCAAACAGATTTGCAAACTTTGGTCAAAATCGGATGACCATATCTTATAGCTGCCATAGGACCGATCGGTCGGAAAATGGTTCTTACTGAGAAAAACTTTTTTGGTTTCAATGATAGCGTCATAAAACTCGGCCATTATTTATATTATATGCTTTCAAACATATTTGCAAACTTTGATCAAAATCGGATGCCTATATCTTCAGGCTGCCATAGGACTTATCGGTCGGAAAATGAGTCTTAGTGAGAAAAACTTTTTGTTTTCAATTTTATCGTTCTTAAACTTGGCGATTATTAATTTGATATGTTTTCAAAAAGATTCGCGAAATTTGGTCGAAATCAGATGTTCATCTGACGGAAAATGGATTTTAGTTACAAAAGTTTTTGATTTTTATCTAAGCGTTCTTAAACTCTGTCATTTCAAAAACAGCTTTTGCAAGGGTATAAAAACTTCGGCACAGACGAAGTTAGCTTGGTCTTCTCGTTTTTTAATATTTTCGTTAATTACTATTTCTTAACTTTAAAAAATTCTATCCCAAAGAATTGTTCCATTTTTTTAAGCGAAGATTTATCATTTTGAATACATAGTCTCGATAATAATAAAATAATAATACTATCTAATGCACAAAAGTATGGCTTGCAGAAACAGTTCAACCGGCTAGTAATATGTATAGAATTTCAATGAAAATTTTCAACAAAACCCATTGCATACTTTGGGGCAGCAACAATATATTGGGTGTTTGTTAACTCGGATAATCAGTGTTGCCAAATCAGCTTATTTCCCGTCATTTCTAGCTTTATTAAAAATCAGTTTGCGGGAAAAATTTACAAACAGCGGGAAGCCGGAACTCTGGCTTTTTTTTCAGCATTATTCTGTTTTGGAGCAAATCGATAGCTTTTCACCTCTGTCTGTCATTTATCGACAATAATTACCACCTCTAACAGTCATATATAGGGGTTTGCCAAGTTTACAGATCATTTAATCAAAATGCCAAAAGTTTTCAAACAGAAATGTCGTGAAGTCTGGCTGCAGGACCCGGAGTTGAAGGCTTGACTTCGAAAGGATGAAACTAATGCCTCTCGAGTTTACTGCAGTTACTGCAAATGCACAATTACCGCGAAACTGAGTGACTTGCGCGCTCATTCAACTACAAAGAAACACACACAAGCTCAGGACTGTTTTCAGCAGAAAAATAAATTATCTTCTGATGGCTATCAATTCCCTGAAAAAATTGATTATTCCACGAGATACTATTATTGATATAATTCACGTAGACAATTTTGAGAAATTTGTTATTAAAGATTTATATCAAGGATATGACTTTGAAAAGCAAATTAAGATGCTTCAGATGGATTGTGAATTGGAGAAATCTATTCGAGGATGCTGCACAAATTTTTTAGTTGATCTTATAAAGCAACTGAAGCTGAGGAAATGATCTGCTTTTCGGATTTTCATAAAATTCATTGTATTAAGCATTTTAATTAATTTCAGGTTGCCTGACAATCTCAGCATTCTTCAACAAATTGACATCTTTTCGGTTGACAACATTTTACGACCAAAAAAACCAAACCATTGTTCCCATTTTGGAAAAATTTTCCGTCGAAGATATTGGGAAAATAGAGTGTCAATACAATGACATACATTTAGTGAAATGGGAGAACAACGATGAAACTACAAAGTTTTGGAGTGAAGTAATCGCTTTCAAAGATTCTGGAGGTAATCAAAGATTTTTTGAGTTAGCCTCGTTTGCGATTCAGATGTTGTCCTTGCCACGGTCCAACGCTGAAGTTGAGCGTGTCTTCTGTCAGGTCAATATTGTATAATCAAAGCTCAGCTCAACTCAATTTTATGTATAAGGTATTGGATATCAGTGAAACTGAAATAAAATTGAAAATATAATATGTGTAATTACAGATACATGTTACGTCGACATGAGAAATGCTGCATCGATTATAAGCTCCCCCTAGTTGCCTTAGGCTAATAGGCACAACTGAGGCCTACGACAAGGATGACGACGAAGAACTTCATCACTCTGAAGATATTTTAGATATCTAAGATATTTTAACTATATAATTACATACATATATAATTCGTAACTAATTTTCATAAATAATAAGAAAAGCCATGCGGTTTTTTTCAGCTTTTTTGTCAAAAAATACAGCATTTTTACCCTCTCCGACCCGCTGAAAACGGATTTTTTTGCTCGGCAAAAGTTGGCAACGCTGATTCCAGGTGCATATCCTGAAATTTTGGTACTTAAAACGTTTGCGTGGGTTGTTGTCGGAGGGGTCCATATCCGCAGCATTATTGTCACAGTTTTCATTGGTGGGGTTTTTTTACGGTGGTGGGTAACAAGCTCGACACATCAACCCTTTATATTATACCCTATAGGGAGGTTTCGCCGCTCACGTTAGCCAGCAGCTTTGCTCTCGACTTGAGACGCTGGATTCACCACTTTGAACCGGTCAGCAACTTTATCTCAATACAGACGCCCCCATTAGTCACCCAGCCGTATACACAACATACCTGAAAAGGAGATTAACCTTGTTCCTTTTTAAGAAAACAAAAATAAGTTATTTTATTTTAAATAACTGACAACCAGGTGCCATCTTTGAAAAATATTTTTCCTTTACACTACCCAAAGCTGTTCCACCGGCATTCCAATACATAGTCAGTTCACAACAATAACACATAAACTTGAAATAAAATTCATCTTCAGCTACATGTTTATCATCTGTGAGCACTATTAAGCCATGTCAGCAATGAAAAAAAAAAATGGAAATTCTAAAAGCATTTCATGCTCGCACTCTCAGGCATTTGGAGTGACGTACGCATATTTCTTGAGGCTATGTGTGCATATTTATGAATCTTGTGCAACTTATAAATAAAGCAAATGCAACTGCAACTGTAAATATGTCAACAATGCATACCAATCCCTTCTCCGCGTTGCTCCTGACCTAACAGCATAAAAAATATAAAAAAAAGTAGTTAAATCCTTAAGCTGTTTTTTCACTATTCTGAGTTCTCATTGAGGTTGGCTATAGAAAACTTCAGGTACCTGTGAATTAGAACATTTTGTTAAGCTTTTCAGATTCACTCATTTGAGAAACTCAGACGAGAACTCAGACGAATTAAAAATAGTGTTTAAACAAAATAAAGCGTTCTGTAACCTCATAAAATATTTCCACTTTTCCCCCATGCAATTACCCCATAAGTATTTCCACTTTGTCAAACCAAGCTGACGCCACTTAACCAACTGGTGGCACGATATCACAATCTACATATAGAACACATTCGTACGTAAGTATGTATATGCATGCCATATCAATAACCTCCCACTGACGCCTTCGCCTCAAACCAACAACAAACGAAAAATGCATTTTTAATTAGCCGAACGTGCGACAAACGCACGTAGTAAGCATAACCGCAAGATGGCGCTGCAATTAGGCGAGGAACAGTCCTCCTGCTCTCCTCCGTCAGCCAGTCACTCAGTCATCGACTACGTGCTGCTCGGCCAAACAAAATTATGTGGCCAACGTTCGCGGGTGACGCCACCAACCAAGCGGGCACTGGGGATTGGGACAGCAGCTGAGCCCCACTTGCCAGTCGTTTGTTTTGCAATGGCCAAATTACTTTATCGATTTGCCTGGTACAATTTGTACAATTTGGCTTGTTGCATACATTAAGGGCCAAAACCGAGAGAGCGAGAGATTACTCCCTGGATGACCACGCTAACGAGCCTCATTAGTGGCATGCGTGGCATTGGTCGCGTCTCGCTGACATGTGAAAACTGACAGAAACGTGATTTCTTAAAGGATTCCACGAACAATCCTTGTCACTGTCTGCACGAGGGAGAGGAAGTCAGATAAAACGAGTTTACGGCTGCCTCGTTTGAAGCGAGTGACAAGTTTTTAAAGGGGTTTAGGTGGGAGGTACAGCTCTTTCAAGTGTTGGAAATCAAATTTATTTTCAGTGAAATTATTTTTCTTGAAATAAAAGAAAATTGTCCTTCCAATGAATATGCTCTGTTTTACTGTGCTTGGCTCAATTTGTTCTCCCATTCACGATTAATTAGGGAAGGCACTTTAGGGCCAAATTTTTTAAAGCCCACAAATCATACTAAGAAAAGTGTGTCAAGAAAACATGCAGCTAGACATTAGATGACCTCCGGTAATGAAGCCAACCTACCATAAAGTCTGCAACGACTTCCATAGATGACATTAATTAGTGTGGTTCTTTATTAAAAACAAGTAAGAAAGTCGGTCAAGCCCGACTGAAATATACTCTGTACCTGGAGAGTATCAGCTGAAAGCAGCGCTGCTGAAAAAAAGATGGCGCCGCCAAAATATCTTAATTCACCATATATATGCAAAAAGCAATATGAAGAAGGATTTCAGAAAAAGCTACACAGAAAAAAAAACGTCGGGATATTTTCAATCTTTTTATACCCTTGTAGAGGGTATATTAAAATTGTCCAGATGTTTGTAGCGCATAGAAGGAAGCATCTCCGACCACATGAAGTATATATATTCTTGATCAGCATGACGAGCTGAGTTGTCCGTCCGTCTGTCCGTCTGTTTCTATGCTGTCTCCTCCGTCAGTTTTAAAGCTATCTTAACCAAACTTTGCACAAAGCCTTTTGGTACAAATACGCTGCACATTTGTCGGAATCGGCTGGATCGGATGACTATATCATATAGCTGCCATAGGAACCATCGGTCGAAAAAGTAGTTTTAGTGAGAAAAACTTTTTTGTCTTCAACGCAAACGTCCCCAATCCTCGGATTTATAAGTTTTCTATGCTTTTACATAATTCAACCAAGTTCTATGAAAATCGGACAACTATATAGTATAGCTGCCATACAAAAGATATGTCTGAGAAAAATTCTAAGTAGGAAAAACTTTTTTGTTTTCAATGATATCACTCCCAAACTTGTCACTAATCAATATAATATGCTACTGGACAATTCAACCAAGTTTGATCCAAATCGGATGACTATAGCATATAGCTGCCATAGGAACCATTGGTCGAAAAAGTAGTTTTAGTGAGAAAAACTTTTTTGTCTTCAACGCTAACGTGCCTAATCCTCGGATTTCTAAGTTTTCTATGCTTTTACATAATTCCACCAAGTTTTATGAAAATCGGACAACTATATAGTATAGCTGCCATACAAAAGATATGTCTGAGAAAAAGTCTTAGTAGGAAAAACTTTTTTGTTTTCAATGCTATCACTTCCAAACTTGTCACTTATCAATATAATATGCTACTGGACAATTCTACCAAGCTTGATCCAAATCGGATGACTATAGCATATAGCTGCCATAGGAACCATTGGTCGAAAAAGTAGTTTTAGTGAGAAAAACTTTTTTGTCTTCAACGCTAACGTGCCTAATCCTCGGATTTCTAAGTTTTCTATGCTTTTACATAATTCCACCAAGTTTTATGAAAATCGGACAACTATATAGTATAGCTGCCATACAAAAGATATGTCTGAGAAAAAGTCTTAGTAGGAAAAACTTTTTTGTTTTAAATGCTATCGCTCTCAAACTTGTTACTGATCAATACTATATGCTACCACACAATTCTGTCAAGTTTGATTTTAATCGGATGACTAAAGCATATAGCTGTCATAGGAACTATCGGTCGAAGAAGTAGTTCTAGTGAGAAAAACTTTTTTGTTTTCAACGGTAGCGTCTTTATACCTTCCAGTTGTGAATATTATCAGTTTCCACACAATTTTGGGGAGTTCGATCAAAATCGGATGAACACATCGTATAGCTGCCATATAACAAACTGGGAAGCAAATGCTCAAAGTAGTGGCGCCATCATGCTACAAGGGTATATAAACTTCGGTCGAGCCTTTTTTTTAATCTTGGAGTAAGCCCGGCATGAGCTTGAAAATTCAATCTCGATTTACAGGATATTCGACACAATTCAAACTTTCAGGGAATGGCCCCAAGCCTTTCGAACTTGAATCATTCCAAATGTGCTTACTTCAATCCCCTTTGAGATCACATGTTCATAATTAAGAGAGCGAGAGCGACAAAGTTTAAGTACATTTGCGACATGCGTCAACAAACGATGGCGATGGTCGTGAGCGATGAGATGCCATTCCATTTGCGTTCAGAGTGCGTATGGTCGTGGGTTCGAATCCCAGTTGAGCCGAATAAATTGTTATATTTCTTTGTTTTTCAGAAGTTTTAAATAAACCAAAACTGGTGTGTGTCTTGATGTATATAAGGATATCCTATGGAATGTGGCGGAGGAAAGAACTTGCTTTTAAAATGATCCTGGATTGAGATTAAATTGTTCTCGAATTATTTGCTTAATTCAAACTCTTTTAGGATTACCCCGGGATAAATGAAATCCTTTTTAGGATCAAAAAAGTCGGATCAACTCAATCCTATTTCGGAACGAGTAAAGAATATCCGGGATTACGTTGTTTTCATTAGCGGTTGGGAATGATTTGATCCCGTATGGATTGATTTTTTTCTGAGTGTAGAAAATTTGCAGCCATCAGCAGTGAACAAAATTACGAACAAAAAACTGTGGAATTTGGGGTATAATATATATATATAACGAACTTTCGTCGTACCATATTCTGCAGAGGAGTTGGTGCATGCACCTTACCAACTTGAGTATGAATTGTCTTAAAAATTATTCGTTGTTGAATTTTCAAGAATTTCGATCTTTGGGGGAAGTATCGAAGCGGAGAGGGCAAGCAAACTTTGAGAGAATAGCGTTTTTCATGGAAAAGGGGTGTGTGCAGAAACTACTGAGAGGGGAGAGCAAACGGTTATTGAGAGCAGAACACTGTCGTTGTCAGATGTGAGTCATTTAATGTTGAATATTTCGAGTGTGAAGAAGTATTCGATTAAAGGAATGTATAAAATAAAGACAATGTTAAAAACGCCTCAAAAAAACTTGACCCACGACCTCGACGTTGCCCTGATTTGGAAGGCCTGGTACTGAAATCATGGCTGCCTTTACATGCATTTCAGTACGTCATGACCTTCGCTTCTTTCAGGCATGATTTCAGTACTCATGGGTTAGATTCATGGGTTGTACTGAAAACAGTACTGAAATCAGTCATGAATTTTAGCCATTCCTACTTCTCAGGTCTGAATCAGCACTGACAAATTCAGTACTGAGGCGTAGAACTGCAGGGAATATGGTTCGAAATAATTTTGGTTAGCCGCCGCGAAGATTTTTTTTGTTTCTTTCATTTAACGCAGCAGGGAAATGTTTTTGCCATTGAATTTAGTTAATATCTTCTGTTTTGAACTCCTTTTGGAGCTAGCTCAAGTTGTTCACACCAAGTACCAGAATCTTCTCACAGACGCAAGGCCCCAAATTGAATATGATTTCTAGTTGGATTAGCAAGATTTTCTGTTTTTGTTGGTTCCATTCTAGAAAGCAGGGATATGTTGTTGCAATTGAATTTACTAAATATCTTTCTTTTTGAATTCCTTTCCTTTTTGATTTGCGACCTCGACAGTCCCCGTCCTTCCCATTTGAATAAGTTAGGAAATAATGTAACAAGATGGCTTCTCTGCTGTACTTAATTGATTTCTTTCCAGGAATTGCTCTGATTAAAATACAAATGATATAAAGACTTAATGTGGACTTTATCTGCTAACAAGTTGCTCACACACTTGCTTCTAAATACACTTCAATTCCATTTAGATTGAAACAAAGAACTACTCACACCAAAGTGGTTTTCTTTCGTCATTTAATATTCGAAACACAAACCAGCTGGCCAACAATTAGTGATTATGCCTATGGGGCAAGAGGGATATACAATGCTACACCCTTCTACCAGCCTCATTATAATTGAAATCAATATCCCAGATGCTTGGCCGGCAGCAGGGGAAACGCTGCAAACGCAAAACGGATGCTGCCTGTCAATTGAATTGCATTAAAATGGCGTGCGAGTCTTAACACCATTAATTACATGACCAATGAGTCAATATTATGACAGTTGCACCCGGGACCGTGGCAACAACGTGGCCAACAAAAGGAGGCTGACCGTAAGGAGAAGCAGCAGGAGCAGGAAACAAGCTGCCACAATAACACTGCAGGACATGACCAAAAGACATCTTCAATCAATTAATTAGGCCTATGGGCCTGGGGAGCTTTTAAGCAGCTTGACACAATTTGATTGATTTTATGCAGATGGTGAAAAGGATAATGGAAAGATAACTGAACGATAGAATGAGGAGGAGTTAATTGATAGGAAAGGATGGAATAAGTATGAAATAACAATATTTTTAAGTAATTAAGTGGCCGTGGCATCGCCTCAAATAAGCTAGATCACACCAATATAAAGGAATGGTCAAATTGTAAAAGAAGAGCTTCCTTGTGTTTATTTACAGAGCATTAACATAAATTGTAAGAAAATATGACAAAAGTTGTGTTCCTTAAGGTAAATCCGAAAAGTATGCAATTTTTTTTGTATAACTCGGCTATTTATTATCCGATTTTACATTTGCACGAATACGAGTATAAATAATACCAGAATTATCAACTTCCAAAAATCCATACATATTATATATATAAAGGGTAATTCATTAAAAGGTATTTTTTGCAAAATTCTTTTTTCAGATATTACGCAAACTGTCATCTTATTTTTGTTGATTGTTTGATAAATCATCATGGTCTCCAAATTATTCAGCTGTATTACGGAAATTTGCGTTCTGGGAAAAATATAGACCACATCCAGCCCGTAGTGAGAAGAATATTGCGATTGCAGCGGAAAGTGCGGCTGCAGATCGTAATCTATCGATTTGACGCCGATCTCAGCATGTGGGTTTATCGTATTCGACTACTTGGCGAATTTTACACAAGGATCTTGGCTTAAAGGCTTACAAAATCCAACTCGATCAGGAATTGAAGCCGCCAGACTTGAATTTGCGCTTGAATTTCAGTCAATGTGCAGAGCCCATTCAGGCCCATTCAGTGACGAGGCAAATTTCTGGCTAAATGGATACGTCAACAAACAAAGCTGTCGCATTTGGGCTGATGGGCAACCCGAAGAGCCTCTCGAACTACCCGACAGCAATATACTCTGTACCGAGTAGCAGCTGAAAGCAGCGCTGCAGCTGCACTGCGACAGCGAACTTTCTATTGGTCATTACTTGAGTATCGTTCATCATAGATGGCACCACTACTGGTTTTCAAAAATGTTTGTTGAGGGATTTATAAAACTGAACAATAATAATCCAAATTTAAAGTAAACAATTGAATTTCAATTTGTGAATTCACACGCACTCACTGATACAATACAACAAATATAACTTTCGCTTTGCATATTCAAACGGCGACTAACCGAAGACAAGGAGCACTATTTCGACAGCAGCCAGCTTGGCGATAGTTTGAGAGGAGAGTTTTCTGATGTTTGTCGATTTACACAAACAAAATACATAGGGTTTCGCATTCTTAACATACAAGGGATAAATAAGCGATATGTGGTATCGCTTTTTTTTCGTCCAATCGGTAAATTGGCGATATATCGCTAAAATATCGCCTTGAAGATATGAATATGAAAGGGAATTCGTTCTTGAGAATTACAAGAAAGCAAAAATTGGTGTATTTTTTCAATACAAGTAACACATAAGATGCGTGCTTTTTACGAGCCGCGTGGCGCAGCCGTCTAAGACGTCGTTCCAAACGTGTTTCAGTTCAACGTCCCCGAGTTCGAATCCCCGCAGAGTAAGTAAAAATTTGTATTAAAAAAATATAAGTTTGTTTAATTTGTTGTTTCTCGGAATGATAAAAATAAAAAATTTTATCCTTCCACATAAGAGGAGACTTATTTACTGATTCATATCTTGATGAAGAAACGATTTACTATCTACTTAATATACTTTTTTTTATCGCCAGGAAGAATCGCTTTCTTGGCACACTTCTTCCCGAAGGGGGATAAGAATGCGATAACTATGCGATATCGCCAGAGTTAAGCGATACCTACTGGAAGAATCGTATTCTTATCTTCCGCGATAAAAAATGTTTGCATGGAGACGATTCGGCACATATGGAGAGATAGACACATGGAACGGCAAACAGCTTGCGATCGTCGAGGATGCTTCGCTCCAGCCAGCAGTTGCTCATTCGCGGCAGCCCACAGCAGCCAAGGTGTGGATTTGACAATGGAATTTCGTCTCCCAGTTGTGAAACGGCAACGCCAAACACACATTACAAACACACATACAAACTACAAAGGGTGTTTTTTTTGTGCAAATGACACCGACCTCCTGTCTGTCGCCCCCTTACACGTCCAGCTGTGCACATCCTACTGCAGCCCATGCTGTTGACCAACCGCTGCCTACGCCTGCTGTCACGTGCCGAAAAAAATACACGCTCTGCTGCAGCCCGATTTACACGATTTCGCACTGCACGCAGCTGGCTCTGCCACTACATGACCGATCTTACGTTGTTTTAGCATTCGACTAATTTTTCAGATCTGACATTGTACGCAGCCTGCCAGACGATCGTTCCTTCTTATGAAAGCACGTCGCGCAGCTAAATATGGACCTTCATCGCATCTTTCATCATCGCCGATGTTGATGTGAAACGATCCCCATACCTGATCGCCCACAAGCAACCTGCTACAACTCGAGACGCTCTTTGTTTGACAATTGATGCCAGGCTGAGTCTACTTACGAGTTCTCTATTGCAAACAAAGTCCGCAACGAGTGGCAAACAAAGCCCACAACGAGTGGCAAGCAAAGTCCAAAGCGAATGGCAAGCAAAGTCCACAACGCGTGGCACACGAAAGTCTTTACTCGGGGTACAATACTCAGTACTATTTACTGTGCAACCTCAACCCAGCTTTGGCGAACTTGCTTATCGACGCCCACTCGAAGCAACGACCTCAACGCGAGGTTACCATCGACGCAACTACGCAAATCTGCATTTGGTGCACATGCGTAGTACTACGTATTCATCAGTTTCAACCAACGGAAACTGTTCGTCGACCCAACTAAGAAACAAACACAAATATCACAACGAGAAGTATACACAAGGTTTCCTCCACATTGGGACTTGTGCAAATCCTGTAGATGATGGGACATACATCCCAGCTATACTGAAAACTTGAAGACCGTTCGTTCCCACATGGTCACTGGAGGGGGAGTACTGTGGAAGCTCTGGTCATCCTGATCATCGTAATCCCGAGATAGCGTTGTTGTCGCTCTTTAGCCCTAACACGCCAAGGAATGTGTCTTTGGACTCGAACCTTGCCAACAGCATCGCGCTTTACAATAAAACAATAATTGTTTAATAAAGTTAGTTACACCTATTAAACAAAGTAACTAACTGCCATGTTCCGGCTTTCCCTAAAGTCAATTCAAATTTTTTACATGTTCTCTTTTCTATTGAACAAACAAGAAAATTCGTAAAATAAAAAAATCTTGTTTTCAGACAATACCACAAGTGGATATAAATTTAATAATCAGTTTAAATAGAAATTTCTTTAACATTTTTCTCTAATTTACAGACAATCAATTTTTTAAACATAAAATCCAACTAAAACTGTTCACAAAACATCGAATAACCTTGTATAATTTAGTTATGGCAGAATTAAACTTTTCGTAGATCTTTTTACTCATCATCGCTGTCCAACTGAATGCGATCGATCATGGTGGCTGGACATTTTGGTTTTATTACAGCCAAATCAAGTTCTGTCTCTGAATTCTCTCCATTCGTACGCTGTTTATTCCACAAGTTTTTGCTACGTCTTGATGTAGCAAGCTGAGGTGAGTTCTTAGTCTTGCTTAAGACCTTATTGAAATGTGGGCCCAAAGCAGCTGCACCTGAGCTCCTAGGTGTGTACGCCTTCTCGCCAAAAAGATGCGGTTCGTCGGTAGCTTTACGTTTGAAGAGACGGTTTGTTTTCTTTGATCTTGTTGTTTCAGTTGGGAAAGGTTTTTCAAGCTTTTCTTTTTGCTTCTGATATTTTTGATATAAACTTTCTGCTGCCATTTGTTTTTCATGGTAGGGTCCTTCCTCACCAAACCCCACTGGATACATACGCTCCGGTGGTTCCTCTTCGCGATAGTAATGCCTGTCGGGAATATCAGAGAACAAATCATCATCGGTGGAAGAATAATCTGTTGTGTGGGTGTCTGTTTCATCTGATGAGGAGTCCTCTTTTGGTTTAGGGGCATTCTTCTTCTTGAATTGTATGAGATTCGGAAGACTAATGGGTCTCATTTCAGTTTTAACGATTAATTGTTCTTGAGACTTTTGCCTGAAAGAATTCTTTGCCAAACATTGCCGCCTTGCTATAGTCGATTCATCTACTTTATGGAAAGCGTCTTGCTCTTCTTTTAGCTTACTGCAACGTTCTGGCAAAGGATTCCTAATTGGGGTTGGACGAAAGCTCTTCTTAGTCTTATTCCCGATAATCTGCTGTCCTTGTTCTCGCATTATCAGATCCATTAAAATGGGCAACTCTTTTGAACCAAATTTACTAAGTAGCTTCTCTTCCAGCTTCTTTCGCAAAGGAAGCTTTGTTCCTGATTCCATTTTAAAAGTTTCCATTGTATGTTTATAACCAAACCATTTGAAATACTCCATAATAAGCTGATTAAGTAGACCCACTGTACCTCGGTTGTGTCCCTCGGCATCGCCATCACCTCCCTCACCGCAAAGCAACTCATTTTGATGCAAGCCCAATTCTCCTCGAAGCATTTGCAGCACCTTCACATGCAGATTGCTGCGTATTTGTGCCAGGGTGCCATTTTTTTCAAATTGCACCTTAATGCTGTCCTCGATCAGCTGTTCGTACGCACTCTGCAAGTTATTCTCATCCGCCATATTTACGTATTATTTATAGAAAATTTGCAAATTTAGCTAGGGATATTTTCTATATTCTACAACTTTTTGTAACGAATTTGAGCTCGAATCGGTTTTAACTGATGAATTTATGTTTTGAGTTGATGTTGACTTTGATTTTGTTCGTCTGGCCTGGCCTGTGGCCAGGTTTAAGTTTAACAGTCTGAAAAGTTTTTGTGACCAAAAATTTTACGACTCGTTAATCATGCAGATAACCTTGAGTTTAGACGGGTTTTTTTTTTGCATTCATTAGCCATTAGGTAAACTTTGTTTAAGGCCAGAATTTTGTGTCTGTCTGGGCATAATTTGGCTTAAGGAGTGGTAGACAAGCCGAAGGATGCCGCCCGCACTTGTTTTTATTTAACTTGGTTATGTGTCCATTCGATGGTGTAGTGGGCGGCCTATATGCCCTCCCGCACGGTTTCCTTTTTTGGCAAAAGGGGTTTAATCAGTGCTCCCCTATTTGTTCTGGCATCTCTTCTTGGTTGGGGTTTCACTTCTTCTTGGGTTTTTTTCTCGATCCATCGTTGGGACAGAGCGAGGTTTTACATTGCCACCCGTGCGTCTTCGTAGGCATCTCATCTTTTATCAGCCCAGACAACCGGTGCCTTGCTTTGGTCCACCGTTGCTTCCTTCACGCTCAGATATTAATATTAGAACGGTTGGCCATGTAGGAATTAGAGCCTGTCATCAGTCAGTCCGTGTAATATTATGTTCATAGTTCTCACTGCTCTCGGTTGCCATGTAATATTAGTTTAATAGTTCACACTGAATACATATTATGTTAATTGATCACTTTGTAGATCGTTCTGTGAATTATCTTTATTCGTATGGTTGATGTTGGTGCAGAGCCACAGCGGACCCTGCCCCTAGCATAAGCAAATCGTAACTGTTTTTTTTATTTAAAAATGTCTTGGCCAAAGGCCTTATCTTGAGGCTGGGGCGATTGCATGTATATGTACGTAAGTATGTACGCTGACAAATGGACAAAGAGTTTGTCTACTCAGCGAATTGACATGCGCTGTTTCTCAGGCTTTGCTTTTATGATAAACAAGAGATCTCAAGTTAAACATGAGAACTGATGTCCTGCGCGTTTGAGTTTAAATGTATTTAATGGAACAATAAAATGCGACGAAGTGTCACAGACTGTGCATTACGAAAAAGTTGATCACGTTGAGACCAACAAATTCTAAAACGATATACTGGAAGGTAAATGGCAAGTGTATCTATAAATGAATATTAATATGTATAAATTTATTTTGTTTCCCAAAAGCCGCCGATGAAGCGTTAAGAAACGATATCTGTGTGTGCCAGCTACGTACTGCGTATTAGAACGCATGTTCAGCAAAGCAGGACAACTCATCTCTGACCGCAGATGCTCTTTAAAATCCTCCATAGTGAATAAGCTGTTGTTCCTAAACAAATACTTGTCATTATATTTGGATCTCTGTAGAAATACAAACATAATTTTGTTAATATACTTTTATGAAGAATTTTTTATTAAATAATGATGTATTTCAAAACATCAGATGTTTCTTTTTCAAACATCGGAAATATCATTTTAACACGTTACATGTAGCTTTTCTACAAGCCGCGATTAGCTTTTCTGCACGCCGCGTTTAGTTTTCTCATTTCTAAACGAGGCGTGCAGAAAAGCTACACAAACGTTATGGGTTGAAAATCCCAGTCAAAAGCGCCTCTGAGGCAAGGCATCTAATGTGTTACTTGTATTGAGTGAGATGTACTTGTATTGAAAACATACACCAATTTTTGCTTGCTTGTAATTCTGAAGTTCGAATTCAGTTCTCTGCTCATTTATACACGGTACTGAAATTTGCACACGTTTCGTGTAGACTTCCAACATGTAGCATTTAGCATTTGTAATTGTAAACGTTTGTGTAGAAAACCTACACGTCGCGTGTGGAGATCAGTTTTCTAAACGAAAAATGTAAGAATTCAGTACTGATTTAGAGCTACATTTTTCGTTTTGAATTTACACTTGCGCATGAGGATTTCAATATCCACACGCCGCGTGTAGACAACCTACACGTTCGTGTGGTATTCAGAAATAAGCTGATTTTCTTATGTCGTGTAGATTTTGCATTTGCCCACGCAGCATTTAGCTTTTCTACACGCGGTGTTTAGATATTGAAATCCTACACGTTACGTGTAGCTTTTCTGCACGTCACGTGTAGCTTTCTGTATTCTACATTTTGCGTGTGCAATTTAGCAGGGCGCAATTCGTTTTGTTTAGCTTTGACGCTTCTAAAAGCGCTGTGCAGCCAATTTTGTTTTCCCTGTTACGAACATCGAAATAAAAAAAGAAAACATTAAAAAAAAACAGGAATGTTCAACGATTCTAAAACCGCCTTGGTCAGCTCCATAGAGTGGTTCGTTCGTCCGTAATATTGAATTACATTATGTACGTTAAGTTACGTATGATACCTCTACAATAAAACAAGTAGAAATGCTTAGGGTGAGGAACCCCGATTATATAATTGACAGTTATGATTGAAGGCAGGAGCTCGAACCTGCGGCTAGGATGAGGAAGTTGCATTTTGGCGAAGTACACACAGGAAAAAAAAGGCGGGCTAAAATCAAGCTCAAAAAAATTGATTTGATCATCTACTTGAATGGAAAGGATTGAAACAATCCTAAAAGTCTTGTCATCATGATTGAAAATCAAATGATCCTGACTCGAGATTGAAGTACCCTGTAGTACCGCTGCACCGGTGCTGGTTCTAGCGAATTCGCTAACACTCGTTAGCGACAGCCACCAGCCTAACCACCAGCAATGTTATTTGCCTAACGAATTTTGTATGGGAATGTCCGCAAAACGTACCGGTCGGTCCGACGATGCATCACCAGTCGTTAATGTGGTGATGCATCACCTGTCGTTAGCGAAGCGATGTACGCTCAGTGATGCATCAGGTTGTTATTCAAGGTAGTGTGCTCCCATCACTACACTGACGAATGGTAATGCAGCGTCGTACCGACCGGTACGTTTTGCGGACATTCCCATACAAAATTCGTTAGGCAAATAACATGGCTGGTGGTTAGGCTGGTGGCTGGTGGCTACGAGTGTTAGCGGATTCGTTAGAACCAGCACCGGTGCAGCGGTACTACAGGGTAGGTACGGAACTACAATGTCAAAGCTAAATGAAACCGAGATCAAGTTCCAAACTGAGAGAGAAAATCTCTGTGTTCATAAATAAGCATGTGTTCATAACTAAACATGTGACCCTCGCACTCAACATCAGAAGACGTTACAAAAATATGATCGCATGAAAAGGGACCACAGCCGAGGTAACACCAGATGGTCACGGCCGTTCCCACGCCTACAAGCACATGTGTGCAAGAGGGGAAATACATTACAAGAAAGTATAAATATAAACACATATTGTACTTAGTAAGCAAACGCAACACCACACTATATTCAAATAGACAAGTAAGATAATCAAGAAAGAGATGTAATACAATCTAACAACTGAGTATATAAGACACAAATGTATCACATGTATTAGATAAGGACAAGTAGATTAAGAATTACAGTTGTCTCATGTATTAGGTAGGTTACATAAGCTTAAACTATAAAAACCCACAACCGAACCTTAATAAAAAACAGTTCCTAACAAGTAACACGATTATGTAATTTAGTTAGGGATTCGGCGAATGTGCGGATACTTCTACTGAGTGACTGAGCTGTACGAGCGGCTCTTTAGAAGAATAAGTTGCACACTCTGACTTATACAATCAGGCTAAATACAAATTGATAAATTTTCAGTCAACTTAGGTGTTTTTTGCGGTGAGTGTTTTTTGCACATATGATGCCTTGGAATTCCCTACCAGCCATAGCACTTTCGACATGAGAAGGTGGCTGTTGAGTTGCAGTCGATGAGCCAAGACAGCAACCAGCCTCCATTGTAGTGATGATTGTGTCCTCGATCCGGTTAGAACTTTAAAAATCAAAATGGTCGTTAAAAAAGTTGCATGGTGTTCTTGTCGAATGCTTTTTTTGAGGTCAAAATGAGTGTAAATATCGAGCTCAAGTCGGGCTCAGGTATTTTTGCAGCAATCCTTAGTCGTATTAAACCTAGTTGAATATCAAGCTCAATATGGGTATTCTTGCAACAAGCCAGTTTCGAGATAAAATCGAGTACGACAATCGAGCTTAAGTCAATGTCGGACCATCCTGATTGGACTCGACTGTGGGATCAAATCGAGCTCGAATTACAAGATAAAATCTATCCCCTGTGTTGTTAAAAATAAGCCTATATCGAGCTAAGGTCAAGCTCTCCCGAGCTAATATCGAGATCAAGACAAGAATTTCGAGATTGAAAAATCCGTATTCAAGTCAATTCTCTCGTACTTGGTTTAAAAAAATCCGGGTTTGACCGACTTCTGACATCGTTTGAACACCATTACTTAGTGTAAAGCTATTTTATGGCTATATGAAAATTCTTGTTGTTTTAGCAACAAAATATTTGTTTGAAGGAGTTGAACATTTGTGCTGATTTTGGTACTGTGGGTGGTCATAGAAGAATTTTCTAAACATATGCTTATTTATTATTTTTATTATTTTTTACAAATTTACTCAGTTTGGATCTATTTCGTAAATGCCCATATCATTTGATCTTCAAATTAATTCATATCCAAAAAAAAAGGGAAATTTCATTTGCGAAACATGCAACCTTGTTTGCTGAGATGGACCAATATCTTGGACACAACCCTTCTAAGCCAACCAAGGCCAAAAAATATCTACAGTTTTCCAGGATATGGCCTCTAATATTTCGCAAAATTTGAAATTATTTTCATATCTGTTTCACATCTTCAACTGGCGTCTTAATCGCACTTGGCATTAGTGCAGTTCAGGTTAGCACGGTAAGTAGGAAGCCAGCCCTAATTAGCTACAGCGCCTAATTAAACTTTGCCCTACACACACCTTAAGTTGCCTTAAAGTTTGTGCCGACGACCGCCAGAGGGCTCTATTTGGTCTTCTAGACTTTGCCTCTTTGCGATATCAGTTACAAAATTTATTGCACTTAATGGAATTTAAAAGTTTGTTTACTCGGAGTAAAGATGGCTGAATGTGTGTGGGTGTGTGTGTGTGTGCTAACGACTATGCCTCTGAAATGAATTTATGTTTAAACGATAATCATGCAAATTAATAGTTTCACAAGGACTTACAAAAATATACAAAACTTTGGCAGCAGAATGCAGCAGCAAAAAACTTTTGTCTGTGTTTAAATTTTTTCTTATACTTTGCTGTTTTTTGTAGGTGCTGGCAAAAAGTTTGCTCAGCAATTGAGCCAAAGAAATATTTAATAACTATTTTCTTTCTTTTCTTGCTTTTTTTTTTTGTTTCTTGTGTGCGATGCAAAAGTTCTCTTTTGCATTTGCTTTTAATTTTGTAATGGAATTGTTAAGAGCAGCGAGAGGGGGGTCGAGGGGCAGCTGATTTATTGCTGGGCCAAAGTTTTCTTAACAAAAATGGCGGCCGCCGCATCTGTCTTTAAGTTTTAGTGCAACTGTTGTTTAAATATTTGCTCAACTAATTAGCCAAAGTGTTGCCAAAATAATTGGAGCAAGAAAAAGGGATAACCAAAATGTTTAGCACAATGCTGCAACATTTTCGGTTTATCTCTGCCTCTCCCCGATCTTAAATAATTTGCCCTTGGTATAGCCATAGCCAATTAGAGAAAATGGTTGCGACACATTTCCGCTGGTTGGGAACTCTTAGGCTTGAGAGGCTTAGACTGCGCTGCGCGCACACACTTAGCACACGAGTGGGTATGATAAAATGTTTGGACACTTGGTAATGTGAGGCCATTTGTAAATGCGAATCAACCTTTTTGAGGGTGAAATGTATACTTGAGGGTATACTAAAGTCGTGCAAATGTATGTAACAGGCAGAATGAAATATTTCCGACCGTATAAAGGATATATATTTTTGATCAGCATCAAAATTCGAGTCGATATACGCCCCCTCCCGCACCCGAAATTTGTAAAAACGTTATATCTCCCTCAGTTTATTTTATTAATTAAGATTATTTATCGATTTGCCGAAGAAATGATAAAGATCGGATGAACAATACTCAAGTTATGACCAAAAGAAAGTTCGCTGCCGCAGCAGTGGCTTGCGAGGTTTCCAAATGGTTGTGGCAACCCTGGCCACACTAATCAACGTAATCACGCTATAGCGTGGTTGTCCATCTCTAGCCCTAACGCGTCAGTGAGAGAGTCTTTGGCCTCGAACCTTGCCAACAGCATGCGCCTGCCATCAAACAGTAATTGTTAGCAAATAAGTTTTATTCGATAAAGTTAGTTACACCTATCTAAACATTTCAGCTGAAGTGGTGACTTCCGACGATTGAAAAACAACGAACACGCAAACTTCTACAACAGTTCTCTGATGCCGCCAAGCACACCCATACAATGACGCCATTATAAAATTCCTGTCGAAATACCACAACAAGTTAACTGAAAACAAGAAGCACTATTTCCACAGCAGCCAGCCAGATCCACAACAGAAGCATCTCGATGTTTTTGAGGCAAGTGTGCCGCACACAAACACACAATCTGACAACATGTACAGCATACACTAAAACACATTTTGGCACACACACAAAATGCTATCGGCGCTCATGGAGAGACAGACACATGGAACAGCACACAGCTAGCGATCGTCAAGAAAGCTACGCTCCAACCAGGACTCGCTCATTCGTAGCCGGCTGCAGCAGCCAAGGTGTTGCTATGCAAATGGAATTTCCTCTACAAGTTGTGAAACAGCAACGACAAGTCAACACACGTTCACTCTGATTAAATTCACACACAAACGCTCAAGCTCTGTCAGCGACGCCAGTGCACATACACATAAAAACTAAACAGCAAAGAGATCGAGATCGACCAAAGGACGATGGACATTCAAGCTAATCTCCAACATAGAATCATGGCTGGACAGAAGACACGGACAGGTGACATATTACTTGATGCAACTTCTTAAGGGACACGGACGTTTGAAGTTCTATTTACATAGGTTCAAACACAAAGACGACCCGTATTGCCAATACTGTACAGGGCAGTCGGTCATCCAAGACGCAGAGCATGTATTCTTTGTCTGTCTGGTGTTTGTTGTTGTGAAGTAATACCTCACGGCAGTGCCACCGGGAATCGGGTGGTTAAGGTCCCACACTTCAGTCGCAATCCAGCGATTGAGACGGCTTTCGATGCTTCTATCGCCTACAAAAAAAAAATAGCAAAAGGTGGTTTTATTTGTGCAAATGGCACCAACCTCCTGTCTGTCGCCCCTTGCCTGCATGTAGCCGGACCTGCACGTGCAACCGTACGCATCCTGCTGCAGCCAATGTCTTCCACAAGTGAACAAGAAAAAGGTATAGGGTACATACTTGACTTCCCATAGACCGGAGTTGGCAATCCTTGGGCAGTGTGTTGTGCACTGCGTCGGTTTCGGGACATAGACCCGATTGCCGAGGGAACCATCCTGCTACAGGACCTCCTCCACAGTAGCCTGCCAAACCACACCAAGAGGAGGTTGTCAAACTACCTCTCTGGCAGGCAAGCCAAAGTAGAGCTCCGAGGCAAGCAGTCAAGGACCCGAATCATCAAACAGGGAGTGCCCCAAGGCGGTGTCCTCTCCCCCTGCTATTTAACAACTATATAGCAGGGATCCCACAACCTCACTCCGAGGTTAAATTAATAACCTATGCAGACGACTGTACAGTCATCTCCACGGGTAGGGATATTCAACAACTAGAGGAGAAGATAAACGAATATCTACCGCACCTGGTCGACTTCTTCGCTGGCAGAACCCTAAGCCTATCGGCCTCAAAATCCTCTGCCACTCTCCTAACGACTTGGACGAAGGAAGTAAGGACGCAGCTGGACATCCACATTGGCGGACACAGGATACCTACCATCAACCATCCAAAGATCCTAGGCGTCACCTTCGACTCAATGTTCACCTTCGCCAAACACTCGGAGGAGGTGATTAGGAAGGTCAGAAGCCGAAATAAGGTCCTGAAGGCGATAGCGGGCAGCACCTGGGGCAAGGAAAAGGAGACGATCTCAACAACATACAAGGCCATAAGTAGATCCATGGTCAACTATGCCGCTCCAATATGGTCTCCGTCTCTGAGTGAGACCCAATGGCGAAACCTCTAGTTTGCGCAGAACGCTGCGCTGAGAGTAGCCACAGGATGTCACACAATGACGCATCCAGACCATCTCCACCAGGAGACTGAGTTCCTCCCAGTCCGAAACCACAACCAACTCCTCACTCAGCAGTACCTCATCGGATGCCACTGCGAGTCTCATCCAAACCACGACTGCACCATGGGTAGCATGTCAAGGAGACCCAAAGCAGTCCGCTACGATCTGAGAACTGATATACCAACAGTCCGACAACTCCTGGGAAATATCTTGGTAACAGCAACAACATCCGCTGAGGCCAAAAAGAAGGCACACACCAACATGGTCGCCTGCACCATAGAAGCCTACCAAGACAATATCGTCCTGGGAGGCCGGCCGCCACACATCGATCCCGCGGAGAGGACCCTCACCAGGCGCGCCAGGGCGACTCTTGCCCAGCTCCGATCAGGAAAAAGCTGGCACCTAAACAATTATCTTGCCCGCATCAACCCAGAGGTGCTTGATGAATGCCCTATGTGTGGTCTCAGCCCACATGACACCAGACACCTCTTCGAGTGTCCCCTGAACCCAACTGTTCTCACTCCCCTAGATGTATGGTCCCAACCAGTAGAGGTAGCCACCTTCCTCGAACTGCACAGGGAATAGTTTCTCTACATCCAACTAATCATTTACCCTCTTCTTTCTCTTTATCTTCCTTTCTTCCACGTACATACGAAACTTCCCAGCCGTTATAACAACAACAACGTGTGAACAAAGATCCTAGCCCTGCCTGCATACACCTGCCCACACCCACTGACCTTGCGGAAAATATTCCTCGCCCAGTCAGCATTGCACCTGCATGTTCACAATCGCAACATTGCTTAATCATTCACCAATCCCGCCGATTTCACACTGCACTTAGCTGACTCCTAAACCTAAACGTAACCGAGCAGACGTTGGTTTAGCATTCGACCAATTTTTCAGATTTTACATTGTACGCAGCCTGTCAGATCGTTCCTACTTGTGAAAGTACGTGGCACAGCTGAATATGGATCTACATTCTCGCCGATGTTCATGCTAAGCGATCTCCATACCTGATAGACCACAAGCAACATGCTACAACTCGAGACACCCTTTGTTTGGCAATTTATGCCAGCCTGGGTCTACCTACAAGTTCTCGATGGCAAACAAAGTTCACAACGTGTGGCAAACAAAGTCCAAAGCACATGGCAAACAAAGCCCACAACAAGTGGCAAACAAAGTCCACAACGCGTGGCACACGAATGTCTCTACTCCGCGTACAATACACAGTACTATTGACTCTGCAACCTCAACCCTGCTTTGGCGAACCTGCTTATCGACGCCCACTCGAAGCAACATCATCAACGCGAGGTTACCATTGACGCAACTACGCAAATCTGTACTCGGTGCACATGCTCAGTACTAAGGGTTCATCAGTTTCTATTCACAAAGGAAACAGTTTGTCGACCCAACTACGAAACAAACATCACAGCGAGAATCATACACATGGTTTTCTCCACATGGGAACTTGTGCAAATCTAGTAGATGATCGCCTCGTATATACATCCCAACTTTACTCAAAACTCCCCTTTAGTTTTCTTAGTGCCTGGTGCTGGCGAAAGCAATGCGCATCCGGTGACCCGTTCTGAACAGTACTCCCAGACGCTCATACAAATATAGTCAACCATCAGGCAGTCTGCTAAGGGCTAACATCGGCCTGGCCGATCAGCACAGAAACACCGGAAGCTCGCTTACAAATTGCCAGCCATCCGCCAGGCCGTTTTCCATCAACCGTCCGGCAGCCAGTTATGGGTAACCATCGGATAGGCCGATCGGCACAACAATACCAGAGATTATACATGAAATGTCTACCATCCGCCAGCCCATTTCTGGACAGCCTGCGGACAGAAATTTTTCTGTTCACCATTCGGCAGTCATGTAGGGATAACTATCGGACTGCCCGATCCGCACAGCAATACCAGAGTTTATACTTGAAATGTTAGCCATCCGCCAGGCGATTTGAGCCAATCATCGGAATGGGCATTATCGAACCAATCTTCGAACCAATACCCTTGCCTAAAGCCTTCGAACATTAGCCAAATATTTAATTATTCTTTTCAATTAAAAAGTGTACTCAGCCAGTTGGTGTTGTTCTCCTTTCACACGCTGCCTGTTGGTTTTATCAAGACCATTTGTTGTTGTTATTGTTGTTATTGCTGGCACACTTTCGCATTTGCTAATCGCATTAATTATGCGTTACTTTCAGTTTGCTGCTGGGCCTTTTTGAGTTCTGCAGGCAAAATGGCCAACAAATTGAACAAAGGGAAAACTGCAGGCCAGGACCAAGAACGAGAAGCATAATTGCCTCTCGGGGGAATTAAATTGAACAGACGGACGAGCAGAAGTAAAGATGAAATTTCGTCTCATTAATTATCAATTAGTTTTTTCGAGAAAATCATATCCAGAGATTTATTAAGTGGACAACTTTTGGCAAATTTTCAATATTCAGCTCAGTTTCATTTTGCTCATAAATTTGTATTGAATTAATTAGTAAAATGGTACTTAAGCAAATTGTTTAGAGTTAAGTAATTTTGGGGGAAGTGCGTGTGAAATCAATTTGTAATCGAAGATAATTGGTTTGGGGAAATGGGAAATAAATTCGAAGTACTTGTACAATATTGATTTATTTCAGGCTACTTATATGCTTTCTAATTGTTTTAATCATAGACTCGGCTTGGCTATTCGATGAGTCGCGTAATATTCCTATAACTTCGGATATACCACCACCTGGACGACCACGATGCGCTTTAGTGGCCAAGGCATACAGTACTCCAGCACAGGCACCACGTTTGCCTTCCCAATTCTCCGGACTTGGATCGAGTCTGTCAAAATATATAAATCAGAGTATTATATTAAAGCTTTCCTTCCCTTACTCACTTCTCGAGCATATCGAATGCCTTGGCAGCCACCCAAAACTCCTCGCATCTATAACACTCATTAGCAATCAATTGAAGCAAAAGAAATGCCTCTGCATTCGTATCCCTTGTTATAAACACATTCCAAGCCAATTCCGGATGGCCACAGTGTATATGACATTTGGCCAAAATCATGCAATAAGTATGCTGATTCTTTATATCCATATCGCTTATTTGCATTAGCAACTCTTCCGCCTCCTTGTAATATCCTGTGGCACATTTGGCCTGGGCGAAGTTATAATTGAAAACATGATCGTTTACGAAATAACTGCGTATGGAGTTCATGTAGACGAGAACCTCCTCGAATTGTTCATAGAGAAAAAACGCCGAAGCCATACTCTGTCTTCCGGGAATGGTGTCACATTCGGTAGCTGAGCTGCCCACAAGATGTAAGCTCTGCTGGGCAGTCTTGATGTGCTCTTTCTGGAAGAAAAAAGAACGTAAATAATATTTCAAAATTGGTTTGACGGTGAAATTGGAGAGAATAATCGGCCCTGTTCTGAATTCCGAGTCGGTTTCCGTGTATTTCTTTCGGTTTCTTATTTAAAATTTCCAAATCGATAAAAAGATATGAAAGTTGCGAAGAATATCTGTAGTTTCTACATCAGTTCACCTTTTTTTGACGAATTGATTCCATTTGACATTGAGCAATCGGTTTCTACTGCTTAAGCACTTCCGATTTTCCTCAAACCGGATCTAGTAACCATAGATCTGATTGTCAACTTCCTTGTTTCATTGTTCAATTGGAATTTCACTTGCAAACGTTTGCACGAAAGCCGACTCGGATTTCGGATCAGGGCCGAAAATTTGTTTTCTAAGGAAAAATTAGACACTTCCACAAATATTGGGTCCACGCAGGTCGGGGAATAAAATTGATACTGTTCGACGGAGGTTTTTTTAGCTGAATACAAGTCAATTTTCCAAATGTCTCTCCCACGTCAAGTTTTTGAGAAATCAATGGTCAAGAGAGATCTGTGCGTTCATACAGAAGGACAGACAGACGAATATGTTGATGCTGATCAAGAATATATATACTTTATAGGGTCGGTTTGATGATTCCTTCTCCCTGTTACATGCTTTTACACAAACTTAATAAACTCTGTGTACCTTCGGTACAGAGTATATAAATATGTGGTCCGGTTTGAGTTTAGGGTCGGGGGGTCACTAATTTGAAAGGCTTACTTTATGGTCCGAATCAAGAGACCCCATTATCCTGATTCGGGCAGGTTCTAAGGCTTTGGTTCCTGGACCGGCTTACAGTCTAGATCAGAACCACTTGGAACTGAAACCATGAACTGAAACTAGAACCAGAATCCGTTACTGATTGCATAAGCTGCACACTGAGGCTGGAACTAGGAACAGGAAAAACTATAGCTGGTAACTGGATCCAGAAACTAGTATAGAGCCTATGCTGCAAACCTGTTAAAATTTTGATCAAGGTTCTGTCTACAGATTTTGCGGACCGGTTCCTGTACTTATCGAACCTAAGGTTTTGGTTAAAATCTGGGTTCATAGATTGTAAAATAGTTGATAGATTTTTGCCTGTATTTTCGGTCAAATTTAAGACATATTTTTGTTCAAGAGAACGCGTACAGACAACCAAGCTGTGTATGTAAATTGACTGGACCATGTAGACAAATTTTTTACCAGGCAATGTTAATCGGCAAGTCCAATGAACTACATTCCTTCTTGTTATCACTAGACATCGGATTTTATGCACTTTTTTAAATGAATGTTGATTGAGAGAAGCTTGGCCCTGGCCCTGGAGGTGCTGTTTGAGGCAATTTTACTGTTTACTTGATTGAGGTGAAAATTTGGATTTATACTAATTTAACAACCCTCTTTACATTGAAAACTGCTTATTCAATATTTGCAAAAAATATGCAAAATTTGCAATAAATATGCAAAATATGTATTTCTATAAAAAATGTATAAAAATGGCGACATTTACAAAAATTCGCATTCTTGAGCTTATTAGATTAGATTGTAAACCGAGCAAATGAAAGGTGTACCTTGAAAGTTCTAAAATATTGCAAAATTTTTAAATTGTGTATTCATTTCAGATTTTTATGGAGATTTTATGGGCGGCTAGAATACATACACGGGTAAATAAAGAAGATGTGGAACAAATGTTCAAGAAAATCGCGAAATTTCAAAAATTCTCATTTGAGTTTTGATTATCATAAAGAACGGTAAACCGGCGGGTAAATAGGAGGAGAAGATCAAATGGTCAAGAAAATATTTCAAAATTTTCAAAGGATCTAAGATAACTATGAATGTTGGATAGATGGCAATTGAAGATAGAGCCAATTGAAATAATAGGTTTAAACCAAAAACCGCGAAATTTGTCAAATTTTCATTTTAGCATTTACGAAAGCGCAGTCGTTGGTAAATAAGAGGCGTGGATTGAACAGGTCCAAATTTGCAAATTTTTCGTATGACCTAATATTATTATGAAGGTTTTATGGATGGCAATGTAGACGGGTGTAGGGGTAGGAGGTGTAGATCGATCGCGAAATTTGCCAATTTTTCATATGTCCAAAGATTATTATGAAGACAGCAATAGTAGACGGGTAAATATAGGAAGCGTAGATCAAACTGTCCAAAAAATTGCAAAAAATATTCAAAATCAATATTTCAGCTTAGATTTTTCGCGAAATTTTGCCAAATTTTATGAGTTTTGGGAATCGTTGTGATAGATGGCAATTGTAAACGCTTAAATGGTTAGATCCAACGGTCCAAAAAGTTGCGAAATTTACAAAACTTTTGCATAAGTTAGATTATAATGTAGACAGGTAAACTGACTGAAGATCAAGCCCGGATATATAGAAAATTTTATGATTAGTTCAGATTTTCATGAAGATTTAATAGTTGACAGTTAAAGACGGGTAAAGACGGGAGGTGTCGGTCAATCGGTTTAAAGAAATTTTTTACATTTGCGAAATTTTTATGTTAGTTTAGATTGACACGAAGACTGGTATATAGACGGGCAAATAGGAGGTGAAGATCATACGGACCAAAAACTCGGGAAATTTGAAAAAAAAATTGAATGAGATTAGATTTTCATGAAAATTTTATAGATGGCAATTGTCTATTAAGCTTCACTTCTTCGTATTGTGTTTTAAATTCTAAAGGGGGCGCAGCAACGCACTCCGGTTGCCTGTTATGTAAATATGTATTGCAAAACAGTTTGATGGCAAATCTCTTAGCCGTTTTTGAATTAAAAGAGTGCTTTTATCACTGATTTTCGGCATTTTAATTGATAACAAGTTTAATTGGTGACTTTAATTCACAAGTTGCAACAGATTTGCAACAAAATCAGAAAATGGTTAGCACAGAATCATTATGTAATTTCATAAAAAAAGGTTTTTTGAATATTTTGCATATTTTGCATATTTTTTTATGCAAATATGCAATTTATGCAAAATTGTTTTTAGCGGACCTAGATCATTGATCAATAAAAATAAGATGTGTGCAATCAGAACTTAAATCGGACATGCGGTTCAAAATATGCAATTATGCAAAATCCGATGTTTAGTTATCACTCACAGCCCCTCTAAAACGGCTTTCAAACGTGCTTGGTCGTTCAATTTTGGAAGCTAGCCTCACATTTTACGTACATAGTTTCTCGAGATTTACTTTCCCCTTGTCTAACTTAACTTATGTTTTGTTTCTCAATTTGAATTGGATTTCTAAAACCCTAAAAAATTATGTTTGATATTAAGAAAGTTATAAGAGTTTTATAAGAAGTTGACTTAAATGATTGTTTGACCCTAACGTTTTTTGTATACATTGTGTCCGGTTCGGGTATTGGTTCGGAAGGTTTAATATTTGAAAAAGTTCGATTCATGGTCTGGTTCAAAGAACCGAAAAGGTCCTTTAGGGTTCGGATCAGGACCGGCTTGCAGCCTTGTATAGAACTGATATTATAAGCTAGAGTATAAAACTTGTATAAGGAAATGAAAGAATGACTTAAAAGAGCAATTTAATCCAAAAACTGAAACTACTGAAGCCAAAACTGAAAAAAAAACTTTACTAAGAAGAATAAACACAGAAGTGGGAACCAGACACTAAAAGCAGAATCAACACAGAAAAAAATCCAAGATATCCAGGCTGAAATCAATCCCAAACGATTTCAGAAGACGGTCAAGTCCGGATATTCTCAAACCAAGTACGAGAAGGATTGATTTGAGTACGGAATTTTCAATCCCGGAATTCTTATCTTGATTCCGACATTTAGCTCACATTGAATTGGCTTTATCTTGTTACTCGAGCTCGATTTGATCCCTCAGTCGGATCCAATCAAGTAGGTCCAATATTGATTTAAGCTAGATATTCCTACTTGATTTGATCTCGAAGTCGGCTTGGTGCTTGGTGTGTACCCGAGATTAAATTAAGTTCGATAATCGGAGTATATCCAATCCAAAAAATGATTGCATCAAAAATTACCCAAAAAAGCAACTCCCAATGCTCGAGGCTATTAGTTTGCATACAACTGTAAAAACAGGACACAATCAACATTACAATGGAGGCTGGTCGCTATTGAAGTCTCTTCAATAGATTTGACCCATCAAGTGTAATTCAGCAGCTACCTGTGCTGACAGAAAAATCTGTATATATGTGTGTACCCATTTATCCTGAGAGAGCTTTTCACTCTCAGTTTCGAACTTGCTGTCAGTTTCTTTTCGCTCTTTCGCTTTGACAGTGGAGTCAGGATCATTTGATTTTCAAGTGGAATCCGTACTTGAAATGAGCGTTTTCGGATTGATTCAAGCCTTTAAGGATTGTTCCTTCCTTTCGTGCTTGATTCAAGTGAATCTATCCGAAGTTCCAGATCAAATGAATTGCTGCTTAAAAAGTTAAAAGCAAAATAAAAATGTACCAATGCAAATTGTTAGTCCAGATATTTAAAATTATAAGTTAATTACACGTTTGTCATTTTTGTGTTTTGTTTTTTTGCCGAATCGAATCATATTCGATAAGCCGACGAAGGAGCTTAACATACGTGTTCAAACCGAATATCAGTTCAATAGCGTAAGAACCTACAAAGTTCAAGTTTCATGGCAGCTATATGAAATAATGTGCCGAATCGAACCAAATTCGATGTCACTTAAGGAGCTTAAAATTCGTTTTCAAACCAAATTTCAGAGCGTAATAACCAAATAAGTTGGTGCAAATCGGCCAGATCGATTATATGCCAGCTATATGAAATAATGGTGCAAAGCATACCCGATTTTGTAAGTCGTATTAGAAGCTAAAACTACGAGTTCAAACCAAATTTAAGCTTAGTAGCATAAGAAACAACAAAGTTGGAGCTAATCTGCCAGATCGGTTATATGGCAGCTATATAAAATATTGGTATAAATTGAGTAAATC
Organism: Lordiphosa magnipectinata; assembly: GCA_037044535.1. Classification (NCBI taxonomy): domain Eukaryota; kingdom Metazoa; phylum Arthropoda; class Insecta; order Diptera; family Drosophilidae; genus Lordiphosa; species Lordiphosa magnipectinata. The sequence continues at coordinate 519,108 of JBAMBO010004042.1, forward strand.
TTTCCAAATTGTCCTTGGGGTCCAAAATATGCTTATAAACCAAATTTGGGGTCAATATCTTAAAAACTAGAGTTCGGCCGTCGAGGGCGCAAAGGACCATTGGATGCCTGTCGCTGCTCTAACAGAAGCCGAGCACTGCAAATTCAAGCTTATCAAGAATCATGATTCAAATGTGTAAAACATATCCGAGTATGTATGATATTGCTTAAAGCCAGTTGGTATCACTGAGATCTGATTCAGGCTGATTTATTGGGATGGAAAAATATGAAAATAGCTAAGGAAGAGAACGTCTGATATTTCGTTGAAATTTCCAATAATAACCAATTAAATTGCTTACCGAACCCAATTGCTGTCCCAGAGCGGCATGTACCACCCCTTTTAGTATATACTCATGCGGCGATGTTGGCTGCAGTTCCTTCATTAGAGAGTGAGCTTCCTGGACATCTCCTTGCTTGAGATAATAAATAGCCAAATTTAAACGTGCCTCGGGTATAATATTCAACAGGCCGGGCAAAACCCTTAGAGCACCCTCTCCGTTGCGAAACACAACCAAATTGTGACGTATCAAATCCGCTCCGAAAGTACCATTATCTGCAATATTCTTGATCTCCTGTTCGGCTACTCGTCCATTGAATAAACGAAAACGATTGCAGGCCTTCAGATTAATGGCTATTGTACTGTCGCCATGCTGATTGATGTAAACATCCAGAACCTCCTGGGACATATCATAGTAGTCCAATTTGTAGAAACACAGAGCCAAATACACATTAATGGCCATGAAATCTTTGTTATCCACCAGAACACGCTTGTAGACATCGATGGCTTCCTGATAGTGAGCCCGCATATAATGCATGGAGGCCAGACTCAATTGTTGCTCCACGCTGGGTGAATTTTGTAGCTCGTCATGCAGTTGGGCCCATTGCTCTTCGTTGCCCAATTTGTGGGCTAAATGGAACAAAAGTCGTTGCTTCAGTGGGTTACTCTCTACAACGGCCATCAGTTGTTGAGCATCCTCGTATAAGCCCAGATAGAACATGCACACAGATATATTAAGTTCGAGTTGTGATTCTCCATTCTCCTGAATGGCTTTGTATTGGTTAAGGGCCTGTTGATAGTCACCCAAATGGAAATTGCAATAAGCAATCCATTGATCGATTTGACGTTGTTGGGAGTCGTGGCCCTCCTCTTCGTCCTCATTGGCGTACTGTAAAATATGGTGTGTAAGTGCACGCATCGAGGACAACAATTTATTTTTCTACCTCCAAAAATGCTCTGGCTCCAGTATAGTCTCTTCTCATAATGAAATCCTCCAGGGTGGCCGGTGCTGGCGCCTTGCGTTGCTGCCTGCTGGCAGCTCCTGCTCCACCACCCCCTCCACCACTGGCCGCATGCCGCGAACTTGCCGAATCCGTTTTGCCACGTGAAAGTATCTATGCAATGTGCATTCGCAAAAGTATCTCAAGTATCTTTTACAGCATTTTCTTACCATTTTCTTTATACGTTTTAGGTTTTCTCTCCGCTGACTTGTCTGGGTTTTTCTTTTTGCTGTTTTGGTCTTGTACTTTTGTTTTGCTTTCCTTAGTTACGGTCACTTGGCAACCCACATACCGTCGATAACACAGATCCCATGCATCACTGCACCCAAGCAATAACCAACTGTTGCTCCACCAATCCATCCCTTATTTTTCCAAATTGTATTTTTGGGAGTTTTTCTGCGAGTTAGGTACGTGGGTTGCTTTATTAGATTCGAGCTAAAGCTAATTGAAAATTTTGTACAGCTGTTAGTCAAAATGCCTCAAACTCGATTTGCTGTGCTGCGAAATGTTGAGTAAGTGCAACTTTAGCCACTGTTCGTTGGTTGGGTGATAATGAACCAAATTTTTCTTCCATTCATTTTATCTAAGATGAATTCCACATGCAATAGGGAGCGACTAAAATCAGCATTTCCATATCTTTCTTTCTTTCCACTTTAAGTCAAGGCTGCAAACCTTAAAAAAATTTTCAGCACCTCCGGTTTGCAGGATGGAACCAAAATTTACCAACGGTTAAGGATCAGATATTTGAGGTTCGATGTTTTTGGGCTTTGGTTTTGGTTTGAACCTCGGATATGGACTTCCTTCATTGCTAGTGTATAAATCTTCAGTCCGATTGATTATGCTTTCTCGTATGCACTTTAATCAGTCTTTCACTCACAAAATTGAGCATCGATTTGTGTTTATTCGCCACACTTGGAACTTTTTTTCACAATGATTTGATCAAAAATGCCTTTGTCTTCTTTTGAAGGTGCCACATAAAATTTGCTGCATGCCCGTCGGTCATATTTAGTTTGCCTTCGTGACATTCTGATTTATCAGTACTTATATTAAATTTATTGTCATTGCTTCACACCTTCTCAGTCAAAACTTCTCAAACGAAATGAAATGCGCGTTTTTATTGTTCTAACTTGTGTGTTTTCTATCTCATTCTGTTTCGATTCTTCTTTGCGCCCAATTTTTGACGCGAGGCTAGTGTTGCCAATTTAGCTATTTTTCCCACCAAATATCGATTGTTAAAAATGCTAAAACTTAACAGAGATTAATGTAAAATAGCTAAACAATGTCAAACAATTAGCTAGAATTGCATTAATAAATAGATTCCGGCTTTCGAGCTTCCACAGTAGCTATATCTGGTGGGGAAAAATAACTAAATTGGCAACGCTGCGTGTGGCACACACTTCCGTTTGTTTTCGGCTGACATGTTTCTGCAGTAGCATGCACCGGGTTGGTTAGATTGGCGCATATGTATATGTATAAGATAAAAAATAGAACGTTCAATACATTGTGCAGTGTACATTGGTGTTTACATTGAATTTGTAGTATACTATTGAGATACTATTAATATCTCTGACTGGAAGAATTGTGGTCTATGTGCATTATTACGCATACGTATGAATGTATACATTAAATATGTATGTAGGTAGGCAAAGAAGTACTACATACAATAGCACGCTCTGACTCTTCACGTATTTAAATTGTTTTACATATGTAAAAAGGAGAAAATAACAAATCGAAAAAATTTTTATTTGAACCGAACCAAAAGCTTGAGTTCGGAACGGGTTCGGGTTCAACTATTTTCGTCCTCGTGGTTCGGTTCAGGGTTTGGTTCACAGTAAAAAATAAGCCGAAATTCCGTGTTCGAGCCGGTTCGGTTCAAAGCCGGGTTGCAGCCCTGTTTTAAAAACACTTCACTAAACTTCACTTAAAGTGAAGTGATTTCCAGCCCTCTTCTGGTCCGCCCCCGCTGTTTTTAATTAACGTCATATCTCCCACAGTTTATAGTTAGATAGTTATAGCCTTCTAGAGATATTTAGGTATCAATATAATTCGATCGATTTGCTAAAGGAATGATAAAGATCGGATGAACGATACTCAAGTTATGAGCAAAAAATGGCCAGTTAACATTCCCACACCCAAGGTATACTTAACAAGGTAGCCGCCCTCGCTCTCTTTGCTTCCTTCTTAAATGTCAGTCTGTAAACAACAGTTGTGAGCGACGCATCTCCGCGGACGAATCTTTTGTGTTCTGCTTCTTATTTTAGTTTGAGACTTTTCAGTTTTTTGCTATGCCCCCATACTGCTCTATATGCAAGAAAAGTTGTGAAATAACTTTGAAATTAATTTTCTTTAGAATTAAGTATTTAAATAAACAAATTAAGCTTCAAAAGCAAAAAATAGTAGGAAACAAAAAATTGTTAAAAATTGTATTATAGTAGAAAACAATAAAAATAGAATAAAATATATTTCTTCTGTTATATTTATTTAAGTATGCTGGTCTTAGTTGCAGCAGAAATCTTGCATATGTACATATATCTTGCATGCACGTACAAATTTCTTTGATTTGATTCAAGCGAGTACAGAAATTCATTACTCTCTTGCTCTCGCTCTCTTTTGTACTCATTTTGACATTTATATAAGAAGTTGTGAGAGAGCGAGTGCGGCTATCTTGTTAAGTATACCTTGCCCACACCCACCGCCACAGCATTCCATTCAACAAAGGCATTCTTAGTGAGAGAGAGAGTGAGAAACTTAGAAACTTAGAGATGAGCGTATAACAAAAATATTGCACGATAACCGCGTAACTCCTTTTATGTATTATAATATTATAGTGGGGAGCGATTGCGAGCGACGGCCTGAACTGGTACGGAATATATTATAGTCGAACTTGACCAACTTTCTTACTTGTTTTTTTCAAAAGACTTAAAAAAAAGCTATAAAATGTTCGAACCAATGTTAATAATTCTATTTTTGGTGAAAGCTTTCCATGTTTAAAATCTATTAAAAATAATTTTTATTTTATCAAAAACAGTTGTGGAAACTTTAAGCGCGTTTTTCTCGAAACCACGATTTTCAAACTGGTTAACAGATTTTCTCAAGATCTACTGAACCGATTTTAATGATGAAGGGCTTCATGGAAGCAGAATTAACGTGGCTATTTCCCGTACCTCGTTCATTGGAACTTTTATTATACACTGGACTGCAACAAAAAAGTCTGTTTCTACGCAAAGTAGTCTCTCTGTTTTAAGGCTATCGAGCACGCTGCTAATATGTCGGAATCGACCGGATCGGATCACTATATCTTATAGCTGCCATAGAAACCATCGGTCGAAAAATGGGTTTTAGTGAGAAAAACTTTTTTGTTTTCAGTGTTAGCGTTCTTAAACTTTGCCATTATTAATATTAAATGTTTTCAAACAGTTTTTCAAATTTTGGTCAAAATCGGATGACCATATCTTATAGCTGCCATAGGAACCATAGGTCGGAAAATGGGTTTTAGTGAGAAAAACTTTTTTGTTTTCAATGTTAACGCGATTAAACTCGGTTATTAATAATATTATATGCTTTCAGACAGATTTGGAAAATTTTGGTCAAGATCGGATGACTATATCTTATAGCTGTCATAGGAACCATCGGTCGAAAAATGGGTCTAACTGAGAAAAACTTTTTTGTTTTCAATGTTAGCGTCCTAAAACTCAGCCGTTATTAATATTATATGCTTTCAACCTGAATTGCAAACTTTGGTTAAAATCGGATGACTCTATCTTATAGCTTTCATAGGAACCATAGGTCGGAAAATTGGTTTTAGTGAGAAAAACTTTTTTGTTTTCAATGTTAAAAAGATTAAACTTGGTCATGAATAATATTATATGCTTTCAAACAGATTTGCAAATTTTGGTCAAGATCGGATGACTATATCTTATAGCTGTCATAGGAACCATCGGTCGAAAAATGGGTCTAGCTGAGAAAAACTTTTTTGTTTTGAATTTTAGCGTCCTAAAACTCGGCCGTTATTAATATTATATGCCTTCAAACAGATTTGCAAACTTTGGTTACAATCGGATGACTCTATCTTATAGCTTTCATAGGAACCATCGGTCGAAAAATGGGTCTTTGTGAGAAAAACTTTCTTGTTTTCAATGTTAGCGTCCTAAAACTCGGCCGTTATTAATATTATATGCTTTCAACCAGATTTGCAAACTTTGGTCAAAATCGGATGACTCTATCTTATAGCTGCCATAGGACCGATCGGTCGGAAAATGAGTCTTAGTAAGAAAAACTTTTTTGTTTTGAATTTTATCTTTCTTAAAATCGGCGATTGTAAATTTAATTCGTTTTTAAAAAGATTCGCGAAATTTGTTCGAAATCAGATGTTTATCGGTCGGAAGATGGGTTTTATTTACAAAATATTTGATATTTTTGTCAGCGTTCTTTAACTCTGTCATTTCAAAAACACCATTTGCTAGGGTATAAAAACTTCGGCACAGACGTAGTTAGCTTGGCCTTCTCGTTTATTCATGATTCTGCTACGCGCCATAAAGACATTCATACTAACCAATTTACCGTTTCCCGTTTTGATTTGAGATAATGGTGACCTTTTTTAAAAAGACCCTACTTGGAGGCCGAGAACTTTGTGAACACCCCACACATTTTAAATTTTCTATTTTTTAATGAGTTGTTCAACCAAATGCAAAAAAAAACAGAATTACAAAATTATATACAGATTTCATAAAAAAAAATTTCAGCCGCCTACACCAGAAGATGGCCTACAATAAATAATTTAATTATTAAGCTTAAAATAAAAAGAAAAAGAAAGAGAGTCGCTCAAGCATGATTGTAATATGCCGTGCTTCTTTATTTAAACTGATAACATTGAGAATACATTGATGATAGCTTAGATTCTTAATTTATATTTAAACAAGAAGTTTTTTTCGTTTATAAAATACTAGTATAAATATATCGACCTGTGTAAAATTGGCTGAGATTATTCATAGTTCTCAGCTTGTTATGCGTTTCTTCCAACGCCGTCAACATAACTTGAATCTTGGATTTGTGTTTAAATATTTCATCTGTGTACAATTCCATGACGCACTTATTAGCTTCTTCAATAGCTTGACTTAGTTTGCTTGCAAGTGAATCCAAAGTTTCGACAATTTGTCTATTGGGCCAGAGCCAAAGCTGTCCGCTTCGGTAGCATGTGTGGGCGTTGTGTACCGCTGCACATCATCATTTCGTTCTGATGGCCAGGCGTCCTGTATGGTAAACCAAACCCATCCTAGCCTTACCACAGAAAAAAAAAACAAATGTAAGTATAAATTTAATTTCAAAGCAGACAACATATTTTACCTTGATACACAGTAAACCCACACCCAAATGAACAATTCTTTATGCAATATTTTGGTTTAGCCAGTTCTCAGTTTAAAGTCAACATACAAAAAAAAAATCTTATTAAATATTTGTTCAAGCTTATATTGTTTATAGAAAATTTTATTGAGGTCAAGTATAAATTCAAATACTTGAACGAAATCTGTTTAACTGAACTTGACGCTGATGATTTGACAAAAGTCTAATGACACTTAACGCACACTGAGGCAACCATCCAGAGCTGGGTGCGACATACATAATGTGATTCCTGATGATTTTCAAGGCAGCCAGGCGGAAAACGTATTTTAGTGATTTTTAATGCGAAAGCAATTTGAAAAGTTTTTGTTTTGCCAGAAGTTTGTAATGATGAGGCGCGTGTGGTTGAAGTGATGGCAACTTGGGTGGCTGATTAAGCATTCAACTTGGCTTCGTATCACATTTTTGCGGCTGCTGTGCGACATGGCGCATTTCGCTAACAAAGTTGATTGAAATAATTGCGTCTACCCCCCACCCTATCCCTATTGCTTGGAATTTCAGTCGCTAAATAGGCTTATAAATTGGCAAATGTGTAAATTACAAAATAAATTTCAACAGGCGCACAAGTTGGTGACAGATATTGTGGAATGAGAAATCACAAAACTTTGCAGAGCTTTCGATGCTAAAATCCTTATAACTTACGGTGAAAGTCAACAATACCCGCCATCGCGACGGGTGATTATCAATTATTGATAATGATATTTTTCTTTCAGAAAATTCTTAAATGTTTTCTTTAGCTGTTCATGCTGTTTCGGAACCAGTTTTAAAAATATAAGAGTCTTTATCAATTTGAAACCGTTACAAATTACAAACGACAAATCAAAATTCAGTTTTATAGCTCAAACTATTACTGAAACTTGTATCTGAGCCTCTTTTTATAAGGTTAAAGCTGGTTCCGAACTCTCTTCTTATCTCTATCATTAGAAAGACTGTTTGTCTATAGTTATAACTATAGTAATAACATTTTAGTGTCAATTAATACAACTAACAAATTAGTGTCAACAGAATTGAACCTCTGTGTTACCAATGGATTCCTTAATCTATTTTGCAAGTCCCTCTAAAAACCAAATATATCAGAATATCTCTTTGCTTTACCTTTGCAATTCAATTCATCTTCAATCCACAAACGTAGTTCAACTTTCTTGTTTCTAACTAGACTATTGTCCCACATCTAACTGTGCTTATAAATTAGAAATGTTCACAAACACACATACAACAAGAAGAAAACTCACTCGTCAGTGAACCAGAAAGTTTGCTCCAATCTAACCAGCATATAAATTTGACAGCAAAGAAAAAGCAAACGCAAAATTAACAAACCAACACAATTTACGCAGCACTCACACACACACACATGCACACCTTGGCATAAACAAAGAATTTTCATAAACTTGCTGCATACTTTTAGGCAGCCACACACTCGCAAGCCAAACAAGAACCACACGCATATTTCGTCAAGAAGAAGACTGCCATAAAATTGCGTCAAGCCAAAATTTATCTTTTCCAGCATGAAAAAGAGAGCAACGAGGGCCACTACTCGAATAACTTTTTCCTCTTTTCCATCATTTTTTTAATTAAAAATTTAGCATAGCATCGAGCAGAGCAAATCCTTTCTGCCCTAAACCGCTAATATGTGAGATGCCCGAAAAATTCAACAAATTGTTGCCTGTATTTTAAGTTATTATTTAATTAAGTTTTGGCAGGAATGGTGCAAGCAAGTGAAGTTATATTTTGCCATTTACTGGCCCAAGTAAACTGAAGTTTCAATTTCTTTCAAGTGACACACGCCCTTTTGGTCAAATAATTGCATGTTCAGTATGCATTTTGGCACTTGCATCAGAGAATGCTGGACAAACAGTTGAGCATTAGTGCAAAAGGGGTCATATACAGTTACAATTTCAAAGGACATTTGGTAATAATAGTCAACATTTTTTAAATATTTAAGCTGCCTTTAAACGTTTCGCTTATCTTCAAATAGTCAGTAGTCAAAATTCTCTAATAGGCTAATTACACTGAGCACATCTAACATCCCACATCATGTTTTTGCATCTGTCTGGCTAAAGGTCAATGGTGGATTATAATTCAATATAACAGAACTAATTACAGTAAATTGGTAAACAAACACCTTCAAAAAAACCATAGCCAAAATTGAGACTGCGAATTTACAACATTGGAATTCCTATGTCTTTATTCGCCAACTGAATTAGCTCAAATACCAACTGATAGGTTTGTTTGAAGTATGAACAGTAAAAACAAAGTCCGCTGATGAGAAAATTTGATTATTCTTGAAACATCGATCGTTGTATGGACATACCCAATTGCTAGTCCAAAATGTTGTAATTAATATCTGTTAATTTGTGTTGATTATATTGAATTATAATCAACCATTGACCATGAGTCTATTTAGAGATATTTGATTTGCTATTACACTATCGTCAAAGAGTCTCTTTAGAACAGGTTCTATTTGATAAGAGTTTCTCTTTAGAGAATTTTGACAACCTACTATTTAGAGATATAGAAGGCATGCACAACACACATACAAAGCTTCTGTGACTGTTGTCGGATTTTTGCTACAAACCTGCCTTTGGGATTCGCAAGCGGTCTTAGCAGTTCAGGCATAAGGTAGCCTCTGCTCCTCCAGCTCATTGAAGTTGGGCAAAGATCGCTGATGATTGAATTGTGCAAATTCATGAAATAGCTATACGATCAACCAGCCTCCTTTGTGGTGTTGTGCGTGTCTTGTTTTGGAAATGTTATGAACAAAATCATATCTTTTTGACCTAGAGCCTGCTAAAAAGTTCTTTGATTGATAATCCAAAGGTCACTGAAGCAATGTAAAGGCAGCTTTAGAATATTAATTTGAAACTACAAATTTTCCATGAGAACGGATGTTAGTTCGAAAATTGGATAAGTCATTTTCTTATATTGAACGACGCATGCCAAATATTGCTGCTGGCGATGCTTGATGTGTCATATTTGATTTTAGAGCAGACACATCAGTACTTAGTTAAAAGTAAATTCTATGGAGGACACGACGTGCTGATTACGGATTTCAATTTGGAGCACGAGCTTCTATATTTATATGGTAAGTTTTAGCAGCTAAGCATACATATGTTGATATGGCCGTTTTTTACGAACAACAAATGTAAATCAGTGGACAGGCCACCAACAATGTTTGGAAGTACCTAGTTACAAATACCTAGGTGCATACCTAGATACATATTTTGTGTACCTTTTACCTTACCTTGGTATTTTCAAATTCGAGTACCTTTTACCTTACCTAGGTCTTAATTTTCATTTACCTTGTCAATAGGTAAGGTACTAGGTACTTTTCGTACGTGATTTTTTCGCTCCGATTACATTATAGCCGAGATGTTGCCGCGCTCTGCCATATTGTAAAGAAAAGTATCAGGGACCTGTTTGTGGCTTTGACTGAACGTCCGGTAAACATTCCCTGTTCAAAAACTAAACGATCCATGCTAGATAACAGGAAAGCGGACTATAAGCCTAGCTCACATTTTTACTTTCGTAAACATATTTCGATTTTTAGACAAATTTTCCCAAAATCTTACATTACACAAGTGAAAATGGGAGCACGGCTGTATAAGAAAAATATCGCCGGTATTTTTCCAAATTCTCATTTTATATGTACTACTATCTGGAGTTGCAACTATATAGATAGCAATCAACATCGTCATTCTCTCGTGCTCGCATATAAGCGTGTGCGATTTTCTCACACACATGAAATAATTGCTACTATATTAGCTAAAGTTCATAGCAAATACCGACTTCAAGCGAGGCAAAGACCTTTGCTTTAAATTAAAGTTCATTCCGAAATTGTAAAGTGTTTTAAAGATTGGCTTGTTAAAGAAATTATGGAAATTATTTGTAAACTGATGTCAATGAGAGTTCAACTTCAAAGAATTCTGAAGACTTTTACGATAACAGAAATGGAAGATTGGATAAAACTGTGAATTGTTTTGAAAATTCTAATAATGAATTGGAAGTCTTAGTTTATATTTATTACTAGTATAAATTTTGTTTACCAATTTTTGTTTTTTTTTTTAAAAAAACCCTTTTTTGTACCTTTACCTTTACCTAGGCACTGAAAATTCCGAATACCTTCTACCTTACCTAGGTATATTTTTTGACATTTACCTTGTACCTTACCTATGTTAGAAAATTGGGTACCTTTCCAATCACTGGCCACCAATAAGCTGCTGTGGATGTTTCAGCACTTTGCAAGATAACGCACAATGCGAGAGGTTCGAAACAAAGACAGCTGCATAAGAGACGTTTTGCGCAATTTTCATTCAGTATCTCTGCGATGGCGTAAAAGGCAGCATACGGTACACCATTACAGTGACTTCTCATTAACCAACATCTGCGTGTAGAAGGAGCATGCATAGTGAGAGAACAATGCTTCCAGGGATAAACACATGACGATTTCATTTTATTAGTGTAAATAATATACATTTTGTAAGAGTTCAAAATAAATGTAAAAAGTTTTGAAATTGTTCTGTTTTTATTTAAATGGCAGAACTGAATTGATAATACAAACTTGATAAAATGATACAAGAGTTTGACAATTGAAATACCAAAAGACCTAGTATCAAATTGATACTAAAAAATGAATACAAAAAGTGTTAACCTGATGCAAGTTTTAATACTATCGAAAACATCAACTTGATACTAAGAGTATTAAAGAGAATTTGATACTAAATAGTTTCAAATTGATGACTAAATACTGTCATTTTGATGATTACTTTTTTTTTGGGTGTAGGTTTCTGCTTTCGCAGAGCTATTTGAGCTTCATTTGAAAGATTTTGTGACTTGAACTCTCTGAATAAAAAAACAAATGAGAAAATACTCTGTACCTACGAAAGTGTATACTAAGTATGAATTTTGCTGCGAACTTTCTTTTGCTCATAACTTGACTGTGGTTCATCCGATCTTTACCGTTCCTTGAGCATATCGACAAATGGTGCTAAGTACTGTCTATAGACTATACAAATCATCTGCCTGCAATACTGTAGAAAACATGAACCTCTTGGTTGGTTCAAACCAACCACCAAATAGTTTTTTCTTAGATTCAAGTCCGAGTGGGCTTGCAGCCGTGAATAAAAGTTCTTGAAACTATTTCCCAATATGTTTTCAAATGTTGTCCTAACAAAACATCTATAACAAATATTCGCAGCCCAAAATTAAACTTCACAAATTTGTTTTAACTATGAGCAAACACACACACACATAGACACTTAACTGAAGTGGGCCAAAAGACAACCAGCCATCGACATTGGCTGACAGCTGCTGACATCTTTGTCATTTTTACCCATCCACAAAAGTGCCTGCCTCCCCAACAATGTTATTGATACCTCAAGCTTCCGTTTACAGGGATACAAGGGAACCCTTTTGGGAAGTTCCCTTAAGCATATTGTCTCAATGTACATATAAATTTTATTCCTTTTGCCACTTTTGGCCCCAAAGTTGCCTGGGAGTTTTGTTGATGACAATAAAGCAAACTTCCAGCTGTTTATTAACATGTTTCTTTGTCAATATAAACATCTACAAACACCCACACACATCTATCTATACATATATGTATAGATAAACTGACAATGATGATAGGCAAACCGAGCAAGAGCTCATGCCATGTGTCTGTCTGCAAGTTTCGCTGTACAAGTGGAAAAATTCCTTCAGGCCAAAGTGTGCATTAAGAAGATTGTTTTACTATTGTTGTAATACACCCCAAAATAACCCTCTACACCCATGCATAGGAGATCTAAAAATACCTTAACTACATGATAGCGGAGACACTGAAAGAAAAAATAGAGTTTAAACATCGGAAATAATTGGAACTTTGGAAATGTTTAAAATGTTCTTAAAAGTATTAACAATTTAATCAGTCAAAATAATATATAATTTTGCTTAAACTTCAAGGTGGTGTAACCTCTTAGGAGTACAAATAAGCGATTCGGTTTGGTTCAAGAAACTCACTTTCAGAATGCGAAACACTTTGCTTTTGTTTTTAATTTTTGGATATTGTTGTTCCTCTCATATGTAATAGAATCTTGTTTTCTTTTTTTCTTTTGTTATTTAAAAATACTGCACTTGTTTTTTATCTTATAAATTACTTGCAAATTAAATAACAACATTTTCTTAAGATAAATAGATAGATATACTTAACTTGTTAACACCCTCACTTTTCTTCAAACAGAAATTTTTCCCAAGTGTAGACACAACCGACTTGCCTGCAGGCTCAAACTCCACCTCAATCTGTGGGTCCTTTTCCAGCTTGAGCTTCCTAGCTGTTGTCATTCCACTCAACAAAAGGATTCAAATTTCATTAAATCTCATACAAAAGTATCAAAATGCCATTGTTGTCATGGCACTACCCACGCACACACAGACACACAGACACACACATGTGCATGCACTTGCCACCAACTCACAGAGATTCACTTCCACCCATTTGGCAGCCAGTAGAAGGTTTGAAGTCTTTAGCTATTGGTAACTGCCTTTACTTTGGGCCTTTTATTCGATTTATGTTTGAAGCTCTCTGTGTAAGTGAGTGGTGGGTGGCCGGATCACTATCTCCTGTAATGGAAAACTTAATAGACAAGGCAACGCAGAAACACACTTTGGATTGAAACAATATTAAGAGTTGCTTAAGTGTTGCCAATGTTAATCGCAGCAATTGCAATTGTTGATTTTGAACTTCCTCTTACGGTTTTGGCAAAAGGCATAAAGTGTACTAAGCCTTGATTAAGCGGATATTACCTCAAGATGCGAAGATGAAGATTTGCTGTTATTTTTTTTTGCAAATCTCATGTAAGCTATGGGAATTGGCACCGGTGTGGAGTTTGCTGCGTAATTTGAAAATAGAATTCAGCCGATTACAAAAGTACGTACGTACTGGCTTGTTGTGCCCTTACAGCAAGATTATTATTCGATGCGAGTTTACCCAATATAAAACAAACTTTATATCGATGACAAAAAATATATGGATTTAGGTCGATTGTTGTGGTGAACGAATGTGATGTGCAATCGAGATTGCCAGGTTTTGGGATTATGATAGATGAATAAGACAGAAAAATTCAAGCTTTCATTTAAAATTAAGATTAATTTAATTTTTACAAAATATTTCCTCAAAGCCGCTCTGCATAGGCCAATCAACTTTTTTTTGATGGATGATGTTTGATGTACGATTTTTTATGAATGCCCAACCCTAATTGACTTTGAGATTGAAGCGTGAATACAAAATAGAATGAATAGCACTTTAGGATGCAACGTTTTTTAAAAACTCATAGAAGCGTTTTACCTTCCCCTCAGACCCTTAGCCGGGGGTTGGACGTTTTGTTGAATTATGTTTTACCCAACGAAACGTGAATTACTGAAAAATGTGCCCTTCACTGATCGAAGAATAAGGTTATAACATAATAAGGCCAGAAATAATCAACTCGGAATAATCAACACGGAAGATTCTCTAAATGATTTAAAACAGGGGTGCCCAAGCCTATTCCGCAAGCCACGCATTTGTTTTTACTTTGCGCCAAGGCATAGCTCGCGCGCATACGAAATATGCGGCCATATACAAGCGCGGCATTATACAAAACAAAACAATTTCATACGCGTGCTCTCCTCTTTTTCTTTCTGAACGAAGGATTTGTTGTTGGTTTTGTTGTTGTTGTATGTGACTTTCTCCTCTCTCCCCTATGTCTCTGTCAAATTAAAAAGCAACAACAGTGTTGCCTGAGCGCTCGTACTTGCTTGAGACAGCAATGACCATCCTCTAGTACGGCTGGGGTCAGTCACTCTATTTTCGTCAACCCAGCGTTGCTCTTTGTACGGTGATGCGTCGTGCCGCCTGTCAAATTGTAAAATGGGCCGAACGCAAAACAGAGAGAGAGAGAATAGGAAAGGATTTTAAAAAAAGGTATATCAATCCTCGACCACCCTTTCAGCAAAATATTTCACAGCATGCCAGTGGAATGCATTATGGCGCTCCATGCACGGCATTGGGTTAAAAGAGCGTAGCTTATGGCGCTCCATGCATGACTTTAGGGCAGAGATGGGCGCGTCGCGACGTTCCAAGGACCTCTGCCGCGGCCGACTGCACAAAATCACACGTACGCTATAAGCATTGAAAGCTATTTATAGAACACGAATGCGGCGCACGCAAATTGTGCTTGTATGCGTGTGAAAAGTGTGACGATATGTGTGCATGCCCATCTCTGCTTTAGGGCGAACGAGTGTCGCTAAAGTCGGCCCATACATGGCATTGGGTCGAACGAGAGTCGGTTATGTCGCTTCTATGCATGACATTGCGTCGACCTAGCGTGCCTGGAGAGCAGTTAACGTTTTGAGCGGACATCGCCTTAAAAAATACGTCAGTCGAGCCCATTGAGAGGGAAATAAGCGAGCGTCAACGACAGTCACAAAATCGTCGACGGAACGTTGATACAGCGTGGGTCGGCCGTACTTGAGGGCACACACACACTCATACAAACAAACAAAAATCGGTTTTCTCTTTCTATTTCTTGTAGTTGTTCTTGCTTGAGTTGTATTTTGTGCATTTGTATTGGCTTTCACGCGCTCGTAAGCTCATTCTGGGCACCCCTGATTTAAAATTAGACAAAACTAGTCACGAACTCTTCACGAAATCAAATTCTCTTTACTCAATTTCGAATGGAAATGCTCACTTTGTGAAGTATCTTGACAATTTCAGGATATTTTGGCCGCGCTTGATTTGCAAAACGTTCGAAAAATCCGTCGGTATCTCAGAATTTCAAGAAATTTCATTTTCCTTTTTGAAAATCTAGTTAGAAGGGTTGTGATAAAGATAATGGTCCATCTCCTCAAACAGTTTGGCATCCCTCGACAAATAAAATTTCCCATTTTCTAGCTATAAGCAGAGACGAATAAGGTTTACGGTTACTGTTCTGGCCTATCGCTTTTTTCCGGTTACGGGTTTATTACGGTAACGTTAATTAACCTTAATCTGTTTCGAGTTTCGGTTACTTTTTCGGTTATTAGTATAAAATATCACTTTGACGAATCATGCAGACACAAGCGGCACTATTGGGAATCTCTTTTATTCGTTAAAAGAAATAAGTTCAAATTTCTTATACAGAATTATAACACTGAAGAATCCAGGTTTTTTCAAAACTCCACTCTGCAGTATGTATGTAGTTACTGCAATTACTTGAATTTTTTTTCCACATGGCTAGTCATTTATTTCAATAACACACATAAGCAAGCATAATGCTTGTTTTCTTGTTTTTGAGAAGCATTGGTTTACAGCACACGATTATGAAGATATTGTGTTCAGCTCATGGAAGAGTATCGAACTGTGCCATACATTTTCGATAAAGCTGATTTCAAAGATTTTCTTGTTTCAATGTTGGATTTGATGGAGCGTCATTTGAACATTGAAAGCAACAAAAACACTGAAATGTGTTTCAAAGCTGTTGCAAAAACATCTTTGGAAGAATTTATTGCAACAACAAAAGAATTAAAACTTTTATTTCTCACTTGCTATGTGTAAGGTTAAAGTGTAATTTCCGGAGCCTGCTGATTAATCAGGACATATGTTACCAAATTGATGGATTTAATCAACGCAGCCGTTGACTTTTCTTCAAACTTTGGCGTTTTGTCTAAAAAGAGTTAACTTGTAAATATTTCATTTTTGATTTGGAGCTGTAGCAGACCGCACCTAAATTGTCTTAATATTTTAAAACGTTTTCAATTAAATCTTCATACACATTTCAATGTGTTTGGTGGACTCTTGAGAATTTCATTCTATTATTTGCGAGTAATGTTGGGACACTTTACAGTTTTATATAATGCGTTGAATTATATTGAGACATTCAATAAGTTTTCTTCCAAGTGTGAGCGATAAGTCACCAGCTTCGTCCAAAAAATATGAGTAAACCACGGCCGAGTAGGCCTTTTAAGTTGGGAAGTGAACTACTGAAGCTTTTAGCTGGCTCGAGGTCATTTTTTTTGTTTCGAAACCATTCGGAATTCTTCCACATCTATAGAAGAACTGATCATCCCTACTATTGGATTATCAACGTCCGCTTCCTTAAAAAAAAACGAGAGCGTAAGTTAAAGTCGGCTCTAACCGACTTCGATATACCCGTTACTCATGGAAACAAATGTTTATTAGCCTTCCTGTATGCCTGAGGTGGGTCAGCCGAAAAGTATGCAACATTTTTTAACTCGGCTATTTATTATCCGCCAGATATTAATAGACATTTGTCAATTACTAAATCCAACATAAATGACTCCAAATCCATCACGATAAACAGATCAGACAACAAAACTTTTGAAAACGTCGGTCAAGCACGACTATTACATACTCTGCACCCTTAATGTCGCAGCTCGAATTTGGTCACGAGTCAAACGGCCAGTTAACACACAACGCACAACGCAGTGCGCTCTCTAAGTCTCTCTCTCTCTCTCTCTCTCTCTCTCTCTCTCTCTCACTAAGATTGCTGCTGAACGCAATGCTTAGGTTATGGGTGGGGTGGATGGTGGGTGTTAACTGACCGTTTTTTGCTCATAACTTGAGTATCGTTCATCTGATCTATATCATTCCTTCAGCAAATCGATAAATAATTTTGAGTACTAGATATCTCTAGAAAGTACGAACCATCTATCATCAAAACTGTAGGAGATATGACGTTTTTTCCAAATTGCGGGGGCGTGAGGGGGCGTGGCAAAAATTGAAAATAAACTTGATCTGCGTGCAGACAATAGGAGTCTACATTTCAAATTTGGTTGCTCTAGCTCTTCTAGTCTCTGAGATCTAGGTGTTCATACAGACAGACGGACAGACGGACATGGCTATATCGAATCGGCTGTTGATGCTGATCAAGAATATATATACTTTATATGGTCGGAAATGATTCCATCTGGCTGTTACATACATTTGCACGACTTTAGTATCCCCTTTTACTCTACGAGTAACGGGTATAAACAGTGTCTCTCCGCCACTCTTATAAGCTCGTGGCTTTAAGGCGCTTTAGGTTCAACAGCACGGAACTACCTGACAATGCGTTTGACCCGCGGAATTGGTCTCATCAAAATCGTCTGAACAGTTTTTTGAGAAAACTAGGTTTTTCTCATATTAGTAAAAGTGGTAGACACACTCTTGAATATCTCTGTTATAAGCTAGTATAACGTACATGGTGGGCCATTATCTTGGAGCTTAGCAGTTGGCACAAATTTTATGGATGTAATTTTTTGAAGGTTTTGTGTATGGGACTTTTGTGAGGTTGGTTCACTGATAAGCGTTTATCTCAAAAACTGTTCAGACAATTGAGCTGAGATTTTTAGAGTATATTCTTGAATATGTGCCTGAAGTTTTTGCATACCGTGCATATCGGGCCATTATCTGAGAGAGGAGATATAGCCCAAAATGTGTGGAGCCGATTTTTGGGTGTCAAATTTTCACTACCTGCAATGCTCAAACCCACCCACAGGTCAATAAAAACAGTAGTTTTTGCATCTCTGAACAATTTTGCATTTACAGATCTTTATTCTTTTGTATAAATAGAAAGAAATTAAAAAAATAAAAAATTTTAAAATGTTCCATATTCCATCGTTCCAATTCGACGCTAAATATCCGACGCTATTTTGACGCACATACCTTTTAGCTAAACTTAATGTATGCTGTGTACGCTGCATGTGGATGCTACAGATTGATATTGATGCGATCAATGAAACTATACAAAAAAAAAGAATATGTTTATGATGCAATTAGGTAGGCAATGAAAACGAAATTTCACTATTTGTTGGATTATCTGATACATATCAGCTATCCGGAAGAAGAGAAATCGGCTCTTAATGAAAAACACCGAACGAACCTTTTCAAGCAAACATTTTTGACAAAAGACCTGACGCCGTCGGCCAAAGCTAAACACATAAAATCGGCTTGCTGAGTTTTTGTAAATTCTTTATTTTCCTTTTTTCCGACTTATTTTTTATGTTTGTTGCTGTCACAATTAGAGAAAAATAACAGACTGGCGTTTGAAACACGCATCTCTACAGAAAAGCGGATGTCGATTTTAAGAGAAACCATCGTAATTCTTGTTGGTCCGTTTACTTACGTTTCTTTACCGGGTGGGACTAAGCTTTAGAACAGTGGTGTCCAAACTCACACAATCAAGCATTGCGCTTGTGTGCGTAGCAGCGAAACACTAAGTAAACATGTTGACATTTCAACATTCGCAAACGAACAAATGCCTCTGCCTCGTGAAAGAACATAAAGACGGAAGAAAGTCGGTCAAATCAAAATATTTCATAAAAAGTTAATTCATTTAAGTTAAAATTATAACGTATTGTTCGTTATTTCGCATTAATTGATTGATTATAATCTACTCTAATTGATTTTTTCTGGGAATTCTTCAATTCAATTTCTTTCATAAAGTAATCAACAAATTTTCTGTATCGATGACCTACAAAATTCTTGCCAAATAAAAGGAAAACAAAAGAAAATGTACATGCATTGCACATGTATTTCAAAAGTAATAATTTCAGCATTTTACCCAAAACTTAAGAAATTAGAAAAATATTTTCCATTTTGTTTACACACACACAAAAAGAACAGAATTTGTATGTGGCAAACAGCTGTCCTTAGAACTTGTAAAGCTGCTCAAACAGAAGCACACAGACACACACACACATGCATATGCCATTTTGAAGCTTAAATATTTTACAAACTAATATCAATTCAATTTGTATGCATTGGCATCAATTTGTGTGTGTGTGTATGTAGCCCAACTTGGGCATACCAACACACAGGTGACAGAACTTGGTCCCCCTCGTAACCCCCAACAAACAAATAATTTATGTATTTCTAATAAGAGCAAAGGCAACAACAGTCAATTGTATGGTGGCTGTTCGAGTAGATTCTTGTTTAGGGAATTCAATCGAAATTGCATTGAATGAAAGAGTAGTTGCCTTCATTTGATGAAAATTAGTCGTTCCAACCAAACCGCTGAATCACTTTGGGCTAATAATCACTTTATCAACTTTAAACTAGGGTTGTCGGATATTTAAATTTTGTTTCGATATTGGAAAAGTAGAAATTCCATGTTAATATTTTGTTTTAACCAAATCGATATTATCAATATTTTCCGTATTTTCGCGGTCCGTCTCAGCTACTTCCCTAATGCAAACGAACTGGAATCCTACAGACCCATAACCCTCTTCCCAGCCAGCCTCCCAAGATTCAGTTGACCCGGCACACCTGAACAGCTTCATAGAGTGGTCAACTTTATTCTGGGAGGGTTCCACGCCAAGGAGAACGTTGTTGCAGCGTACTTGTATATTCAACAGGCATTTGATTGCGTCTGAGACTCAATCCTCAAATCTTCTTAATGGTCAAATCATTCCTCACCGACAGCACCTTCAGAGTGGTCCAGGATGGCCTTGCATCTCAGAAAAAGTCGATTCGAGCAGGAGTACCTAAAGCTAGCGTGCTAGGCCCAAATCTGTACAGCCTTTTGACATTGAAGATCCGCAGCACCTTCTTATCGCCAACATTGCTGATGACACTGCGATAATGGCAAGAGACAAATGAATCTATATGGCAACAGATTCACTTCAAGAGCACCTCAAGAGGTTTAAAAGAGGTTTGAAAGAGGTTGCGTCACACACACGCTCAGAAGGGACATTAGTTTTAGCGTATTTCATATTGTCCTATCGCACAGAACAGTGCACAAATACCTTAAAGTCACCATTGACAAACGACTTATCTAAAAGAGTGATTTTTCTGCTATTTGGTTTTGCAGTGTACATTTTTTGATACCTCACGCCAAAATGCTCAGTAAGGTATGCCATTTCCCGACTATTCGAGTCCATGGAAATTGTAATTTGATTGTTTTAATTCAGGACTAAACTGAAGGCGCAAGGTGTTTCAGGCGGTACCCCATCAAAATGGAAGCACTTTAGCATTGCCACTTGGCAGTCTGCACCGCACTTTTCACAACTTTTTGACTGTAATAAACATTTGTGCTCCACCGAAAACTTAAATAATTTGGTTTCGCCAAATGGTAAGAACTGAGACAGTTAGTTTGCAGCCATGTTCAACTTAAAACGCTCAAAAATTATAAATTTGTAGTATTTTTTTTAATATTTGACGAAAAGCATCTTCATTTGTTTGGTACAAAAACTGCATATTTCAAAATTCGTTTAAAAAGAAATCATGGATGACCGCCGCAACTTTTCTACATGAATTCTTCATAATTCGCGGTCCATCGAGGAAATTTTTTTCGCAGTTCGGTTTACTAGACAATTACCCTCTATTTTCATAGAGAAAATTGTAGTTATTAAATTCTTTTTTTTAAACTTTGATTAAATCCATAACAGCATTACATAATCAGGATAACATATGCCCTGATTACTTAGTAGGCTCTGAATACTCCGCTTTAACCTTACACATAGCAATTGGCTTAGGGATTAGTTTTTTGTGCTATTTTTTAACTAAATTAAATGCTAAGTTTCATTTTTATATTAGACATTGACAGAAATGTAAATGTCGGACTAGTGACACTTTTATAGTTTTAATAAGCTTCACTGTACGCACTGTACCAGAACGCACAAAATAAACTAAGTTTGAAAATAACGGCTGGCTAAAATTTTAAATGTAACGTATTGGTATCTTCGGCCGATATCGATTAATAGTCGATAACAATCGAAAGCAACCCTGAAAAAGACTCAGCGTGGCGTGAGCCGAAAGCGAGCAAGCAATATAAAAAGACGACCCAATCGCGACGAAAGTCATTTGGTCACCAGAGTTCGAAGCGCAAAGGGAGACCAATTCCGCGGGTCAAACGCATTGTTAGGTAGTTCCGTATAGGGTTAGCCATTATGGATAATACAATGTACTTAAGGCTAGCTAATTTGGGATGTGTGAACCTAAAGTGCCTTAAAGCCAGCAGTTTATAAGAGTGGCGGAGAGACATTGTATTTTTTTTAAGATTTATGTGAAGACACTCCCCAACTCTTAGTCTGCTTCTTCGTGCTCCAATGGAGATAACTTTAGATTTTTCAGTATTTATTTGCAGACCCCATGGCTCATTATAGCTAGCCACAGCCAACTACTTCAGTTACTTTTGCCAGCTGTGGCTCTTTGTGTTGAAGGTACTTCCAGTACTTTAAAATATCTTCCTCAACACCCAAGCATTCGCCATATTAAAAGACTTTCAATTTTCTTTCGATTGAAGAGCTGTTGAGACTTGCATTAAATGAACATTTTTGAATTGTTCGTAATATATTTATTTTATTTACTTTATTAGAAAGTTGACATGAACGCTTTGAGATTCATAAGAGAATTAAACAATTATAAGGTGGTACATGTATAACGTTGTTTAAGTAATAGTAAAGTAAAATTAGCTCAAACAGCACCTCCCCAGGAGGGCCAGCCAGGGCCAAGCTTCTCTCAATCTCTGGGCGTGTGTGCTTATAATTTTTCGCACAAGAGAAAGGGACCTACTAGTTTACTAGTTTAACGCCGAATCCGAACGGCAATAGTTGGAGAATTTGCTTTTTCATGGCTAGTTACTTTACAGCTGGCGCCAGTAGCTGGTGAAGGTGATCGGGTGTGTAAAAGCCTTTTTCTATTAGATGGTCCGAGGCGGGATCGAACCCACAACCTCCCGCACCAGCAGACACACATACAACTGATACGCCACGCCCGACCACAACGTTGCTTAAGTAGCCCTGGTATATATCGATACTCCCGAGAACCCTGTTATCGATCTAGGCTAAACACGAGGCTTATCGGTATCGAACTCTGGTCACACTGCTGAAGTCGTCATCCATGGTTAAAGCGAAGAGAATAAAAGTTGTAAAGACATTTGGAATCAGGTACATGTGACATATAATTCCAAAGCCATATAGATAATTTGTAGATTTGATTATTGAATTTAGTCAAATGAATCTTTTGCTTATAAATCTCAACAGAACATGATAGGCTAATAATATTATAATTGCTTGCTGCAGCCGCTGAGGTGCAAGACTTATCATCATCCGTTGCCACAATGTCTTCTTTTTTTGAGATCCAGTTGTAAATGGAGCACAATTTGTTCTGGAAAATATATGTATATACCATATATACTACTGTTTTTGATGCTCTTTGGTACTTTTCCGCTATTTAATGATTTTTCAGTCAAGGAAAGTGGTTTGAAAGATTCTTTATTATCTTGACTATATTCTTTACCATTTTTTAGCCATCAATGATATGGCGCAATTTTCAAAGTAAGTTGCACCGTGGCACTTCAGCCAAATTTTGAAACTGGCTACAAAATATGAATTTATTTCTTACTAAAGTGTCATATCATTGAACAGGCCCGTAGCCAGGGGTTTGTTTTATTTAAAAAAAAATGAAATTTGTTATTTAAAATTTGAAAAAAAAATCAATGCGACAAGTGTAAACCCCCGATTCTTCGTGGTATTTCATTATCATTAAGGTCTCTGTTCATTTATATACACACGTCCGTCTCGGTCAGCGACCATCTCCCACTACTTCACAATCCACTAACGCCTCCTTCTTTGCTCGCATCATCCATCCAGTGTGACCATCCTCTCAAACATTAGCACTAGCTCGGTATTGTATAGAGTGCTTTAGACTAGCTCATACAGAGGCCCAAATCCAGTTTATGACATTACTATGTTGACACAAGCAATGTGACCATATCATAAGAATACATCTTACAATCTGTTCACACTGTCCCAAAACAAACGAATTGTCACTTTCAGTAATTTTGTTTTGGCAAAAGCTATAGCTACGTAGTGGCTTTCCGTTTTGAAGTCGCCCTTCCGTTTCAAAGTTAACGTTGTCAATTTAAATTTAACGTTTTGCAAAATCGATATCGATACTATCGTTGGTTAATGATAATTTCCTAACGCGTGCGCAAGACTTCAGTGCTGCACAACGAAACTTTTTCATCAACAACTACGTCATGGAGAACAAATTTGCGCAGCCTCTCAATTTTGGTGGTGCTAAACGATAGTGCCCAAAAATATACTTTACAGAGCCAGTAGGAAAACACAGTGGCTAGAGCGAGAAGGACATATTTCCAAATGTATCCAGAGAGCGAACAGCTGACTAGTTTCTGACAGAAGAGGTGTCGACGGAGCAATTTTACAGTCTAGATATTGTAGTCTATGCTTCAGTGTTGCACAACGAAACATTTTCATCAACAACTACGTCACGGCCAAACAAAATCTACGTGGTTTAAACAAATCCAAATGGCAAATCAAACAAAAGTAGAGAGCAAATCCACCAATGATTGGGAACAAAGTGATGAGGATGACAACTGGGATGATTGGGGCGATGATGATGATAAATTTGTGCATGTAGAGAATGAGCAACAGCAATCCAATAACAACAATGCTAAACCAACAACAAGTGCAGCTGCAGCAACAACAACCACAACAACTGAAACAGTGACCCCCTCCTCCAGCTCCAGTTGGGGTTGGGGCGGCAAACTCAGTTCGGTTTTAAGCAGCGCCACAGAGGGGCTGGGCACCATAACCAATCAAGTGAATCAGGGCTTGAATCAGATTATAGGTGTACCTGATCCTGAAGAGCTGGCCCGAATTAATGCAGCCGAGAAGGCTAAACAAGAAGAAGTTAAGGAAGAAGTGGAGAAATCAGAGTCACCCGCTGCCGGCACACCCGGCAGCACCAGTGCTGATCCCGCCTTTGGCCTGGGTTTTGTGGCCAATCTGGGCTCCAAGGTGCTTAACACCGGCCTGGACACTCTGGAGGGGATTGGCAAAAAGACCATGACCATTTTACAGGATAACGATCCCAAGTTAATGAATAAAAGAAAACTGCTGGGGCTGGAGGCAAACAAACCCAATTTAAGTGCCGTCTTGCTGGAGGCAAAAAAGGACGCAGATCAAATGGAGCAATCGCTGGCACAGCTTCAGCTGGAGAAGCAAAAAGCTCAGTTACGCTTTGAGATTCTGTTCGAAAACTATTGTGGCTTGGTGCATTTTGAGGCTTTGGAAATACTCTCGAAGGAATCACGTCTCAAGCTGGACACTCTGCTGGAGGCAGTGAGTGGCAATGCCTTGGCAGAACTGCAGGAAACCATTGAGGAAGTGAAAGAGCTGCTGGAACTAGAAGATTTGGAGTGTGAGAGCGAGGGTGACTATGAGGCCAAGGAGCTGCTGGAACGTCTGAATAACACCATAGCGGATGCAGATGTGGGCATAGGATTCGAGGAGGTGGCCAAGTGAGTATTTCAATCAATATCTCAAGCCTTTAATTAGCAATTTAACCAATTGCAGCCACTGGACACAGTCACTGCTGTGGCTCAAATCCGAGGAGGCTACTTCCGCAGACCTAGAGCAGGCCTATGCCAAGAGTATCCATGCCCTAAGTGAGGCCTGCGCCTTGGAAATGTGTAAACTACATAAAATTGCCGAACTTTTGCTTGTCAAACCGCATCATAGCACTGCGAACGAGGTCGACGGCATTGTGAATCTCTGTAAACAGTTAAATGGCCATCTACAGGGTTTGACCCATCGCTATGCGGGTATCTTAAGCAGCAAAGGCAGTAGCGCTGGCGCGGAGGAATCGAAGACAAGAGTCAACACTTTATTTGCCGAAATGTTATCCGCTGTGCAATTCATTGAACAGGCCTATAAACTCTTCACTTCCATCCTACAAATGGGTGCGGTTTAATTGTAAACATTGTTGTAATTTATAGTAATTTGATTTTAAATTTTAAATTGTTTTATACATGCATAAAAAGAAGTGTCCTGGAAAACTTGTGTTTAATGAAAATGCAATCGAACTGCATGTGATTGGCATTCCAAAAAAATGTATGAATATTGTATTGAAAGTTTGGTAAACTTTACATTTTCCCAGGAATGGCAAACCAGTTTGGAACCAAACCGATTATTCGTGCTAAGCTGGAGCCTAAATATCATTATGATAAAGAAACGAAGCAAAAAATGAGCAATAAATCGTTATTTCCGAAAGTCGTTCAAATCAATGAAAAGCTTTAATGGAACGTCAACACATTAAAGCCTGAAATTATTATTGAAATGTCCGTTCTAAATTGTAAAAAAGTAAAATTGGCTCAAACAGCACCTCCAGGAGGGCCAGTGGCCAAGCTTCTCTCAATCTAAATTAAGTTGGAAGCTATTTTCAAAAAGACGTGGGAATATCAATTGTAAAGTTAATACATTAATGGCCATGTTCCAAATTCCGTGTCGATTTTCGTATAATCGTTTGTATTTCGAGTTCGAGATGCATAATTTGCAATCAAAGCAACTCAATCTCAAAATGAATTGAATGAGGCTTGACATTTACTCCAATGAATTAGAGTAAATGTGAATGACGGTAGAGTGTCAAACTTAAAACATTCAATCAATGAGGGCCCGAATTGAATTGAATTCAAACTAGAGTGAAAGTCGAATTAATTCAGTTAATGAAAGTTGAAATAATGTTGCTTCTAATACTTGCAATTGTTTGGGTACACGGTTTTTCGGTCATAAAATGAAAACGAATGAATATTTTTCAAAATTGTTTTCTTCTTTTTATTCGTTCACTCAATGGCGACAAATCGTATGGCCGCCTTGTGCCTTCCAGCAACGCCTAAGTCTCTCTGGCCACTCATCGATCGCAGTGCGCCCCTCATGCTTTGAGAAATTGTCCACTGCTCGCACAAGGGCGCGCTTCAAAGACTCAATATTTGGGCAAGCCATAGCCTCGAGAACGGACCACAGTTTGTAGTTCAATGAATTGAGGTCTTGGCTACCAGCAGCGGCCAATCGTCCGTAGAAATGAAGTTCGGTACCTGCTTTTTATGCCATGTTTGAGTCGTTTTTGCCTTGTGAGCTGGAGCGGAGTCTTGTTGTTTGCAAATAATGTCGTGTGTAGAGGCTTCACAATCTTTTCCAAAACGTCGGATTGATACAATTTTGCCGATGTTTTGACTTCTTTTTCACAAAAATGGAGCTTGGTGACCCCATCATAGGCGACTCCACAACAAACCATCACATAAGCCGGATGGTGACCTCTCTAAACTCTCGGAATAAGTTCGGACGCTTGTTTTGATGACACAGCATACACTCTGTCGTTCTGTTTGTCCTTGCTGATATTCATCTCACGAGACAATGATTTTCTGCTTGCGCAATGGATTTTGACGAATTCGATCTTTCACGGCTTTGATTTCGCGCGGTCTTTTATTCCATCAGTATCCTTAAATAACTTCATGGTACGATACACAAAGTTTCAGATGATTTCCAATATCCGAAAGAATTCACCTTTTTCAATTCAATTCTTCAATTGTTCATTTTTGTTCAGCGAGTCTTGCTCAGTCTATTTTGTTCAATCTATTTTGTTCAGTCTGTCTCAGAGAAATGCAAAACGTATCAAAAACGTATACGCATACGTATAGCTTCAAATGCGTCAATGCTTCAATGCGTATCCAGTCAAAAAAGTATGCGTACTTCAATACGCATTTTTTAAAATTGTGCAATTTGCAGCTGCCATAATAAATTGAATCTCGGCTTGGCCCTTAATGGCTATTGTAGCCAAACTTATTGAACATGCTATAATAATTTGCGGCCGATGTTTAAATGCTATAATATATATAGGCAACTTCCAGAAACAGTTCACCAGAACCAAACAATTAAAAGTGGTAAAAAAAATTATGTTTTCTCATATTTTCATAGGGAAACAATTAAATTGAACTAATGTAAGCCAATCTTAAATTTATTCATAGCCCGTTTGAAAATTTTCGGTTTCACTGCCGTGATAGCGCAATTTTTCTCATTTTTACATTAATATTGCAAATTTTTTTGATAAAACTTATGCTATCTAAAATCTTTCTGAGGGTACACAGGGTAAAAAAAATAATGCATACGAAACCATAAGAAATCATGTGATTGCAAATAACTGTAAGTTTTGTTTTGCATTATAAAATAAAACACATAAATAAAATTATGGAAAAATGTTGCGTGCGTCACAAAGGATTCACGTCCATTGATAAAAACCAACAAAATATTTTTGCTACAAGTTTATTTTTTAGGATCCTCTAACATTCATCTTTCTTTTAAGGTATTAGTCATTGTGTGCTTTATTACCCAAAACTCGCAAAAAATTACGAAATTACACTTCAACTATCAAAATGACTTCCACTTTTTGTACCGTGCGACACAAAACTTTGTGATCAATTATTTCGCAACGGGTGATGGAAATTAGACCGCGTGAATTCAGAGCGCGGTCGGCAGTCTAATTGCATTCTGAATAATGAAATTAGACCGCTATCACAAAATGAAATTAGACCGCGCGGTCTAGTTCTTCAATGTTTGTTGTTTGAACGGATTGTGGATAGATACTTTCAAACTCATTTCCTCACCCTTCATTCATTTTGAAAAATGAAAAAAGTCCACGCGTCTAATTTCATTTGATGGTCGCGGCCTAAATTCAATTTGCAGAATGAAGTTAGACCGTCATGCAAAATGCACCGCGGCCTTAATTCAGGCCTTAATTCGGTCTAATTTCACAGAGCCTCTCGAAACCTATTTTTATACCCTTGCAAAGGGTATTATAATTTTGCCCAGAAGTTTGCAACGCATAGAAATATTCATTTCCGACCCCATAAACTATATATATTCTTGATCAGGGGGACGAGCTGAGTTCATTGAGCTTTGTCCGTCCGTCTGTCTGTCTGTCCGTCTGTCTGTCCGTCTGTTTCTACGCAAACTAGTCTCTCAGTTTAAAAGCTATCGAGCTGAAATTTTGCACAGAGTCTTCTTTTTACTGCACGCTGCTAATATGTCGGAACCGACCGGATCGGATCACTATATCTTATAGCTGCCATAGGAACCATCGGTCGAAAAATGGGTTTTAGTGAGAAAAACTTTTTTGTTTTCAATGTTAACGTGATTAAACTCGGTCGTTAATAATGTTATATACTTTCAAACAGATTTGCAAATTTTGGTCAAAATCGGATGACTATATCTTATAGCTGCCATAGGAACCATAGGTCGAAAAATGGGCTTTAGTGAGAAAAACTTTTTTGTTTTCAATGTTAACGTGATTAAACTCGGTCATTAATAATATTATATACTTTCAAACAGATCTGCAAATTTTGGTCAAAATCGGATGACTATATCTTATAGCTGCCATAGGACCGATCGGTCGGAAAATGGGTCTTAGTGAAAAAAACTTTTTTGTTTTTAAGTAAATCGGTCTTAAGGTCGGTGATTATTAATATTAAACGCTTTCAAACTAATTTGAAAAGTTGATCGACATCGGGTGACTATATCTTATGGTTGCCGTAGGACCGATCGGTCGAACATGAGTCTTGGTAAAAAAATTTTTGGTTTAGTTTTGTTAGCGTCCTTAAACTCGCTGATGACTTATTTTATATGCTTTCAAATAGATTCGCTAAATTGGGCCGAAATCGGATGACTATATCTTAAGGCTGCCATAGGGCCATAGATCGGTCGGAAATTGAGTCTTAGTGAGAAAAACTTTTTTCAGACGATTATCTATCGGAAAATAGGTTTTAGTTACAAAATTTTTTGATTTTTATGTAAGCGTTCTTAAACTGTGACATTTGCATTTGCAAGGGTATAAAAACTTCGGCACAGACAAAGTTAGCTTGGCCTTCTCGTTAAATTATGTTTTATGCCATTCGAAAGTACACTTCAATCTCACTAAACACTGTGTATAAGTTGAAGGTATATCTTTGAATAACAAAAATATGTTTATATTTTAATCCAAAAACGCGGAAGTTGCCCATATAAAACTAATAGCAATAATAATAGTAACAAAATATTGCCGAGATTACTGTTCACGCAAATACCAAGGATAAGTTTTGGCTAAAACTAACTCATAACAAGATAAACTAGCTAACTAAGTATATTGCTAAGTAAAGCCAACAAAAAAATGTAACAAAGTTACTTAGATTTTCTATAGAAATTTCGAAGTACGCATAAATGAAGTAAAAATTAAGCATTTTGAAAATGTTTACTGCTAAGATAAACATCTGATTTCGACCAAATTTCGCGAATCTTTTTGAAAACATATCAAATTAACAATCGCGGAGTTTAAGAAAGATCAAATTTAAAACAGAAAAGTTTTTTCTCACTAAGACTCATTTTCCATTTCGCAACCATAAGATATAGTCACCCGATGTCGATCAACTTTTTCAAATTAGTTTGAAAGCGTGTAATATTAATAATCACCGACCTTAAGAACGATTTACTTCAAAACAAAAAAGTTTTTTTCACTAAGACCCATTTTCCGACCGATCGGTCCTATGGGAGCTATAAGATATGAGTCATCCGATTTTGATCGAAATTTGCAAATCTCGTTGAAAGCATATAATATGTATCTTCTGGTTGCCATAGGACCGATCTGTCGAAAATGAGTCTTAGTAAGAAATGTTTTTTGTTTTTTATGTTAGCGTCCTTAAACTCGCTGTTGACTAATTCTATATGCTTTCAAATGTATTCGCAAAATTTGGTCGAAATCGGATGACTATATCTTAAGGCTGCCATAGGACCGATCGGTCGGAAAATGAGTCTTAGTGAGAAAAACTTTTTTATTTTAAGTTTTATCTTTCTTAAACTCGACGATAGTTAATTTGATATGTTTTCAAAAAGATTCGCGATATTTGGTCGAAATCAGATCTGTCGGAAAATGGAAATCCATTAGTTACAAAGATTTTTTATTTTTATGTAAGCGTTCTTAAACTCTGACATTTCAAAAACAGCATTTGCAAGGCACAGACGAAGTTAGCTTGGCCTTCTCGTTAATTTATTTAAGTTGACAAAGTTCTGTCAACATTGCAAGGGACGATTAAAAAAAGACTAAATTATTTCTTACATTTAATAAAGAGGAGTGAGCAGAGAAAAAGATAGTAATACATATTATAATTAAGACACAAATTTAGGGAAGGTTCATAGCTAGCATAATTTGTTGGGCAAGGCTGTAAATATAATACATCGGAGAGATATTTCTGGTAAGACGCTAATGAACACAAGATTTATTTGGCTTAACAGAGCACCAGAGTTTGTGAATGGAAAGCACAGAATGGCATGTCCGGCGGTTCTTAAAAGATGGATGATTGATTAAGAGTAGTGGAATCCCAGTTGAGGCCACGGAGGGTAAATATTAAAACTGTTTTTGAACCGATTCAAGTTGGTTGTGATATTTTTGATAATGCGGTGACCAAACCCGCGACCCATATTCAAGTGTTGGTCGTACTAGTGAGACGTGTAAATGTTTAGTAAAATACGGATCGGTAAATTCTTTGGAGCATCTTTTGATAAACCCAAGAACACCCATAGCTTTATTAGAGATGACAGAAATATAAATATTAAAGCTTAACTTGGGGACAAGTTCGTAAATGCGTTCAAAAAGTTTGTCATCAATCGTATAGTCGTTCTAGTATTGATTAAAGGTTGTTCATTTCACTGATCATGTTCTCTTGTTCTTTTTTTCTAAGTGAGTCAACTTACTCAAATTGCTCACTTGTTCCTGTACAGTTGTTTACTGGTTCTTGTTCAGTTGTTCACCTGTTCAGTTGTTCTTGTATACTTGTTCTAGGTCTATGGCGGAAGGTTGTGTGAGAGCATGCATTTTTAAAGGGGTTGGTTTCTGTAGCACTGATCGCTTGATTGTTTTTGTTGTTTCTGCATGCCTTTTTTGTTCTACAAACATATGTACCTAGTTCGCGTTCACTCTTCCGCTCCCTCGCGCTCTTAGCAAAAGCGCTTAATTCAAAATTTGACCTAACGCCATCCCTGTTATTGTTGTATCATAGTACAGCCCACAAAACAACACACAGACAGGCGGAACAGCCCACAGAGCAAGGCAGATAGAACAATTCACAGAGCAAGAGATACAGAACAACTCTCTGTACCAAAAAAAATTTTGGTTTTTGCTCAGGCATTTTCTGAATGCTTAGTATTTTAGAGTTTCTTTCACATTTTTCTGAAAACGTTAAGAGGTCGCGCAAGTTGAATTTTCCCCAAAATTCGGGTTTTCCGTACTGTTTTTGAATTTTACTTATAACTTAGTCCATAACCACGATTTTTTTACTTTTCAAATTAACGTTGTTAAAGAAAAATGTCAAAATTTTACTTTTATGAGCATAAACGGCAAGTTTTGAATATGGGCATTTCCACAGAAATGTCAACCGCAGCCAAAAATGTGGTTAAAAACACTATGTTTTATCTAATTTTCGTGGGGAAACAGTCAAATTGCATTAATGAAAGTCAAACTTACATTTATACATAACTCATTTCGAAATATTCGGATTTACGGCCGCGCTAGCGCAATTTTTCTAATATGGACATTCATTTTGCACTTTTTTTTGATAAAAGTGCCTTTAGATTTCTTATACTTTTGCTATCTAAAATCTTTCTGAGGGTACAAATGGTCAAAAAAGAATGCACAAGAAACCATGAGAAACTATGTGATTGCAATAAACTTAAAGTTTTCCTTCTCATAGTGGAAACCACATAAAATGACATGATGGAACAAAATGTCGCCTGTTTGCCTTATTTTCAAGTTTAAGAAAGGAAAATAAAATTTCATCAACACTTTTAATTTTGAACATATTTCGAGTTTGCTTATAACTTTTTTGTTTTATTTTACAACTAATTATACAAATTGCTAATGGTTTTTGATCATTTTTGTAATAGTTCACAAACCAAAATTTTTAGCTTAATTACTAATTTATTACTTGTATTTTGCATGTCGCCTAATGCAAAAGTAAAGCCCATTATCTGTTGACTCCAACTGTATGCTGTGTGTGTGGGCCTGTGTGCAAGTTTATGACAAAGTGAAAGCGGATACGGGTATGTGGGTGGAGTTTTTTTTGCAAACCATTCAAATTGCATTGACTGAAACCTAGAGGAAAACGTTTTTCAACAAGAGCTCCGTGTCGCAATGCTAAAACCTTAAGTCGGGCTTGTATTTTGCCATGTATCTGGAAGAGATAAAAGTATAATTTAGTTAAGCTCAAGGGCTGTGAGCTGTGAGACTTACTTGTCCAATGTCTCCCAGAATTTACTAAGCACTGCACGATCCAAATGCCGTTTGTTTTGGGAGAGACGCAACAGCGTCACCGACCAGCGTTCCACATTGGCATCCAATTTTAGCTCACTGAAGCACAAGTGAAAGGCGCAAACTGGGCGTCAAATTCAAAAAAGAGAGAGAGAGAGGGATTACTCATGGACTCCTTCTTTTTACAGCCTCCTCAAACACCTACTCTTCGAAAATATCTCCACGGGATTGCCATCCCAGGGCCAGCCTTTGAATTGCCACTGTGGACCCATCACAAACACAGCCACCACGCGTTGCCAATCCTGTTGCGTAAGCTTGATGGGATTATCAATCACTCGATAGGACACGGTCTGATTATTTCGTTTACGCTAAGATGAAAGAGATGTTTAACATAAATTTACTTTAATTTTATACCCATGGACTCACCTGCAGCAAAACTTCACTTTCCCTTTGGCAGCCTTGCAGCTTTTTGTCGGCCGTCGACAAGAAACGCAATTCCTGCAATATATCCTTCACATTGAGCATGGTAATAAGGCTTGTATTGGCTGAGGGTATAATAATGATGGGAGTACGCGAGGGTCGTTTCTGGGGTCCATTTGAGGGTAGCTGCCTGGCCTGAGCTGTGGGTATCAGTTCCTTAACTGGTCGATTAATGCCGCCCGCCGCTCCTGCCTGGGCTTTGCGCTGTGCCAGTGAACCTTCCGTCACCGATTTCAGGGACATGCCATGATAGGTACCCAATGTATCGATCTTGAACCCTTCCGTCTCCTCTTTCTGTCTATTGAAGCGTTCCTGATCGTAACGATTGTACTGCGAAAGTTGTTGCTGCGGGGGCTTGGCTATACGTTGCGGTGGTTCTGGCATTTTGATGGTGTTGCTGCTGGCCGGTGGTCGCCCCTGTCGACCCTCCTCTCGTGCCTTAATGCCCTGCAGCATGGCAAAAATATTTTTAGCAAATGTTTTGCCTGTACTCTGCAGTATAGAGGTACGCGTACGCCATTGACGCTCTCGACTTATGATATCCTTGGTGGAGTCCACATCATAATCCAAAATGGCACGCAAATCTGTGCCCATGGCCTCATCGTTGTCGGTGCGCTTGATGGTGGTTCTTTTGTTGGCCAAGCGTTTGGCCTTGATGGCGGCAATCTTCTCCACCGACATGGTCTCCGACAGCGACTTGATGTTATCCATATTGACAGCCGTCTCCTTTTGACTGACATCCCAACGAGCCGCCAATTGTTCGCGCACTTTCTGCACCTGTGTCTCCTCAAATCGAGCCTTTTTGGCCGCTGCCACCTCTCCACTGATCGTTTCACCTTCGGCAGCTCGCTTCACCTGTGTGGGTATCTCCAGGGGAGCACTCTTATCGATGCTGGCACACGTCTGCGTTTCTCCATTGAGATAGGCCAACAGCTCCTTACGATCCGGACGATTTACAGCGGGTATATCCTCGGCAGCGCATTGTCGCACGTACACCGAATGCTGAAGCATCACATTTTTGAGCAAATACAAGAGGCACTCCAGCGTATAATATTCACGTGGAGCACCCTTCTTACCAGACCTAGGAAAATGGCCAAATTGCTAAGTACACTACTCCCACGTATTAACCAAGTGCCCTACTCACCCATATTTCAGATAGTTGGTCTTCACACTCTTCGGCCAGGAGAACTCGCCAAATATGATTTGATTGTCACGTTCAATGATTTCCTTTTTGTTTATGTTGTACTGCCGCAGCAGACTGAGTGGGTCCGCCATTGTGGCCTTGCTTTTGGGCTCCTCCGAAGGTCAGGAAACAAAACTATTTCACTGTCGAGACACGCCAGCTACGGCCAGCTAGATTCAAGTTATTTACACGACGTAATTGATTTAAACACTCTGGAATCTCCTTTTGAATTATGGCTTTCGCGTAGTTTTGACTAAATGGCAAGGAAGGTTGCCAGACTGGGAAGATGGTTTTGTCACTAGCGCATTAGTGCGACCACCCTGGACTATTTTCGAGATTAGTGCGACCACCCTCGACTATTTTGGAGATTAGTGCGCCCACCTTCGACTGTTTTTGGTATTAGTGAGACCACCTTCGACTGTTTTTGGTATTAGTGCGACCAAGTCAGAGCTGGCAATTTGACCATTTTCAAGCCAGAATGTTAATATTTTTATTAATGGTGAATTGGTGCACAGAGTGTCGCATTTCTGTGTCGCAGTGTCACAGCGCAATGTGAACGGCCCATGCCTTGTCACAGAAATCGTGTCACAGGAATGAGTACTTTTCAATACACCAGTACTCATTTGGCGTCACAGTGTTTCTGTGGCACGTTTGTGACAACAATTAATTGAAGAGCTGATGCAATGAGTTAGCTTAAAATTAGCTCATTTGAACTATTTTTCCTGTGACAAGCATATCGCGCATGTTCGTTTTTCTGTTACACTGCGACAACTTTATTTTTTTTTTTGCGACCTTAAAATTTAGATTAAGGTAAATATGCCTCATTTTTAGTGCTTTCGTGTAATTTTTTAAATTGTAATTAAATTACATTTTTTAGCTTGTTATTAGTGGTATTTCTGAAAGCGATTTAGATTTGATTTAGATTTCGTGAAAGCCAATCTAAATCAGCTGACACTGATTTGTTTTAGACTCGTGAACAGCTGTTAGTGTGTCCGATCATCTCACCACGGCTTTGGGTAAAAATGCAGTCAATGGCAAAACCTTTTTATAGAAGAGGTAGGCATTGGGGTTTACTCTCATCATTTCTATGTCCATTCTCTTACTCCGCCTTTGCAGTTTTAGCGAAGATCTGGAGCTGGAAAATGCCGTCCACACAGCGCTGTGGCATGTGACAGTAAACACTTTTGACTTCCGAGTACTTTGGTCACAGTGTAAGGGCCATGTAAGCCCAGCATAACGCTTCGTGCAAAAGTACTCAAATATCGCCCATCTCTAACAACCGGCAGTAAAAAACCAAAAGCCCAAATAACAACAAAAAACCCTTTAAAATGTTGAAATAATAAAGCCAAATGAGTCAGGAAATTGGGTGCTGTGTGTGTTAAATATACATTGAATAATGTAAATGTGAACCGACCAGCATGGAATGTATGAAAATGGAAACGACAGGCCACGTGAAAATTCAATTGCTGTAAGCTGGGTTGAGTTGTTCTTGTTGTAGCCCTACGAGCAAAAATATATCAAAAGTCAATTTCTTTGTGATTGAAGTAAAGGATAAGCATGGGTCAATCGGCTGGTAAAATAGGTAAGTTAATAACATAAGTTAAATAATATATTAATGTCAATAAGGGACGTGGTCTCGTACTACGTGACCTTCCCTTCCATACACACACACACACATTCATCACTCACTGAACAGCTGATTCCCACTATAGTGATGACACTTTTGAAACGAACAGGCGATAGTTGTCAACACGTTACTATTCAAACTCAATTCTCAGTTTCCAAGCATTCAAAAACAGAAAACATGGTTGACCTTAAAAAGTGTAGTGTGGTTCTATTGAAAGCCGAAAATAAAGATGACTTCTACGGCCCGGTATTGCGACATCTGCATATGGAACCAATTTACATAGCGCCATCAAAATATGTGTTTAAAAATCTAAACCAATTGCGATCCAAACTTCAAGATCCTCATAAATATGCTGGAATTGTATTAATGGGACCTCGCTGCGTTGAAGCCATACGTCAGGCTATGGAGAACAAACCAATTCCCGCTTGCTGGCGTCCTTTAAGTAATTATGCATTGGGCCAAGCCACTCAAAAGTCAGCTTACTATGCACTACCCAATCTGCCCACTGTGGGTAATCATGCGGCCAGTGCTCATAATCTATGCGATTTAATATTCGAAACTTTTGGACCCAAGCGAGAGTTACCATTTCTCTTGCCCTGCGGTGAAATGACCTGCAATATTTTGCGTCATCGTTTGATATCTCAAGGGTTTCGCGTGGATACTTGTGAAATCTTTGAAAATCAATGCCATCCGCAGTTTAACAGTGCCATGAAACAGGCTCTGAAATCGAAGAAAATGGAAACCATTGTCTTCTTTTCGCCAACCAGCGTTAAAATGGCTGCAGAATTCTTTGAAAAGTATAAAGTTTCTCTCAACGATCGCAAACTGATTGCGGTGGGCTCCAACACACAGAAAGCCATGTTGAAGGCTGGCTGGCTGGTGTCTCGCATGATGGAGCATGCCGGAGTGGAACAGTTTGTCCAAGCCGTTAAAAATTAAAGGGCTTTTTATATTGCTTAAATAATGTTCTTCTAATGTGTATTCTAAAAATTCGGTGTATGAATCAAATTTTGCTGTTGGTTTTATTAATTAAAAATTAAAATTTGTTCAAGCGAGATTCGTTAAGTTACATTCAGTAAAAAAGACAAAAAAAAAAGCTAAATTCGCTTTATAAAAGGCTGAGGTTTTTTGAATAATTATTCGCTATTTTTATTAGGAATATTAATAATTTCGATCATTTGCGTACATTCGTCATTATTTTCCACATAAACAGCTATTGGGCCTATCTGGTGATCATGTCTGCGCAATCCAAATCTATCAGGCCTGCTCTCGTTTTCGAATTTGATTGTTTTGAATTGAGAAGAGGTTAAAGAATTCCTTTGAAACGTTTTGTCATCAAGAAGATAATCAGTGTTTTAAAGCTGAATACGGAATACCACAGTCGTTTTTTGAAAGCAAAAACATATAACAATTCCGATTCCGCATGATTTGATCAAAATCGAAAGCGACAACAGGCCTAAATAAGTAAATGAGTATTAGCTAATTAAGCTAATATGGAGTTTATTGTGTCCTAGGCTCATTCTATTTCTTAAGCTACCTTTACACTTGTCATATAATATAAAGGGACTCTCTGACGATAGTTCAAAAATTAAGCCTACTATGATAAAATAGGACAGGCTCTATTTGATAAGAGTTTCTTTTTAGAGAATTTTGACAGCCGACTATTAAAGACTAGTGTAAAGTCAGGTTTAACTTTGACTTCACTTTATTGACCTGACTAAAAACTCGTTCCACTTCGGTGCTAGATCACGGCAAGGTCAGCATGTGCAAAGCGAAGTTTGTCAGCTCCAAAAATCGCCAAATGCCACCAAAATACTTATAAGAAGAGGTCGAAGAGGACAGCTTTCGTGCGACCACAATGGAAATAGGTACTGAAACAACCTTTAACTACACTCTCTGCTTCTATTTGGTTGTGAGAGAAGAGAAACACATTTTTTGATTTGTTTCCTCTTAGGTTTTTTTTGGAACCGTTCGGCAAATATAAGGTTGTCAAAAAAGTCTTGCGGTATTTTTATTGAATTTTCAATTGTTCATAAAATTGGTTATAATAATGCGATTTAAGTCAAATATGCGCCGTTTTGTTCGATGACGAGTTCCCAACGAGATGCCAACTTCATAATGCCCCTCTTATAGAAGCTCGCTTCCCTATTGGCAAAAAACTCGGAGAGCCAATTTTCACAGGACTCTCTTGTGGCCAACTTCCGACCACCAAGCTCGTTCGCCATGGACAGAAATAGGTGGTAATCACTTGGTGCGAGATCCGGACTATACGGTGGATGCAAAAGAACCTCCCATCCGAGCTCCCGGAGCTTCTGGCGCGTCACCAAAGATGTGTGTGGCCTGGCGTTGTCCTGATGGAAGACAATTCGGCCTCTGTTGATCAAAGATGGCCTCTTCTGCATGAATGCTGCATTCAAGCGGTCCAGTTGTTGGCAGTACAGGTCCGAATTGAGCGTTTGGCCATAGGGGAGCAGCTCATAGTGGATGATTCCCTGCCAATCCCACCAAACACACAGAAGAACCTTCCTGGCCGTCAATCCAGGCTTGGCCACCGTCTGGGCAGCTTCACCGCTTTTCGACCACGACCGTTTGCGCTTCACGTTGTCGTAAGTGACCCACTTTTCATCGCCAGTCACCATCCGCTTCAAAAACGGGTCGATTTTGTTGCGATTCAGAAGCGATTCGCATGCATCCATACGGGCAAAAATGTTTTTTTGCGTCAAGTCGTGTGGCACCCATACATCGAGCTTCTTTTTGAATCCAAGCTTCTTCAAATGGTTTATAACGGTTTGATGACTCATGCCCAGCTCTTGGCCGATGCTACGGCTGCTACTATGCCGGTCTCTTTCGATCAATTCAGCGATTTTATCGCAATTTTCGACGACAGGCCTTCCGGACCGTGGCGCATCTTCGATCACCTCTGCACCAGAACGAAAACGTTAAAACCATCGTTGTGCGGTGGAAATGGAAACTGTATCGGGTCCATAAACTGCACAAATTTTATTGGCAGCATGAGATGCATTTTTGCCTTTATCGTAGTAGTACTGTAAAATATGCCGTATTTTCTCTTTATTTTGCTCCATGTTTGCGACGCTATAACTCACGAACGACTAAAAACAAACAACAATAAATCAAACACGTGTTAGCGCGTGAAAAGAGCTTTCCAAAAAGCTCTAGCGTGAACCAATGCGACGAATACAACTAGAACTACGCGCTTGCAAAGACAAGCTTGCGGAAATACCGCAAGACTTTTTTGACAACCTTATATCACGCATTCAATAAGTCTTCTTCGTATCCCAGCAAACAATTTCATATAAAAATACACGTTTTGTAAGCTTTCAAATGTAAGCAAAACGCTTATAAAACGCATCAAAGTAAGCGTTTTATAATCGAAACGGACCCATCGTTATGAGCTTATAAAAGACGATTGCAAAACACGTTTTTTAAAACACGTAAAAACGTTTTTTGCAAACGTTAAGTAAATGTTTAATAATTAATTTTTATACGCTTTCCACAAGCTTTGTAAATACGGTTATAAAACACGTATTCTGAATGAAATAATTAAGCGTTTTAAACTTTTTTTGTGCAAAACACGTTTTTTAAAACACGTAAAAACGTTTTTTGCAAACGTGTTAAGTAAATGTTTAATAATTAATTTTTATACGCTTTCCACAAGCTTTGTAAATACGGTTATAAAACACGTATTCTGAATGAAATAATTAAGCGTTTAAAAAATTTTTTTTTTGTGAGTGTTCTTATTAGATTTTAGTTTTATTGTATATGGGGTTTAGTTTATTTAGTTTTATTAATAATAAACGAAAATGAAAATTCAATTAAAGTAGTGGTTTCTCAGTTCTTTTAAGAATTGTTGCTTTAATTTTAATACGATTTTTCGCGTATTGAAAAAAAGATTTCGAGGCAAAACCAAAATCATTTTCCTTGCCTCCATTTTCGCAAGTAAAAGTTTCTGCAATAGAATTTAAATATGAATGCAAATAATTTATTATAAACTGAATGAAAGCTTTCTAACTTACGACGGATGTCAGTGGCGACAGTGAAGGCTCGAATGCACTGCTTGTCCGCAGTACCTCTCCATGAAAAATTTTCTGCAACTCAGTTATCCATAAGTTTTTTTCACGACTTCGTAACGAATTTCCTTCAATTTCAATCTCTTGTTCTGGACGTTCAACCTCGCTCACTACGGATCATGGTGCAGCAGAAGCCTAGCATTCCAAGCTAAGTTTTGCCGAGAGAACGAGAGAGAGTGAGAGTATGAGCACGAAATTTATAGTTTTGTGTCATGCCTGCTCTCGGTCGACGAAACAACATGCGCAAATCGCTTACAATAGCAAATGTTTTGTAAATGTCGGAGGCTGCCATACGGCAACGCTTGCACAAGCAATCTTGCCTTAAGCTTGGTTTGCAAACCGATTGCTAAATTGCTGGCTGGGATGTATGCATTGGTGTGTAATGCTCGTCTAACAATATGAATGTATGCGATAAACTATATGCGCTCTCTCGTTCTCTCTCACACTGACTCTCTCTCTGCTTATGCTTAGTTCTAGCACACGCAACCTTTTGAACAGAACATTTTGCATTTCGCAGCTTATGACCGATTGACTGACCTGGGCCTGTTATTCGGTTGCAGGCAGCCCGATCAGTGCTGTGGGTTCGAACACAGCCACTTAACAGTGAGCGCGATAACAGAACACATTCGGTTGCGGGAAGCCCGAGTCCAATTTTCCTTTGGTTTTTCGGTCAGTGACGTGAGCAGAGCCCTTGTAGGGTATATAAAAATTGTCCAGATGTTTGTAACGCATAGAAGGGAGCATCTCCGACCATACAAAGTATATATATTCTTGATCAGCATGACGAGTTGAGTTGATATAGCCATTTCCGTCCGTCTGTTACCATGCTAACTCCCGTCAGTTTTAAAGCTATCTTAACCAAACTTTGTACGAAGCCTTTTGGTAAAAAAACGCATCACATTTGTCGGAACCGGCCGGATCGGATGACTATAGCTTATAGCTGCCATAGGAACCATCGATCGAAAAAGTAGTTTTGGTGAGAAAAACTTTTTTGTCTTCAACGCAAACGTCCCCAAACATCTTATTTATAAGTTTTCTATGCTTTCACATAATTCCACCAAGTTTTATGAAAATCTGACAACTATATAGTATAGCTGCCATACAAAAGTTAGTTTTGAAAAAAAGTCTTAGTAAGAAAACACTTTTTTGTTTTCAATGCTATTGCTTGTTACTGATCAATATTATTTGCCACCTCACAATTTTGCCAAGTATAATCCAAATCGTATGACTATAGACACGAGTCCGGCACGTCTCATTCTCCAGTGTATTGAACAGGGCTCTGCGGCAGCGACGTCGACACACCGACAGTATACGAACTTATAGTGCTCTCTTTTGCAACAACAAAGATGTGCTAAATGAGCGCGCTCTCGCGTAGCTAAACACAAACACGCAACGCACAAAATGTGCATGTGTGTTTTGCCGCCCTTGCTGCCATAGGAACTATCGGTCGGAAAAGTAGTTCTAGTAAGAAAAACTTTTTTGTTTTCCATGGTAGCATCTTTCCTTCCAGTTGTGAATATTATCAGTTTCCACACAATTTTGCGGAGTTTGGTCAAAATCTGATAAATATATCGTATAGCTGACATTTAACAAACTGGCAAGCAAATGGTCAAAGTAGTGGCGAAATCTATTGCTGAGTTTGGTAAATAATTCAGCTAAGAATGTTCGACGAAAATCATTTAAAACCTTAATTTCTCTCTTATACTGTTTGAGATCAGTATAATTCACAACATTTGGAGATCGCAGTACTTCCAGTGTTGCTAGAATATGGGGACCGAAAGTTGCTAAATGTGCAAAAAATAATAAAAAAAAAGTGGCTTAAAAAGTTGCTAAAAGTCAAAACTTAAAAATATTCATTTTAGAATTAAAATCTAACAAAAATTACACAAACATACTATTCAAGGAGTTAAGACTACACTAATACTTAAAATGTGGTCTACCAACAGCCTGGAGACATAATCTCTATTGGTTACTTTCAGTATTGAGCTAAACGGGAAGGTTGTGATTTCGCCGTAAGCAGCAAAAGCATCTTCAGTGAATTTTTGGCTAGTTAAAATTGAACCTAAGTATTTTGCCTACAAATCAAAGAGGGGACAACATTTGCTATATCTGTGTAGTTCATTTGTTCGAAATAATATTAAATAATATAGCAAATAAAAGTTCTTAAAACCATCCTAATGCACAGACAAAAAAGAATATTTATTGATGAAACAATTGGAACAAATTTAGTATCCAGTAGGACAGGATATTATTAATATTCGATTTTGGTTAGTAAAATATACATTTTATTTAAGAAATAGTTCTTATCTGGCTCAAGGTCGTGTAGATTTTATGTGCTAAGCCCAACAACTATCCATTTAATGTTAAATTGATTTTAGAATTTTCATCTAATGCAGCTGAAAATCGTCAAAAGGATTATGATATACATTTTGAAAGGATATGATAATATCTATTCCAAATAGTTATCAGGGTATCAGTTTTATTTCTGAGCGCTTAAAATTTCATTTAACGTCTTCAGGTTTAACATTTTGAATGGTCCACAGTAGTGTCAGAACCCGTTAGGTGGGCTCAGTACTGAAATCAGCCCTGATTTGAAAGAGATGGTACTAAAAACATAGCTTTCCTTCCGGAATTTTTCGTAATGAATTTGAGACTGGCAGGGCGTTCTTTATTAGGCGTAACAATTAATTGAAAACACTCATGAACTGGAGCTATTTCTAATATCACCTAAAAAAGCTGAAAGGGTTTTTGAAAAACACCTTTTTTTCCGCCTTCCACAATTTGCTAATTTTTCAAGCAATCCATTTTGTGAAATCGCCGGATTTGACAAGAAAAATGCTGATTTGACATCATTGGTTGCATTTGACACAGGCTGCCGTTTCTGGATTCTAGGAGAAGTTTGGGTATGTCCGAAGTATTTGAAGCTTCATTAAAAAGCTGTGACAATAAGCAAGAGGCAATTAAATGGGCTTAG
Source organism: Lordiphosa magnipectinata (assembly GCA_037044535.1). Classification (NCBI taxonomy): domain Eukaryota; kingdom Metazoa; phylum Arthropoda; class Insecta; order Diptera; family Drosophilidae; genus Lordiphosa; species Lordiphosa magnipectinata. Next base: position 562,232 of record JBAMBO010004042.1, read on the forward strand.
AAGGATTTAAGGATCATTTTTAAGAAGATTTTATCAAGTAAAATCCAACGGCTTTTTCAAAACTTTAATGCTATTTCTTTTATTATCTATTAAGAACCTCATAAGCAGCTTTAAAAAAATACTCAAAAGTCAAAAAGTCTCAAGTGCACCGCATCCACGCCCTTTGGGGTTCACACACAAAAAAAAAAAAAGAAAGGGTGAAAAAACTCACAGAGATCTATAAAAACAGCTTAGGCCTGGATTTTCTAGGCAAAAGGGCGCGAATTTTGACGTAATGCAGGAAAGGACACCTTTACAGGTGCCTTTGCAGTTACCTGTTATAATTTTCCCTAGGCAGCACATCAGTTTCTATTAAACTGATTTCTATGCAGCTGTAGATAATAAATTATTGAGTTTATGGCCATGATTTCTTACAAAAAGGACGAAAACCCCAATAAGTGAAAAGTAAAGGCGCATGCGCGCACACACATTTACACAAAAACACAGGTAGATGGCCATGAAACCAAAAGGATCTCACCATGAGGGAGTTTTTCCATTTTACAGGCGGGAAAAAACTGCAATGTAAAAATGCTGTAAACTGAAACCCCCCTGGAAAGGCAAACATTTGGCCAACAACTTCTAACGGCTTCACATATGTTGATTTGGCGGGTATTTTTCGCTGATATTTGATTAGCGTATGCGAAGGATGCGGATATGGAAGTGGAAGTGGCCGAGTTGCATCCCTCTGCCCAACGTTAGATTTTGATCGAGACAAACCAACTGCTGCTGCTGCTGCTGCTGACGCTTCGCAGGTATGCGAAGAGAAGGTCTCCGCCTTCAAGAAAGGAACTGCCTGCTGCTGCTGCTGCTGTCTCTTCTCGAGTGTTTACGCAATTCCTTCCATTTTGCTTGTATGCGCCTGGATTAGTTTGGTTCATTTATACAAATACTCCACAACTGTCTTTGGGTTTCAGTTTGCATATGTCGTTTCGTTCTTTCTCTAATTAAACATGGAAAATATTCTCAGCGTTTGAAACAGTTTTTAGTTGTGGCATATTAATACAAACATTTTTACAGCTGCTGGCAGATGCCTCGTACATTGAATAAACCATTAGACATACTATTTATATATGCCTTAATTGATCATTTGAATATTCATAATTCTTGTTTCTGTTCGCATTCATTTTGTTTTCCCTATAAACAAACACATATCTATTGTTGACTCCTCCTTATCTAAACCAAAAACCACTTGAACTCGTTCAGTGTATTAATAAATTAATAAAGATTTATTTTTTTGCATTATGTGATATTTTATTTAATTTAGATTTCATTCAAATGATTGAATACCATTTGATTAGAGAGTCAGAGTCGAGGCGAGAAAATCAAGACATGATCAGTTAGATTGCACCATTACGGATAGGAATTTTAAAATAAACAACCACAACCCTTTTGTATGAAGTAAACATAGCCCACAGAAGTAACCAGAACTCAGCATACGGCACTGAGATGTTAGGGATCAAATTGAAATTGTAGGGCAGGGCTGGGAACCGTTTCGGAGACGGAGTCCTCGGGATGAGCTCACGGCCTCGTAAAAACAAATACAAATGCAGAAAATACGTCTCAAGCAAGAACAACCACAAGAAATAGTAAGAGAAGCCTGATTTTTGTTTTTGTGTGCGTGTGTGCTACTGATGTCTGATGCGCAATGCCAAAAACAAAGCCTTGGCTCGGAGAGAACGAGAAGAAAGAACACATTTAAAGTTGTTGTTGCTCTACGAAGCCAGATGCTTTGCGTGACGGGCTGTACGCGCCGGCAACAACAAAACCTTCGGTCGGAAAGAAAGAGAGGAAAGCACGCATATGAATTTTTTGTTTCTTTATGTAGGCTTATGGTGCGCGTGGACCGTATACGCGCCAGCTATTCCTTTGCGCAAAACAACAACGAATATGTGGAATGGGCTTGTGCACCCCTGACCTAAATCTATTTCATCCTATTCAAAGTAATCTTATCATAGCCCTTGGCAAAGTCCGTTTTCGGAATGGCGTTCAGAGCCTTCTGCGATTTAGCATTAATCATTTTAATAGAGTCAAAACGATGTCTCCGGAGCGATCTCTTGAGTTTGCTGAATAGCCATTTTTGAACGACTTTGACGTGACTTTTTCGTTTTCAGCTCGCCTTTGGCACGATACTCGTTCGATTGATCGGTTGTTTCGCGATGGTAAACGTAGATCCAAGTCTCATCTCCAGTTATGATGCATTTCCTCCTGATAGTCAGAAAGCATAGTTTTACAGATGGGCATTTCCACAGAAAAGTCCACCGAGACCAACAAATTAAAAGTACTTAAAAACACAATTTTTTATCATTTTTTCATGGGGAAATAATCAAAATGAACTAATATGAGCTAATTTTAAATATATTCATAACCCATTTCCAGATTTTCGAATGGAAAGTTGCGCAAGCGCCATTTTTCTCATTTGGATACGTTTTGTTGTCATAAAAATGCCTTTAGATTGCATTGATTTTTGGTCTCTAAACTATTTCTAAGGGTACAAAGAGTTAAACAAATAATGCAGAAGGCACCATAAGAAACTATATGATTGCATCTAACTGTAAGTTTCTGCTTTATATTATAACAAAAACAACATAAATATAATGAGGAAATTTGAGTAACGTAACGTCAGATACTTAAGCAAATAAAAAAAAATTGGGCAAACATTTTTGAATAAGATAACCTGGAAAATAAACTTTTATTATTTCAAATCATACGAAAAAAATTTGTATACAAAAAGCTTTGCCCAATTCGCAAAGTTTTGCATTTTTCTAAAACAAGTCAAAACCCACTTACGTTTTATGTAACGTCACGCCAGCAAATATGATTGCTTATATCTTTAACTCCTTATGATCGATTGATGTGATTGTTTTTGCTAATTATAGTGCTACTTAATTGCTACCCAAATATAGAACAATCTTTTTAAAAAACAAAGATTTTAATATTTTTTAAAAAGATCTTTTCGTACGAACGTAACGTCACGTCAGTTTGAATATGCGCAGATGCTAATCCGACAGTCTTTTTAAAAAAAAATGGAGTGTTTTTGCAACCATTCGAGATTGGACTCTTCTCAAGCACAATTCGTCAATCAAAATCGCCTGCACCGATCCAAATGACATGCCCAAACTATGGGCGACTTGCTTGACATGATGTTCATCAGTCGATGTTTTTTGCCGATTAGATACCACACTCTTTTCAACACTATCGCTGCCGGCCTGGAACTCGTTATACCACTTGTAAACATTCTTTGAAGACAGTCTGATCCTCAAAGGCTATCTTCTGCATTCTCAACGTTTTCGCAGACGAAATGATATTACGCAAACAACATTTAATACAAATTCTTTGTTAAAATCACAGAATTAACTTTTAGCACCTTACAAAACGAAGCGTATCTTAAACATTAATGAAATAGCTGTCACTAACAGTGTTACCAAGTTACAGACAGAAAAAATTATCGTTTGGAAAAACCCGGGAAGTTCAATTTCAAAATTCACCTTTCACTTTGATCACAGTAGTACATTTAAATCAAAGCTTAAGGAATCTAAGGAAAACATTTCATCTGATATTAAAAAACGAAATTCGATTTAAATGCACAGATCTTATCACAGCTTTAATTCAAAAGCTCAAACAGAGATAGGTACAGACTACCTGACAACTTTGCGACACTCGGACAAAACTATATTTTTCACTATAAAATATTGCGTGTCAAGAAAAAGTGTGTTTTACATATTCTTGAACGCATCAAACTGTCAATTTTTTCATATCATTCGTCAAGAAAATAATATTCTGATCCAAAATAATATCATTTACTTAAATTGATATTGAATAGTTTCAGAATGATATTAAAAATGTAATATTGATATGTTTAAAAATATCGATTTGAAATTTTAAACATATTAATTTGATATATTTTCATATCGGAGTAAAATTGTTATGAAAAAATATCAATTTTTTTCTCGTTGTAGGAACAAGTTGATTATACACTCAGTTTTTGCTCTCAAGGTAAAAACTATGTATATGCTGGAGCACCATTTGTGATTTGCCCTCCAACGAAGAGTTTTAACGCATTTTCAGCCAAATGAATAATGTAAAATCATCTTGGCGAAATAAATTGCATATTGTAACCGTAAATTCAATCTTGCACTAAGGAAATTCAATGGTTAACCTCATTATTTATAAATTTAGAATATTACAATTAATTATAAATAATTCTACGGATTGCGTAGGTCAAATAAATGTTGCCGTAACTGAAGTGCCTGGAAAGTTTCTTAAATACATTGCTACATTGCTATCCAGTCATACAGCACTGAGAAGGAAGAAAAATTGGTTAAGCTTGGCCATTATATGTCATTGATTGATTAATAATGATAAAAAAAAACTATGCTATCCATTTATATAGCTACTTTGCAACAATTTTTATGTTGATCTAGCTTGTTGAGGCCCAGAAGAGTTGGCTGCACTGTCTCTGACCAATCTATGCATAAGTTCAACCTAATCCCAAACTTCTTTCTGCAAATTTGCTTGCAATTTCGAATTGATCTTATGGTTTGAGCATACTTAAGAAACCGTCTGCTGTCTGATGATCCTCTATGATGATGGACGGATAATAATTGTGCTTCTTCGTGTGCCCTTTAAGATCGTCCAGCCGCCATCAACTGACAGCAGATGCAATTTTTAAGATCGGAAGGGAGCACAAAGCATTTAAATTTTGATATTAAAGTGGAAATGCATATTCAGCATCCTGGCAGACGTGCGTCCTGGATATACAGCTGCTGTGCAAAAAAAAAAACAAAAAGTATATTGGCGAAACAGGAACTACCCCCAAATGAGACACTCACATGGATATGCATACATTCATACACATGCAAAAAGGTGTCCATCTGTGGTTGCATTTCTGCGACCTGAAAGGGTTTCTCGTTCGATCTTTCTGTGTCGTTTTGTTTGTTTGCCAATTCCAGGTGTAAAATTTATGTGTCGTCTACGATGCGTCGTTGCATAGAGAAAAGGGGCACCACGTGCCGACAGACGTGCGCCAGTTGCCTGGTAGAACTGATAAGGCCTTATTTATAAATATCTTTTATAAGTATATTCATATTTTGTCAACGCCAGCGCCTTTTTGGCCCCCCCCCCCTAAAAAGCAGCTGCTATTCTGTGGTGTTTTATTTTTCAATACGCAGAAGGGGAGATATATTCTTCGACTTATTTATTTGCAGTATTTATTTATGTAGTTTACAGTGGAACCAGAGAATCTCAACACGAATCGTATTTCGTAACTTAAATTTGGTTTTTGTACCTTGATTTATATTTTGGTATATCGGTACATAGACGGTAAAAGGAACAACATTTTAAAAACAAATTCTTGTCAGTTATGTCAATACGACTTCCCAACGGACCAAAAAAAAATCAATAACAAACATTTTATAGGAGGAAAATCCGCTAAATATTATTATTATTATGAAACGAATAACGGCTACGGTTATTTTACGTTTGTGGGATATGGGTTACGGTTATTAATCTAATTCTGTTTCGGGTTTCGATTACGGTTATGGCTGTTGGTATAAAATATCACTTTGACAAATCGTGCAGACAAAAGCGGCTCCATTTAGAATCTTATTTATTCAGTTAATGTACTAAATTCAAATTTCTTATACAGAAGTATAGCGCTGACGAATCCAGGCTTTTTCAAAACAGTATTGATGGCTAACTGAAGGATATGGGCAGCATATCTAATCTCTCAAAACACGTAATATTAATAAAATTATTCACTTTTTCCTTTCACCATTTTAACCATTTTGCCTCCGTTATCAGTGGTAAGGGTGTATATCTGTTAAATCAAAGTCCAAAATCGATTCAGAACTTGCATGATAACGTCTTTAAGACGGGTGGCCTTGCGACGCGAAACAATATCCTCAGTTTCCAAAGTTCTCAAAACAACATATTCGAGAGTGTCCCAGAAATATCTAGAGATTTTCATATACAGGGGTGTCCTGGAAATCTCTAGAGATTTTCGTATAAACGATTGCACTTTGAACTTAACTTGGATTACTTTATTTGTGAAGTGAAAAGAATAAGCCCGGCTACTAGATCATATATAAGGGAATCTCCTTGGCTTTGAGCAGGCGGTTTCAAATCTCTCAACTTTCGTCATCTAATCTAGTAGCCCGGCATATTTGTGCCCCTTTACATATAAAGTCAAACAGCTATAATATGAAATGCTAACATTTATACGAAAACCTCTAGAGATTTCTGGGACACACCCGATAAACTCTTGATTTGGGAATTAAAACTGTCTGCGTTTAAATGTGGAGTTACTAAAATATTCTGGGATACTAGATCAGATGACAAACGTTCAGTGATTTGAAACCGAGTCTTCAATGCCAAGTAGATTTCAAACGTACGGTGCCATTTAATCTAGCAACCGAACTTTATCTTGTCACTTCACAATAAAGTCAACGAAATTTAGGTTAATTTGCCATCGTTTATACAAAAATCTTTAGATATTTCCAGGACACCCCTGAATGAATATTTATGCCTGCAAAACAAATAAACTGAGCTTTATAAAAGGGGCATTTTTAAGTCGAGTATCCATGTGAGTGAAGCTATCAATTTTAAGGGAAATCATATTCCCTTTGTTCTCGTTTTGAATGTCCTTTGCAAGAAGGCCTGATTGGTGAAGGTCATCAACCCTAGCCTTTTGCGGGTTGATAAAATTTTCGCATTCCATGATAATTGGGCTTAAGATTTTCCGAAAACCGTCATTTACAACTTAAAATGGTTTGCCACCCACTGTGCACATCAAAAGGCAGTCATCTTTAAGAAGGTGTAAGAAAACTATTCCCGGAAAATGCTTGTTTTTGATCGAGGCAAGAAGTAATGTCGACAAGCAAACTTATCAAGAGTAAAAACGCGAATAAAAATGGTTCATTCCTCACTTCTATCCACTGTCAAGAAGATGACGGCGTGCCAGAAACATTTTTCTCTCACACACACATAACCATGTTTATGGCTTTTTTCTATTCTCATTCAGGGAAAGAGAGTCACTTTTCAAAGGCGATCGCGCAAACAACAACCATATGTGTGAATACTTAAGTTTTCAGACAAACAAATTGGCTGCGCAATACCAAATATAAGGAAAGATGAGGAAGGTTAAGATTTTAATTAGCTGCGTTGTCTTTTTCTAGTTCGCTCTCTTTCCAATTTTACTGAATAAATACATATGTATGTAAAAAGTTCATTGTACATACATCTAATCGAAATTTTTACTAGTAGATGAAAACACAAAATTAACCCATATATTTGTTTCTGTTACGTTTATAATAACCGGTTATGTGAATAAAGGTTATAGGGTTACGGTTATAAGAACATTTCTTTTTTCGGTTACGGTTTCAGTAACAAATTTTAAAGTAATATTAGAGATTGAAGGTTACGGGTTCGGTTACAGTGTTAATTTATGGTGTGAGTACATACGTTTTCTTACATACAAATTGGCATAACAAATAAAAGCAAAGATGAGAAACAAGAAAGAGACAATGCAGCTAACCAAAATCTTTACCTTCCTCATCTTTCCATTTATTTGTTCATCAAATAAATTTACGTATATCGAAATTTTTACAAGTAGAGGAAAACCCGAAAATAACATATTTATTTGTTTCTGTTTCGTTACTGATAATCGGTTGTGTTAATAAAAATTATAGGGTTACGTTTTCGGTTACAAATTTTTAAGTGTTTTAGCGGTTAAAGCTTACGGTTTTCATCTTTGATATAAACAGTTCCTTACAAAAGAATCTTTATCTGCTTATTGAGAAAAATTTAAGTCGACTGAAAAGATTATTGTTGAAAATGGTTTCTCTTAATGTTAAACATTGTAATTTTTTCTGTGTTCACATTTGATTGTGCGCCACTGTACAATATTTAAAATTAGATTTTAGCACATATGCATTGCACATTCAAGTATCCATGAGTTTCAGTTGTGCAAACTCCACCCCCCAATGCAATTTTCCTCCATCATCTTCTTCTTGTTGCCTGCTCTCCCACGAATATTTTTAAACATCTGCTGTACTTTTTCTGATTCTGCTTCTTTTACTTACTCCTAATGCCCATTTGTCTTTTTTGCTGATCTACCACCAACCAGCTTTGCCTTGACAATTGTACATTGGTTCCATGGCCTTTTGAATTGCATTGTCTTGTGGATGTCACAGAGAATTTTACCTTCAGGCAGTGAGTTTTGCCTAACCATGTCGATTTCTTAAGGGAATTGTCCTTAAGCAAGCGTTAAATGAAAATGCCAAATGAGAATTTGGTATGCTTAGGCATATTTATAATAAATCTAACGACTTAACTTGTTTTGGCAATGGTTCATATTTTAATTAAGAAGTTACAAATTTCACAGTTTTTATACCCTTGCAGAGGAGACATGGGCTTTCTGGTTTGATTGCAAATGCTTTTCGAATTTAGTTTTTTTTACTCCAAAATAACTTTCTTTGTAGCGCTTGCTGACTATATACGAAAATAGAGGTTTTGTTCTGGATGCACATATAACTGATCACTGTTCTTGGTCAGGAGCACAAACGAATTGGTCTACGTTTTTTTTAGGAACATAATGTCATTTTAAAAGATTAAGAACCGATTTCTCATCTACTAGATAGCTGATATGTGTCTCATAAAATTTAATTTTAATCTATAATTTGTAAGTTTATGCGAGAGATTGGCCCTAACTTTGCCCAATGTGTGAAAGTTAATATATATTAATTGTTAATTCATGTGTTTTCCGGACTATATCGAGAACTATTGACAGTAGGGAAAAAACCTTTTGGGGACTTCAGAATAATAGCCATTAATCACTTTTTGGAAATAACAAAAAAAAATGGGGTGACCAAGTTGATATGGAATTTCCTATATATTGAAACAGTTTTAACGTGGTTTCTCCAGAAAGTCAAGTTCAAGTTTTTACCACATTGGATTTAATGCTGCGGGTGGAATGTTGAAGCTATTAAAAAATGTCAAAAAAAAACCTTTGTAAAAAATCTTTTAAAAAAGTCTTTTCCCACATGTATAGTTCGAAGATGAATTAAGGGGAAATTGGAAATTTTAAAGCCCCCGCGGGACCCAAACACGTAAAATATCTTATATTGAATTTTCGTTAAATCTACACATCTATACATAAATATGTATAAATAAAAGTGAATGTATGTTTGTTCCTAAACCGGCGAACCGATCTTCACGAAATTTTTGCAGTATGTTCAAAAGGAAGGAATCATAGGCAATGTCTCAAGTCTGTGTCAAGCTATGAACTTGAAATCTGGTCTTTAAGTTGGTAGTATGAAGTTGGATATGGGATAGTTATAATAAAGCATCTGCGCAAACTGAAGTGAATTGAAAATAAATTTACCTATATAATTTTTTGATATTAAAAAGTGACTTTGTCGTATTTGGGCATTTCCACAGCTACAAACGTGATAGTCGTACGAATTTTTGAGCCTTTATTATGAAGAAAAACAGAAAAATTGTACAATAAAATTTCGCATAGTGGTGTTTGGATAGCGCTTTAGTAGCACTATATTTAATGTAAAAGCTGAGAGTTGTAGACAGTAAGGTCCCCAGATACAGGCATACGTAACAGAATACGGTAGTGCGTTTTGTCTGCTTTCACAAAAAAGCAAAACTGCGGAATGCGTTCGAGGTTTTTAATGCAACTAACTTTAATATGATGTGCAATGATGTAGCTATATATTTATAGCTGATTCGCTTAAAAATAAATGTTGATTTTGTATACCCTTTTAGTGGGTGTATTAAAATTGCCCGGCTGTTTAGAAGGAAACATCTCCGACCACATAAAGTATATATATTCCGTCTGTTTCTATGCTATCTCTTCCGTTACTTTTAAAGCTTAAACAAACTTTTCACGACGTCTTTTTGCACAAATACGCTGGACATTTGTCGGAACCGGCCGGATCGGATGACTATAGAGCAGTTGTGCCCGCGCCTATTCCGCAAGCCACGCACTCGTTGTTGCTTTGCGCAAAGGAATAGCTCTCTTGCATGCGTTCTACGCGCCCATAAGCTTGCATAAAGCAACAACAATTTCATATGCGTGCTCTCCTCTCTTTTTTTCTGAGCTAAGGTTTTGTTGTTGGCGCTTGCAGACCTGCAACAACAACTTCTTATTCAGTCAGCGCTCGCTCGATTGTGCTTGAGGCAGCAACGTCCACACACACACACACACAAACAAAAATCGGGTTTCTATTTCTAGTTGTTTTTATTGATTGAAATATATTTTATGCATTTGTATGTATATTTACGGGCCTGTAAGCTCATTCTGGGCACTCCCGCTATATAGTATAGCTGCCATAGGAACTATCGGTCGAAAAAATAGTTTTAGTGAGAAAAACTTTTTTATCTTCAGTGCAAACGTCCCCAAACCTCGTATTTATTAGATTTTTATGCTTTCACATAATTCCACCAAGTCTTATGAAAATCGACCAACTATATAGTATAGCTGCCATACAAAAGTTAGGTCTCAAAAAAGTCTTAGTAGGAAAAACTATATTGTTTTCAATGCTATCGCTCCCAAACTTGTTTTCGGTCGAGCCGAATTTAGCTTTCCTCTATTTCTTTATATTTCACTCATTATGATACGCAACGTGGCATACGTTTTGTGACAAGCCTTTCTCTAACGACGTACTTCTGATGCTTTTCATTAATTTATATATGTATCCTTTTGCGGAATCATAAAAAACATAAAAATTTGGATTTCAGGAACTTATATTGATATATATAAGATAAGTTAGTTGCATAAAATAAATAGATGTTTTCGGTTTTTGGTTGACCTTTCTGTGGAAATGTCCATATACCACTTTAAAAATTTGGAAAACCATTATTAACATGAAAAAATATTGTATGCGGCAACGTGCTTCAAGAGCTTTGAGACTTCAATCTCAAAGAGCCAAACGCTGAAGAACGTGAAAACCGCCTCATTGGATTTCGAACTCGGGCATCCACTGTCAGAGCAACTGAATCAGCCCAGGAACGAGAAGAACGTCTCCGAGGACTCAGATCTCGATTTTCCACTGTCAGAACAACTGAATCAGCCGAAGAGCGAGAGGAACATAACCCAGAAGGTGATGCTGGTAATAGAAAAAGGAATGCTTTAATTTTAGAGGCCTACGAATTGTTAGGAGTCCACTAGGACCACTTTTTAATTGGGTATACATATATGATGGATACTTTCCCTGTTCACACCCGGTTTCAAGCCAGCTCGCACTGGATTCAAATCGGTTTAAAGTTCATTAACTGTCTTAAAATAGTTTCTATGAAAGTCATACATTTAAAAAATCTGTTTTTAAGTACGAAAATATTATAGTTTTGTAAAAAAAACACCGGGTGTTTAGCTAGTCTCGTTTCTCTATATATAAAACAGTTTGTCCTGATTCACTGATTCACTGACTGACTGATTGGCAATCAACGCAGAGCGCAAACGGTAAGAGATAGAAGGCTAAAATTTGGACAGGAGTTTCCATTAGTGTTGAAAGTGTGTACTAAGACGGGGTTTTGGAAAATTTCAACAGGAAAATCGTCGGAAAAGTTTGTAAGGGAAATTTTTTTTTTATCCGATTTACTTAAAATTTGGTTTGTAAGCATAGTACGCGAAATAATTCGACACGTGTTTTCCCGATTTTGGAAAATCCGCCCAGGATGAAAATGGTCGGGAAATTCTGCATACAAAAAACTATTTTTCATCCGATTGAGTTGAAACTCGGTTTGTAAGGATAGAATACGAAATAATTTTAAATGTTATTTTAAAATGCCGGAAAATCCGCCCCAGGCGTGAAAATTCACGGAAATTATGCATGCAAAAACTTTATTCATCCGATTGGCTTGAAACTCGGTTTGTAAGGATAGAATACGAAATAAAAACGGTAATAATTCACTGTACTGATGGCGACGGGTTATATGCTAGTTCTCTATAAAATATACAGCATTATTTGAGCCATGTTTTGCAAAGAACTTCTGATGTTGAAAATCGTATGGAAAAAAGAACGCCCTAATGTACTATATTCTCATACATATGTATGTATGTACAACTCAGTTTCTTGTTACTTTGGGCTAATTATAACCTCATAACCTTAGCATTAACACAATTCTACTAGTTTAGGACCCATCTCCTAACCCCTGGAGTAACTGAAACTATTTTGACCAAAGAAAAGAATGAAAAGTCTTGAACTTTGCTGAACTATGGGCAAGCCATACCTATGTACCTACCACATGCTCACATGAAAGAAAACACAAAGAAAACAGTTAACAGATCAGAGCAGCGCCTGGTCAAAATGCAGGCGCAACCTGGCCTAGAACAACAACAACAACAACGACAGCAGCATCAGCAGCAAAAAAAATAACAACAAGAATGGCCGATCAAGGTGCAAGCGTCGGCGTCAGCGTCAGCGTCAGTGTAGCAGGCAACAAACACAAAATTTGAAATTATAAGGGAGGACGCGAAATTCAGGCTCAAAAGCGAAACCATAGAAAATAAGAAACAGCTGCATGAGACAAACTGGGGAATTGTTGTTGTTACCTTCTCTTCCTGCTTTGCGGGTGCGAAACGCTCTCTCGGTCGTTCAGCTCTCAGCTGTGGCAAAGGCAGCAGCAAACGGTTTTGGTTTTGCAGTCGCGTTGCAAAGAAGTTTCAGTTATAATTTGAACGTTGAAGCGTTTGGTTCGTTCGCCGCTGTCGTTCTCGTTGTCGCGTTTCGAGGAGTTCAACCAAACAAACGGAAATAAACATAAAAAAACAACAAAAAAAATGTTTTAATAAAACGTAAAAACTCTACTATAAATATAATTTAATGCCAAAAAGCAAATATTGCAAGCTTCTTGTTTAGTTTCGCGTTTTGTTATCAATTCATAAAACCAGATAAAAATACTACAAAATGGGTCTATCGGATATACCAGCCAACTATATGCCTCAGGGCAGTCATCCGCACTTGAATATGAATCTGCATCACCATAATCATCATCAGCACAATCATCATAATGCGGCCACAGCTGCGGCACATGTCCTGGCCATGGAAAGCAATGAACTGATGATGAGCACCAAGGACAAACTTTCGAGCAAAAAGAAAATGCATTTGCTGAAAAAGATTAAAAAACGCTTTGGACTGGGTTAGTAATCAAAACAGCTACATCACCATCATGATCTTTGTTATCTCTGTAATTACAGCGTGCGAAAATGCATAATTCACAAATGTTTCCCACATAATATTAACATTATTCATTCATTCATTCGGTTGGTTAATTAATGCGGCAAACTTAAAATAAATAAACCAACAGAAATTGCCTTTTTGCGTCTGTCAGCCCCGAAATGAAAAAGAACAACAAATTATGAGAGAATAAAGTAACCAAACAGCTTGAGATTGTTTAAACAAAAGCCGACTCGTCGAGTGGTTCCAGATTAAACGCAATTAGAGCAACAGAAAAGCCAAAAAGATATTGTATCTTTTTTTTGGGATGGAAGGGAGTAAAAGCAAAAAGATTAAACAAAAGACTGATCAGTGTAGTCTGATGGGCACCACTAGTCCACGACTATGGGTCGTACAAGGATAATTTCCTTAAAATTGATTTATTTTTTTTATATATGTCTATTAGAAATTTGACCATTAAAACCATATTTGAAAGATAATGTTATTTATTTGTCTATCTTTGCAATTTTTAATTGCAATTTTTGCCGGATCAAGTTCAAAAAGTTCTGCATTTTACTCCAGAGCTAGTAAATTGAGCATCAGAAAGGTAACCAAATGAACTACAAAACCTTCATAGGTGTCTCCCCCCTTCTTTGTACGAAACTAAACACACTCAAAATAAACCGCTTTGTTTGAAGAAAATCTATTCTTCTTACTAGTGCAGTTATTTGCTTAATCAGCAATACACCAAGAAGCAGATTGCAAATCTGGAATTGATAGCAAATCCCTACTGACGATAGGACCGAAACGAAAGGAAAATATTTGAAATTAAACTGTACACAACTTTTTTACCTCGAAAAGTACCAAAAATGATCTTATTTACTTCTGAAATTTATGGTTTCGACAGTTTGAGATGTTATTTGAAGATAATAGGGAACGGTCGATGGTTTTGTTCATCATTTTTCAGTCTCGAACTGATTTTTGTTTTCTATGACACTTCTATGACTTACTGCACTGTGTGCTGTAATCCATAACGTATTTGTTTTTAGGTCCAAAGGTTTTCTATTTGGTTTACATAAAACAATCTAGGAAAATTTTACCAAAATCGCTTGTTCGATTTGTTAGTAATCACATCACCCATCAGACGCATAGCTTTTTTGTACATATAAGAAATTACCAAATTGTAGATTTGTCTGATATTTCTACTCTTGTACTGATTAAAAATTCAAATAAAATGTAGTTCGAGTTAAGCTTTTAAGACTTACAAGCAGGGATTTAAGCAGGGGTCATTCAAATCAAATTGTGTTTCGACCCGATTGCGATTCGGTTACAAAATAATCGTTTCGGTTACCGGTTTCAAACCGGCTCAATATACATTTTAATTTAAAAGAAAATTACATATGACTGAATTTTGAATCAATTGCTTTTAAAGTTTTTAAGTCCAATTTGTTTCTTAATGGATTCATTATAAATTTTACGCCAGAAAATAATCGTTCGACATATATATACTTGTATACAAGGAACTGCTAATACTACTTTCGAATATTTATCCGGTTCTGGGTATTTATAGTAATTTTCTTCCAACCATTTGAGTATATCGGTATAAGAGCTCAATCTTTTAACATTAAGAAATGCAACGTTTGTACTAATTCTTAATTCTTATTTAGCTTGTGGCTAAACTGAAGCAATATCACTTTTGCATGTGATAGGCGATTGTGTTGCTGACGGCAAATGATTTCGTTTGAAAACACACGCAGCTGTGTATTGAAAAGAATGATTTTTTCATAAGGATTGATGTCTTCTCCACCGTAAGCTGGCCGGATTAAACCGAATTTTCGTGTCATTTCTGGGAAATCAAAACTTTTCCGAATTCTAATAAATCGCACTCGGGTACGAGAACAGGCCTGACAATTTAGGGTTTTTGTGCCGCGAAATTCACAACACCTATGTTTAAAATGAACACATAAATATTACACGAGCAAAGCGAGATATCATTTTTGCTTACCTCAAATTCTTTATTACACAGAGCGCACAGGCGCTCTTTCATATGTAAATTAATTTCGACAAAGATTTGTTTTTTTGGCGCGGCATGTTGGAACAGTTTGTATGTTAACATTCATTATGTTCTGAAGAGGAGAGTGCAATAGAAAAGTCAGCAAGCCCAGGCAGAGAAATGAGAGCTTGTTGATTGAATTTGCTAAACTCATTGACTGAAATTCTGCCATCGTGTCTGCTACTACTAGAATGTATGCATGTACTTATGACTTGCTATTGATGGACACTTTCCTTAGCGATGGGAGTTTGACTTGATGGATAGTCCGGATTAGTGTAAATAAATTTTTCTGATATTGTTTGTCTCATAATATTCAAAAAACCTAAATGAAACCGGTTAATTTATTTCGGCTATGGTTTACCAAAATAAAATCCGTTTCGGTTAAGGTTACTTAAAAAATGTATTTCAGTTTCAGTTTGATTTGGTTATAATGGTCAAAGGTTACAAGCTTACATTACCCATCCCAAGATTTTGAAATCACCGGAAATGCCAGTTTCAAAAACTGGCCAAAACCACAAATTGCATATTTCAATGAAAACAACAAAAAAAAAAATTGCACCAAGGTTTTACCACAACACACACACCAATTTTCCCCAAAGAACGAACGATTATGTTTATCATAACGATTATCTGCGCTGGCCTCCGTCTTCCCACTGTTTTGGGTTTTTTTCTCTGTTTTTGTTTTTGTTTTGATTGCAGTTGAGGCTAAAAAGCAGCTGAAAAAACCCTCTCTCATTTGCTCCGGCCCAAGCCAAAGCCAATGACGCATAGGCAAAGAGTCTTCTTAGCCCCCCCATATAAGGCTATATGTGTGTGTATTCCCCCCCATTCAGCGGGATTTGTACGCCAAGCGCCGTTGCCGCCGTCGGCAAAGCCCAAGCCAAAGAAGAAACACAAAAGCACAAAACGATCAACAAAATCCAAAGCCACGCCGCTTGCCGTGTGAGGGGCCGTCTATGAAGAAGGTAGTTAGTGTGTTTATTGGGAAGGAGGAGTAGAAAAGGAAGAGGTGCGGAGCTTGAGGTTTCAAGTTATGTTGCCTGGGATGGTTTATGGCTTCCATTCCATTCGGAACGTGCGCATTGCGTATCGGTAATCAATGAAATTACTTTGTTTTTCTTGTTGTTGTTGTCTGGGAATCAGCTGCTTTTGCTGTTGCTTGTTGTTTTATATTTTTTTTGTTTTTGTTGTCTCAGCTACCTGCATTTTCCTCTTTCTATTTCAATAGTGTGGTATGCCGCGTTTACTTTGGCTAAAAAGTTGGCTAAATCTTCTCACGGTTTACTTTTTGTGAGCCTGCCAACTCGTCTTGAATTTTTTAAGTTTTTTTTTTCCAAACACAATTCATTTGCGATATTTGCTGCAAGTAAATAGACTGAAAGAGAGATAGAGAGAGAGAGACACACCCCACTTTGCCTGCTTCACACCCTCGCCCAGAGTGGTGTACATCTGTTTCTTGATATTCTTTATTCCTATAAATGACCTCATCTAGATGTGTCATACTCTCATCCACATAATTGTGGTTATGAAATTGATAGGAACACTTCTATTTTCTCCCACTTTTGATAAGAGTTATATTGCGAATTGTTATCATTCTGTGTATTTATGTACATATGTACATATATAGGTATGTGACGGCTTAAATTGATGGTAAAAGGCTATAAATCCAACGTTAAGATTTTAACTTTTGCTAGTTTCAAGAACTTGAGGTAGGTGGGCCCTAAAGCACCGAAGCGTGAACCGAAACTTTCAAATATCCCGAACCGAACTCAATGTATACAAAAAAAGAATCGATTCAAACAATCATTTAAGTCCATTTCTTTAAAACTTAAATAATTTTCTAAATATTATGACCGGAAATATAATTTTATTGTAAAGATAATAAAAGATGGATTCTACAAGTCAAACTATACTGCGATTTCCACATGGAAAAAAAACATAAGTCAAGTTGGAAAAGGTAAAAGCAAATCTCGTACTTTTATGTACACAGAGGGAAAAACCTGTTCAGAAAATACTCAAAACAAGAACAAAATATTTTAAAAATTTATGTCTTAAATGTTCTTGATTGTTTCTTACACTGTTTTTGACAACGTTTGTGCTCATTCAAGTTCAATAATCCCGCCTTTTTTTCGAAAGTAGAGGCAAAAATCGGTCAACTATGTAACTATCTATGAACGCAGACACGAATCAAAACCTTACGTTCAATAAGTACAGAAACCGGTCCGCGAAACGAACCTTACTCTTTACAAGGTGTTTGAACCCCCGCACCAAACCTTGATTAAAATTGGCATTGATTTCCTAAGTTAACATGGAGTTAACTTCTTCTATTGAATATATTTTCGTGTGGCTTGTTTCATGCATAACTTCGATGTTCTTATGGTGCTTTTCCAAATAGATAGATATTGGCCATAAGTTAATATATATTTAGACTCGCGGTTCTAAAATTCAAAAATTGTGTCATAGCCAAAGTTTTTTTCAAGGTTTAAAAGGGGGAGGGGGACGAGTTTTCCAAATGTGAAACAAACTTGATCTGGGTACGGTATACAACTAGCTACATGCAAAAATTTGTGGCTCCTTCTCTTATAGTCTTTGATATCGACGCGTTCATACAGACAGAAGGACGGACAGACGGACATGGCTAAATCGACTCGGCTGTTGATGCTAATCAAAAACTTGTATACTTTAAAGGGTCGGCGATGTTTCCTTCTGCCTGTTACATACTACATACATTTGTACAACTTTATGAACCCCTTTTAACCATTTTTAATGGGTACAGGTTATAAAAAATATTGAAAATCTTTAAATAAAATTAGACATCTCAAAAACAAGATTGATAAACTCTTATCTGTTGAAAAATCTTATAAAATATATGTATATATCATAATATAATATATAGTATATATTGTACAGTACGACACAAAAACCCCGGCACTAGACCCTTAAATTCTGATAAAAGGAAATTCTGTAAGCATCAGAATATATGTTTTTGTGTTAAAATAACAAAAAAAACTATTTTAGTTTGCATGCAAAACCCCTAACGCCCCTAATGGGTTTCGAAACCACGACGCCGCAGTTGTAAGTCACAGTCTAAGCATTTGCACCCTCGAGATTGCACATGTGTGTACAGTCCCCCGAAATCCTGAGAATTTTTTAGAATTCAGAAAGAAGAAAATTCAGTGACCCAAACAAACTCAAACCCAAACTACAACCACTAACACTTGGAACACTAATAACACACCCGTTTGTCTTGGTTTCGAGACTATAATCCTGCTTTTAGATTGGTTTTTTTCTCAGTGTTAAACCTCTCTTCTCAGCGTTCACAGAAAAAGCTATCCCAGAAAACTAGAAAATATACGCTAAATAGTACAATAAAAAATACATCGCTTGAGTCGCTTAAGCTTTATTAAGTTGGAGCGATACCACAGGTAACATTTTTCAAATACTATATACATATTATGTAGCTTAAATATTGCTGAGTTTCCGAATTTTTCTATCGCAATATCGTTTTCAGAAAGTCGATATTGACGGAGCTCCAAACCTCTCAAATTCTGCAGAAGGTTTACAATTGAAATACAATCATATATATTCGGGCTTAAGTTTGGGTTCAGTCCAAAGGACCCAAGCTGATTTAAAAATACTTATTTTTTTAATGTGTCCAGAATATTTGTAAAAAATTGCCAAACAAATTTATTTCCCAAAAAGATTTGTATAATATTTGTAGACTGTGAAGACACTGCACAATTTTCTAAGAATTATTGATTACACCTATTAAAGTTCATTGACTTTTAATTCCCACCCTCTTTACTTGGCCCATCATAAATTTATCCAGCTTTTCCACACACAAATTTGTAGATACTTGTTGAAACAACACCCAAAGGGACCCCCCCTCTATATATATTATGTATAATTAGCTGCAGCTATAGCGAGGGTGTACAAATCAAATTTACATGGGTTATTTTTATAAGCCGACGACTACAGAAAACAAACAACGAGAGAGAGAAGGAAAATTGTATGTGTATGCATGTATGTGTATTTGGGTTTTCATTTGTGCACTGAAGCAAGAGACCCCAGCCAAGAAGAACGAGCAAGTTTTTGAGCTCAAAATAGACACATATGTATTACCGTTCCAGATATATAACCACATATGAACATATGTATATGCCTAGATAAACTCGAAACTTGGCTTTCTTCCGCTTGTTTATCGAAGCGTTGCAATTATTGTACTTAAGGGTATGCGAGAAGAGTTACATACTTGCATTTCCATCGCACTTGACTGCACAGCGAACCTGCGAACCAACGTCTACAGACCCCATCCACCATCTTTTGTGTAATTAAATCACTCAAGCGTTGAGGAGCGCTTCAGTTGAATTATAGACAACATTATGGCCCACAGACATGAAGAGTATCTCTACTTGGATTGAAAAACACATCATTATAACATTATTACAAAGTGTATATAATGAAAATATTTCAAGTGTTTGCCGCCGCCACTCATTTCCTCCATTGTGTGTGTGCGCCACTGGTTGAAGTGGTAGGAGGTGGAGGATACCACCTATTCATGCCTTCTTCATTAACCATGCAAATTTCTTACATCATATCAAGCAGCTGCAAAAAATTCTAGTTCTTGGCCCAAAATTAGGTGTCCATATTAATTATATTGTTTTCTGTTCGAAGCTTAGACCAAAAACCCGATCAGCCCAGACAGCTGCCGCTTAAAAGCCCGTAGGTGGTGGTGCTGTGTTCCAAAAAAAAAAACTCTACAACAGTGATTTATGCATGGCAACTGACTTGTTGCCCGCCCGCCCAAGCGTATATAATTCGACCAAACCTATATGGCATCTATCTATGTATCGCTGACTCTCCTCTTACTACTCTTTGCGTGAGTTAATTGCAGCTGCTCTTTGGCCCGCATATCAGACCTGAAACCTTAACTTACCTGTTGTTTCAGCTAGCGCTACCTGCGTTATTGTTTTACAGCTGTTGCAACACTACAACCCATCTATCTATGGGGGGTGTCTGCCTGCCTGACTGCTTGACTGGTTGCCTTTATCTACACAAAACTGTTAACTATACATTTTTCTAAATTACATTGCACATTGCACATGCTGCCAACTTGGTTCATTAACTGATAAAGCATAAAGATACACAGCAGGAATAATTGGGTCAGGCAATGATAACTTTGATAAACATTAGAGAGACAAGTGTTAAAAAAAGTTATTAATTAATGTTTTCAAGTGTTGAAAAAAATCTTGGACAAGAGGAAACTGAATCACATGGTCTTATTTTTTCTATAATGATTATTTATTTTGAATAACAGTTTATGTTAGTCAAGAGAAATAACATTTAGGACTCCTAAGGTCGTGTTCCATCTTTTCTCCAAACACATATAAATAATGTACTTTTTATATTCTGTATTAAAGGTACACAGAGTATATTAAGTTTGTGCAAAAGTATGTAATAGGGAGAAGGAATCATTTCCGACCCTATAAAGTGTATATATTCTTGCTCAGCATAAACAGTCGATATAGACGTATATGAACACCTAAAAGAGCTAGAGCAACCAAATTTGAAATGTAGATTCCTATTGTGTACACGCAGATCAAGTTTGTTTAAAATGTTTGACACGCCCACTCCCGCCCCTCAATAAAAATATGTTAAATAACTCCCACAAACTCACATTTATATACCCAACATCAATCATCTCTCAAATTTCCATAAAGATCGGTTAATATTTATATCACCTTTCTAGCAAACAATATGTGCGTTTTCTGACACTTTTTTATGAGCATTCACCTTCATAATGTGCACAAAAAAGAGTCCGGAATGAGCGTTTTTTTTTATGAAACCGGTCGCACTTAATGTGGAAGATTTCTGAGTCCAAGCTGACTCTTTTTTTTGACACAGATATAAGTGCTTTCACCCTCCCAATGAAGCATAGAAAAGCCTCATAAAATACACATAAAAGTTACTTTTCTAGGCACTTGAAGGGCTACTGAAAGGTTTTTTCCAGACGCATATTGGAGTGCAGATCCGAAAATGCTCAGACATAAGTGCTTAGATAGCACTGAATATGCTCCGAAAACCCTCAAATTTATGTTTTTACTCCAAAAACGCTCTTAATCTCGGCTCTTTTCAGACACATTATTTGGAGCGCTCCGAACTTGGTTTGCTGGGTTTTGTCATAGATTTGGGATGTCATATGTTGCCCACTTTAAGGCTTTTTCTTAAATGCAAAAACTTATGTCATATGTTGGGGGTCAACATGTGCTGTCTGCTAACATTATGTTAATAAGTTGATATTAATGTTAGTGCTCTGTTAATTAACATAAAGGAAGGCTACTAAGCCATACAAATAAACAGTCAAAGACAAAAATTGGATATGGGCATTTCCATTCTGTCGAACTGGACCATCGAACACATTTAAAGTAAATAAATGTATAAATGAAAGTCTAAATAGGCTATTTCTGAAAAAAGATTCGTGTTCAGCATACGAAAATCATCTAGAATCACCACCTACCCTTCAATATACTGGAAATAGTCAAATTTTGTTGCCTTGTGTAATTGCTGTCGAACGTGACAAAAAGTGGACCTGTCTCTGAAAATGCCCATATACAAAAAAAATTATCCCGTGCTCTTATGCTATCATCCATCTTTAAATAAATTGTGAAATGTTTAAAAAAAGTAGGCTCTATCTGAAAAAAATATTTGGATCAAACAGGGCGAAAAAAAATTTTTTAAATCGGATACTTTTTTTTTTAAAATACTTTTGATAGCTGTCTCTTATTTTTTCGAAAAGTTTACGTGAAAATAGAAAAAAAAAGTTTTTGGTTTCCATTAAATTCGATACATCGTTCCAAAGCTAAGATTTTTTTTTGAAAATTTCATGTGTTTTCCGGATTATTTCGAAACATTTTGGGGTATTTTCATCTAATTACATTTTTTGGAAATTAACCAAAAAAAGGGGGCCCAAGTTGATACGGATTATCCCATATGTATGTTTGATAAAGTCATAATTCCTGATTGAGTTTTATTTTTGAGCCAAAATGTAAAACTCATGCGATAAACATTATTTGTGAGTTTTATATTTTTTTTCCCAAAAATAATCATTATCGCTTGAGTTTTAAATTATTACTTCAAAATAATCATCATTGTGTGAGTAATTGAAAAAATGACACAAAATAATCATTAAGGTTCCTGGTTTGAATACCATATTCATATATGCATATATACCATATATATTTGAACTGCTTTCAATTAAATTGCCTCTTCAACCTGTAACTTAACTTCTAACTAGCTGCTTATTTTAACTTCACCTTTGTCTGTAAATCACTGTTTCGTAGAAGTGATTTTTTCTTACTCATCTTTAACCCTTTTTGCCATTTCTTTTTGTATTTTTGCAATGCATCCAAGGCATCAGATTTCGCTTAATCGCATAAAAAGTGCATTGTACTTGCCAGAAGCCACTGTGAAGAAGAGTGCCCAGACAACAACAACAACTGGTGGTGAAAGACAACATCCAATAGTTTGACCTCTGGGTTCGTCGTTGTTGTCGTTGTTGCCGCCGACCGTCGGCCGTTTTGTTGTGCAATTATTTTTATTATATTTGCGCTTCTCTATGCCCATTTTTCCTCCATTTGTTGCTATGCTTTTGTGCTTTTTTTTTTATCGCTTCTAAAGTTACAATAATATGGAGAAGGGGCCGGTTTGGTGGGGATTACGATTACTCTCTCTCTCTCTCCGCTGTGTGTTTTTTATGGCTTCCGCTACCATTGATGGCGGTTGATGCAGAACGGAAGTTGATTTTTTGCATGCAAATATTGGATTGAACGAAGACTTGCTCATACTGAATGCTTTGGAGCTTATCTTTCGACGAAAGGAGGTGGTTCAAAGCATTGAAGCAATGGTACTTTCTTATCAAGGAAATCTTCTAAAGCTCAAACAAAGTTCAGTTTGGAAACTTTAACTATCCTAGAAGCGAATATTTCGGTGTACGGACCGTTATTTAAAAGCATCGAACTCAAGGATTTGGTTCTGCATTTGGTTGGTTGAAACATATTCTATGCAATTTTTGTATAATTTGAGATTAAATTAACTTTATATCCCATTGCGATATCCCCCTTGCGAATATGCTTAAAATTAAATTTTGCAAAAAGTATACAAATTTTTTGTTAAAATCATAAATGACATAAATGTCAACATTCTATATTATCATTTTAAAATATTGCCTCAGCATTCACTGAAATCGGCGTGTGAATTGTTGCCTGCGAAAACTATTTCTGTTTTTGTCCCGTGCGAATACCTTGGTTTTTTGCAATTATCTTAAAAACGAAAAATTCACTACAATCAGCCTGAGCACCAATTATAGGGCTAAGAGTTATTTTCAATGCGTACGGTTTTACCGACCTTTGATCTAGTAGCCGACCTTATTCTTATCATTTCACATATAATGTTCTCCTAGCTTAGTTCCAAATCAAATCGTTTGTACGAAAAACTCTAGAGATTTCTGGAACACATCCGATAGAGTTTATTATAGTCAGGCTTGACTGACTTTCTTACTTGTTATACCCTTGCAGAAGTTTGCAACGCATTGAAATATTCATTTCCGACCCCATAAACTATATATATTCTTGATCAGGGCGATGAGCTGAGTCGATTGAGCTTTGTCCGTCCAGTCTATCTGTCTGTTTCTACGCAAACTAGCCTCTCAGTTTTAAAGCTATCGAGCAGAATCTTTGCACAGAGTCTTCTTTTTACTGCACGTTGCTAATATGTCGGAACCGATCGGATCGGATGAGTATATCTTATAGCTGCCATAGGAACCATCGGTTGCAAAATGGGTCTTAGTGAGAAAAACTATTTTGTTTTCAGTGTTAGTGTCCCTAAACTCGGTCAATACTAATATTACATGCTTTCAAACAGATTTTCAGAATTTGATCAAAATCGGATGACAATATCTTATAGCTGCCATAGGAATCATCGGTCGGAAAATAGGTCTTAGTGAGAAAAACTTTTTTGTTCTCAATGTTAGCGTTCCAAAACTCGGTCATTACTAATATTATTTGCTTTCACAAAGATTTGCCAATTTTGGTCAAAATCGGATGGCTATATCTTATAGCTGCCGTAGGATCGATCGGTCGGAAAATAAGTCTTTGTGAGAAAAACATTTTTGTTTTCAAATTTATCGTTTTTAAACTCGGCGATTTCTTAATTAGATATGTTTTCCAAAAGATTCGCGAAATTTGTTCGAAATCAGATGATTATCTGTCGGAAAATGGGATTTAGTTGGAAAATTTTTTGATTTTAATGCTAGAGTTCTTGAAATTTCGAAAACAGCATTTGCATAGACGGCATAGACGAAGTTAGCTAGGCCTTCTCGTTTTGTACTTAAAATATGTTCGAAGGTCCCATTCGACTGATGAATTGAAATTTCTTTTTCGATACGGAACTTAAAAAATTATTTTGACTTTAGATTTGGTAAGAAAATGATTTATGTTCTTTTAAAGACCGAACCTTTTTCCAAGAAGAGGAGTCTCGGTGCTTTGGTGTTTGCACTGCTATAAGGAACGTTTGGTCACCCTTAATGTATACTTACAAGAAGTCAGTCAATGGTTTCTCTAAGTTAATAATTCGCTGTTTAAAAAAAGTATTCTGTAAATCCGTTGGGAAACTATTCACTCCCTTGTGTCTACTGAATAAAATTTACGCTCTCTCTCTCTGTGCTATTATCTTTTTAAACCTTTAAAAAGGTTTTTCTATATACAAAATCTGCGTACAGATCCGGATAGCATTCCCATAAACCAGCAACAAGTTGTCGAACAACGTTTTACCCGTTTATTTTGCCTACGCACTTTTCGTGATTAAGGTCAGAGGTCACGTGTTTGTAATTCCGGCGCGTGCCTTTGTTAGTTGGCTCCCACACGTGCATGAGTCATGAGGCGACAACGTGTGCGAACAATTAACATCGAAGGCCTCTTTAATTACACCGGAAATGTAAAAAGCGGCGGGGTAAAGTGAAAATCATTTACAACATTTGTGGATCGATTACAAAGTGTATCAATTGGTCAGCCCACCAGTTTGACCGATTTGCATAAATTACCATTTGAAGTAATCAACAAATGATGCCGTTGTGGATGATAAGTGGGTGGATGCCTTCTCGGTGCAAGCTTGCTTGTGCTTAGATCTCTTTGGGTTAGTCAATGGAAACAGCCTACGCTGGAAACGTAATCGTTGTCAGTGAAATTAGTTGTAGAAACCACTGTGTGGGTCGTTCATTTGGGTGGGTTTTGAAGGCGTTGTTGGTTCGACGCGAGAGTGGTCCGGTCAGGTGTGTAAAGCCATTCTCACACCAATAAAACTGTATGCTAAATTCTTGTTAAATGACAGAAGCTAATGAATGCTAATTAATAACTCACAATGGCGGCATAATGAAGGCATCTAAATAAAGAACACTGTGTGTACTTACTTTAGCTAAATCCCTCTTAAAATTTACTCTAATGATTTCCATTTCTTAAGTGGTTATGTTGCTTTAATGATCTCTGTCATCATTGAAATTGGTTTCCCTTAACGATCACTAGGCAATTTTGGATTGCCTCACTGCATTTTTATGACACCTGCATGATTTTCACATTTTCCACCCGCTGCAGACTCTCATCCACTCATCGTTTGCAATTATTGTAACTTGTTGCAGGTTTACTATATCTCTCTCTCTCGATATATACAAATTTGGAGTCGTGGGAATTGTTTGTATTTGATTTTGGATTTGTTTTTACTTGGGCCAGCGTGGGAAATGTTTCGCGAGCGACGCGCCGCCAAACGGTAAATCAGGTTTTTCCTTTTTCTGCACTGAAACACAAAAATTTGCCTGCCCCGATCGTTTGGCAGATCGTTCGTTTCGCAGGCCACGTTTGGCAATTTTGCTTCTTTTTTTTTTTTTGGAAGAGCGGCAAACTCCAAAAACGCATGACCCGAAAATAGCTTGAACTTTTCCAACTGAACTTGTGTAGATGAATTGAACAGGCTGGATGGCGGCTAATGAATGTTGAGTTGAGACCAATTTATGCAAAAATTTTGGTTTTAATCTAGATGAAAGATCAGGAGTTCATTGAGTTAACGAATTTCTCTCAACATAAAATCAAAAACTCAATATTTCTAGATATAGGGATTTATATATAATTCAATGCAACGGTTTCTATGAGCATTTCGAATAAGGTTATAAGGTAGGCTTTATTTGTGGCATCGGCAGTAATAGTAATTACAGAGGGAAAAAACCGAGAGCATTCGACTCAAGATGAGCACAAACGTTACCAAAAACCGTGCATGAACGGGTTTTCTCATATCTACTTAAATTTTCTCACATCAAGAACAATTTTTTGAGTTCGCAAAAACTCAAGTCGAATTGATATTGTTACGTTTTTAGGAACATGATTTGAGTTGATATTGTGTTCCATTTTCAGGAACCTTTTATACTCGACTGGATAAAAATTCCTCACGTTTGGGAGGAATAGATAACGGGGCATACGTCTTTGAATTGAAAGGGAGGCAGGCGGATATGCTGCTGCTTCTCCACCCATATATTCCACGTAGGATCAGAGACATCGCTGCACAACAAACTTCAACTCCCCTCTCTCCACCTGATGCGTTTCATTTAAGTTTTTTAGAAGAACACAGAAAAACGTGTTGCGGCTTGACTGGAAATTGAACCCGTTACCTTCTGCACTTAACGTATGGAATGACGCGCCAGCACATTCAGCCGTTGCACACTTTTGCTGATTCACATCTAGAGGGCTACTTATGCTTGGTTAAGCTGACAAATTGAGAGAGAGATCAAAAAGAGAGACAATTTTGTTGTTCTATAAAGAAAATATTATCCGATTGAGAACAACTTTACTCATTCCAAGAACCTTTTGCAATATTTGTTGTCAAGAATTTAGACAACATCTTGTTCTTATTTTAAGTTGAAGACAACTTAGCTGCCAAGCTGTGTATGTGCATGTTCATTAAATGCTGCTTTGAAAATATGTCTAAGCTTGACATTTCGTACTTTTGTCGATTCTGGGGTTTCGAGCTTTAACTGTACGGTTTGAACACGTAAGAGTTTAATGCTATGCTATAGCTATGTGCCCACAATAATGACGGATTTCACGTTTTGAGTTCGACACGTTCTAAGGACGTGACCATAAATGATTTACAGCTTGGGAACATAACTGGCTTATTAGATGGCAAGCTTTTGCTAGGTAAAATCCTAAAATAAATAGAAAAGGTTTGAATGAACAGAGATTTAATACAATTCTTTTATTTAGGTATATCCTTCTTGCTCCCCTTCTAAGGTCTTAAGAATTGAAAAGTCATAAGTAAAGAACTTTCGTCACTACTACTAATGCTTGCTTATACAAGAAATATTGGTAATTTTGTTGATTTACATACATAGATTGTTCACACAACATCCCGCAACTTTTCTTTAAGTGTTAGGTCGTGAATTGGAAAAGATTTGTATGCCGTTTTTGACGCGGATCCTAAATAGGTAATGTTCCTACCCAGATCTCTTTTTATACCCTTGTAGAGGGTATATTAAAATTGTCCAGATGTTTGTAAAGCATAGAAGGAAGCACCTCTGACCTCTGTTTCTAAGCTATCTCTTCCGTCAGTTTTAAATCTATCTTAAACAAACTTTGCACGAAGTTTGTTGGTATCGGATAACTATAGCATATAGCTGCTATAGGAACTATCGGTCGAAAAAGTAGTTTTTGTTAGAAAAACTTTTTGTCTTCAACGCAAACCTCCCTAAATCTCGTATTTATAAGTTTTCTATGTTTTTACATAATTCTACCAAGTTTGATGAAAATCGGTCAACTATATAGTATAGCTGCCATAGAAAAGATAGGTCTAAAAATTAATCTCAGTAAGAAAAACTTTTTTGTTTTCAATGCTATCGATCCCAAACTTGTTATTGATTAATATTATATGCTTCATCATAATTCTGGCAAGATTGATCCTAATCGAATGACCATAGCATATAGCTGTCATAGGAACAATCGCTCGAAACAGTAGTTCTAATGAGAAAAGTTTATTGTTTTCAATGGTTGCGTCTTTATAATTTCCTGTTATGAGTATTATCGGTATTCACACAATTTTGTGAAGTTTGGTCAAAATCTGATGAATATATCAAATAGCTGCCATATAACAAACTTCCAAGAAAATGATTAAAGTTGTGGCGTCGTCTATTGTTGAGTTTGGAAAATCACTCAGCTTACATTGTTGAAAGCATAAATCATTAACAACCTTTATTTATATGAATTATACAAGCTGCAAGCAGAACATGCCGGAGAAAAGACTGCCTAAGCAAATAATGAGTCAACTGCTTCTTGGGAAAACTCAGTTTTTTGACGACTGGTCCACTATTTCAAACAACTGCGGGCTAAACTTTGATTGGAACAATATACAAGGATGGCGTCATACACAAGCTGAAGTCATAAGAATGCTTTGCGAAGAAGAGCGTCAAATCTTTATAAACCGAGCTAGACAGAGCACTGAAAGGTCCACTTATAAAAAGCTGACTCACAACCTGGGTCAATCAAACTATTTTCAAGATAGCCTAGGAATAAACTGCATTAGCAATATTTTTAAGGCGAGGTGCGAAATGATTGCATTAACCTTTAACACAGAAGGGACTTGGATGAAACCTGCAGCCTTTGTAATATGCGTGAGACGGAAAATGTGGATCACTTTATCGGCACTTGTCCCATCCTTAGAGAGGTGCGATATCTCCACTTCCGTCGCATCACTTTAAACGAGTTTGAACTCCAAAGCATTTTAAACGGAGAAAATTGGCGCATCCTAGCAGCATTTTTAGCAGAAGCCAACAAATATCGGCGACAAATTATTAACGAAGATTTTTAAGTTTTTTTTTATTTTATTTTGTTCTATTTTGTTTTCTTTTTTTTTCTAAAACAGTCTGTAGAGCCGTCTTCATTGACGGAAGATCCACTATCTCGTGACGAACGGGGAAGGTGGGTGGAGAAGTCAAATGAAAGGCGACTCTCAGACGTACCTATATTTATAATTGTTTAAATAATACTACATAGCATCAACTGACGGTTTTAAATAAACCATTGCTGGGGTGAAATCACTTGATCTTGGCGGACCAATGGACGTAACATTAATTGCTCACCAAACTTGCTTCTCAATTGATCCATGGTTTTGCGTGCCGAGTAGCATGTGGCTCCGTCTTGTTGAAATCACATTTTAACCAAGTGATGATTCTTTCATTTTGGGCAAAATAAGTCTACCTCTGGCTGCTCTTTAGACAAAATTCGGTAAATTCTGTTTGTTGACGAACCCATTGAGCCAAAGTATGCTTTATGAAGACAAATACACATTTCTCACAGAGCACGAGTTTAGATAATAAAATTCAATGATTTGCAAGCGCTGTGCGTTTGTTAGTCTATTACTGAGCATTTTTGGCGTTGCCACATGTTATAAATCAGGCGTGAGGTGTCCAAAAGTTTACACTGAAAAACCAAGTAGCAAAAAAAAAGGATAACTAACATATTTTATGCTAAGGAAATGTGATTTGAAGTCAGTTTTGGAGTTCCACTTTATGTCTAAAACAAACAGAAATTTCCCAAACCGAGTGAGAACTGAAAGTTTCGGATATGGGCCATTTGGTACTCTTACTAACTATTCAAACAATGTATTATTAAATACAGCCTAAGGCCTAAGTAGCTATGGCACTCCAATTGTACATAATTTGCAATTGTGTACCAATTCTTTCAAATATTAATAGTATTATCATAGACTCTTCAACCCACCAAGATGAGTAACGGCCAGGCAAGTGAATGGCAAGTGGAAATGTCAATGTGGACCTTCGATTTTGCAAGTATGTGATGTGTGTGTACAAAAACTGCCAAACAAACAAACAACACACATATATAAAATCGTAGGTCCACATCGCAAATTTGCCCTCAAATGTCTTTATCATTCACTTGTATGGCCGTTATTCATCCATGTGAGTTCTAGTGCATATTATTTGGTATAATTACTGCCTTCCATTAGACAATTAGTTACATCTTATGATATGGCGGTCATCAAAGATCATTAGAGACGCTCGACCAGTTGCCGCTTTTACACTTAATTAATTGCCATGTCGCCGCCTCCTTTTTCCTATACTTCCACTCATCGAGGTTCAGGCTAATTGAAAGTATCAAAGCGTCGTCTTGCGTAAACCGTTTTGATTTAATCACCACGAGTATTTCATTCATGCCATTGTCCAATGGAATGGCTACTGTAATTCATTGACAACCTGGTCGTCGTCTCGTCTGATGTCTGGGGCAAAAAGTAGGCGTCGTCGCCACCATCGACATCCTGCAACTTGAACACTAATCAGAAAAAACGCAGACCAGAAAACGTGATTTCCTACTTCCTTGTCGCGGTCAATTCATAAATATGGATGCATACCAGGTTTTACTCTGCTCTTCAAATGGGAGCCACCGGAAGAAGCTGAACTGTGTGTGATGGTGCTCCCTTTTTGATTTCCTTCAATAACCAGACGACTTCCTGTTCTGTTCCTGCTGCGGAAGCGGCGCACTTAGCATTTATATACATGTAAAATACAAATGCATGTATGAGAGACGAGAGATTTTTCAAGTCATTGGCCCAAGGATGGGTATTAAGTTTCAACCCCTCAAAAGATACTTCAAAAGTTTGTTGTCTTTCTCTATCAGTTCCAATTTTTCCTTCTTTTTTTTTTTGAATTGTTGGAAATTTGAACAGCTGCCGATTTTTTCCAACCCCTAGCGATCGAAGCCAAAACTACCCTTAGCAAACACATCCATACATACGTGCTTAGTACATAGTATTGAGCAGACGCTTTAAGGGTTGGTTTACCTGTTCCATGCGTACAGCTGCTTTCTTCTGCTGCGCTTGGACCTTCTTCATCTTGGCAGCTGCCACATGCCGCTTTAAGCAAACAAAGATCCTGCCACGCGCCGCATATCAACATGGTAATCAACTTGTGTCCTGTCTGTCCCAAGACATCGCCTTCGTAGTCGTCTGTCTCTGTGTTTGTCCTGCTGTTGCCGATCGACGATTTAAACACGTTTTTTTTTAACATTTTTCATTTTGCAACTGTTGGCCTGCCTTTGAGGCAGAAACCTGTCGCCGTCTTCTTAAGTCGTTTTGGGTAATTATTGATATTGCCATATGAATTGGTAGTGAACTCAGGAGTAGGTTACTTTTTGCTCCTGTGGCATGCTTTGCATTTTGTGGTAATTGTTGTGCCACCTGTCGGTTTTCAAGGTGCAAATAATTATGACAATTAGGAGAAATACCTTTCCCTTGACTAGAAAAAATTGAAAATATTTGAAATTTACTTTCCTTATTTTTAAATTTTCAAGTTCAATCATCTTCATCAAAGTCACGTGCTATTTTCGGAAGGGTTTCGTTTTGGGTTTAATGCCTTGCAGGCTCTTGACTTGTGTAATTTGAGAACTAGAAATCTGGAACGCTTGAGCACGTTATGCTGATGCTGGTGGCTACCTGCTTTTGAAACTACAATAAGAAAATGTCTTTCTATGATGCGTAATTCAATACTTTCAGTTGGGTGTTTTAATGAACGATTTCTATGGAAGTGTAGCTGGGCACAGTAATTGATACAGAAAACAAATTGCGTCCAGTTTTTAGTATTTGATGAGGTGAAAAATAGAATGTGAATGTCAAAAATGAATTAAAAATATGTTAAAATACGAGGAAGGGGACACTTGACGCTGCCTAACAAATCAAATGTTTCGGCGTTGATTGGATCTGTTTTGATTTTGAAATGAAATTGTTCCTTTTCTAAGCGAAATTATTCCCCATGATTGTTTAGATTGTTAAAGAATATTTCTTTTGTCCTGCAAATGCAATGGCTACAGTAAGATGAAAACTCTTCCAAAAAGTTCATTGGTTTGACTGCTTCTTTGTCTCGTTTTTGAAAATTGAATCCAGCTTGTCAACCCTTGTGTTACCAATAAGATTCGGTTCAACAAAAAGCTGTAGAACTTGTATACAACTAGCACGTACGCAGCGCGCGCGTTGCTTTGCCTCAATGTCAATAGGAAATATCCATCTTCAATGTTGAAAATATTTTCAATTATTAGTATAAGCCGCAACTCTGTGATTTGACCAACAGCGCTTCACTTTATGAGAATCTAAGTCAGGGGTGCCAAAGCCTATTCCGTAAGCCGCGCATTCGTTGTTGTCTTACGCAAAGGAATAGCTGGCGCGTATACAGGCCACGCATGTCATAAGAATACATAGACCAGGGGTGGCCAAGCCTATTCCGCAAGCCACGCATTTGTTTTTGCTTTGCGCTAAGGCATAGCCCGCGCGGATACGAAAAACGCGGCCATATACAAACGCAGCATTATACAAAACAAAAACAATTTCATATTTCATATCCGAACGAATGTTTTGTTGTTGGCGCGTGCAGACCTGCAACAACATCATATGTGACTCTCTTCTCTCTCCTATGTCTCTGGCAAATTAAAAAGCAACAACAATGTTGCCTGAGCGCTCGTACGTGTATGCTTGCGACAGCAATGACCACACACACACTTACACAAACAAACAAAAATCGGTTTTCTCTTTCTATTTCTTGTAGTTGTTCTTGCTTGAGTTGTATTTTGTACATTTGTAATGGCTTTCACGCGCTCGTAAGCTCATTCTGGGCACCCCTGACATAGACCGACAACAAATTCATATGCGGTCTCTTCTCTCTTTCTTTCCGAGCAAAGGTTTTGTTGTTGCCGGCGCGTCAGCCAGTCATGCAAATCGTCTGGCTGCTTAGAGCAGAGTTCCGCAGCGATAGCCCCTGGGGCACGAACATACTCGCCAATTCACACCGAATGCTTGCCGAAGTCATGCATCACTGTGTGTTAGAGAGAGACACAGTCACATTTTCGCGCTCTCTGCGTGGGCAACCCTGGCTTAGAGGCAACAACAACTTTACAAGTGTTCTCTCTTCTCGCTCTGGCGACAGCAGTAGCTCACACACACACAAACCAAAATCGGGTTTCTATTTCTTGTGGTGTATTGTGTATTGGTGTAAACGCGGCCGTAAGCTCATTCTGGGCACCCCTGATCTTAGTTCATACGAAAATTTTGAAATTTTCTTTACTTTTTGGACCGTTTGCTCTAACCATTTACGCTTTTACAATTACCATCTATCAGATCTTCATAATAATCGAAATAGAAGCAATTGACTAGCAAAATTTTGAAGACTTTGGCCGAAAAACGACACTATCAAACGCAAGACAGACAAACAGGTGCCTTTCTAAGACTCTGAATGAAAATAATTACTTTCGAAATGGCCTACCGAGCTTCAAGGCCTGCACGGAACTGCTACCATTAAGTTCCTGTTCTCTATGCAATAGGGCGTGCCGGAGGCTCTAACCCATTTTCTCGGAGTTTGTCCAATACTTCGAGAATTGCGGGTGAGACATTGGGGAACACGCCATTTAGATAAAATGCAATCGTTCCTAAGTCTGTATTATTTATTTTGGAGCTCCGATCTCTAGATTTTGATTGAAATCAGAATGTAGCTATTAAAAATAGTCCAATGACACCTTAATTACCTCAATAGGCCTTAAAAAATGTGACTTTTTATTGAAAATATCAAAAATATCGATAATATGGATGGATATAAAATTAAGTAAATGAAATTAAAATATGAAATGTAAACGTTTATACCAAAATCTCTAGTGATTTCTGTGGCATCACCCATTAATATCGAAAATATACTTTTTCAATATCGGAAAAAATATCGATATATCATAGATATTTTCTAAATATCCGGCAACCCTACTCTGAACCAATTTTGTACCGCTTTGAAACCTGTTTTGAACCAGTAAATTATCTAATTTCATATTAATAAACCTTCAGAACGACTCTAAACCACTTTTGAGTCGTTTTTAGAACAAACATACCTTTATATACAGCTTCTCAAAAGGTATTGTATTAGAAATGGGCCAAGAACAAGTGGTTTAAGTCCTCGGAACACTACAAAATGTACTTATAATTCTGAAAAAGAATCACGAAATCAAACATTAAAAGAATCACGAGGTGAAATAAAGTCAAACAGTTTTCAACATTATATGAAGCTATGAAATGCAGTTCGGACCATACCCTGCCGCTAAAGTTTAAGTTTAGAAAACGGTCTGCAAACCAATAAGACTTTAAAAAGAGTTGGTACCTTCTGAAGAATGTTAAAGGTTTCCCACCTTGATGAATAAACATATCTTTCAAAGCTTTTATCGGCACTTACTTTCAATCCTTTGTTTCAAAAGATACCATCAATTCAACTAAATTTCCTCATTATTGCTTACTAATTTTCCACTTATTTTTGCTCGCCTATTTCCAGTTCGTCGCTCGCCCTCCTCCTGCCCTGGTCCCAATAACCTGCCTCCTTTGGAATTCCATAGCGTTCATGGTGATAATATACGCATCTCTCGTGATGGAACGCTGGCACGTCGTTTCGAGAGCTTTTGCCGTGCCATCACCTTCTCCGCCCGCCCAGTACGCATTAATGAACGAATTTGCGTGAAATTTGCTGAAATATCCAATAATTGGAATGGTGGCATACGTTTTGGTTTCACCAGCAATGATCCGGTTTCACTGGAGGGATCTTTACCGAAATATGCCTGCCCCGATCTGACAAATCGACCGGGTTTCTGGGCCAAGGCTTTGCATGAGCAATACTGTGAGAAGGATAATATTTTGTATTATTATGTGAACAATGCCGGAGATGTTATCTATGGCATTAATAATGAGGAGAAGGGTGTGATATTGTCCGGCATCGATACACGTGGTTTGCTGTGGACCGTTATTGATATTTATGGCAATTGTACGGGCATAGAGTTTTTGGATTCACGTCTTTATATGTACCAACAGCAGCAGCAACTTCAACAGCAGGTACCCCTTCCTGCATCGACTGTACAACAACAACAACAACAACCACAACTGCCTCAATCATCCGCCTTGAATCCACATCATCCGCATCAGCAATCCCGTCGCTCGCTGCCGGGCAATGCGGCTGGTCTCATCGAGCATGAACTGGATCGTCATGTGATGCCTTCACTGCAATCCCTGCACTTGGCTAACTCTAGTGTAGAGCAGGCAGCCTTGGCGCATGATCTGGCCAATGGTTTGCCTCCGCTGCGTTATAATGCCAATGGACGTCTCATACCCGTACCCTTCCACATTACCAAGGGTCGAAATGTACGCCTTTCGCATGATCGCTTTGTGGCCTCGCGTACGGAATCGGACTTTTGCCAGGGATATGTGTTTACGGCCCGTCCCATACGCATTGGTGAGAAGCTGATCGTTCAGGTGCTGAAAACCGAGCAAATGTATGTCGGTGCCTTGGCCCTGGGGCTGACCTCGTGCAATCCTGCTGTCTTACAGCCAAATGATTTGCCCAATGATTCTGATTTCCTACTGGATCGTCCCGAATATTGGGTGGTAAGCAAAGATATTGCCGCTGCTCCACAGCGAGGCGATGAAATCGCCTTCTTTGTGGCACCCAACGGCGAGGTGAGCATTAGCAAAAACAATGGGCCAGCTGTCGTTGTGATGCATGTCGATCAATCTCTGCAATTGTGGGCCTTCCTGGATGTGTATGGATCAACACAATCGTTGCGCATGTTCCGCCAACAGTTGCCAAATATGGTGGCCTATCCCTCGCAGCCGCAGGTCAATGCAGTAGCCGGTGTTAGCTCAGTGGCCGCATCTGGTTCGCGTATGCTGCCAATGACAGAGTCATTGAATAGCCTTAATGCCAGTCAGGCGCAACTGATGGCTGGAGTCTCGGCGACCAAAATGTTGAATGTAACACAAAGCACAAACACTTTGGCCTCAGCAGCTGGCGCTGCTACGAATGGTAGTCGCATGATCAGTATGCCCTCCAATGGTGATATACTCCAAATACAACCAAATGGCGGTGGAACAGTTTTGGTGGTGAATCTGCCACCAGCAAGCAGTTCGCATGACTTGAATAGTCAACTGACTGCAGCAGTGGGCAGACCCACAACAGTGAGCTCGAGCGGAATTCTAGCCGGAGCATGCTCCAGTGGAACACTGATAAGCACAACCAGCAGTCAATACATTGAGGTGAGTTTTGGGTATTTAATTGAAGTAAAAATGTGGGAAAGTTTTTGGAATTGGAAGAGACAGACTTGTTCAGAGATTACCAAAAATTTGAACTTTGAAAATAGCTCCCAAATGTACATATCGATAAGAATTTTAACGTTAAAGTATTTTAAGACAGAGACGATGGCCACACTGTATATAGATGACGCGACCGAGAGGATAACGGTCAGACAGATGAATGAACGTACGAGTGTACATAAACATAGAAAAACTAACATAGAAGCACACTTTGCTGCGTCGACAACTTTTCACTCAGATATTTTTCAGCTGTTCGCTGTCATTTTGGCTCTTTGAGTTATTTTTTGACTCTCTGAGTTTTTTTTAACTATGTCCGTCTCCCTCTAACCACCGTGTTTTCCTACGTCGACAGTAATTTTGAGTAACAGATTTTGTTGTCTCTATGAAGTATCTCCTTGTCACAATGGAATTAACATCACTCAAAAAAGAGAGGCGTTTCAAAGTGTGCTTCTACGATAGTTCTTCTATGACATAAATGGACAGAGACAACCCGTATTCACAATGCGAATAGTAACCTTGTGTAAATAAAAAGTCGTGTGTGTAAATGGTGTGTAAATAAAAGCGCGAAAACTAAGAAAATCACCCGTTTAAATCTTGGTAGAAACTGTTAAATTTCAAAGTTACTTTCCAAACACAAAGAGAGGGTCTCATGGGACGACCGTTACGAGCGAATGCCTTTACGACGATAAGTCTGATTGTAAATTTAACTGTTAACTCACTGTCACATCACTGTCAAGTCACTGTCAAGTGACTGTCAAGTCAGTGTCAAGTCTCTGACAACTCAGTCAGGTGTCTGTCTGTCAATTCCCTAGCAAGTCACTGTCAAGTCACTGTCAAGTCACTGACAAGTAACTGTCAAGTAACTGCCAAGTCACTGTCAAGTCACTGTCAAGTCACTGTCAAGTAACTGTCAAGTCAATGTCAAGTAAATGTCAAGTCAATGTCAAGTCACTGTCATGTGACTGTCAAGTCACTGTCAACTCACTGTCGGGTATCTGTCTGTCAATTCACTGACAAGTTACTGTCGTAACTGTCAAGTCACTGTCAAGTCACTGTCAAGTAACTGTCAAGTCACTGTCAAGTCACTGTCAAATCACTGTCAAGTCACTGTCAAGTCACTGTCTAGTCACTGTCAAGTCATTGTCAAGTAACTGTCAAGTCAATGTCAAGTCACTGTTAAGTTACTGTTAACCCACTCTTAACCCACTGTTAACCCCTGTTCTCACCCACGCACCATCCAACTCCAGACGACCCAACTGCTGCTACGGCAAATGGTAAAAGCGGTTGACTTTCCAAATACAAAATCCATAGCCTTGTCTTTTGTACCCAAAAGAATCTGTCGCAAAGACAAAATTTTTTTAGTTTTACTCGGGGATTCGCTCTAATAATTTCAATTGTACTAAAGTATCCCATTTTCTATCCCCTCCGTTTACTTACAGCCCATTGCCAACAATGCCAACACTGCTGCCAAGTGGAAGGACAGCTTAAGTGATCAACATAGTACCGATTCCAGTGCCGAATGTACCATCTGCTATGAGAATCCCATAGACTCAGTACTCTATATGTGTGGACATATGTGCATGTGCTATGACTGTGCCATCGAGCAATGGCGCGGTGTTGGTGGTGGTCAGTGTCCGCTATGTCGAGCCGTTATCCGTGATGTTATACGCACCTATACGACATAAATAAAGTTCCAGATTACTTTTAACTCGCAGTCAAATTAAAAATCTAATTAAATCACAAATTGTTGCATTTGAAGACAAAAAAAAAAAAACTATGTAAGAAAGTGAGAGCGCAAAAGGAGAAAACGAAACTTTGATCACAGCTTAAGTATTAGTAACTAGTTTTGATAGCCAACAACAAAAAGCGATATCAATATTTTTGCAAACTAAAGATCACAGAACAACCTTAAGCTAAACTATCTAAATACTTACCAATTAACTACACCTTGAACTTGAACAAATCTATATCAATAATTTATATTTTTAGTTTTATTTATGTGATTTTATGAATAAGCGCGCCTGAGAGCCAAAATATGTTCAACTAACTCTTACCTAATTACACAGAAAATTGACATTAGCCCATAAGTATTTTTGAAATTTTTTGGAAAATTGTACGTTATATTATATAGTTAAAACCAAAGTATTGTGGAATGAAAGTTGTTGCAAATTGACTTAGTTTTTTTCCTTTTCTCATGTCTAAATTACCTTTTTATTGTGCAAAATTTATTGTTTAGTTTCTTATGAATCATTTCGGTGCTAAAAACGTCATTTTGAATTGCAAATTGAAATTGTTAAAAGGATTTAAGTAAAAATTATGTTAAAGCTTGCAGCAACTAAACATACAAAAAACTAGGATAACAAATTGAGTAACTAACAAGATAATATTACTAGGTATGTATTTAATTTCTAGAAGCATAAAACCTTATTTTCGCAACCAAAATTATGAACCACAACAAGCGCCTGTTGAAAATGTAATTTTAATTTAGTTTCTAAGTACTTAAGTTAATTTCTAGTCAACGAATTATGCTGAAGTTTAAACTAGAGAGAAAATCAATTACGCACGCTAAGCAATTTTAATGGAAGCCGCATTTTAAACTGCACACCATAAGTAGTGCACCGATTTTAGACACAAGATTCACATATGCAGACATATAAGTTATATTTATAGAACAAAAGACTTGTATGTTGTACCAACAGTTTGAAGGAGATTAAAAAATGGTTAACCATCTTAAAACTTAACATGCAGTTAGACAATTGCCAATAATTAATTAACAAACAACAGAAAAGACAAGTACCGAACAGAGAGAACAAACACAAACTTTACCTAAGATTGTATTAAACTAGAGAAGGAGAAACGGAAACCGAATACTATAATGGACAAAATGCGAAAGGAATGTGCGAAATGAAGCGCAAGCTTACTATTTTTGTTATAAGATTTGAACAAATGCAAATGGAGATGTGTATGTTATTGCCGCCACTACTGATAAATCATTAAATTTTTCATTTTTTTTAAAAAACGCAAAATACTGCTAGTTTGTAATACGGCAAAACCTAATTATCTAGTTATGAATTCAAATGTAATGTAAATGTATTTATGAAATTATATTTGATATATGTATGTAAGACAACAACGCAATGCTGTAATACCATTAAATACTGAAAACAATATCTGAATATACTAATTGTTTTACTTTGAACTAAAACTTTTCACGACGGCTCTTCAAATAGCTCCAAAGACCAGTGGAAACTTGTAATAATCGATATTTTATGGTACTGGAAGTGACCAAGATCCATCTGAATTCAGTTCATTTTTAAAGACGCTTCTGAGCCCAGCACAATTTGCATCTGATGAATCTTCTGAATCATCGGCTAGCAGATTGTATGGAATGGCAGAAGTAAGACAGGCATGTCTGTTTTCACCTCTGCTTGTTGCTTTATACTTGGGCAAACTACACCAAGAACTAAGTGGTTGACCTCAGCTGCAGGATATCAATCTCAGAATGCTGCCCCCCGCCGCGGCGGTTGCATAGTTGTCTTCATCAAGAAAATGTTCAAGCCTTGGAACCCGAATTATTGAAAGAAATGGCATCTGCTCACATTTTCGCGCTTGTGCTGCACCTACTAAGGGCGCACGCACACATGCGGCTGAAAGATAAACTGACGGCAGAGTTTAAGGCTGATCTTGACAAATAACCACACTCCGTGCATACTAGCGGGCGCAACAAGCACTGGTTTGATCTTTAAAATTCAGTTTAAAGTTCAGCTTTGCAGAATCAATCAAGCATGTTTGTTCATTTCGGCTTGCTGACGTATTAAAATATCTTGATCAGCCGTCAGTTCATCTTTCAGCCGCATGTGTACATGCGCCCTAACGGATGATCCATTACGAAGTTTTTTTTGAAGTTACAGAAATGGAATTGGATGTTGGAAACTTTATTACGGCACATTTATGGCTAAATGGATACGTCGACAAACAAAATTGTCGCATTTGGAAGAGACTCGAACTACCTTTACATCCACAATAATGCACTGTGGGGTTACGTGAAGTCAAAAGTCTTCGTCGATCCAACATTACTCGCGCAATTTGCGAGATCCGAGGCACCCCACAAAGAAACTAAAGATACTAAAGGAAACTAAAGTAAAGAACGCATCCACTGCCTTCTTATCATGTAAGCAGGCGATAAGCCGTAATTGGGGATTTTCGATAGCAATTGTTTACTGGTTATACACAACCATATAATGTCCCATACTGCTCTGGAGTTATAGTATGGTGGCCAGCACTCGAGAAACCGTTAGTACTGACCACTTTACACAAGGTACAGAGAAGTGCTGAAATATGTATGAGTGGCGCCCTCCGAACCACCCCAACGGAAGCACTAAACACCATATTTCATTTTCTTCCTCTAGACTAGATGTCCAAACAGTTAACGGGCATTACAGCCCTGAGATTAAGAGAATCTGAAGAGTCACTCAACTCTAATAAATCGTCAAAACTCGGTTCCAGCCATTAGAGACTATTGTATACCCACAACGTCATTCCAGAAACTTAATGACATCAGTATCCCTAGAAGACGCAACTGGGATAACCTGCCCCACAGTAGAGCAAGTGCCATCAATATCTACCCAGATGGATCTAAACTCTTTGACAAAGTAGGAGGGGGAGTTTTCTCCACCGAGCTAAATATGGAAATCGTATTCCGGCTCCCAGATCATTGCAGTGTGTATCAAGCCGAATTTGGTAGCCATCCAGGAGGCCGTCAAATACCTCAGCACACTCATGATCGAAGCAGGGAACATTCAGTGCTCTTGACTCCTAGATCAATAACGCCAAGACTCTCACGCAAAGCCGTAGATCCTTAGATGCGATCTCTCAGCATCTTCGTATCCCACCTCATCTGGGTACCTTGACACCGTAACATTGAGGATAACGAGTCAGCCGACAAACTGGCAAGACAGGGTACTATCATTCAACTCCTCCCGGAGAAGATCTTGATAGGGATGCCCTTATCCTCATACAAGCTAATCACAAGGAATGAGGATTTGGGGCTTAACTCCCCTTTGAATATATGCTAAATACTATACTAAGAAAGAACCGGCTAGATTTGGTACAGAGGATAAAAAGAATAACTAAACTAAACATGTGACGGGTTGTGGCGTACCGGTAGTATGTGTGCGTTCGATCCCGCCTCGGACCATCTAATAAAACGAGAGCGTAAGTTAAAGTCGGCTCTAACCGACTTCGATATACCCGTTACTCATGGAAAGAAATGTTTATTAGCCTTCCTGTATGCCTGAGGTGGGTCAGCCGAAAAGTATGCAACATTTTTTAACTCGGCTATTTATTATCCGCCAGATATTAATAGACATTTGTCAATTACTAAATGCAACATAAATGACTCCAAATTCATCACGATAAACAGATCAGACAACAAAACTTTTGAAAACGTCGGTCAAGCCCGACTATTACATACTCTGCACCCTTAATGTCGCAGCTCGAATTTGGTCACGAGTCAAACGGCCAGTTAACACACAACGCACAACGCAGTGCGCTCTCTAAGTCTCTCTCCCTCTCTCTCTCTCTCTCTCTCTCTCTCTCTCTCTCTCTCTCTCTCTCTCTCACTAAGATTGCTGCTGAACGCAACTCTTAGGTTATGGGTGGGGTGGGTGGTGGGTGTTAACTGACCGTTTTTTGCTCATAACTTGAGTATCGTTCATCCGATCTTTATCATTCCTTCAGCAAATCGATAAATAATTTTGAGTACTAGATATCTCTAGAAAGTACGAACCATCTATCATCAAAACTGTAGGAGTTTTTTCCAAATTGCGGGGGCGTGAGGGGGCGTGGCAAAAATTGAAAATAAACTTGATCTGCGTGCAGACAATAGGGAGTCTACATTTCAAATTTGGTTGCTCTAGCTCTTCTAGTCTCTGAGATCTAGGTGTTCATACAGACAGACGGACGGACGGACAGACGGACAGACGGACATGGCTATATCGAATCGGCTGTTGATGCTGATCAAGAATATATATACTTTATATGGTCGGAAATGATTCCTTCTGGCTGTTACATACATTTGCACGACTTTAAAAGTCGTAAAGTATAAAAAGTTTTTTCTTTCTTTAGAACAAAGCTTTTACACCCCCGTTCAACTTCACCAGCTGTGAAGTAAGTTAAACTGTAGGTCCCTTTCTCTTGTAGGAAAAATTATAAGCACACACGCAAGAGATTGAGAGAAACTTGACTGTTTGAGCCAATTTTACATACAAAATTGAAACATCAAAATTGTTCGTATAACAGTTTTTAATTTAAAATAAATGTTATACATTTAACATGAGTCTTAACAGTCAGCTGTTAACTTAGCAGTGTGCTAATACCAAAAATAGTCGGAGGGTGGTCGCACTAATATCAAAAATAGTCGATGTTGGTCGCACTAATGCATTAGGGACAAAACCATACTCCCAGTCAGTCTGGCAACCCTGCTTGCCATTTAGTCAACTACACTACGCGAAAGCCATAATTCAAAAGTAAATTCAAGGGTATTTAACAACAAATACCGTGGTGAAAATACGCCCGCTTGTAGGCAAAGTAAGTGTGGCAATAAATGACTGTTGAAAAAGTGTTTTATTCGTTGCGATTCGACGTAGACAAATTCTAACTCGCCTACCCCTTCCCCCTGTGTTCAACAACCCGATTTTTTCCAGAGCAGAAGCGACCCAAATACACAAACCGAGCGAGCGAGCGAACGAACGAACGAAAGCGCAGCTAATTAAGTATTCCAAACATGGATGAAGCCAACATACAGGACAAGGAGCGTTTTGCCAGTCGCGAGAATCATTGTGAGATCGAGCGTCGACGACGCAACAAAATGACGGCCTACATAACTGAGCTGTCGGACATGGTGCCAACATGCAGTGCTCTGGCCCGGAAACCCGATAAGTTGACCATCCTACGCATGGCAGTGGCTCATATGAAGGCTCTGAGGGGTACAGGCAACACAAGCAGCGATGGCACTTATAAGCCCTCCTTCCTTACGGATCAGGAGCTCAAACATTTGATCCTGGAGGCAGCTGATGGTTTTCTATTTGTGGTATCCTGCGACTCCGGCCGGGTTATCTATGTGTCGGATTCGGTAACACCCGTGTTGAATTATACCCAAAGTGATTGGTATGGCACAAGTCTGTATGAGCACATACATCCCGATGATCGTGAGAAGATTAGGGAACAGTTGTCTACTCAAGAGTCACAGAATGCGGGTCGTATTTTAGATCTCAAATCGGGCACCGTGAAGAAGGAGGGACATCAATCGTCGATGCGTTTGAGCATGGGAGCTCGCAGAGGTTTCATATGCCGCATGCGTGTGGGCAATGTTAATCCTGACTCAATGGTTTCGGGACACTTGAATCGCCTCAAGCAACGCAATTCCCTGGGACCATCCCGGGATGGCTCCAATTATGCGGTGGTTCACTGTACGGGTTACATCAAGAATTGGCCGCCAACTGACATGTTCCCCAATATGCATATGGAACGCGATGTGGATGATATGACCTCGCACTGTTGCCTAGTGGCCATTGGCCGCTTACAGGTGACCTCGACGGCAGCCAACGATATGAGTGGCTCCAATAATCAAAGTGAATTCATCACTCGTCATGCCATCGATGGCAAATTCACGTTTGTGGATCAGCGTGTGCTCAACATCTTGGGTTATACACCCACCGAGTTGCTGGGCAAGATTTGCTACGACTTCTTCCATCCCGAGGATCAAAGTCATATGAAGGAGAGCTTTGATCAGGTCCTGAAACAAAAGGGACAAATGTTCTCCCTACTCTACAGAGCCCGGGCCAAAAATTCGGAATATGTGTGGTTGCGTACACAGGCTTATGCCTTCTTGAATCCCTACACAGATGAAGTGGAGTATATTGTGTGCACCAATAGCTCGGGCAAGACGATGCACGGTGCTCCTTTAGACGGTGCACCCGCCCATACACCCGAACAGGTGGTGCAGGCGGCACAGCAACAGCAACCCGAACATGTTTATGTGCCACAACCTGGAGTGGATTATACCAGACGCGAGAGTGCGCCGCAAGAGAGCATGTATCACAGCCAAATGCTAACTATGCAGGCACCCACACCACAACAGCAGCAGC
Source organism: Lordiphosa magnipectinata (assembly GCA_037044535.1). Taxonomy (NCBI): domain Eukaryota; kingdom Metazoa; phylum Arthropoda; class Insecta; order Diptera; family Drosophilidae; genus Lordiphosa; species Lordiphosa magnipectinata. The sequence goes on from JBAMBO010004042.1 coordinate 606,832, forward strand.
AGCAACAACAACAGCGACCTGGTTCCGCTCAGCCTCCAGTGGGTTATGCCTATGACACCACACATTCACCATACAGTAATGCAGGTGGCGGTGGGGGACCCTCGCCCTTGGCCAAAATACCCAAATCAGGCACCTCACCAAGCCCGGTGCCCGTGCCAGCCAATTCCTGGGCTGCATTGCGTCCACAACAGCAGCAGCCCGTCACTGAGGGTTATCCATACCAGCAAACCAGTCCGGCTCGATCGCCAAGTGGACCCACTTATACCCAGCTCAGTGCTGGCAATGGCCAACAGCAACAACAACAGCAGCGTCAGGGACCATATCCGCCAGCACCGCCACCCAATGCCCCAGGCATGTGGGATTGGCAAACAGCCGGTGCACATCCCCATCCACATCCCCCCCATCCCTCGGCCCATCCACATGCTCATCCGGTAGCGGCGGCCGGCCCAGGTGCTGGCGGACAGCCGCAAGGTCAGGAGTTTTCGGACATGCTGCAAATGCTTGATCATAGTGCACCCACCACGTTTGAGGATCTGAACATTAATATGTTCAATACACCATTTGAGTAAGGTACACCACTTCATCTCACTCCCCACTCCCCACTCTCTCTCTCTCTATCTTGCTCTACCCGTCAGTTTCTCAAGTGCAATCTATTGGAACATTGTTGAAATATTTCAAAAGCTAAAAAGAAAGAAAAAAAAACAAAAAATTGAAACAGAAAAATTGTAATCTCGTAAATAGCCATTTAAGTACATAAACGGTAGTCACGTACATGCCTCTGATATCTCTTATGTTGTTTCCCCGTAATTCATTACCAATACGAAAAGTGCAAAACACAACAAAAAAAGAAAAGAAACAAAAATTACAATTAAAGTTTTATGACTCTTAGTTCAAATACTCTACACAAAAAAATTAGGGCAATTTCAACAATGAAATTGAAACGGGCAAGAGGCAAGCCGAGTGAGCTCTAAATTCATATTAATCTCGATCCCATCTCAAACGCGCTGTTATACCTTCATTAATTGATTCACACAAGATTATAGACTACAAACACTACACTCTTCATATATCTCTAAATAGTCGGTTGTCAAACTTCGCTAAAGAGAAACTCTTATTAAATTGAAACTGTTCTATTTCATCAAAGAAGGCTATATTTTCTAAATATTTGAAGATATTTGATTAGTTATATTAGCTCAGAGAGTCTCTTTAGAGCAGTGGTGTGCAAAATGCAAAAAGCCTATCCTATGGGATAGGAACTCAAAATTCTGCCGGCCTCGCAACCGACACACGTTCTATAAATGGCACGCTTGGCAGCTTGCTCTCTTACGATGAGCATCCCTGCAGGGAAAGTGTCTAGTTTACAACCAGAAATGTACCCGTCTCTAAAAACTTGCAACTGGTTGCACTTCCTATCCAAATCAATGTATTGAAGTCGTCCATTTTACACTGACATGTCATAGGCACATGTCAGATGGCATAGGCGGGAGAGAATTGTCCCCTGCAGCAGCCATTTTCAACCAGTTAAATGCCAGTTCACCTTTGAATGTTCCTTATGACAGTCTGATTATGTCACTGCTTCGTATAACAGTTCATCGAAATCTGTCGGTCAACTCACTCATCACCAATTCGTTTGCAACCAGTTAAAGTTGAATTGGATTACAACTAGCTCAAATTAGTATTTCAAACGAACATTTCTTCGAAAGCTTATATTTGTTATTGCCCAACGCACCCGATTCTAGCTATTTTGCTACCAGTTATATTCTACGAGCATTACAACTAGGTGTAGAACAGTTTTGTTTTGTTGCTAGTTGACAATTTCTGTACTTGCAATTCAGTGTTCACCGATTCACACAATCATGAGTTCGACTCGCGTTTGCGTAAAAACACGACTGACTTCGGCTCCTGGTAGCTATGGCTGCTGGGCGGTTCTGTTCTAAATTGTCCAGTGAATCTACAGCACTAGGTTAGGCTAGGTTAAATAGGTCTCTCGGCTAAGGCCGAGTTCACCCAGATGCCCAGATGGCCAATTATGATGTATAATTGTGGAAAGGGAAATGGGGCGATAGGTGGGGTTGATTGGGTTCTGACGGTCAGGTACCAAGCATGCAATACCGTGTCGTTAATATACTTATCTACAATCCTGTGGAGTCAACAAAAAATATTCAGGTCCTTCAAGGGCAGATCTGCCATAATGTCCAGGTCTTCAAAGAATGAGTTTCCAGATGCTGGGTACGCTTCCTAAGAATGCCTGGACATAGGCCTGGTCAGGTTCTGACTTTGACTGACTTGTGCACAAGACACTCATTAGCAAAAATACCAATAACAGAACGAGTGTGTACTTGATTTGATTTCGAAAGTTGGTTGTCTGTCACACAGACACTCTTGCAGATCTCTGCTGTGTACCGTCGGTACATAGTATAAAAATATGGAAAACTTTTCTTTTGGGTTTTACCCTACAGTTCGAGAAATGCTACCAAAATCATATTCAGTTGTCGTCTAAATTCGCTGGTTAAAAATATTTGCAAAATGAAATCAAATCGTCAAAAAATCAAGCAAATGTTTAGCCTAGCCTATTTATTTATATCAGAGCTCGCAAAAAACTGTTAACACTATCAGTGTGTCTCCAAAAAACTGTTCTGTTACAGACACAACGAAAAGAGGTTGTAAAAAGACACTTTCAATTTGGTTTTGCTCAATAGCTGTTTTCACTCAACCACAGAGCGCTTTCTTCTTTTCTGTTTTGCTTATGTCTTTCACTGACCGTTTTGCCGAGAGCCGACTTTCAAAGTGTCTTCTACAAATGAAAGCGTGAACCACATGAGGAGGGAAAAAAAGTGTTTTGCTCAGTGAGAGACCGAGTCGGCTTTGTTTTTTTGTGTTTTGTCAGTGGGCTGATCGCACTGAAAAGCTGTTGAGGGTTATTTGCGAGCTCTGATTTATATATATTTCTCGACTATTTCAAATTTCAAATCAAACCGCTAATACATGCTTTTACCTAGTACTTGCAATTGTTTTGGTTCACGGTTTTTTTTTCACAAAATGAAAACGAATGAATATTTTTCAAAACTTTATTATACAGGCCTGTTCCGATTTACACTTTCGACAAAAGTTGTTGAATTCGAATTTGTTAAATGTGCCGTTGTATCAAATTCAGGGCCTAATCCCTAAACGAATTTCGGTTCCGGTACCGGTTTAGGTACGTCCCGAAATGAATGTTTCGGTTAAAGGTTCTATTTCGGTTTTCAATTAATTTCGGTTTTCGGTTTCAATACGGTACCCAGATTTTTATTTCGGTATACCGGTACGTCCACGTCTTATGTAACTAATATAGCATTCTTGTGATTTGCTCGCGGTAACATAACTGCATTCAATATGGTTGCTTATATACAACTTCTTAGCGGATTCATTATAAATTTATCACCAAAGAACCTGCGTAGCTGGAACAGAAAGCACGACCTTTGAAATCTCATACAATTCTGGGAACTTTGTGGTGGATTCTGACCACCAGTTAAGAATGTTTTCATGATATCAAACAGGCTTAAGTGCGAGAAAAGTCTTAATGGAATTCAGTAACTGTTTTGCTAGAGATCCAGTGTATCCAAATGGAATAAAAATCACCCAAAAAACAAGATTTTCGGTTGAAGTTTAGTTATGGCCACCTCCGCTGGTTCTAATATGCGTACAATTTCGCGAACTGAGTCCCACACTTTCCGGTGCAGAAGAAAGTCATTATCTGCAGCCTCAAAACTGGAGCAAATTTTGAAGATGTCTTCCACTAGCAAATATTTTAGTTATTTCGTGACCAAATTTACGATGCGCTCTGCAAAGGTAAAAAAACCAAAACTGTACCGGTACCAACGTTTCGGTTTCATTCCGGTGCTATCGGTTCCATTAATAACGGTAAACGGTTTTCGGTTCTCAAGACAAAATTTGTATCGGTTCCGGTTCCGGTACTTGATTTGAAACGGTTTATTTCGGTTCCGGTACCGGTTCCGGTATTAAGCCCTGATCAAATTGATTGGGTTAATCAGATTAAAAAGTTATAATTTGAATCCGTCGGGTTCGGGTAAAGAATAAATAGAAACTAATACTAATTTAATACAGATTTTCTTGATTGTTTAATAGAAAAGAGAACATGTAAAAAATTCGAATTCACTTTAGTGAAATAGTGAATTAGGTTGATATAGTATAACAACCCTGCAGTTCTTCGCCTTTGTCAGTGCTGATTCAGACATGAGAAGTAGGAATTGCTCCAATTCATGACTGATTTCAGTACAGTTTTCAGTACTACCCATGAATCTAACCCATGAGTTCAGTACTGATATCATGCCTGAAAGAAGCGAAGGTCATGACGTAGTAGGCCCTGTCTGTGTTAAATTCATGTTTGAAATGCATGTAAAGGCAGCCATGATTTCAGTACCAGGCCTTTCAAATCAGGGCTGATACAGCTCTGATTCAGTACTGAGCCGTACTGAAGGGAACTTATTCGAAATGTCCGCCTTGTGCTTTCCAGCAACTTTGAAGTCTCCCTGGCCACTCTTCGATCGATTCAAAGACTCAATATTTGAGTGTCGAATAGAGAAAGCCATAGCCTCGAGAACGGACCACAGTTTGTAGTCCAATGGATTGAGGTCTGGGCTACCAGCAGGCCAATCATCCGTAGAAATGAAGTTCGGTACTTGGTTTCTTAGCCATGTTTGAGTCGTTTTTGCCTTGTGAGCTTTAGCGGAGTCTGGCTGAAAGCTCCACGGCTTGTATTCAAATAATGTCGTGTTGAGAGGTTTTACACCCTTTTCCAAAACGTCGGATTGATACACTTTCGCGGAGCTTGGTGACCCTATCATAGGCGACTCCCCAACAAAGCATCACATAAGCCGAATGGTGACCTCTGTAAACTCTCGGAATGAGTTCGGACGTTTGTTTTGATGACACAAAATACACTCTATGATGCTGTGATGAAAATTTTATTGTGAGCATTGTTCGCGCACTGGCGATGCAACGCTTGCGCAGTGGATTTCGACGAATTCGATCTTTCACGGCCTCGATGGCTTGATGCAGTAATATAGCATAAATGTCACTTGTCAAATAGCCGTCAAGTTGGAGTGGATGGGTTCAATGGTTCTCGAGAACGAGTGTGTTCAATACGTGTACCAGAACAATTGCGACTACTATTATTGCTTTCTCCTCTAAAGTTTATTGAACGATTCACAGAAGCAAAAAGGAAACATATTTTACATAGACTTTAAAGCAGACCCGGCCAGCCATAGCTACCACAAGCCGAAGTCTGTCGAACTCATGATTGTGTGCATCGGTGAACATTGAATTGCAAGTTAAACGGCTGTAGTCTGGAGAGAGCTCTCTTGTTCACCAACACAAGCATACTTTTTGTCCTCTCCTCTATTTGGCCGGCAGTGCTTTAAAGCTTCAAAAGTTATTGACGCTCGCGTGTGTGAAACGAGGGCCGAACCAACGTTCGAATCGAATTCATCGAACCTCAAATTTTGTGCAGCCCTAATACATTCGCGAAAAACAGAAGGAAAGAGATGGTTTCATTAACCGAGTTATAGTGGATAAGATTGTCTAATACATCCCCTACCCTAACATTTACCAATGAAACTAAAAATAAAGTTAAATTTGAATGATTTGTTTTGAAAAGAAATTGCCTTACTTCTATTCCACAAATTTTTGTGTAGAGTATACAATCTTCGGCTTAGTTCGCAGATTTCACAATTTTTCTTTCTCATTATGCAAATGGCAAAGTTCATGCAACTTTTATATATATAAATACATACATATAGGTATATAATTCGTAGACTAATTTACAGAAACAAAATGTTAATTGTAAGCAAAAAGCAATAGCTGTGCGCTCTCTTTTCCACACACACACACACTCTCGCCCGCAACATTGACACCAATTCCAATTAATTTTGCTCATATTCTGCAAATGAAAAAGTTTATATATATATATATAAATGTAGCTTATTGTGCAGCTTTTTCTTTTTTATCATTGCATTTTGTGCATCGACAGACACATACACACACATGTATGCATGTATACAGTCGCTGCCCAAATTACATTAACACATAACATAATTTCAAGTTCAAACATTAAATTAGTTGAATACCCCCCAATTTTTATATTAACTTAAGGCTTTATTGTAATTAAGCACAAATCTACAAAATAAACTATTTGGTTCTTAATAAAAATAAATTTAATATACAACAAAAAATCATCTTTCAGCTGATTTGACTTCACTATCGCTACTCTCGTCGTTCTTTTTGACATTTTTGAAATTCTTAAAGCGCGGACGCTTGGCTGAAGGACTAGCCACCGGCGAAGCTTCACTGGGACGGCGTTTGACGCTATCCTCCTCATCGCTGGGATCGCTCTGTTCTGCTTTGATTTGTTCCTCACGCTTTATTCGGCTATTTAGCCAAGCTTGCATTGTCTTGTTCATGGCAGGCTTCACAGGTTTGGCTGCCAGTTCGATGGGTTTATTACATTCTTCGCTCTTGTTGCGGGAATTGTTAACCAGCTTGGTAACACGATGCCATTTCAATTCCTTGGCAGGTCGTAACGTGGCCAGAGCCTCCGAATCGCTCACTCGCTTAAAGTCCAGCCAGTCCTATCGATTGGAAACGGGAAAACATCAAAAATAATAAAGTTGTATCAAATCTCAAACTCACATTCATTTGCTGCTCCGTCTCAAGTATGGCGGGCATACGATAATGCATCCAGGACATTATATCGCTGGACTGAAAGGTAATAATGCTATAGCTGTACATTTTATCGCCACTCTCATCCTCCCATACATCGAAAAGTCCCGCCATTCTCAACAGCTTCACATTCGCTGGAGTCCAAGTGGTCTTATCATAGATCTTAATATCGCCATCCTCTTGTGGCACATAAATTAGATAGGCCTCCCGTTCGGATGGTTTCTTAGTTGGCCCCGATGTTTGCCATTCGTAAAAACCTTCACACAACACCACACAACGCTGACCTCGCTTAAACGGTCCGCGATATAGCTTGGATTCCATCAAATGCTCCAGACGACAGTTGTTCGTGGTCAGGCCATGCTTACGATAGTCGCCCTTGTGCCAAAAAGGAATCATGCCCCACATCATTGGCATCACAATGCGATCGCATTTTTGTTGTTCTGCGGCATCGGAAAAGTGGGCAGCTGACACCAGGACAGGGGTCATATCGGTAGGTGCAATGTTATAGGAAGGCTGATAGCGACGACCCAAATTGAACTCTGCCCGCCATTCGGGTACTTCCAAATGTACCTCATTCACTTTGGTTTCATTTGCCTCATTGTTGGTTGATGTGGTTTTGGCTTCTTGCAGCTTTGGATATTTGCAGGCACAGAGCACTTCATCTGGATCAAGGGTTCTAAAAAGGATATGTTGGGATCAAGCTTATGATTGTCATTGGTAAGCTCAGAAAACTTACAAGCAAGTGCGTCCACACATGGCTCAAAGGATTGGCACAGGATTGGAAAGTGCTTAATGTCGTTTTGGTAAATATTATTTGGCGGTTAGCGATGATAGTTGCACCGATAAATCGGCAATGAAAGGGCTGCGAACTAGTGGTTCGTCCTCATCCCAGAAGATAACATCGTGAGCAGCTCGTGAGCCACAAGAATAAGTTCGGTAGGTACACTTAGGGCTGATTTCTCATCAATCTGATAGCTGCTACTTGTCAGATAAACTAACAATTTAGGCCCGATTTCTCTTCTTCCAGATGTGTCAGATAAACTTGCAGCTCTATGTAGATTATGTGAAAACGGCCCTAATACCATTTATAAGTATTGTACTTAATAAGACTAAGAACGATCTTATGAACATTGTCCAAACATTTTGTTCAACAACAACCATATTACACCAGTCAATCAAAGACGCCGGTTGTGTTTTCGCAGTGCTCCAGAGATTTTAATTCTTTTTGGCGTCTACGCATAAATTTTAATCATTTTAATCATTGCAACCGTCGTGATCTTGCTGATTTGAACCTGGTCATTTGTCATACAACTATAATTGTGCATTTGATTCTGCTAACTGCTACTAAAAGTAAACTTAATTGCAAATAAAAAACACTTTGTTGCTGCTGCGCTGAACACTGTGTCTTCAATCATAAAATTACGTCGCGCCAGCCTATTATTTATTGCTGGCTCTGCGTCAATATCGGTCATCCTGGTTGTGCCAATCTTGGTCATATCGGAGCTCGAATTGCGGACTGCATAAGAGAAAACATTGGTTTACATTGGACTTGCCCAAGCTGCAGGCACATTGAATCGGAAATGAAGGTGTTCATGAGGCAAACAAATTTAGATTTTCAGTTCCTGTATTCTGGATTCCGGGACTTACAAAACAGATTCGTGACTGCAGAATCTAACTTATCTAAAGTGCTAAGTGCCTCGCCAAAAAGGAAAAAGACCCAAACTGAACTTTCTAATAAAATCTTATTAGTTCTAGATCCTACTACCATCATGCAGTTCAGTCCAGCGGAGGATCTTCAACCAGCTCCAACTTCTGGCACCGCAACTTCTGTTGACCCCAATGCAACAGTTTCTAGCCACTCTTCAATTGGCATGCCTGCAGAAGGTCCCTCCCTTCTGGAAAGCCTGCTTCATGGATAGTGAATTGGCAACTGTTCTTCCCACTCCTGCTTCTGTTGCCGGCGCAATAACAGGCTCATCGGAAGCTACTACTCTCACGCCGACTAGCGACCAACTCCCGGTACTCAACTGCAAGTTGGATAACGCGTTGGCAACTGCTTCTCCTACTACTGCTAATATCTCTGGAGCTGTTAGTAATTTATCTGATGTAACCACGACCAAGCTGCCGAATGACCACCTATCCAACGTTGGTGCAGCCGTATCATCAGGAAATCCTATATCGGGTGTGGCCCCCCCAAGAAGATCAATGCCAATATCTGGGGTTGCTCCCTTAAAAGCCATATTTGTCTCGCGTTTAAATCCGAACGCTACCGCAAACGATGTTAAATTCCACCTAAGCCACAGGTTGAACACTTCTGTCACCGAATTCACCGTCACTAAGTTCGTATTTAAGAAGCGAAGGATGTCTTCTTTTAAGGTTGAAATCTTAGAATCCCTATTCCCTAGATTGCTTGAGCCTTCTCTTTGGCCCGAGCATACAATTGTTAGTGAGTACATTGGTAAGTCTAACACCAATACCAATTCGATCAACTCATCTACCTCCTTCATAATTCACTATCAGAATGTGTGCAGTCTATTAGGCAAGCTTAATAGATTGCAAAAGGTTATTGAAGATTACATTTTTCGAATTTATTTAAGGTTAACATTTTCTCTGAAAAAATTGAGATTTAAACTTTGGGCGCTTATTTCACGGTTAAGTTCGCAGCGTTGATGTAATGAGTACCGCTTCAAGTGGTAAGCAGAACAAGTCTTGCGTGTATATCGGTCACATAATTCAAAATGTCAACAGATATGCAAAATTCACATTTTACGCTAAAACTTGGAAACTGAGTGGAAAAACTGATGACAGATTTGCAATCAAGACAACCCAAATACTATAAAAAAAATTGGAAACATTGATGGAGGTCGAAAAAAGTTGGATTTTGTTGTCTTGTGTAGTCAATTCACACTGTCCGCAGCTTCGGAAAAACTGTCAAAGTCGAATTTTATTTTTATACGAAATGGTAGGCAATCCAAAGTCATACAATTTAAGTTCCCGCGCAGCTTTCATTGGTTTTCGCAGCTTCGACAATGCTGCGCCCAGTGTGAAAAGGCATATAACTCTGTAATATGCTAGGTTATGTGCCAAATAGGGCTATGTGGGATATGTGAAATCGGCCCTTATCTTTTAAGTCAAGTCTCAATTCAGAAAAGTTAGCTAAAGTCAAGCAAGATGTGAATCGAAAGGTAATTGAGTTTCCAATAATCGCGTAAAGCATTGTTTTTAAATCGGTTGATTTGTGAAGAGAAACTTTGCCGTCTCCAACAAACAGCTGCAGCTCATAACCAGGTGGCAACGCTACCATTTAAATTGTTTATTTGAACGCCGTCTACTTCTACATGAAGGCTGTCCGTCATTCCGGACAAAAAAAAAATAAAAGTTTAATACCAACGGAATACTTCCGTTTGATCTCTCCGTTCAGCATGGCAAATCAGGGTAGTGAAGATTTGGTGCTGCTCACTGAGGTGGTAAGTCCCTCGACAAGAAGGGACAAATTCAATTTGACTTTAAGTTTGATTACATTTTTTTTTTGTAGGTACGCCAACAGTATGTAGTTTACTTGGAACGTCAGTTGCAGGAAAATATTTGTGCCTGGGCGGCCAATTCAAGAAATCATCATAAACCCACTGCCTGGTCCTGCATAGACAAATGCGTTATCAAACTGGATGAAAAGGCCATTAAAGCTTGCATGGCGGCCAAGCTGTATCAACGGGCCATGGTCAAGATGGTAATGTGTATACTACACACATAGTCAATGAACTAATTTTTGTGTCCAATTAGATTGCCACGGTGCGAAGAAATACAGAGGAATGTCGTTTGGCTAGCATTTTGTTTGAAGAAATGCAAAGTCAGCGTATTGACAGCGAGGAGCAGGAGCCCTTCGAGTCAACGGTTCGCTCTGTTCCTAACATTATGATTGACAAGTCCACCCAAACAACAGTATGTCAAGATGACAGCCATGTTAATGGCAACTATGACGATGAATATACCAGCTACGAGTTAAGCCAGAAAATCGATTTGTTCCAGGCTCGACTCGATGAGTCGCAAAAAAATGAGATTCCTCCTCGTTGTCGCAGTCGAAGTAAGAGTTTCAGTGGGGAACAACAACAAAAGGCTGCAGATGAAACCGAAGATGCAGTGGCTCAGGAGTTGGCCATGCTCTTTGGTGACGAACCCACAGATTTGAATGATATTTTTGGTATTGAACCAGGAGCCATAACGGATGATCCGCAGGTCTGTGCCATACTAGAGGAGATTGACCAGGCGCCAGAGCCGGCCACGCCCACACCTTCACCTGCCGCCCAACCAAATAAAGTAAACGATTTACGTAACAGTCGCTGGCCCTGTGAACTCTACGCCCAGCGTCGTCGCCTAAATGCCTGCTTGGTGCGTCGGCTTGAGGCGGACTGGCGCTGTGAGGACGAGCTGAGACACAAGTTCCATTTGCTTTTCGGTGAGGATAGTGATGATGAATTTGCCACGCACATATCAAGTCCTTCCATTGATCTGGTGGATGAAGTACTGCTTGACAGTTGTATGCTACGCATTCGGCCTTGGATTGTCCGACACTTAATGCCGCCACTGCAGGAGGGTTTGATTGGCAATCGTTTTCTATTTAAGAAATTGGCCAAAATGCTGGCGCGCTCCATTGTGCTGGCCAATCCGTATGCTTCAGAGCAACAGATCAAACAGGCGGTGGAACACTTATTTTGCATCAAACCAAAGGGAATACAAAATGCCTACGATTTGGAGAATTTACCCTCGCTGGCCGTGGATAGATTCGAGATGAATGATTTTAATTAGAATCAAAAAAAATACAAATGTTTGCCTAATAATTATAAATACTCATTTAGTGGTAGGGCTTAGTTTAAAAATTGTAGATAAACTTGTAAAGTTAAACACAAAACACACATTAAAGTTAACAAATTAACTCGAGTCACTGTAAAAATGGTTAGCAAGCCCTTTTAAGTTGTTGTTTTAAATCTCAGATAAATTAAGCCTCGTTTAAGCTTAGAAAGTCGGTAAATCCCGAATGTAATATACTCTGTACCTGCGAAAGTATGTATGTAATTTGCTGCTGCAGTAGCAGCATCCGATCGTTACTGTTACAAATTTTTGAACACATCAAGTTGATCGCGTACAGACAAAAAAATTTGACGGTAGTACATAAACCTTGCTGCCGTTTTCTTTTTATGGCACTTTAAAGCTTCTGATTAGGATTTACAATTCAATATCTTGTAAGCTATTTTGAATTTAGCTTTTATGTCTTCAGCAAAGTTATTGCAAATCAAAAAAATGACATCTTCATACCAAAAATTAAAATTAAAAAATGCATCTTTTTTACAAAACAAAGCACTGCTTTCAATTTCGTACAAAATATTGAGAAAATTGTATATTCAGGCATGTCCACAATTTCACTACTTCGGTTTCGTTTTCATGTACTTAATTCCGAATGAAATTGCTCTGTTTTTACTTTATGCACACCACCGGTCCAAGCGAGACTGGTACTAGATCAGGCCGGCCAAATCGGGAGGACAGAAAAAGCAAGCAAGTACGGCTGGGGTCAGTCGCTGTAGTTTCGTAGAAGCAATTCCCTCTGTTCTTTGTACGGTAATGCGTCGTGACGCCAACGATTGAGACCGAACCATGAAACAGTCACCAAGGTACCGCGGAGCTGACTGTGCGCTCTCAGTTCAGACCTCAAAACGCTAAGTGGAGCGAACGAGCGTCGCTGATGTCGCTCCATGCATAGCATTGGGTCGAACGAGCGTCGCTCATGTCGCTGCATTCATGTCATTGGGTCGAACGAGCGTCGCTTATGTCGCTTCTCTGCATGGCATTGCGTCGACCTAGCGTGCCTGTAGAGCCGTTAACGTATTGAGCGGACATCGCCTTGCAAAATATGTCAGTCGAGCACATTGGGAAGGAAATAAGCGTGGGTCAACGACAGCCACAAAATCGTCGACGGAACGTTGATACAGCGTCGGTCGGCCGTACTTGAGGGTTGCTTGTCTGTACTCACCGATTCACACACTCATAAGTTCGGTCGGCGTCTGTGTGAAAAGCACGGCTGAATTCAGCTACCGCCCAGCAGGCCAAATTCGGAGAGCACCAAATTATGTGTCTGAAAAGAGCCGAGCTTCAAAGCGTTTTTGGAGTAAACCAGCGATGGTCACAAGAACCCCCTGGGGGACGAAGACATTTCGTTATTTACACGTATACGAGCCGAACGCATTCCGAAGCTGAGGAGAAGATAGCCAAAAAGCCTTTCAGTCGCTGGCTAGCCTTTGATGCTACACTAATACACTCTTACTTTTTGGCCTCGCTCTCGTTGACCAACGCTGAAGTAAACACATACATTTGAAAACTTTCGGAGCACATTCAGTGGTCTCTAAGCACCGTCTCATAAAAAGCACTTATATCTGAGCATTTTCGGATCTGCACTCCAATATGCTTTGGAAAAGAGCCTTTCAGAGCTTTTCAGTAGTCCTTCAAGTTCCTAGAAAAGTAACTTTTATGTGTCTTTGATGAGATTATGACATTATGAATGTGAATGCTCATTAAAAATGGTCAGAAAAGTGTCTGAAAACGCACATATTGCTTACTCCCAGCAAGCCAAGTTCGGAGCGCTCCAAATTATGTGTCTGAAAAGAGCCGAGCTTAAGAGCGTTTTTGGAGTAAACACATAAATTTGAGAGTTTTCGGAGCACATTCAGTACATTCTAAGCACGGGCTCACAGAAAGCACGGGCTCTGAGCATCTTCGGAGTTGCACTCCAATATGCGTCTAAAAAGAGCCTTTCAGGAGGCGATCCAGTAGCCCTTCAACTGCCTAGAAAAGTAATGTCATTTATGAGGTTTTTATATACTTCATTGGGAGGGTGAAAGCACTTATATCTGTGTCAGAATAGAGTCAGATTAGACTCGGAAAACTTCCACATTAAGTGCGACCGTTTTCTTAGAAAAAAACGATCATTCCGGACTCTTTTTAGTGCACATTATGACGGTGAATGCTCTAAAAGAGTGTCAGAAAGTGTCAGAAATCGCACATATTGCTTGCTGGGCTCATAATTGCGCTCGTTTTCTGATCATAAATGATACTTTGGTCGGGAGAAAATGGTACCCTAGCTGCGACTCTTCTTGAAGAGTCGTTTATAACCCGTTTTACTGATCAGTTTTGACTCATTATCGAGTCGAATTTACAATCATTTGCGAGTCTTTTTCGTCGTATTATAACAAATCACATTTTGAGCATATGCATGACTCATTTTCGAGTCTGTCTTAGATCGCACATGAAATAAATCTCATTTTAATCATCAAAAGGGCTCAAAAAAGACTCAGCCAGGTGATTTTTGTTAAAATGATCTTCCAATTGCTAGGTGGGATTGAACAAAAAAATCTTTGTAAATCCATTAAGAACTTCAATGCAAATCAAACTAACAATTTCCAGATTGATCACAGAGTTATAAACGAAAAGGGCTAACTTCGTCTGTGCCGAAGTTTTTATACCCTTGCAAATGTTGTTTTTGAAATATCAGAGTTTAAGAACGCTAGCATTAAAATCAAAAATTTGTCTAACTAAAACACATTTTCCAACAGAAAGTCATCTGGTTTCGACCAAAATTTGGCGAAAACATATCAAATTAACAATCGCCAAACTTAAGACTACACTAAGACCCACTTTCCAACCGATCGCATGATACAAAAAATGTATTCATTGTCGGTCGATCGGTCCTATGGAAGCCTTAAGAAATCTTTTTGAAAGCATTTAAAATTAGTTATCAGCGAGTTTAGGGGCGCTAACAATGTAAACAAAAAAGGTTTTCTCTCTAAGACCCATTTTCCGACCAATATTTCTTATTGCAGCTATATATCCGACTTTGACCAAAATTTGCAAATCCGTTTGAAAGCACTATTAATAATGGCTGAGTTTAAGGACGCTAAAATCGAAACCAAAAAAATGTTTTTCTCACTAATAACCATTTTCCGACCGATGCTTCCAATGGCAGCTATAAGATATAGTCATCTGATCCGGTCAGACAACAGATTGGACAGACAGATGGACGGACAATCGACTCAGCTCGTAGCCCTGATCAAGAATATATGTAGTTTATGGGGTCGGAAACTTCTTTAAAATGGAAATATCGATTTCCTAAGTTTAGCACGGATTAATCTATACTCAATTTTTAATTTTGTGGAGGATAAGAATATATAGGATTTAATATTTATTTTTTGTAAACTAAAGCGTTTGATTTGGAAAACAATTCGTTTGAGCGTTTTTGTTCAGATTCGGTTTGGCGCCCTGAGAGATGTACAAATTGTTGTTTACCCTTCCTGTGTGGTCAAGCAAAAAGCACTGCGAATAATTTTTTTTTCGTTTTGTGGTTTCTTTAAATTATAATTAATTCAATGATTACAATAATTCTTCCTCTTGCTGCACATCTTTCTTCTCATTTGTTTTTGTTTTTTATAATTATATAAATTTTAATATATTTAATAAACGATACATATAATATAGTTTTTTTTTTTTTGACGAAATTGCTGCGGCGGTGGCATCAGCCAAGGCTAAAGATGAACCCGAACTCCTGGAACTCGGCGTTCCTCCGTAGCCGAAGCTTTCCCTTCTATGGTTGTTGGTATTTATGTTGTTGTTGTTGTTGTTGCTGTGGTGGTGATAGATTTAATTGTGGCTGCTGCAGCTACATTGGATTGGGGGTGTGGTTTGATCATCATCATCCTCTGAGGCACTACCTAGTGTCGGGTATTTGATTTGTGTTTGTTGCCGCATTTGCATTTTGTTGTTGTTTATATTTTTGCTGGGACGCTGGCGGCATTGTCGCCTGCTGTGAACTGCCCGTGGCAGTCTCGGCTGGCGGTGGGCGGCCGCGTCTTTCGATGCCTCTATCTGCTGTTGGCTTATTGCCAGCTCCACCTACTGCACTAGCTCCCGCTCCCGCTGCTCCGGTGGCGGCAGCCGTTGCTGCTGTAGCGGTGGCTCCTAATACGCCACCCCCACCGCCACCGCCACCACCACCGACGGTTCCTGTTTGTGTTGTATTGTTGGCCTTTTTATTTTTATAGCGATATTCATCGCATACGAAATCCTCTGGCGAGGTCTGTTGCATTTGATTCACCTGTCGCACCATTGCTAAATGTGGCTGTTGCAGCTGCTGATGCTCCACCTCGGCATTGTTGTTAAGAAGCGTCTCCTCTTCTTCGTGTTGCTGCTTTTGCTGCTCTTGCTCTTTATGTACATTATCACTCTTGGCCAAGCTATCAACGCTTTCATCTGAAGCATTCAAGTCCAACGCCTCTGTGCAAAGCATCGATAGAATCAATGACTGCACAAACATGGAGCTGAAAAAATAAAAGTAGAAAATTTCGAGACATTTAATAAATATACCAAAATCAGAATAAGAATGTATGGTGCTATAAAAACATTAAAAAAAAAGTGTTTTTATACACTTGAAAAGTGTATTATAATTTTGAACAGAAGTGTGCAACCCATAGAAGGTCTGTCCGTTCGTCTGTTTCTACGCGAACAAAGTTCCTCAGTTTTGAAGTCAGTCTTCTTTTGGCTGCACTCTGCTAATATGTCGGAACCGACCAGATTGGATGACTACTTCTTGCAGCTGCCATAGAAATGATCGGTCGGAAAATGGGTTTTAGTGAGAAAAACTTTTTGTTTTCAATATAAGCGCTCTTAAACACGGTCGTTGTTAATATTACATGTTTTTAAGATGATCTGCGAAGTTTTGTCGAAATCGCTTACCGTTGAAACGAGCTTTTTCAAGTATTTCACGTATTTCAACTAGATAAATGCAATAATTCTTCTGATCTCAGACTTGGGCTGGTAGATGAAGAAGCTACAGCAACCCAGCACCCATTAATTTGATGTTTAGAATGATAGGAAAGCTAGCTCAATTGGTTTTGTACCATTCACAACTGATTATCCTTTATGATACAACGAATTCAAGGTAGTGCAAACACTTGCTCCATTTCGCATGCGCATAACTTTGTGAGTCTGTGACGTCATCTGACAACTAAGCCTTAAGCAGGGCATCCACACACGAATTTGTTTGACGAACAAATTTGTCAAACAAGAATTCATTTGCCCACTAACCAGGCGAACATTTCCCACGAACATCATTTGCTGGAAAATTTCAACGAGTAAACATGAAAATATGGCAGCGAAAACTAACACAATCATGGCCTAGATGGTGATACAAATTAGCTTAAAGCATTATTTCATCATTTTGGGGGCATTCAATAAAACCAGCCACAGTTCGTTGCTCATTTGGGCACTTGTTTACTCTACAAATATTGATGAACATGTTCGCACGAACATACGCAACATATAAATTCGAGCATAACAAATTCATCGAAAAAATTCGTGTGTGGATGCCCTGCTTTACGTTGGGAATTGAAGTTTTTTAATTTAAATTAAATTAAATCAAATTAAAGCCTAGTACTGAGGGCGTTCGAATTTTCCTTTCGTCACAGTATTTCGTGCCGTCTTTCTGGACATAAGACAGGCGTTCGATCGCGTTTGGCACGAGGGCCTGCTATTCAAGCTTAAGTCCCTCCTCCCTCCAGAACAATATCAGCTGATTCGCTCCTTTCTCCTGGGGCGCCGTTTTACGGTTGAGCTGAGAGGCGAGCGATCAAGCATCCGTCCCATTCTTGCAGGTGTACCTCAGGGTAGTGTTCTCGGACCGGTACTATACTCTCTTTTCACCTCGGATCTGCCGTTTCCAGTTGCACATCGCACCTTTTTCGCCACGTACGCTGACGATACCGAAAATCCTTGTTTACAAGGCTATTATCATGCCTTCTTGGACCTGGGGGATCCCGCAATGGGATACGGCATGCTCCACTACACTCAAGAAACTAGAATCTTCTATAAGCCGAGTACTACAGCGCATTGCTGATGCTCCCTGGTATGTGAGGCGTACAACTTTATATCGCGATTTGGATGTTTTGCCATTATGCGCTCAAATCAATATGCATACTAGTAGGTATCGGTCATGGTGGCCCACTCCAATAGACTTGCATCTCAATTGGCTACAAACAGGCTCAGAAGACGCATAAACCGACGACATCCCTCAGACCTCTGGGTCTATGGAAGGCGTTCCTCGGGCCGCCTCATAGCTGGCCCTCATAGCTGAGCCGGGGATTGTAGGTCCGGTGTCCTCTGCTGCCACTGCTGCTTCTGACGGTATCGTTGCGACCGCTGCACGTCCGGTTCTCAACGGTAATGCAAACGATATTCCACCACAATCCGCTACTGGCGCTACTGATGTTCCCCAAATCCGGATTAAATTAAGTGGCGTGCCTCTGGTTCCGCCAGTGCTTACGGGCTCTATCCTCACCGTTGGCACTTTACTTGGGGTGCCACCTCCTAGATCAACTTTTTGTGTCTCGAATCATGCCATCGGCTTCGGAAGACCTTGTGGTGCGTGACTTGTTTTAGAAACGTTATAATGAAAATCACAGCTTATTGACCTAGAGCCTGCTAAAAAGTTGTAAGATTGATAGTCAAAAGATCACTAAAACAGTCACATTGTGGATTATTTTTCTCATCTTTTGACGTGGATTGTCTCAACAAGAGGGTGTCGATGAATGAGTTCTTTCTATGGCGATAAAGCACCATCAAAAACCACTGTATATCGCTGGTATAGTGAATTCAGTCGTGGTCTTTTTTTTGCTCAGTGAAGAATTCCGTGTACGTCGTCCAGAAAACATCGATGCTGTACATGATCTGATAATGCAAGATCGACATGTGACATACCGTGGGATCACACGCCCAAATATGTACTCTGCGTCAATATCACACTTTATAAGCTTGTGCAGAAACATTATACTCAAACTAGTTCGTCTATGATGAAGTGTAGGTAAATCGAAAAGCTTAAATCTGGATATGTAAGAAGCGAAGAGTCAACGAAATGAACTGTTTCTTGTCAGATTCGATGCGTTTACACAGGGTTCGTGGTTGAGGGTTACAAATACAAGAGCCAAAGCCCAACATGCGTCACACCAGGTATGTATATACACGAGCTTAGACGTGTAGGGATCTTTCAGTGTAAGTGCCAAAAGAGTAGTTAATGGACAAGGTGGTATTATCCATATCATGGAAAGATTCAAACTGTTCGAGTTGATGAGAATTCAATTAATTAATTCTTTGATAAAACGTCAAAGAATTTCACTTGTCCGGAGTACACAAATACCGAATAAGAAGTGCAATTATAGAAGACTACTGTCTGAGTTCTAGACCGGAGATAAGATCAATTCCAATTAAGAAGCCCTAGCAGAAATACTAACAGACGCAATTTTAGAAGAGAATCAATGGGAAACACTGTCGAATGCCTCACTAAAATAAGTATGAATAACATCTGTTTGTAAAACTTTGATTCACTGAAGAAGTAAATTCCAGTAGCAGTAGGTTTGTTTTTAACAAATCCATGGTGATTCAGTGATATACAAGGGAAACACTAGTCTTGAAGCTGAAATGTTAAAATTTGTTCAAAAAGTTTTGGTTTAGCAGAGAGTTTCGCAATGATCCTGTAGTTAGTAATGTTAGAACATCATCCCTTTTTAGGTAAGGGAATAATAAAAGATTCTTCCCAAGGAGTTGGAAATTTAGACTGCTTAAGTGATTTGAAAAACAAGATATAGATGGATAGGATAGGTAAGCGAGTTGGCGCACAACGAAAAGTAACGAAAGTAAACCATTTAGGACAGAGGAAAAAGAAACGCTCTTTCCCTCAGTCCACGCACTATACTCTATAATAATCATCCAATATTTCAGTGATTATTTGCACACACTTGGCACAGAGTAAACAATATGAATAAATCTAATTTTCTTACAAAACCTTTATACTGACTGACTTTTAATGCTTACCGATCTGCCCGCTTGCGTTCAACATTCGCCCACTCGGCCTCGGTCAGTGTGGGCTGCATAAATTGGGCCAACAATAGGGCCTCGCCAGCTGCTGAACCCTGACCAACAATGGCCTGGCCGCCATTGACTGCTCCTCCACCACCAATTACTCCATTGGGGGCAACTCCGCCCACGCCCACTCCTACACTGATGCCCAGGGCATTGTTGGTGCTGCTGCCTGTGCCGATCGCCTGCAAGATTTGAAGTGTACAGAGATTTGTTAGAAATTTATACATTTTGGGAATCAGATAGATGAACAACTACTTCTCGAGCATTGAGGCTGTTGGCGGCCAGACTCGACTGTGTCTGTTGATGATTGCTGGCCAATGTCGAGAAGCTGGCAGTCACTGGCCATTCAGTGGTGCGAAGATTGGGCGGCGCGGTCACCCCACTAGCGTTCGTTCCACCACCACCACCACCTCCGCTGCTGCTGCCACTACCAACTGCGCCACTGCCACCGCCACTTCCTCCGCCGCTGATCACTTCGGCCATGGCTGCATTCGAATTCGATGTTGAGACTATGGGGTGCCCACGTCTTGGCACTCGATCGATTTGGCGTGATGCCTAAAATAATGCAAGAGCGGAAACGTAAAATATTTCCTATATACACACACACACACATCATTCCTCCCCTTCCTGCTGCTTACCGTCGCCTGCTGCCTATCCAATTGCATTTGCATTTGCAGTTGCTGCAACTGCGATGTTGGTGGTCCGCCACGTCTTACGCCGGACAGCTGTGAGAGCAATTCCGCTATAGGATCAACTGATTCGCGACCCGATGGTGACAAGGCCGATAGTCCACTCGATGAGCTAAAGTGCATATTAGAGCGACGCGTGCGCGGCCCGCCGAGGGTGCGGCCAGGAATGCGACGCACTCCACCACCACCATGACGTATGGCCGATGGCTCGTCGTAATGTCTAAAGGTTAAGGCAACCAAAGAAGTTTTGCAATAAGATTTCTCATAATGTTAGAAGCTAAGTCAGCTAAAATGTATTGCATTCAGCCTACACGAGCTATTCCTAAAGTTCAACTGAGTCAAAGAAAGCAACTAATCAAATCAGAATTTATGCTTGAATACTTTGAATAAATTCAATACTTTGTAGCTGATTCATTTATGTAGATCAAATTAGAGCTCGGTTCTCGGACCGATTTTAGAAAGCAAGGTTTTGTTTCGAACCTGTAACACATTTTTCAGTCTTCGATCAACATTGTGGGGACAGATATATTTAAAATTAAGTTATATTTTAATTTTAATTGTAAAACCTTTGAAATTGGTTTTACTTTTTGAGTAATAAATCAGACTCAAAAAATATTGATTATTTTTTGAGGAAAGCAAAGAAAGCTTTCTGTCTGTGCCAATATTTTTATACAATTTTAAAAACTTTCTCCAACGGTTAGTGAATTTAGAATCAAATTGTTTACTCTTAATATTGAGCACGCTAACAACAAAATCAAAAGTAATTTATACCCTTGCAGAGGGTACATCAAAATTGTCAGAAATACAGACGGGCGGACAAAGCTCAATCGACTCAGCGCGTCAGACTGTTCAAGAATAAATCGCTCAAGACTTGGCATAACTCAAAATAATCGATTTTGTGAAAAAGGTGTTTGATGTTCTCAATGGATTTAACCCAGAGAAAATAATTCTTTTAGTTTCGAGTTAATATAGTAAAACAAGGTAAAATGCCTATAAAAGAAATTCGAAAATATGATGTTTTAACAGAAAGCCGAAGGATCTCTACGCAATATAGACGGCAGGACAATTGAGTTATGACGTTCTTTTGATGAAACATGAAAATGAGCTTTTAAAATGAAATAGCGAAATATTTTCATCACACGCTAAGAATAATATATATCAATATCAGAGCAATAATTTATTTCGAAGCTCGCGGGTTTGAACGAATATTTACCAATGGTTAATGTTTAAAATTCTAAGGATAAAGGCTTTGTTTCGAACCTTGGTTCGGTCCACGTTTTGCCCAATTTAAATAGAAAATCAATTAATTGTTTTAGTATATTGTTAACTATATATACAATATTCCGAATTTCTTAATATTTTGAAACCACTATTTAAATAAGAGTTAAGTCGATGATGATTTAGAAAATAAGAAGGCTAAAATAAAAAATAATCGTTTTGTTTTTTAAAGAGCTTAACGATCGTCAACATTTCGGAGATGACTTTCTAAATTGACATCTTTCGAAAGTGAGATTGAAGTCATATTAAGGCTTGGTAGTCTATGAAAAATAATACCAATATTACGTTAAGCTTTTTTCTTTTGAGAATCATTTAATAAACTTGAATTAAGGATCCCAAAACTTGGGCTATAATTGAGGCCGACTTTAAGATTAATTCTGAACCACAATTCAGAATTTTTAAAACGACGTGTCGTTCGGATCGGTAAGTCTGGAATATCAGGCCTGTTCCGGTTTTCACTTTCAGTTAATTTGCTCGAATTCGATTTGGTAACCTGTTCCGGTTTTCACAATTCGATAGATTTACTCGATTTGAATTCACATTGCTCGGAGTCAATAAATTCAAAAGTAAATTCGTTTTTTACTTAATGGTGTCAAAATAATGGCTTAAAATTATTTTTGTAGCAATGTTTTGTGTATTTAGATATTTTCTGCAATCTCACATTCTTTTACAAAAAAATTTGTTATATAAAAATAATTAATTTTGTTTTGTGCCAGCCAAATCGAATTCACATTTTTTGTGCAACCTATTCCGGTTTTCACTTTTTTATGGAACGTTTGAAACATTCGAATAAGCTTCCATTAAAAACAAAAAAACGACATCTTAAACAGCTTTATTAAAATACTATTAACTTCTTTGATTTTTCCGTGTTTTTGTTGTATGTTTGCAGCATTTTGAGGTGGAAAAGTAGTCAAAGGGAACATTTTGGAAATGAAACATTCGAATTGCAAATCGAATGCAAGTCGGACGAATACCAGAACAACTTAAATCAAATCGTTCGATTTTGTTTGCATTTGAAATCGAAATAATATGTGAAAGCCGGAACAGGCCTGTATATCTCTATAGGAAAAGTTGGTTTCTTTTGTCAATCACTTTAGTCAAAAAATTGATTTTTGACGCATATTTCGGCCCGAGGTCCCACTGAGCGATGCATCGCTTTATCTCAGATGATGACCCATTGATATGGAAGTTTTTAGACTTCCAATTACATTAGTAAACGGATTCGATTCCTATACGCGATTTGAAAAGGTTTACTTCGGTAAACGGGTTTGTTTTGGGTTTACATATTGGTTAGCCAAAAGAAGGTGCCTAAATTTCTCTGCGAAAATTTTGAGAATATTGTTGATGAAGCAGCGATTTCCAAAAAAGGATAAATCAACTCAATTGTGAATTATATTTTGGGACTCAGACGAGTCAAATTTCCATTGGTACCACAAACAACTCATTTTCATTGAACGTGTCAACAAAAAATTTTATTTTAGTGTTATGGGTCCTTTTAGTAAAGGTATTTGACGGATTTGAATTTCTTATTTTGCTCACACTGCATTGCGTTTTCGTGATTTTTTCGTCAGAAATTTGACTAATATCGTAAAAAAAAAATCTAAGCTGTTTTTTTTCGATTAAAAAAATTCAACATAAGTCGGAGCGCGCGTGTATTGTCCAAATTTGGACGCAGATTTTCGTATAAACTGTCTTATTTCGCATTAAAAACCTACAACTTTACATCTAAAGCGACAAAAATAACTTCAGTCACTTGATATGGTTCAAAAAGCAGGACGACAACTCGAATAAAGTCGTCAAATATTTACCTGATCTAGTAATCTTAACTTAAACAATTCTAAATACAAAAGTTAATATGGAAATTGACGTCGAAATGTGGACACACCCCTATAACGTTTTATCATTTACTAAACAATGCAATTCTGCATAAATAACTATGTATCACCATGATACAATGAATACAAGGTAGTGCAAATACTTGCTCCATTTCGCATGCGCATAAATTTGTGAGTCTGTGACGTCATTTGACTGATAAGTCTTAGGTTTGGAATTCAAATTTTTTAGTTTTAACTTGATTTAATTTAATTGTTGATATAATTTTCATTCGTTTTTTAATTTTGTTACCGTAGCCCACATTTTGAAAAATGTTAACAAATACAAAATTTTGAGTCTGCGACGTCACATTTGGATTTTTTGTTGCACAAGCGACGCTTTGCACTACCTTATATTTTTTGTATCATGCTGTATTCCCACAAAGTTAACTTCCCAACTGATTCTATTGTTAAATCATGTTTTGTTCCCCCCCAAACGTATTGTTTTGTTTTTTTTTCAAAAGGATATCAAAAAGGATATTAACTCCCGTGGTCCTTGCCGATGCTCCAATGTTAGATGACCAGCAAAATCATCTGTGACTAGATTCGGCTCACCGCCTGGTAGACCTGCACACACTGGACACACCACCTCCAGACTTGTTTCCGTATGCTCCGCTGATACATGCTCCAATAAAGTCGTATCACTGAAGCCCATCTTTTTGCAATAAGGACACGTGAAACTTTGCGGTTGATCCGATGTTAACATCTCGCCACCGAAATACAATTCAATATCGGAACGGGTAAGAATGCATTGCATTGGATGCTCAACCAGATGGCGAGTGGAAGTAACGCCATCCTCATAACAATCGGCGCATAGATCATAATCATAGCAGATTAAACACTTGTAACGGCGTCCATTGAAATTACTTTTGAGACATGAATCGCAACTGACACCTGAAAATAAATGGAAAAAAGTAAAAGATGGAGTAGTGCTAAGTACATACATATGTTAAATTGTAAAAGTCAAAGATTATTTTGCGAATACACTGTATAATAATCAAAAGTGTTTTAATGTACGATGATGAAAATGTTAAAAATCTATCAATTTTTGAGGTTTCACCAGCTGGTTTTCTAAAGTCCTCAGTTTCTTGCATTTGTGACTACATACTGTTAAAATAACCATTGCACTTTAGCAAACAACGAACTGTTTTAGTAATTCTACCAAAATTTTACTACCTTCTGAAACTTAAATGATGAAACTGCATGAATGGATTCAGTATAAGTAGCTTCATAATAGAGCCCTGCATGACTGTAGTCATAGTTCCTTTTGATTCAACTTTTGAAAAAAAGGTTCAAGTAAAACAAGTCTGAAATTTTTTTGATTCCAGTTATTCAGCTCATGACTCCAAACAGATCAAGCTCCTAGCAGATCAAGCTGAAAAAAATTCATGCTCCAAACAGATCAAGCTCATGTGGTTCCTCAGATCAAGACAAGTCAGAAAATGATTCGACCTAAAAAGAAGACTTTAAAAAATTCGGTTGAAGGGGAAGGACCGAAACTGAGATGAGAAGGCATTGCCAAGCATGGTGTGAATAGCTGAAGCCTCCTCAAGCAAAACAGAAACGATTGGCATTTACAGCAGCGACCGAGAAGAAGAATAAATTTGTCTTTATTGGTTCCCACCATTTTAGCGCATCTTCAATGAATCTGCTTTCACAGTTCGTATATGACAACATTTTACAATTAGTTAATCAGTTGTCCGTAACAAATTTTTAGATCTCGATTAAAGTAACTGATACTTTATCCGAAAATTTTTGGTCAGAAAATACTTTTGTATCTTTTAAGCAACTTTCTAATGTCTATTTGAAGTTTGCACCTGCTCAATAGTCAATTGTAAATTAAATAAATTTAATCATACACAACATATTTCTACCTGTCGGCGGTTTCCCTTTCATGGAGTCTATGGTCAAGAGGCGAACTTAAAGTTTTCCTATACAACAATACATTTCAAAACATTGTTGGTCCACGCATCTATTGTTAGGCTATATCAAACTTTACTACAAGCTGTACCATATCAGCAAACTTCACTATTCCCGAATCTGCAATCAAATGAAAATGTCGAGCATTTTCCACTGCCTATTGTATAGCGATTTCGACCTCATGTTTTTGACGTTTAAGCCCCATACGGAGTTGTGAAGTAATTAGAAGTAATGTAAAAGTTTCATACAAATAATTTCTAAAAGTAAGCACACGTAAAATTTGTTGTATGAAACTTTTTACATTACTTCACAACTGCTATGAGCTATTTGAGTTGAGCATGATCGACGACCCAGTTGCTTTGTTGAGCTGATCTGAGCTAAATCATTTCAAACAGATCATATAGATCATGGCTCATGTCATGAGCAATTATTCAATGAATCAATAATTTTGTGAGCTATGAATAGAAGTTCATAGATAGTTAAAATCAAAATCAAAGTCAGGAGAACTACGATTCAATTCATGCAGGGCTCTTACTTGATAAGGCTAGAATGACACTTTCAATTTTTAGGTCAATTTCAATTTTAGTCACAATTTTCGGTCTATGTGGAAAAGTCATTGGTGTAAGCGAATCAAAATGTGCTTGAATTGGCCGCACAATGTTTTTAATGTGGTTGACATGAAACACAGCATTAACTTTTGTCCAGTAACGAAAAATGGCGTCAGTAATTGTGACTAAAAATTGAAAGTGTCATTCCAGCCTAAATGATATTGGAACTCTATTCCAGGAAATTTAATAAATTTTGATGACTCATGATGCTAATTAATGTAGTCGCCCAAATAAGGCTAAATATGTTTCACACACTCAATTTGTAATATATGAAGATGGAAAAGGTTCAGTTAATTCAATTCAAAATAAGTTTTGGCAGCAGTTTTGTTAAATTTCCTACTCAGTAAAATTATCTGTAACGTATTTATACTTTTGTTGACAGCCTTTGTTTGCCGACTCTAAATAAATAAAAAAAAAAAAAAAAAAAATTAAAATGTATAAATTTAAGACTGGATTTTGCTTTTTTATTCGCTGTATATTCTAAACAGTTAAAGAGTTGACCCAAAAGACAAACGTTCGATAGGATTTTAGCTTTTCTAATTTGTCAAAAGTTTGGAGTCTTTGTACAAAGTGAGCTGCATCTGCTTTTATATCCAAGATATTTAATGTATCGATTGTATTTAAGCATATGTTTTTGTGAAAAGCATCTGGCGATTACGCTAGATCTATGCATACGTGGACAGCTAGATAAATATTTTGTAGACTTGGATACTTTAAGAGTGACGATCTATTTTAATCTTTTCAAATTGTTTATGAAACTAACTGAAGTAGCAAAGGCTAAAAATATAAGAAGCGGACTACGTGCATGTCAAGTTTTTTGACACTGAAAACAAATTCACGTATTTAATTTAATTTGCAAAAAAAAAAGGGCTTTCTATAAATATTTATTCTGATTCTGTATCGTTTCTGGAACTAGTATACAAAAGAAAGTAGCCAAATCCATCTAGTTTTAGGTAGGTAGATAGTTCCGGCTGGCCCCATGTAGGGGCTACTCATAGACCTTACGGTCCTTAGTGAGGCCGGGTGCTTTTTTTCCTGGTACCATTTTCCGTTAGAAATCCAAGAGGATCCTTGACGTTTTGGCAAATGTTAATAGTTGTTTGGGGGACCTCTAGGCCTCCTCTTTCAGAGAAGTGAAACTTGGGGAGTGTAGATGTTTTAATCTTGTCGTAGCGATCGCTGGGCAGCTGCAGGTGAGGTATTCCAGAGTTTCTACGACTCCAGGCAAAATGCAAGGATTTTCTCCAGGTGTCTGCTGTCGTAATGGCTAGCTTGTGACCAATATGCCTATAAGCAGTCTAAAATCTATTCTTTGGAGCTGTAGCATATAGTGCGTGAGTTTTTTTGTCTCTTGTCTTGCACATAGTTTTAGAGATTCTGCAGCCGGTTGTGTTTTTCCCACTTTTCCTCTTCTTATTTCTCCGCTAGCTATGTTTAGTGTTGCTTCTTGGCTTAGTGGGGATCCGGCTTTTGCAAGACTGTCCGCCATTTCGTTTCCCTAAATGCCCCCGGTGGCTGGGAATCCACTAGATTTGCACCTTCCTGCTGAGGGAATCTATTGCTTCCCTGTTTGCCAGAATATGTTTGGAGTTAATATCTTGTCTCTGCATTGCTTTGATTGCCTCATCTAGTTTTAACATTTAAAAAAAACTTTAAAACAAATAAAATCCAAATTTTTTAAGTGTCATGAGTGTTTGGAAAAAATGTCAAAGCTCATATATTCTCAGTATAGGAGCTCAAATGGAAATAAAAATGAATGATTCTAGACAAGTTTGACACTCTGAACCAGAATCTGGTTATAGAAACTCCATATCTTTTTAATTAAAATGTAGAAAATGGCTAATTTTACCCTTTTTTGTTACATTCGAATCTTGAAGAAATCAGATTATTTTGAAAATTATTTTTTCTTTATAATATAGCATCAAACCTAGAGTACACGAGAAACCAACGAAATCTGTATAGGGTGCTTTTTGCTTTAACAGTAGTTTAGTTGTAAAATAATGCTTATGAAAGCCAAAGGTATATAAGGTTTGTGCAAAAGTATGTAACTGGGAGAAGGAATCATTTCCGACCATATGAAGTACATATATTCTTAATCAGCATCAACAGCCAAGTTGATATAGCTATGTCCGTCTGTATGAACGCACAGATCTCAGAGATGGTAAGAGATAGAGGTGTGACATGTATGGGACATATACTTTTTATGCTTGCAGGCAAATCAAGTTTATTTTCAATTTTTTCCACGTCCCCTCTCGCCCCCGCAATTTGGAAAAAAAACGTCATATCTCAGACAGTTTTGAAGATATGGTTAGTACTTTCTAGTGAAAATTAGTAATTGGAAAAAATTATTAAGATCGGATGAACGATAGTCGAGATATAAGGAAAACAAAAAATTATGATGTGCAGCAACGGCGAAGGGCAGCAGTTCACACACTTTATGACTTTTTTGCCACTTTCTATGGCTTCTAACTTAAATTGATCAGATATATACAAACTTTGGGGGGTACAGTGTATGTTATAGTCGGACTCGACCAACTTTCTTTCTTCTTTATATTGTATAGATATGGGTACGTACTAGGGATGTCGGAATATCGATATCGAATATTTTTGATGGATATTTTTGTTAGTTTCGGCCACAAAAAGGAAGGTTTCCTGAGGGCATTCTCTTGGATATTACTAATATTATCGTCAAAAGTTATTCAATATCGATATTCCGACATCCCTTTGTTAAGATTGAAAATTTCAAAATTAGCTGATTTCTACGATAATTGAATGTACCAAAAAGAAGTAAAAATAGCCCGTTTCTGCATTTTAAGTTTAAATATGCAACTGATTCATTAGAGATATGTAATTTCTAGAAACAAATTCTGGTTTAGCGCGACAAACTTGTCTTCAATCAAAAATTTATTTACCATTTGAGCTCCTGTACTGAGAATATATGAGTTTTTTTTCTAGACACTTGGATTTTATTTGGTTAAAAATTTTTTAAAATGTTAAAAACAGATGGTTTTGGCTACTTTCTTTTGCATACTAGTTCTAGAAACGGTACAGAATCAGAACAAAATAAGAACAAAGTTTTACCATTTAAAGAAAGCCCTTTCTTTTGCAATATAAATGAAAATTGTGAATTTTTTCCTGTGTCAAAACAATTTTTGGACTTGCTGTATTCCATAATTTTGGAAAAGTTTCAACTACATTTTTACTAATAATCGCTTAACTAAAGTAGATTTTTATGGTTTATACAAAAAAAATCAGTCGTAATTTAGCGGAATTTGAATTGCAAAAATAAAAAAAAAATTCGCGAAATGCTTTTACCGAAAATAAACAAATCATGAAACTACATACAATCTTGTTCAAGTATGACGGACTGTTAAAAATATTTCAAAATTGTTTGCTTTTCTAATGTGATGATTCATATGACAATTCCTTATCCCCGTGAACAAATGCACAGTGCCTCAGTGGAGTTATTTTGATCTAAGGATTCGCCTATTACATTACCTTCATGACGACTCATTATTTAGCTGCAGCGGCGGCGGCGGCGGCGTCGGCAAGTCTCACACGTCCACTGTCACTGGCACACTCGATAAGGAGCCTTTCCCGCCTGACCCAAATGCCAGCCAAAGATTCGTTTTGATATTTGTTTTTCAATTTTTGTTGTTTTGTTGTTTATGTTGTGAGGAGAGAGGTTGGTGGTGGTGTTGGTGCGGTGGTTGGTTGGCCCAATTTTTTTTCCACAGGAGATTGCTATGTACACATGTGTATGTAGTGTAGGATTGAGAAGAGCAGCTAGAAATAGATAAGGATAAACAAGTTTGTAACGTTGGGGAAAACAAAGGAAAATCCAGCAGCCCATAAGTGTTGTGGCCCGGGTTGCTCTTCTACCTAGACATTGCAATCGTTTCGCTTCTTTTCTTGTTCTTTTATATTATTCACAAGTACACTTTCATTGCTGTCCCTGCTCATCTCTACGATTACGGTTCTTTTGCCTTTCGTTGCCCCAAAAGTGAGCAGAAAACGCAAAGGTAAAAAAATGTCCCACTCTCTCTGCCCCTTTGGTTTCCCACAAGCTGCTTGAGCAAATGAAATGAAATTATTCAATACAATCGAGCGCGAGCTATCGAAAAAGCAAAGACACACACACAACGACAAACACCCACACAGTTGTAGAGCCCAGGGGAGAGGTAATTGCAATTGTTGGCCTTTTTCCTTTCAGCTTTTGTCTGGCATTTTTAAGTTAAGTCCACATTCACATTTATTTATAACTTTTTCGTTTCGCGAAAATTTTCAACTCATTCGATGTCGTGGGCTTTTTGCCTTTGCCTCCCCTTTTGACATCCCCCTCCCCTGCTAGTGTGGCCATATAATACATATTAATTTCTGGCGCAGTAAATACAACCTACTAGCGAGGCAGCGAACACAAATAAATCACTGTTTATTGTTTATAAACAATTGCAGCTACGCAAAAAATTCAGCACAGTTTTTATTAATCATGCTCGAAGCATTTTCCGTGTATTACGCTTTTCACGACGCGATCTGGTAGCACCCGAAACGATTTTACAGTACTGGTCGTGCATTGAAGTGAGCTTTTCCCTGAACTTTGAGCAGCTGAGAAAAATAACCGAGGGCCTCTAGAAGCTCTAGTTCTTTTGCGTTTTCCTGCTGAATGTTTATTCATCGGCGCGCAATTTTGGTACACTCATCTCCTCGTCATCTATTTACATATATATATGGAAGGCTGCGTATTCTACGCAATTACAATTAAGCATAAATCTTTTGTTCGCCGCCGCGCAATTGCATTGTAAAATTCAGCACAGTTTTTATTAATCATGGTCGAAGCATGATAAAAATATTCATATCAAAATGGCGAGCAGCTCATTTCTTTTCTTTCTTTCGTCACACACACACACACACACAAACACCAACAGCTAAAGCGGCTGCCGTACAATTTTTTCGTGTTCGTCAATTTCAATCGACTTTTATGTGCACTAAAACTGCTTCGATTTTCTTCAATTAAGCTTCGTAAACAAAGTTGCCACCTGATCAGGGTTATCGATATAACAAAATATTGCGTTTTATTTAAATTTTAGTAAGAATATATGGGATTTGAGCTAAATGAAAGTTTAAACAATAAAGTGACTATAAAAAGGGCCATTTTTAGAGCGTAAGTGTGCGTGTAACAAAACTATCGATTGCAAAACAGATGTTTGCTTTGAATGAAAGGGTCACATTGTTCTCCAAATAGACGCAGTGGCAAGGCTGAGCTGCTTTGTGGTATAAACAAACAAACAAGAAAGTTAAAAATTAATAACTATGGATCTTAACATGAAACCTACCTTGGCCGCTGATGAGATGTTTTCCGAAGGACCGGGTTATATGGAAATGGATGAGGCAAGCCAAATTAGCCATAAAATAGGAAATTATTAACTGTTCTTGTTTCCTCTTCTCTCTGTCTCAAAGTCTGGCAGTGCCACTAACATGATGTTGGACTTACCAAGCAGCGATAAACACGCTGTCCATGCTGATTTCTACAACGATTTTGATCCTGATCTCTTCGATGATGACAATTGGGCCAAAATCAAGAATGTCACTGAATAGCTAATAAATGGTTAACACTGACTAGGCTGTTTTGGTTTTTAAGTTTTTTAATCAGCCAAATTGGAATGAAACGAATCGTGCAAGAATCTGTTAAACAAATTAAATGCTAAGGCTGCATCTGCGTTAACCATCCAAAGGCGGGCCCAGATCAACCATGGACACCTCCGTATTTCCATAGACAGCAGATAATGTGGGATAAAGCTTATCCGGTCAACCTCGAAGAACAAAATTTCGAAAATATTAAGTTGTTTTGTGAGTATTTTTCACAATTTCCTTATATATTTTAAGATTTTGTTCGTTAATAAATAAGATAAATGTTCTAAGGTTGACTTTTTATACCTTTTCTAATTGAAGATCTGAGAGTTCGTCACAATCCAGTATGACCCGGATTCGTTCTCCTACTTGATATTTCGGTGCATTGGAGAGCAGTGGATAGCTGCCCTAAATATCGCCATTGTTCAACAAATGATTCTCCAGCCGGTTTCCACCCCCAGCTGGACTCATCTGAGCCCAATAAAGCAACATAGCCATGACATTGAAACGCTCCTTCCTTGGTGGAAATGCCGAATACAGCCACAGTGCCCAAGGGACCCTCCCAGATCACCTCCTAGGCATGACGACCCTGACGGAAACCTATTTTGGCGCGGGCTGCATCTGTGCTCTGGGCCACGAGATTGCCTAAAATCAAAAATCATTTGTCAAAAAATTCCAGCATTTTTTGTTGTTTCCTCTCACCGATGCAGCGTAAATCCATTTGGTTTGATATACACATTCCTCGAACAATCATTGGGACTCCAAGCGTGAAAATACGCCCTCAGTTTCGTGTTGTATGTGGAGACGGAGTTCGGCAGATCCGATTTCATCGCCTCCTTGGGCAACTTGTGCAGAGCCAGACATCAGAATTCTCATCGTTTAGGAAATGGTACCAACTTTTACACACTTGCGAACAGTAGCTGCCACGAGAGCCGTTGTCACAATTGTCGTCCATTTTTAGTGGCTTTGTGTTTGATTTGACCTAACTCGATATTCGTGTACAACATACTTTTGTTATTTTATTTGACTATAATATATTGAACACGAGTGCACTTAAATTATGAATTGAAAATAATTAATATCGCTAGAGAGAGTATCAAAATGCTCTTCTTGGCCGCTGTGCCAATGTGACCGTCAACTGCAATACCCTTAATACCAATTCTCACACCAGCCCTGGAATAATGCATTTCTTAATTTTTATTACACATTTTATTTTATTAATTTAATCATCTAGCTTTTCCGGTGGCGGACCACAAGGCTGAAGCATGCGCTCCATTAAATTAAACCGAACTCGGGCCTTCGATTCATTTTCGGCAATGGCAAAGTAATTGAGTATATCATAATGCCCCATGTAGCTGGCCAGAGAGTCTCGGTGTTGATTGGTCATCCACTCGTATTTGCTGCTATCCGCATGTCCTGTTCCAATGTATTTGCTCTGCAGATGCTCCAATTGACTGTGTATATTGTAGCGTTCACCCATTTTTGTTATTAATTAAAATATAGTAGATATAGTAGCAGCGAACGAGGCGAAAATTTGTTTTCTTCTTTCAGGGCTGGCAAGTCGATGTTGTTTAGTGATGAGAAAAATGCGTGCATGTTTGTATGTATCGATGAACAAGTCACAGTGAGTGATAAATATCGTGAAGCAGTTGCCATTATAGAAAAAGGCAATGAATAAACAACATAATTTTATATTCATTCAGTCATCTGAATATGTTGTGTTGGCGTCGCTGGGGTCACAAAAATTATTTTTAATTAGCTATTTTCACACAGGCAAATGATTTCCCAAACTTACGATGAAAATTTGCCTATGTGTCCATGATTGCAGATTTTGCAGGACTTAAAACCAAGGCTGCAAACCTCTAAAATTTTGCAGAACGTTCGGTCCTGGGGTTCGATCCCGTTGTAAAGTCTAAGGTTCGGTTCGCGGACCGGTTCCTGGAACCCCCATTTTCGATGGTTATAGTATAAATCTGACTTAGGAAATGTCGTAGGATTGGAAATCTTTTTGAATGATAGTAGTCAGATTACGAGAAATTTCTATATTTCCCTGTATGTGTCGTTGGAAAATCTACTTAGTTTTGTGAAGCGAACCTAGTTTTTCGAAAAAGTGGACCGGTCCGGGTTCAGGTTCGAGGGGTCAAAAATATTAGGAGTTCGGTTCATGGTCCGGTTCGTCGAACCAAAAAAAACCGAAGGGAATCGGTTTTAAGGGGTTCGGTTCCGAACCGGTTTGCAGCCTTGTTAAAAACTATAACTATGGTTCCAAAAGTTCGCTGATCTATAAAGCCCAATTTTCATCAAAGCTTGTGCAAATTATTTACCTGTAGGACCATAGCTTAACTCTATTTAACAAACCTACGCCACATTTTAAGTTCAAAGATTTCATAATTGTTGTGATATGGTTTTGAGCCGCTTTTGAACCGCATTACTTTGTATTGAAAGCCGTTTTTTGAAAGCTGTATTTTTCGCAGTTTATGTAAAAATGTGGTCTATTCAAATTATTAAACTTGTCCGAATTGGCCATTTAACCGAAATGCATGTTAATAACCGATAGCTGTAATACCTGTAATGATTACGATGACGCGTTATACATAATCTGCGATAAATACCGCACGACAACACAACATCTCCCACCTCTAACAGTTTACCAAAACAACAACAATAATAATTTTTGTAAGAAGAAATGGACCAGGCTTGTCGCATTTGTAGGAGCTCTACTGCTGACCTAGTGAGCATATACGAGCATGAACATCTGGATAATGAACCTTGTTTGGTGGATATGCTTAACGAGTGTGTCAGTTGTCAAATACAGGCCCAGGACCAGGACCTCTTGCCGCAGACAATTTGTTTATGCTGCCTTCAAGATGCCCAAAACGCTTTTCGATTTAAGCGAAGATGCGAGGAGAGCTATGAATACTTTTGTCAAATGCTGAATACACATATCAAGCAAGAACCTGTGGTAAT
Organism: Lordiphosa magnipectinata; assembly: GCA_037044535.1. Classification (NCBI taxonomy): domain Eukaryota; kingdom Metazoa; phylum Arthropoda; class Insecta; order Diptera; family Drosophilidae; genus Lordiphosa; species Lordiphosa magnipectinata. The sequence goes on from JBAMBO010004042.1 coordinate 641,458, forward strand.
CAATGAGGCCACATTCTGCGAGCAGGAACAGGAAGACATCCAAAATAGCGAATTAGAAATCAAGATGGAGACGAACAGCGAGGAGATTTCGGCCCACTTTGGAAATTCTCAGGAGTTATCTGTTGAAGGCTTCAGCTGCCAAATCTGCTCTTTGCCATTTCCCCTTGAACGTGAGCTTAGGCGGCACTATAGCAAGTACGTTTGGTTTAGCTTCTCTTAAAAACAAGTCAAACTAAATTCTTATATGTTTCAGCAGACTGCATGCCGGCCAAAAGTCACACATCTGTCCAACTTGCAATAAGTCATTTGGACGCCCGAGTCAACTTACTAAACATATGCGAAGTCATACCGGCGAACGACCATTCAAGTGCACTGACTGTCCGCGCACCTTTGCTGATGGTTGCGCACTCAAAATGCACATCAGATCCCATAATGGTGATTTGCCCTACCAATGCTCTAGCTGTAGACAGGCATTTAGAATGAAAGGTCATTATACGGAACATATGAGAATTCATACAGGCGAGAGACCCTTTAAGTGTACGCATTGCTCAAAAACATACACACGGAACTCGCATCTTCAACGACATATACGGGAACACAGAGAGATGTCTAAAACATAACAAAATCCCTTAGCTTCAGCAAATGATTTAGAATTTATTATTGCCAATGCTGACGCTCAAAACGTGGGCCGAACCTTAGCCGAACCTTCAATTTTCGAATATTAATTACTAATTTTGGTTAAAACCCGCTAATCGTAGATCCACCAATGCTTTTTGGGTTTGCATCCCTGATTTCACTAGTTAACAAAAAAAAAAAATAAATTAAATGACCCATTTCTACTGAAACTATTTTTAAGTGTAGTTTGGATTGGTGATCTCAAAAATCGATTTTAAACATATTTTCATGGCAACGTTTTTTAAATATGAATTTTTTTTCATTTTATGCCATAAATCAATACATAATCGTTAGATGGTGTCAAGCAAGATATGAATTGAAAAGTCATTTAATTTTCAATAATAACAAAGAACATTGTTTTCAAATCGGCTTAGAAGTTTGAATACAATGACCAAAAATATATAAGAAAAATAGATTTTTTGCTCGAAAATGCAAGAAATTTCATTTTTAATCGCCTAGGAAAATTATAAAAAAAATCCAACAAAATTATTTTTATTCTTTTGACTTAAGATAATAAGGTAAGGTAATAAGATAATATTATAGTTAGATCAATTTAAATGAAGTCAAATTTGAGTATTTTAAGAGTTTAGAAATTTTTTTTTTTCTATTTTCCTCGTCTTTTGGACAATGTTAGAAGAGGGCGAATAGCCAGATTTCAAAAAATTCCAGAACAAAACAAACGTCGAAGCAAAGAAAAATAATTTTTTAAAAAATCTCAAAAACGCAATTTTTTTCAGCACTCAATTGCGATCGATATCTTATTTTCTTCGAAGAAGTGCGGTTCTTAAGTAGAAATAATAAAAATAGTTTTTTTGAATTTCGAAACATTTTTTCTAGGCGTTTGGAAACGAAATTTAATACGATACGTCTAAGCTCCGGTCATATAAAAAGAATATAATTAATTTCGACTGCACAGATTATATGAATTTAGTTGAGTTAGATAACCACGACATTTTATTTGAGCCTCCGTTAACTTTTAACATTCCACATGAACACTTATTGGAGTATTCAAATTCTGAGGAAATACCACTGGCAGATTTAGAAATTCCATCCCACATTCAGGGAACCGAACGATGTGTGCAATTGTTGACACATGTCGCACGACGCGTAATGCCGCACAATGTAGATGACGTTATGTCAGTAACTTTAGAAAGTCGTTTAAAATATCCACAAATCGAGTCGAAGCAAGACTTTCAAAATTGACTTTATTTATATTTAATATTAAGTGGAGTAAATGTATGAAATTAGTGAAAATTAAACAATTACATAAGCGTTTTGTATTGACTTAACATTGTTTTCATTAATTTGGTAAATTTTTAGATATAAAGAAAAACGGCATCTAATGTATTTTACGCCCCCTTTCGTGCCACGCCCACTTTTTTTGAATACCTTAAATTTCCAAATTATATTGAATATATATTTCAAATTGCAAACCTATATCTTTTATTTTCAAAAAGTTATAGACTTTTGGTTTCCACTTCATCAGTGTATGGCGTGTTTTCGTTATTTTTATTAAAAAAAATTTGTTGGTTAATTTAAAAACAAAAATATTTATAAACTATATTATAAAAATTTGTAATTTATTTGGCGACCTTTCTAATGTTTAATTAGTGTGAGTTGGCTGGCTCTAGGTCCGAAAAAGTTGCGTTTGTTCACAACTTGTAAACAACTTATGCATTGTACCACCAAAAAGAGCTGGTTGCCTATACAGAACTGTTTCATCGTTATCCCTAACGATTCTTCAGTAGGCTTTTTGCTGAAGAAAGCATGATTGCCAACTGCCTCTCCATACAATCATTGCTTAGATCAGTTGGGAACTGCTAAAAGCAATGAAAGCAAAAATAGACAAGCAATGAGTGCTTTCATCTTTCTGGTGGTAATGCTTAAGCTTAGGGCTGAACTTTTTAAGTGCAAAAGCTTGAGCTTTTGAGCGAACTTAGAAGTGCCCGTTAAATTTGAAATGCGAAGCATTCAAAAAAGCGTTTTTTGCGTTGTTTCTTGAAACTTTTGTTAGTTTCATTTACAAAAAAGAGAGCGGGCCGTCTCTTATATAGATTTGTAATTTATTTGGCGACCTTTCTAATGTTTAATTAGTGTGAGTTGGCTGGCTCTAGGTCCGAAAAAGTTGCGTTTGTTCACAACTTGTAAACAACTTATGCATTGTACATTATATTGTATTGCATTGTATATTATAAAAAAATGAATCAGAATAAAATATAATATCTTTACAAAATGTATTATTTTTTTAAAAAAACCGTACAAACCTCAATATACCAAAATATACTGCAACCTTAAATTTTCATGCTTCACAGCGGCGGCTAGGAATTCATTTTAGACATGGGGTTTCTTCGGGAAATTTTCTTAGAATTCATCGCAGAGTCCGAATCTGCTATACGTTTATCGCATAAAAAAATTGACCCGCCCTAATGTATAGATATAGATATGATTTTCGTTTGCTGAACACGAATCTGTTTTCAAAAATAATCCATCACGTCTAGATTTTAGGAAATTTGGTCTTAAAAATGCTTAGAATCCAAATTTTGGACCTTTTTAAGCTCGTTTTGTAAAGGAGCTATACCATGTTTTGACTCTCTTTGATAATATGGTATAGTACTATTTCTAAGGACTAAAAATTTTATACCATGGGAATATGTCCGTCTCGCTCTATCCACTTTGATTTCCTACTGAAATTATAAAGTATCTTTTTGAGCACCAGCAAAATTGAGCGGCAGCGCAAATTTTATCTCTAGTGCTCATTCTCCATGGTAAACCTGATTAGTCGGGGAGCATCCCACTGCTCAAACAAGCACGCGCAATATCTTTTTCTAAGGACAGTCGTCTTGTCACAGCCATTCCCAAAATTATAACTGGTTTTACTTCGCATAATTTTTGGAACTCTTTTAATTTATACGTCATATTCGGGCTCAATGCAAAAAAGCCCATTCCAATAAAAAAGTGCCAGTGCACCAACAGGAAAAAAAACACCATTATTGGTGCAAAAACACCAAGTGTGGCAATCGTGGTTATTATGCTTTGCAGGCCCCTTGCAAATATTTAACACACAGTTTGCCACGCTGTAGACTCTACGACCGACAAAAATCAGTGCTGCCAGACCGTATTTTCCCCAAAAATTTGGCAGCCTTGTGCAATTTTTATCGATAGCTATCGAAATATGCTCCCGCGTTCGTCCGAAAATTTTCTTTAAATTGGACAGGATTTTCCTTGGGCACGGCAGCCTTCCAAAAACACCCGAAACTTTTCTTCAAATGAAAAATACAATGGATTAGCTAATGAATTCATTCAAATGGGAATTATTAATGTTACATGCATCCACAAAGTTTTAAGAATTGGCTCTGATTAATAATATGCTAATTGGTCGTCTCATTGCTGGTGGCCAATGTGATGCAGTCCCAGATATCGGTTCGCAGCTCTGGGTATTTGTCGTAGCCGTGACCGTGGCCGTTATCACCGCCTTCGGCTTAATCTCCACTGGCTGTGGGCTCCGGCTACCGGCTCATGCTTCTCATCCGACTCGGTGGTCGCACGGATTAGCTGCAGAGGCGTCAACAGCTGACGTAGATATCACAGGTCTCATTCACATAGCGATTAAAAAATGATCATGATGGCCAGGTGCTTGTTACGATTTTATTGTCCGCCATTTTGCTGCCCTATTTCATCTATCTATCTGCCCCATCTCATCCGAAGAGGAGTCGATCCAAGAGCGAGAGCCGTATATGTAAAGTGATGGGTATATCTCTACTCACATCTTTGTTGCGATTGATCATGGGTTGCCTGGTCCATCAGAAGGACTGAATCATGGTGTGGAACGCGGACTCGCCGGTGGGATGCTGTGAATTGCATTGATGGATTTACTGTGGAGGCAGATTGTGGAATTCACGCAATATAGCTCTGATTTGATGACTTTTGCAATTGTTCCCATTCCCTTTAAATGGCGATTTAGCAGATTTTCCAAAAGCAATTATAACCACATCTCCGAAATCCCATTTAGTAGACAAAGGTTAAAAATTTAACACCGAAACTCCAATTTAATTTAAAGTAAACAAAAAACAGCTGATTGACGTTTGGGACTATTTGCGAGTCGCCGTGTGCGGATGCCATCCTATTCCAAGCAATGTTTGAACAAAGTAGGATGATTGTGTGTGTATATAGTTTCTAAAACTACGCGACAAGTCGCAAATCTGCGGCTGGCTGAAAATCTTTGCACAGAAGAAATATACTCCTCCAGAAATCCGTAAATCTCGTAACATTCTAAAATATCAGAGAGTAACAAACAAAAAAAATTAAATAATAGCTGGCAAAGGTGGAAGGGACACAGAATTTCTTGTCCAAGTGTAAGTATTTAGCAGTTACTTATGACAAATGTGGCCAAAAACCCCATTTCACTAACCAAATTTCGAATTTACAACATTTTCTAACGATACTTCCATCCCTATTACTCTTACGTCATACGTAAGACGACTACGTGCTGTCCTCACGTTGTTGGGCGGCATTTTTGAACATTTTTGATTAACCACAATGCGAAAAACATTATCTTTAGCATAGAGCAGACCACCAATCACAATGACTTTACATAAATTCCAAAAAGGCCAATCCCCGAAAAAAACTAAAATAAATTTACAAACTGCCTTCAAGCTCAGATACAAAAAAAAGTCATTCAAAAAGTTGCATGTGCCATCTCTTTCTCTCTCCCCCAAGTCTTTCTTCTCAGCCCGTTCGGCAGCTCAGCGTGATTTGCGGCTGCTGTTGCGCTGTTGTTGTTGCTTTGGCTTGTTTTGTTTCATGTTGACCCACTTTTTGCGGGCCTCTACGTGAGATTGCACAGTGGGCTTTGTATGAGGTGAAAGCTTGGCCCGCCAGCTGCATGAGTTTGGATTGAGTGCAACCACTGTGCCGGGCAAAAAAGTCATAAACTGAATTGCCAACAGGTTATGGCGACGGCGACGACGACGACGACAACGACGAGTAGTAAAAAGGGCCATGACAGTGACACTTTGTGAAGTTTGAGGTTAAATCGTCAATGTTGTTGCTGTGGTTTGCTCTTTGATATTTCTGTGGCTGTTCGTGCCGCCAGTTGGTTGCAAACAAAAGACTTGAGAAACAAACTCGAGCTCGAGCCGCAACTCGAACTAGCTGCGAGTGCAACAAAACTTTACCCAAATCATGAAGCGATAAATGCTTACACGTTTTTATTTAGTTTATTAATTTTTTCAATTTCTTCTACACACACACACACACACGCACACATTCACACTCACATTTGAAAAGTGAAACTTCCAAGTAGAACAAGCCACAAACACATGCCACGCAACTTGCCGAGAGGTTCCAATCAAATTGAGGTCACTTGTTGCTGACCAGTCAGCCACCCCCCACCCCCCCTGACCATTGAACGCATAGATCACGCGCCGTCTGCTTTGTTGTTGTTGTTGCTGTTGAGGATTGTGCATTGTAAAATTAATTGCAGTCGCGTCGCGTCTTTTTGACTTTAACCGTTCTCAACCAGTTTTAGGCCATCCACTGAGCCATCGTGTGTGCCATTTAAATGCACCACGAACTTGACAACGAGAATATGTAAGTAAATGAAATTATTTTGTACGTAGATTTGTTTTTGCTTGACAGGGAAGACTTTCGCTGTAAGCAATCACAAATTTGCATAATTGAACATGTCAAAAAATTTAAATTTTATGTCAAAAAATATTAAGAACGTAAGTAAAATAAAATACTAAGTATCAGAAATGCAAGAAATGAAAACATTTTTTATTACATTCACCAAAACTCATCCAAATCTCTTTTCTAAAAAAAACTTTAGAAAACGATCCGTGTTCTTAATAACCCGGCCACTTGCTCACAACAGCATTGAAACAAAAACGCAAGCATTGCGTAGCCAGTGCGCGAACAATGCCCACAGACGTATTGTGTTTACTGACGAGAAAATTTCACTATAGAGGAATCGTTCAACAAACAGAACGATAGAGTGTATGCTGTGTCATCAAAACAAGCGTCCGAACTCATTCCGAGTGTTCAGAGAAGTCACCATCCGGCTTATGTGATAGTTTGTTGGGGAGTCGCCTATGATGGGGTCACCAAGCTCCATTTTTGTGAGAAAGATGTCAAAACTTGCGCGAAAGTGTATTAATCCGATGTTTTGGAAAAGGTGGTGAAGTCTTTCAACACGACATTATTTGCAAACAAGCCGCGGACCTTTCGACAAAACTCCGCACCAGCTCACAAAGCAAAAACGACTCAAAAATGAGTAAAAACCATGTACCGAACTTTATTTCTACGGATGATTGACCTGCTGGTAGCGCAGACCTGAACCCATTGTACTACAAACTGTGGTCCATTCTCAAGGCTATGGCTTGCTCTACTCGACACCCAAATATTGAGTCTTTGAAGCGCGCCCTTGTCCGAGCAGCGCACAATTTCTCAATGTATGAGGTGCGCACTGCGATCGATGAGTGGCCAGAGACTCTTCAGCGTTGCTGGAATGCACACGGAATAACCGAATAAAAAGAAGAACAAAGTTTTTAAAAAGTATTCATTCGTTTTCACTTTATGACATAAAAACCGTGTACCAAAACTATTACAAGCTCTAGCTATTTCCCCTGATTCAATCGAATTAATGTTGACCAATATTCGAGTGTGCAGATTTGATAACAATTTAATTTAGTTATTTTTCTGATCTGCAAAAAAATTAACATAATATCTTGGATCAAGAAATATTCCTCAAAGGTAAGCATCATTCTCGAACAGATTAGGTTCTCTAAATTCTAACTCGTGAGACAAAAGTTTGGTCAATGCTACGTTGCTGTTTTCAATTTCACATTGAATACAAAAAAAAAAACAAAAATCATCAAAGACTAACAGTTTGCTCTGCATTCTAGTTGTTGCAACTTTTACTGGTGCTAAAACTTCTCTAATCTTGTCCCACTCCTTAGAGTTCAGAAAAAAACAGAGCTACCTGATTAGTGTTGCCAACAAATCCGTTTTCAGAGGGACGGACAGGAAAAAAAAGCAGTATTTTTCGAAAAAAAGCTGTAAAAAAGTGCATGTCTTTTCTTATTATTTATGCAATTATAAATTAAATATATCATCAGAGTGATGAAGTTTTCCGGCCTCATTCTTACCGTAGGCCACAGTTTTGCCTTTTAGCTTAAGGTAACTAGGATGATTATAATCGACGCAGCATTTCGCATGTCCACGTAGCCCGTATCTACCTAGTACTTGCAATTGTTTTGGTACCCGTTTTTTTTTGGTCATAAAATGAAAACGAATGAATATTTTTCAAAATTTTTTTCTGCTTTTTATTCGGTAACTTAATGGCTACAAATCGTAAAACAACTTATTCGAAATGGCCGCCTTGTGCCTTCCAGCAACGCCGAAGTCCCTCTTCCACTCATCGCCAGCCTGACAACATCTGAATCGGAAACGAGGCTAACTCAAAAGGTGAATTTCATTACCTTCAGCGTCCTTGGAAGCGATTACTTAACTCCATAACTTTAGTTTCATCGTAGTTTTTTAATATCTTCTACGAAAAATACTTCCAAAATGGTAACAATGCTTTGCTTTTTTGTGGAGGTAGAATGTTGTGCATTTGCAACAACTGGAGTAAACTCAAGAGGTATCAGATTCATTCTTCCGGAATCAAGCCTTAAACTCCGGGCTCCGCAGCCAGTCTTTACGACTTTTTTTGTTTGAAAACTTTTGGCATTTTTGTCAAACGATCTGTAAACTTGGCTAGCACTTTGAGATGACTGTTTCCTGAAAGTTAGAGGTGGCAATTAAGGTAGATTAGGTCGACTGACAGAGGTAAAAAACTATCGATTCACATATAAGCTTTGCAAATGACTCCAAAATAAAAATAAAGCTAAAAAAAAGAAGAAATCATTTAAAAAAACCCCAGAATTCCCGCTTCCCGCTGATTCTAAATTTTTCCCGCAATGCGGTTTTAAAAAAAGCTAGAAATGACGGGAAAAAAGCTGATTTGGCAACAATGTACCTGATGCCAAATTTGAGCAGAAGTCGTACAGCTGCCATAGAAATATTCGGTCGGAAAATGAGTTTTTGTGAGAAAAACTTTTTTGGTTTTCAATGTTGGCGTTCATTAACTCGGTCATTATTATAATTAAATGATTTCAAACTGATCTGCGAAGTTTGGTCGAAATCGATTACCTTTGGAGCGAGCTTTTTCAAGTGTATTAAAACTTCGGCACAGACGAAGTTAGCTTTCCTTTCTCGTTTTTCTATAAAATATACTGATATTTTTTAGCCATGTTATGCAAAGAACTTCACATGTTGAAAATCGTAAGGAGAAAAAAACGCCGTAACAACAAATAAATTTTTACGATTAGAAGAAAAACCAAAATTAACCCATCAATTTTTTTATGTTTCGGTACTGATAACCGGTTATATTAATACAGGTTATAGGGTTATGGTTATAAGAAACAATTTTTTTTTTTGGATACGGTTTCGGTTACAAATCTTAAATTTTTTTTAGCGGTTAAGGGTTCCGATTTCGGTTACGGTCTTAATCTCTGTTTGAAAAACATTGGTTAGAGTTTTGACTCGCACAGATAACTTTCGTCATTTTCTGATTCTTCTGGAATCAAGGATCTAAAAAACAAAGCTTGTTGTGGGTGGCGAACGTGTTTTTATTTTCGAGTTTTGTTATGCGCTGGTATGTTTGTTTGTTTGTTTTTAACTTAATGTTTATCGATATACAAGCCGTACGAGTGGTTTACTGGGTCGTGCTGGTTCACTAGTTCCGAAGGTTCAGGTAGTGGCTCAGAGTAACAAAAAGGGTCTTAAGTTTTTTAAAAGTCATTGCCTAGCTCTTTTACGGAATCCACGTAGCCTAGCCGAAAATTACATTTAAAGTTGAAAAATTAGCAATAACCCAGTCGGACTTGTATGCATGCCAGAAGTACTTATTTCATGCCTACTTCTCACGTCAGTAGGCATGAGAAATCTGAAAGTTCCCATTCGCTTTTGTTAAGCAACGCCGTAAAACTCAGGGGTTGTTGTTGTAACCGTTAACCGTTTGGGTGACGTCACGCGGCAGCCTTCGGGCTCTGCTCTTCCCTCAACAAACTCAGTACTTCAGATGTACCAACTTTGTATATCGTAGGTAGGAAGACCTGAGACGTTGGCTGAGTAACCACTGACTTTTGTATGAAATGTCACTCCAGAATTAAATTAAATAGATTTGAATTTATTTGCAATTTTTGTTTTATATTATATTTAAACCAATAAAAATTTTTGTCTACTTCTATTAATATTATTGATGTTCGCCGTGGTGCCTTTCATGTTGACTTTCGTTGCTGATGCTAGCGAGGATGGTTAGCGATTTGGCCTTTAAATGTGTAGTTGTTTGTAGCTTTTTAACAAGTGACCTGTATTAAGTAAAAAATTTATTAATAGAATTTTGGTAAATGAATGATAATAACAATACATAAATGCTATAAAATCCCTAGATGTAATTAAATTCGATACTCACCAAGAATATATTGCGCATTTGTAATTATTAAATAATTATTTATATTCACGGTCGAACGAAATCGAACTGCTTCATAGTTTTTTTTCGTATTTTCTCTCTCGTTTGGTCAACGCTCATCCAGCGTTCGGGGCTAACTTCGTTTTTCTACTTCGTGTTCGATCTCCACGAGAGAGAGTTTAAACCGTTTCACGATATGCAGACTCTTAGCCTTACGAATAGCTGAGAAAACAACGTGTGAGTTTGTCAAGGTAAAAAAAGGGCTTATTTCATGCCAAAAAATAATGTAGTGACTATTTTTGTGAAATTTCATGGCACCAAATGTACTTATTTTGGTAAACACTTGCTGCAAAGTCCGACTGGGAAGTCTCAGTCTCGGTAAGAGTGAGTAAGTGTATTTGTGTACGCTTAATTAGTGTGTGTATTTTAGGGATATTTTCTGGAAAGTTTCCGCGGAGAGAGGAGCTTGATTGCTGGATTTGGCAGCGGCTCCCAGAGGATCCAATTTTTAAAGGAGAAATTGGCCACCCACCTCTTCTTCTTCTTTATTGGCCCGATGTTGCATTACAACCGCTTGACGGTCTTGGCCTCTGCATTAAATGCCCTCCACTCGCTTTTGCATTGTGCGAGCTGGCACCAGTTGTTCACACCAAGGTTGCAAATGTCTTTCCGCACTTGATCATCCCATCTTAGTGGTGGGCGCCCCCTCCTGCCTTGTCCTCCAAAGTCAGCCGCCTTCGCTTTGTACGTCGTTTTTACTGGAGCTTCTTCATCCATCCGGATTACATGTCCTAACCAGCGCAGCCGCTGTTGCTTTATGCGCTTGACTAGACTGATGTCCTTATAGAGCTCATACAGTTCGTGATTCATTCGAATGCGGTATCCATCGCCAACTTTTAAAGGTCCATATATCCTCCGAAGGATTTTTCGCTCGAAAACGCCAATCGCCTCCTCATCCGCTGCTGTCATTGTTCATGCTTCTGCGCCGTATTGCATTACTGGGATGATGAGCGACTTGTATAGCGCTATTTTTGTTCTTCGAGAAAAGGCTCTGCTCTTGAACTCCCTGCTGAGCCCGTAATAGCATCAGTTTCCAAGAGTAATTCTTCTTCGGATCTCCAGGCTGATGTTGTTGTCGCCGGTAATCATCGTCCCGAGGTAGACAAAATCCTCTACAACCTCAAAGTTGCGTAGACTTCTTGTCCATGGATACTAGATACTTCGTCTTGTCCTCGTTTACCGCTAAGCCCATCAGTTTAGACAGCTTCTCACTCTGAGGCCACCCACCTCACCTACCTTTTTAAAGAAGGTTGGAATATTGAACAGATAACAACAATTTTGAAAGATGTCTATAATTTTGTTGTACAGAACTGAAGAATAAGATTCATAACAGATTTAGGATCCGCATTTTTGTGCACTTTCGTTTCGTTTAACGTTCGGTTCACAGTTCGGTTTATAACCAGTGTGCAGCCCAGTTTTTAAACACAAGTATGGTTTAACGAATTTGTATTTTCTGTCTTTAATTTGATATTATTTCGAAAGTATGGACTACGCAGGTATAGCAAATGTTCCCCCACTTTGACATATCGTCCAAATTTATAGGTTACATTTTTACTAGCCAAAAATTCGCAGAAAATGCCTTTGCTAATTATGACGAAATCACAACCTTCTGATCAGCTCAAAACTAAAATTAGCCAATTATTGATTAGAAATAAAATATTTTATGCTAGTCTATGAGGCGATTCAGGTTCGGCTCGGACTCCCGAATATATAATATTTTTTTTTTGCAAATTTGATCAACTTTCTTGCCTTATATTCTGGTTACACTGATCAGAACTAAAATAAATTCATTATCATTTTATTACTTCTTTTGACTTGTCTTTGATCTTGTTACGTTCAACAAATTGGTGTCAGTTCCCTCCTAAAAATAATAATAATCAAGTTTAATTGCGTATTTCATAAGATCTGATTCGTTGTGCACTGTTTGTTTTTGCTGTTAATTAAAGTTGGTTGAAATGCTTAGGAAAATAATTACAACAAATACAAAAAAAAAAAAAAACCAAACCAGAACAACACTTAAATGTTAATAATTGAATATAATGTAATTACAGACATGATTTATTCTGTTTAGAATCTTGGTCAGGCAGCCAGCGAGGCGTAAAGACACAGCTGAAGGAGAAGGAGAGCAGCAGGAAACGGTATTGCAAAATCAAGAGTTTTTAATTGCCAAAAAAGTGCATAAATTATAAATTTATGAATATTACAAAATATGGTTAAGTCTCCCCCTCATACCTGGTCGGCTTCCTGCACGCGAGTTATTTCCGTTCTGCTTTTGAGGCTGGGTCTCCCTTCTCTCTCTCTCTATCTCTAGGTGTTCATCAATCAAGAGCAAAAGTAATCCAAATAACAACAACAAATAGGAAAATCAAAAAAAAAAAATACAAAACTAAGCGACAAAAGCCAACATACATAAAAAGAAGAAAAATCGTTAAAAATAACAATAAATATGTATGTATTAAAATGGCAGCGAACAACAACAGCACACACACACACACTCACATAGACACCGACACATACAAAATAGAAATGGAGAGCAACTTTCACCCAAGGTCATTGTGTCTTTAACTGCGCCATGGCGCAGCCGCAACAGCAACAGCAACAACAACTACAAAAAAAAACCACCACAACTGCCGGACAATATGCGACCCCCGATTTTGCAGAAGAAAAAAAAAAAATAAATGGAAGAAGAAAACAAATTTGCCCGCCTGTCGTCTGAATTGGCTTGTCAACTAGGCAGCCCGCGAGGGAGGAGACGGCTAACGACTTGGAGTTGGAGTCGTGCTTGCAGCTTAATGTAAAATCTGAAAACAACTGTTTAGATGCATTCGTCTAAGGGATTAAAGATGTGGCGACACTCAGCTGATATTTGGAATTACTTAGAAGTCACATCAATATGCATATTTCCTTCAATTCGTTGAATTGATTATATGTAAAATTCGATCAGTGAGCCAAAACTGCCGCTGTTATTAAGTGATCTATTCAATTTTCATTTTTTATTGAATTGGCACAAAATTACCGACCTCTAATAGACTAATTTTAAAGACAGACGTGTAATGTTTTTTCATCTAACTTAATCTAAGTACTTAAAATGGAACTGGAAGGTTATTGAAATAACTATATAGACCAGAGGTGCCCAGAATGAGCTTATGGCAGCGTGAAAAAAAATACAAATGCTAAAAATGGTAATTTCCACAGAAAAGTTCACCGAGACCAAAAAATTGAAAGTGCTTAAAAACACTTTTTTTTATCATATTTTCATGAGGAAACAATCAAAGTGAACTGATATGAGCCAATTTTAAAAATGTTCATAGCCCAATTCGAGCGCTATTTTAATACCCTTGTAGAGGGTGTATTAAAATTGTCCAGATGTTTGTAACGCATAGAAGGAAGCAACTCCGACCTTACAAAGTATATATATTCATGATCAGCATGACGAGCTGAGTTGATATAGCCATGTCCGTCTGTCCGTCTGTTTCTATGCTATCTGCTCCGTCAGTTTTAAACCTATCTCAACCAAACTTTGCACGAAGCATTTTGGTACAAATACGCTGCACATTTGTCGGAACCGGCCGGATCGGATGGCTATAGCATATAGCTGCCATAGGAACGTTCGGTTGGAAAAGTAGTTTTAGTGCGAAAAACTTGTTTTCTTCAAAGCAAACGTCCCCAGTCCTCGTATTTATAAGTTTTCCATGCTTTTACACAATTCCACCAAATTTTATGAAAATCGGCCAACTATATAGTATAGCTGCCATACAAAAGATATGTCTGAAAAAAGTCTTAGAATGAAAAACTTTTTTGTTTTTAATGATATCGCTCCCAAACTTGTTACTGATCAATATTATATGCTACCACACAGTGCCAAGTATGATCCAAATCGGATGACTATAAACGCTCATAGGAACTATAGGTCGAAAAGTAGTTCTAGTGAGAAAAACTTTTTTGTTCTCAATGGTAGCGTCTTTATACCTTCCACTTGTGAATATTATCAGTTTCCACACAATTTTGGGGAGTTTGGTCAAAATCGGACGAATATATCGTATAGCTGCCATATAACAAACTGGCAAACAAATGGTCAACGTAGAGGCGCCATCTTATTGCTGAGTTTGGGAAATAACTCAGCTAAGAATGCTCGACGAAAATTATTTAATTCCTTAATTTATATAAATTATACAAGCTACAAGGGTATATAAACTTCGGTCGAGCCGAAGTAAGCTTTCCTCTATTTTTTCATATTTCGATACGTTTTGTTGTCATAAAAATGTCATTAGATTGCATTGATTTTTGGTATCCGTCCGTATGAACGAAGAGATCTCAGAGATGGTAAGAGATAGAGGTTTGACATGTATGGGACATTTATTTTTTATACTTGCAGGCAGATCAAGTTTATTTTCAATTTTTGCCAAGCCCCCTCCCGCCCCCGCAATTTGGAAAAAACGTCATATCTCCCACAGTTTTGATGATAGATTGTTCGTACCTTCTAGAGATATCTAGTAATCAAAATAATTTATCGATTTGAAGGTATGATAAAGATCTGATGAACGATACACAAGTTATGAACTAAAAAAGTTAAACCAAACCCCCCACCCCCCTCGCCATTCCCGCCAACCACCTGTTGAAACTAACACAATCTTTGGGAGAGAGAGAATCTTAGAGATGAGCGTATAAAATAAATAGTGCACGATAGCCGCGTGACTCCTTAGATGTACTATAACAGGGGTGCCCAGAATGAGCTTACGAGCGCGTGGAAACCAATACAAACGCACACAATACAACTCAAGCAAGAATAACCATGGTTGTGCACATCTTGTGCACAAGAAATAGAAAGAGAAAACCGATTTTTGTTTGGGTACGTGAGTGCAAGGTATACTTAACAAGGTAGCCGCACTCGGTTCTCACAACTTCTTATATAAATGTCAAATGAGTACAAAAGAGAGCGAGAGCAAGAGAGTAATCAATTTCTGTACTCGCTTGATTCAAAACAAAGAAATTTGTACGTGCATGCAAGATATATGTACATATTGATTAGTATTTAAACCCGAATTAAAATGTTCTGTGTAATTTAAAACATTTTCAGGAGCGAGTGTGGCTACCTTGTTAAGTATACCTTGGGCTTGGGCACCCCTGTACTATAATATTATAGTCGAGAGAAAATGAACTGGTACAGAGTATGTTATAGTCGGGCCTGACCGACTTTCTCACTTGTTTTTTTGGCGTTGCGCCATTGCACGCTCTGGTGGCAAGGCGGCTAAGATACTACTTGTATTGAATTGAATCTAACATCTGACTAAAAACATGAGACCACTTGTAATTCTCAAGTTGGAAGTCCGCCCATGATTAATATCAAAGGGGCAACTGAAATTTCGTGTTTAAATATGTTTTTAGTCAAATCAAAGTGCATATTAAATGATTTTAATACAAAAATGGTATAGTAAACTCAAATATTATTGTAATATTATAGTCAAAAATGCTAATCATTGAATCTATGCTGTGTTGGAAATCCTTAACTAATTTATTTGTTTCGCATCTGGCGTTTGCCTCGATTATTCCGCTCATCCTATCCAAAATAAGTGTAAGCAATACATTCCTGTGCTGTGTGTCAATCCACTGTAACAGATGTCGAAACTTGTTGTTCAAATGAGTTGCCATAATTAAAATCGTGTAAATCGTAATATCGTAATTTATTTTCATTCCAAAGGTGGGAGAATTTTTCGTTAGTTCAATTTTAGGTTTGCTGGTCAGGTCCAAGAGGCCCCCTTGGCTGGGGGGATCATATTATTATTTCAGTTATGCTTAAATTTGAAAAAACAAACTAAAATTTAGTTTGGTTCCTTTATATCGATAAAGAAAACATCTCTTAGCAACATATTGATCCACTCTTGTAGAAACTATATTCAGCCAACAAATCATTTATAAAAAGTTATCTTTAACCTCTACTCTCCCGTTAATCCAGTTTTAAATCCTCATCCTATAACACCCACACTCATTGCAAGCCCACCTAAATGTGAGTCGCTTAACTTGGTTATTCTTTCAGTGTTCTGCTTTTCAGATTTTATCCCATCATATCATATCATATTCTACTGCAACAATTTGGGTCATGCTCACTCACAGCGGCAAATCCAGAGGAAGAAGCCGAAGAAAAAGAAAATTACATTTAATTGACAGCAAAAATTTAATTAAAAAATGCCGAAAAGGGGGGATTGTAGTTTTTAAAAATGTTTTATTAACTAATGCATTTAAAATTACATCATTAGGTTCTGGCAAAAAAAAAAAACAAAAGACAAAAAAAAACTTAAAAGCTTAACCCTTGACAGCCGCGCAGCTTAAACACGTAGCATACATTTTGATTAGAACAAAAGGCGACAGAGAGACATTGCCCATGATGTTGCATAAATTTAAGTGCCACAGATACAAGACACAAGATACCAGAAACGAGTTACAGATACATACGAAGAAGCAGAAGACCGAACGAAGCCAAAGAGCTACATAGAAATGCGGATGCAAGAAGCAGCCTCCGCTTCTTTGGTCTGTATCGCAGTCTATAGACTACAGACTTATGCGGTGAAAGAGCAAAGTATCTTTGTATCTCAAATCCGCTGCGGCGGCTGCCGTGGCTGCTGTGGCTGCTGCCTTCTGCGGTTCTCCAAACGAGTCTTGGAAATTGGGTCAGTGGCACAGTATGCATGGCATTATGTCTCTGTGTTTGTAACGTATCTCACTCTGTGTGGGTTTTTTCTTCTTTCCACTCACTTACTGCTTCTTTCTTTGCTTTCGTGCTTTCTTGCTGCCAAGCATTGGCATTGCTTTCTTTGTGGTCACTATAATGATTCTACCCGACATGCTGGTTTGGCTCTTTGGTCTTCGTCGCTTGTAGCAGTCGCATATTTTACCGCAGCTTTACTCCATTTCGCTTCGTGGACGTGCCTTAATGTCATGCAGACGGCAGACGCTGTCAGGTTCCTAATGGCCTATGAAGAGTGGAACAGCCAGGCAGGCAGGCAGGCAGGCAGGCGCATACTATGCGTGAGGCATAAGCAATGCGGACACCAAAGCCACTGCAAAAGACATTTGCCACCCAATCAGCCAAGTCAACTAAGTCAACCAAGTCACCCCATTTGGAGCTGACTTAGAAAACGTGTGTTTGGGGGAACGAATGTTAGACTAGAGAACTGATCAACTGCATGGGTGTTTGTAGATGAGACATCAGGTTAAGACCTGATGATAGAGACATGTGCCATATAATTCTCAATTTATTCTGTCTGTTGCAAAAATTGGCAACATTTGCTGAAAATAGTTCCAAAAATACTAAAACAAATAAACTAGTAAAAAAAGTAAATTAAAGTCGGCCCTGCGCGACTTCTATATACCCGTTATTCAGGGTAAGAAATTTTGAATAGCCTTCCCTTATGTTACAGTAAACAGAGCATTAACATTAATGTTAACATGTTAACATTATGTTAGCAGACAGCGTATGCTGACCCAAAAACATGACAAAAGCTGTGTTGTTTAAGGAAAGTCAAAAACTATGCAACGTTTATAAAAATTTCTGAGATGATAGACTTTGGCTATATACATCTGAGTTTAAAATTTTGAGATCGATATCTCTAAAGTTGTGCACTCCGAAAAAAACACCGCCTGACAGTTCAAAAATGCTTTGTTCTTGGATGTATGTACTTAAATTAGGTACGAAACATTCTTGAATCGATAAAGCCTAATGTTATTAAAATGAGAACAAGCGTTCTTGAATCAAGATCTTTTCGTACTTACAGTCTTAGTTAAAGTACAAAATTTCTTCGATTGAGGACATAATGCGTATTATTTTAAATAGATTCTAACACTTTGGTTATATCATTTGGTTTTTGGTTGATTTTCCTTCGGATTTTTTCAGCCTTATTTGATTTAATACAGAGGCATATTTTTGAGAACAAATTAGAATTTTATGGGTTTAAACCAAGAACATTTTGTACCTGTTTTATTAACTTTCGTTATGTTTCAAGAATGTATTGGGGTTGACTTTAGAATTTGTTAGACTACAATGAAGAGTAAACGGGTTGTACTTAAGACCAGTACAACCAAAAAGTATGATCAAAACAAGTTAAAAATAGTTAGAAATGTACTTAATATGTCCTGAAACAGTCTTAGATCAAGTATTTTGGGATGACAAAAACGTACCTGAAATGAAATTTCTTGATGAGCATCAACAGCAGAGTCAATACTCGCAGGCAGATCCACTTTATATTCAACTTGTGGCGCCATCTTTTGGTCAGTTTTGAAAATCATTCAACCAGCATTGTTCAAAGCAAGTAGTGGCGCCATATATTGGTCAAGTTATGACCAAAAGAAAGTTCGTGACGTAGCGCAAATTCAAAAAGTATCTAATAACTTACAGATTATTGTATTCAAATGTTAGACATAATTGTGAATCAAATGAAGTTTCAAAATTTGATGACCCGCTGAGCATTTCGAGAGGTAGTGATGCGAGTTATGTCGAGTACAATCTGTGTAATCCTTGGACTTTATTTAGCCACAAAGTAAGAAGTTCAGAGGTGTGATATTACATGAGCTGACCAGCGACAATTTTACCAGTCCATAAACGATAAATCGGTGTGTTGTCCAGTTGAGGGTGTGAGGGACACATTCACCTTGTGTTTTACAGTCCTATGAGTTAGAATCCTATGAGATTACTTTACAACACAACATTATTGTTGAAAAATCAATTGAGGTATTTATACAAAGTGCGCATTAATTGTTTACCCTTTTTTAGTTATCATCAATGTATTTAACTGGCAGAAAGAATCAAAAAGCAAATCCATAGATTTGCCTGTCTATCTATCGGAGCCAGCGATCTCAAAGTCTATAAGTGTTAGTGTCATACATTTTTCCATGTCGAATATTTATTTAAATTTTCTTGAGATCAGGGCATTTTGTCCCTATACACTCAGAAAAAAAACTGCTACTGATTTAGTAGGTAGGTAGGTAGTTCCTGCTGGCCCTTTGTAGGGGCCACATATAGACCTTACGGTCCTTGGAGATCTGGTAAGAACAGGATGAAATTTTACCGTATTATGCTTACAATTTTTAAGTATGTCTTGTTCTTTGGTGTACTTAATTAAGGGTATACCTGTGTACCTTCTAGTGTCATATTCTAAAGGTTTACAAAAAATTAAATTATACAAAAACTATAAGAGATATTAACAATCGATTTTTTTATTCGATTTAGAAAATTGTTTGTTCTTGCTGCTGTTGTTATTGTATTTTGGTTCAAAATTGTCCAAAAAAACGTAGTCCTATGGTAGCAAAATTTTTTTGTAAACAGATTATCTGAAAGCAAAACTGAAAACTGGGTTTTCTTAAGTCCTGATGTAATTGTGATCGGAATAAGGATATTTGGGATCGTTCAATAAATAAAGGATTTATGGGGTTTCAAAGTCTTTATTTCGGAAAAACTACTTTTATCCCGTTTATTGGTCCCAACTCCGTTATGACCGATCACAAAGTTCCTAGTTCAGACCAGAATGCTGCGTATCAGGAGTAATAAATATAATAATAAAAATTTATTAAATCGGAGAGCAGTTACTCTTTATATTTTTGCAACCATTTTCGAAAAAGTTGTTTCAAAACTGTGGTGTTAGCTTCCACTGAACAAAAATGTATGAAACTTGGTTGAATTGTTCTCGAGAAATTTGGGTCAAAGTGCGTCAAGACGTGGTAAAAAAATCTCCAAAAATATCCAAGTAACATTTTTATTCCCCTGTCCAGATGTTTGTAACGCATAGAAGGAAGCAACGCCGACCATATATATGCCGACCATCGGATGACTATAGCATACAGTATTCATAGGAACGATAGGTCGAAAAGTAGTTTCTCGTATTTAAAAGTTTTATATGCTTTAACATAATTCCACCAAGTTTTATAAAAATCGGACAACTATATAGCAGTATAGTATAGTAAAAATTTTAAAGAAAAACTTTTTTTGTTTTCAATGCTATCGCTTCCAAACTTGTTGCTGATCAATATTATATGCTACCACACAATTCTGCCAAGTTTGATTCAAATCGGATGACTATAGACTATAGCTGCCATAGGAACGATTGGTCGAAAAGTAGTTCTAGTGAGAAAAACTTTTTTGTTTTCAATGGTAGCGGCTTTATACTTTCCAGTTGCGAATATATTCAGTTTCCACACAATTTTGCGGAGTTTGGTCAAAATCTGATGAATATTTCGTATAGCTGCCATATAACAAACTGGCAAGCAAATGGTCAAAAAGTAGTGGCGCCATCTAATGCTGAGTTTGGGAAGGAGAGACGACGATCACCACCCATCATCATATCATCATCCCCCCCAAATCCACCCACCTTTTTTTTCTACATTAAGACAATTTTTTTTTTACTTACTTTACTGGGACTTGAACCCGGGACCTCTTACAAACACATGGACGGACGCCTAAGTCCACTCGACTATTGGCCTTTTTACACGGTCAGACAGCAACTCAGACAAAAACTCAGCTGAGTGATCAGGTCATGTAAATGAGGCTTAAGCAAGACGTAGCGTCAAAACCATAGTTAAGAAAATACGCAGTTGGTCGAGGCCTGTGATCAAGTCACCGCAGGGGCATTTTTTCTATTTTTTTAAAATTCTTTTAGAAAAACTCTTAAAATTAGGGTTTATTTTCTTAATTTTAGGACAAATTATATAATTATATATATATAATAGATATTTTCTAAAATCAAAGGCGAAATTACCCTAAAAATTAGAAAAGGCAATAAATAATTAATTTTTAAGGCAACTTTTCTAAAATGTAGAAAATTTTTTCTTAAATATACAAATTTTTTCGGAATTTTAAGGCGATTTCAATTTCAGGGCGAGTTTCTTAACTATAGAAATATAATTTTCCGAGTTTACCTAATGCACATATAAAACAAGTAAAAAAAGTCGGTCAAGCCCGACTATAATATACTCTGTACCTGCAGTAGCAGCGCTGCTAAGAATGCTAAGAGTTGAATGTGTGTATGTGTGAGTTAGAGATGTAAGATATAAAAAAGCGCGATAACATCGATTAACGAGTTGCCAGCGATGTGTGAATGACGGGAACTGTGACTGGAGCTGTGATTGGAGCGACCTTTAAAATAATAAAATATAAATATTAATAAAATAGAACTGAATTTTGGTCATAACTTGAATATCGTTTATCCGATCTTTATTCCTTACGCAATTCGATAAATAATGCTAATTACTAACTATCTCTAGAAGGTACAAGCTATCTATCTTCAAAACTGTGACGCTTTTTCCAAATTGCGGGGGCGGGATTAAGTTTGACATGTGTAGGATCCTGTCACTCTTATGTGATAGCAATCGACGAGGCATTCGATTGCCTATGAATTATGTTTCAGTTGATTTGTATATCGCGAGCGGAGCGAACTAAATATATTGTGTTATTATTGTGCGTGCACGGGTTGTTACCAATTTCTATCTCTTCCGTCTCTGAGATCTGTGCGTGCATAGAAACGGACAGACAGACAGATGGCTATATCTACTGGGCGTTGATGCTGATCAAGAATATATATACTTTATAGGGTCGGAAATGATTCCTACTCCCTGTTACATACTTTTGCACAAACTAAATCAGGGGTGTCCTGGAAATCTCTAGAGATTTTCGTATAAACGATTGCAATTTGAACTAAGCTTGGACCAAGATATACTTAACAAGGTTGCCGCACTCGTTCTCTCACAACTTCTTAAATAAGAAGCTGACCACAAAAAAATTAGTCGGCGGAGAAGCGTCGCTCACAGGGGTTGTTTACAGAGTGACATTAAAGAAGTGAGCAAAGAGAGCGAGAGAGCGAGTCCGGCTACCCTGTTAAGTATATCTTGAATTGGACTACTTTATTTGTGAAGTGACAAGAATGTGTCCGGCTACTAGATCATATGGAAGGAAAACCGTAAGCATTAAATCTACATGGTTTTGAGCAGGCGGTTTTAAATGGCTCAACTTTCGTCATCTAATCTAGTAGCCGGGCATATTTGTTCCCCTTCTTATAAAAAGTCAAACAGCTTTAATTTAAAATGCCAACGTTTATACGAAAACCTCTAGAAATTTCTGGGATACACTTGAATATACTCTGTTTACTCTGATTGGTACAGAGTATAACGATTGATTTTTTTCGAACTTCTTTTGTACTTACCGAACCAATTCATTTGAAAAAAAAAAATCAACACAAAATTGTATCGTCTTTTTCTTTGCACATTTATAATGACAATTATTATTAAGCATTTCTTTATTAATATATTTTAATTTAAAATTAATTTATTGTTTTGTTTAAGCTATGAAATAAATATTTACAAACGAAATCTGACAATATACAAGATTTTTGTTTAAATCTTCATAATTTGTATAAAATAAATAAAATTGCACGAAACCTAAAATTACACATTTAATTGCATAATATTAAAAGCATTCTATTAAGTAAATTATATTCATTATTGTAACTTTTTGTGAAATGTTTTAGATTTGCATGTGCTGAGAGTTGCGTATGTTAAGAATACATATATTTTCTTTCGAGTATATTAATGCTTTAACAAACTTTTAAAAAACAAATTAACAACATTTTTTTTTTAAATAAAAAATATTACTTGAGTACACGGCTTAATATAACATTAATTTTGTTTATTGAACTTTTTAAGTACGAAAAGTTGTACAAAAAAAAAAGAATTTGCCAAGCCCGATACACAACTTAAGCTATTATAAATATGTTCTGTCAATTGTTTTGATTTGTACATTTTAAGATTTATTTTAATTTAAAATTGTATTGCTTTTACAGTTTTCAACATGATGAGGTACGAAACGCCACAAAATTTATAATCTAAGTAATTATTATCTAAATGTTTATACCTGTGCCAGGGCCTTTGATGCTCGAAGCGCGCAGTTTTGCATCAAAACAGAACAACAGTTGCAGAAAGACAATTGGACGCTTCGTTGTTCTTACATTGCTTGTGGTCTCTTTGGAAGTGCCTTAGGGAGAACTATCACTATCTGGTATAAATCGAGTGTGGTAAGGAGTTTCTATTTGGATTTGGAGGTAGTAGGTTGATATTTTATAATCAGGAATGGCATGTTGATAAATTGCTGGATATTATTTAAAAAAAAAAATGTCAAATGCTTTTTAAACTGCACCGGTTGATAAGGGATTTAATATAAACTGGAAAGTTATCCATAATTTAAAAGCTGAAACGGAAGTATTTTTCGAACAGCTTTTTTCAGTGGGATTCATTTTCATGGCCTAAATTAAAAAATAGTTTCAAAAGGAAAGTTTTCGAAAAGTTCCCATGGTCTAAAATTGAAAAGGAATTCTAAAAGAAAGTTTCCATAAAGTTTCCAAGGAATGGAAGCTCTTCTTCTAAAAAGAAAGTTTCATTCAAAGAAAGATCTTATCAATTTTGATAATTGCTCACAATAAAATTAGATTCTTGTCTAAGAAGTTCTAGACGAAAATATTTTCCAGAAATTTTTCAAAATTAAAAGGATTTTATGACAGTTTTACAATGAGAAGTAGTTTTATATTTGAAAAGTCGTTAATAAGCGATTCTTAAAGGTTTTCAAGAAAAAAGTCTTCACTTAAGATATTGTTGGCATTCTAAAAAGTGTTAACTGGCCATTTTTTGCTCATAACTTGAGTATCGTTCATCCGAGCTTTATCATTCCTTCTGCAAATCGATATATAATTTTGACAACTAGAAGGTACGAACAATCTATCATCAAAACTGTGGATGATATAACGTTTTTTCCAAATTGCGGCGGCGGGAGAAATAAACTTGATCAGCCTGCAAGTGTAAGAAATATATGTCCCATACATGTCAAACCTCAATCTCTTACCATCTGTGAGATCTCTTCGTTCATACGGACGGACGAACAGACGGACATGGCTATATCGACTCGGCTGTTGATGCTGATCAAGAATATATATACTTTATAGGGTCGGAAACGATTCCTTCTCCCAGTTACATACTTTTGCACAAACTTAATATACTCTATGTACCTTTGGTACAGAGTATAAAAATAATGTTTGCCATAAAAGAAGACCCTAATGAAAGAAGTGTTCAACAAAGAAAGTTACCCATAGAGACAATTTCTTTGGAAAGAAAATATAGTTGAAGAGGACCAAATAAAAGAGGTTAATATCACAAAATGGTAGTAGCTTTAAAAAAGATTTTAAAAGTTTTTAGTATTAGAAGTCCTGATCAAAAAAATGTCCAATCGAAGAGCATGCGTAAGGGAAACGTTTCTCATGGTAGAAATAAGAAATGTAAAAAGAAGAAATGTGCCAGTTCAAATGAAGAAAATATTTGTGGAACAACAAAAACCACAAGAAATAGAAGGAGAAACCTGATTTTTTTTTGTGTGTGTGTGCTCGTGGCTGTCTGATGTACATGAAATCATTCACAGCCAACAACAAAACCTTCGTTCGGAGAGAAAGAGTAGTGAGAACACATATGGAGTTGTTAGCCAAATGCTAAGCGTGAAGTCCATATGCGCCAGCCTGTCCCTTTGCATGGCGTGCACATTGGGCTTGGGCCCAATGGGCTTAAAATATATCAAATGGAAGCAGCTTTCTATAGAACAAGTTTTCAGTGAAACCAGCCACTAATAGAAGTAGTTTACAAGAACAAAGAAGATTTTGCACCATGTTACTGTTTTAGTGACCTTTTGATTATCAATCATAGAACTTTTTAGCGGGCTCTAGGCCAATAAGTTTTGATTTTGTTCATAACATTTCTAAAACAAGACAAGCACTACACCACAAAGGAGGCTGATTGACCGTATAGCTATTTCATGAATTTCCATAATTCAATCATCAGCGATCTTTGCCTATCGTCAATGAACTGGCAGAGGATACCTCATGACAGCATTGCTATGACCGCTTGGGAATCCCAAAGTCAGGTTTGTAGCAAAATCCGACAACATCAAAAAAAGCTTCTAGTAAAGTTGATTTTAGTAAATGAAATTTTCGATGGAACAAAATGGAATTAGATTTTTAAAAATTTTCAACGGTAAAGGTAATCAATGAAAAAACCTTCCAATGGATGAATTTTTGAAATTAAAGTAATAATTTATTCTTTTAGCGGATCTATATTCTTTGAAAAGGACATTTAAAAATGTCTTTAAATGAAGACATTTCTATGTCTATTTATTAAATCAAAAATGTTATTTTCTATGTAACAGAAAAAGAATGTTTTAAAGCAAAGAAAAGGAGAAACTTTCATTTTTTATCCTTATTTTATTTATTCCCTTTTTTCCAATAACGCCTTTGCTCTTTAAACTGAAGCTATAGCAGAAACAGTGCATTAAGCATCTAGAAGTAGATCCTTGAAGGGTGGTTCTTGAAACACCAGTACAGACTACCTACTTTTTGTAACAAAAGGGATTTTCTACTTTAAACTGAAGCTTGAGTTCTTAAATTCTCAAGCCTTTATTTGACGGAATAGGTATGCAGACAACCTAATTGACTCTTTGTTGAACAATAATCAACTGTTGCATCAGCTAACATATTTCCTCCTCATTCTCCATCCATCTATAACCCTAGAATTTGGTCTACCCGCGCGTCTAATCAAAAAGAGATCAAAAGCAACCAACAACAACGAATAATCGAAAAAGTTTGTGTATGTCATTGCTTGACCTTGCGTGTAAAATAAACCACAGCTAACATCCTGATGGTATCAAAATCTTAGCTGTGTGTTAGGTCAAGCAATATCACACACGAGAAGCCGTCCTTCAAGTACCTAATCATGCAGCTAGTAGGAGATTTTTCCTGCCCAACTGGTGATTGGGTTGACTTTCGAAGGACGCTTTCCCCTTCACATTTGGTACACACTCGGTGCGTTCCCATGTTGTTAGCTTCGTCGTTGGCAATGAAATGTCTCAGTCACGCCCAATTCTCTTATGTATCTGTTGATGTTTGAGCAAATGCGCCTTCTGGCGAAAGGCCTTGGCGCAGACATCGCAACGGAAGGGCTTCTCGCCGGTATGCGTACGTAGATGGACCTTGATGTTGGATTTGTTGAGGAAGCCGCGATTACAGATGCTGCAACGATGAACGGGCTTCTCTTTGCCCAGAAGGCCGCTCAAGTCGCTGGCACTAAAGCTGCCCACACTGGAGGGCGAAATGGCGCTCAGTTGGGAGCCACCGTTAGAGCTGCCCCCCGCCGATGAGCTGTCTCCCTGCTGCTGCTGTTGTTGTTGTTGTTGTTGTTGCTGCTGCTGCTGGGATTTCTTTTGCGCTCTCGACCGTTTCGATTTGGGCGTACCACTATTTGAGCTACTGGAAGTGGTGGTAGTTGTGTGCGGATAGTTACCCAGCATGTCGGGTGAACACAGACCCTGATCCTTCATTGAAGCGGGATTTAAGCTGGGCAGCTGATAGGCCTGTTGCTGTTGTTGCTGTTGATTGGGCTGAGGATTGGTCAGGTAACGCGGATTGATCATCAGATTATTATCCGTTGTGCTGACCACCGAACCAGGTGGACTGCAACTACTGCTGGTGGCCGCGGAGAGTTCATTGCAGTATGAGGTAGAACTGGGTGCCTCGCTCTTGATGGTTTGCGAAATGGTGGTGGCTGAGGTGTTGTTGCCTGCTCCGGGAGGACCATGCTGTAGGCGATTCTGTAGCAGGGGCATGTAACCATGACTGAGCAGACTCTGCAGCGTGGAGCTACTGGCGTGCATGGGCAGCGGGGAGTGCGGCAGCATGAAATCACTTAGAGTGTCCTGTTGGGATACCAGCACCTTTGCCTCCTGCTGTATGCAATTGCCATCTATCCAGGCATCCAGATCCATCCAACTGTCGCGCGTATCATTGCCCTCGTCTTTGTCCAGCTGATTGGGTACTGTGGTGTCCGCGATGGCCGAACCTATAATGGCGGCTATATCATCGATGGAGTTCATGTCCACGTATTCCGTTAGATCTTTGTAGATGCGGACACCGCTGCCATGCAACGAATCAGCCACCTGATCTATGGGTGTAAGACTGGAGCCACCACTATTCGAGGTACCACCGCCTGGTCCTGCTCCGCCTCCTCCACCACTCATCACACAGCTGTCCGCTGAGTAAAGCTTAGAATCTAACTGACTATCTGCAAACAGCTTGACATCACCTAAACAGGCCTCCGCACAGGCATCGGCACTGAGCACACTCTCGGGCAGGCAGGTGGATGAGGAGACTATGTTATGCTCATTGGCGGAGGTACTTCCCGCCGTCGTTGAGGTGGGATTTGTATGATTGCTGTGGTTGTTGTTGTTGTTGTTATTGTGGTTGCTGTTATTATTGTTGGCCTGATAGGCACTCTGTATATAATTGTTATTACTCTCATCTGGCAGACGCTGGGCAATGGCATGATAATGATGTCCTGATATACCATTAATGGACAAATGACCCGTATAGCCCGTGAACGGAGGCAATGGCTTCAAGTCGGACAGGGCATTGAGGGAGGAGCTGTTCAACAGCAAATTATCCAGCACATCCATCGAACTCTTTTGATCCGCATCACTTGGCAGCGAATCCAAATCATGTTCCAGCAGCAGTTTATGTCCATCCAGCAGATATTGATCCTGACTGCCGGTCTGTGTGGGTCCCCAGCAGGGGCTCATCAGTAGGCTTTCAACTTCGGATTCACTTGGGCCGTTCATGCTGCAAAACTTCATTGTCAGTGGACCCAGGCGATCGAAAGGAATCTTTGTGTGTGGCCAACGACCAGGCGAGATATTTGACGATGTCCAGTTGAATCCAATAGAGCTGCAAAAAAAAATGCACACAAAAAAAGAGACATTAAGAAGTAGTCTTGGAATGGGAGAGTTTTGGAAATCAATGCAAATGCCACTGAGAGATACATGCAACCTTCGAAGAAGTAACTGGAAAAGTTAAGTTTAACGCATGCAAATTGTAAATTGGTTATTATAATTATAATAATTAGAGGACTTCTTTTTAAGACCTATTTAAGGAGGGATTTTCCATACGGAGGCTGTTTTTTGGACCTTTGGCGGCCATTGAAAAATGAAATAAAGGGCCCAAAAACGAATTTTCATTTTTCAATAGCCGCCATTTTGTCAAAAAAAATCAGAAAATTTTGTTCGAGGTTCAGACTAGAACGACATCTATTCTGATTATAGCCCCGTTTTTACTTTTCATTTCAGACAACCTGGAGACGAGAAATCGTGGCCGCCAGCACTACACCTTTTTTTTTGGACCCCTCACTTTGACGGCCTAGAACTTTTTGAACAGCCCTCTTATCGAAGCAGAGACATTTGTTTTGTTTACTTTAATCTGTTTGTAAAACAATAAAATAAAAACAGAATTGGAAAAACTCTTTGCGTTTTCAAATAAGATTTTTTTTTAAAAAGGTCCAAAAAAACAGCCTCCGTATGGAGAATGCCCCCTTAATTCGGACTTTTTAGCGGATCCTCTAAAAATTTGCAAATGTTTCGGTCCGAATGTTCGAACCCGTTTTAAAGTAAAATGTATGGCTCGCGGACCATTTCATTGACTTTGCGAACCTAAGTCTTTTTTTTGAACCTTGGTTTATACTGGGCCGATTTTTGTGTAAGCGTTTGTATTACGAGTTCAAGTTGTATAAATTATATATAAGTGACAAGCAAATCTGTGGCCCTTGGTTCTTCTATTACACTGTGACACATTTTTGAACTCAAAAATGTTGATAGCTTTGAGACCAAAAAAATTTTGAAAGGTTGTGATGGTAGTATAAAAACCCTGGCTTGGTTTGGTCTGATTAGCTGCCGTTTTCTTTTTATTGCACCTTGAACTTTTCAGCTTCAGAGTAGGACCAACGATTCCATACCTCGTAAACTATTTTGAATTTTGCTTTTAAATCTTTAACAAAGTTGTTGCTCTTGGCTTGGCCTACAAAACATGTCTTTATAGCAAATCAAAAAAATGATATCTTCATACTCAAAATTACAAAAGTTGCCCAAAAAAGCCAAGTTTTGACCACTTTTCTACAGTTTTTCAACTTCATCTTGAAACCTGTTTCAAATTTTGACAAGTAATACAGCACAAAGTTGTAGCTTAGACCAAAATTAACAAACCGTTAGAACGAA